>JAQMRL010000024.1:0-1200000 GCA_035578175.1 Catonia carolina | reverse complement strand
TGAAAATGTTCGTGTCGGGTCTTCTAGTGGCATCTAACTTAAGTTTCAAGTTTCAAGTTCGTACGAAGTTTTATTCTTGAGATAGGCCTATACTGTTCACACACACAGACATCCAGACACACACAAACACACAGAACAATCGCTAAAAACATGTTTTTTGGGTTCAGGGGGTTTGAAAACGTGTAGATCCGGTGAAAACTTGATTTCAAAAATTTGACATAAAAACAATACTTTTCTCCTATATATTCATAGAGGCAAGACAAATTAATCGCTATAATTTGAACACGTATTGAGTGGACAAACATCATTCTAGACTATCAGTCAGGGAAATACTTGTAAGTAAATTTTAAATACGAGTAAATTTTTTGTGTGTTCCCTTTAGACTGGCTGTGTAACCATACATGAAGATTTGATTTAGATCCCATTTATATGAATGAACACAATCTCACAAATCAAATTTTTTGGATTGCTGGATTCATAATACGTCCATATCATTTAAGTAAGTACCTGCATTTTGAGAGTAATGCCTTCAAAATATTACAATTATATTTTTACTGTATTACAAAATAAGAGCTTAATGTAGGTTACTTAAAATAGGAGCTTAAAAAAGATTACACCAAACACCAAGTTTCATAATAATTGCCTTACCTTTGAACGGTGCAAATTTAAAATAAGTACGAACATATTTTACTATAAAGTTTATATCTTCTTTTTAAAATTTATGTACTTCAAAAATAATACAGTATATAACTTCACTTAAAAAATCGCAAATGATGATTGCAAAATAATAGTTGAAGTAATTATTTATTAAAAAAGTTTTACTGTACGACCAAATTAACACTTCCTAACATTAGCAGCGTGGAATCCTCGGTAGGCCCTATAGTTAAATTTTTGAAGTATACTTATTTCAATTTATTAAATTAAAGAGTAAAAATTTGTTTTGTATCATTTTAATGATGCTTAAATTTTTAAATTCCTTCGGTTTGTAGAAGTGTTTTAGTGTGATGTTATTGATTATGTAACTTTAGTAACCTTTTTACTTTTTCTTGACTATATGAATGTATAGGGAAAAAAATAAAATAAAAAAAAGTATGAATGTATAGGAAGGAAAGTATTGTTTTCATGTCGATTTTTCGAAATCGAGTTTTCACCGGATATACACGTATTCAGACCCCCTGAACCCAAAAAAACATGTTTTTAGCAGATGGTCTGTGTGTGAGTGTGAAAAAAATATCTCAAAAACGGCACATCGTACAAAAATGAAAGTTAAGTTTTAAGTTAGGTAACTAACGGGTGATTCAAAAAGAGCGCCGGTTTTTAAACGGCTGGTAAATTTTTGTTTATCGGTTGGCAACATTGTTAGACCTCATTTCTATTTCGGAGAACATTCTGATTGACGATTCAGTTGTAGTTTCTCTTGTTCGCAGTGTAATACTCTCGCAGTCTGTGTCTAACCATGGAGAAGTTTACTATTGCACAACGAGTGTTAATCGTCAAAACATTTTACCAGAGTGGAGAGAGTTATGCGGCTACTGTCAGGCGACTTCGCGGTACTCTAGGACGTAATGAAGCACCGAATGAATCAACAGTTCGCAGGCTCATAAAAAAGTTTTTTGAGACGGGTTCAACAGTCGACCTTAAAAGTTCTGGACGTCGTCGTTCTGGCCGAACTGAGCAGAACGTTGCGTTGGTTCGTGACAGTGTGGCTGTTAGCCCAGCAAAATCAATACGTCCCCGTTCTCAACAATTGGGTTTACGATGTTCTTCTGTACGGAGAATTCTTCGGTACGATCTCCAATATCACCGGTATAAAATTCAGTTTCTGCACGAGAAACAATGTTGTTGCTCCGTGAACGGTTCCAGGATCGCATCATTTCTCGTAATTCCGACCATCAATGGCCACCAAGGTCGTGTGACTTGACGCCTTGTGACTTTCATCTTTGGGGTCATCTGAAGTCATTGGTGTATGCCAATAAACCCCGAAACATCAATGACTTGAAGGAGGAAATTCGACGGGTTATCGGGCAAATGGAAGTCGAAACTTGTCGTGCAGTAATATCCAATTTAATGGACAGAGTTGATGCGTGCCAGCGCAGTAGAGGAGAACACATGCATGACATCATTTTTCATACATGAAATCGGAAGGTAAGATGAACTTGTTGAGGTATTTATTTTCAGTTTTTCAATAAAATAAATCTCTTAATTTGATATATCAAAACCGGCGCTCTTTTTGAATCACCGACACGAAAATTCTTTTTAAAGAACCCGACACGAAAATTTTCATCAAAATCGGTCAACCAGAAGTACCTAGTAGTTTATTCGTGTAATTTTTAACTTTTTGCGATTTTCTCAAAAATGGCTCTTACGATTTTTTTAAAATCTTATTTATTACATTTTTTATGCTCTACAAGACACGGTAGGTGCCATGTCTGCTGACATTCTTAAGGAGGCTGTTCTCTCGTAACAAAATGGTTAATTTCAAGATTGCAGACCTATGCATTTAAGCACAGAAGTGTATATAATAAAATTTGTGGCCAATTTAAAAGTCCACAACTTTTATTTCAAACATATTTTGTATAACGCTTAGTTTAGCGGTACCTAATTAGTAATTTTCTGTTTTTATCCATGAAAATACGTTAAAAAAGCTATTTGTTAAGATTTCGGCCGTAATACCTATTTTACGACAAAAATTCATGTTATAAAATTTATAGGAAATTAAACGATCTACAACTGTTATTTCAACCATTTTGCTCTAAAGAGCCTACTTTAGTGTCAAAAAATGATTTTCCGGATTATTAAGCCGAATAAAGGTTGGTTTTCATTTTGCATCATCACACATGATTAAAATTAGGTTATGTTTTTTGAGATTAGTTTTCTTGTTTATTTTTACTATTTTATTGCAAATGTTAGGTTATATTGGTCATTATTCGCAATGAGAAGAGAAAATCGTATGAGTGTTTCACACCAGATTTTTAGATTTTAAGAACCACTTTTTAGGTTCTGTTCAGTTCTCTTTCATTTGAGTTTACTGATATTTTGACTTTAGAATTAGTTTTCTGATTGTCTTTAAATTTGTTTTATTAGTGGTTAATTGAAATGCTCAACACCGAGGCCTACTCTCATACTATACTGCTCATGATAGTTCCTATACTACTGCATAATTATAGTGGGATAATACTGCGGAAAAATAATTGTGCATTTAGATAACTAGTTGCAGTAAATAAGAAATTAAAACATTGAAGTTAACTTGGTCGAACTGTAGATAATACAGAGTATCACTATAATAATTTATGTACTTTATTTGGTAGACTTGAAAAGAATACAAATTAACTACAACTTTTCCCAATGATAATTAAATATTTATCCTAAAGTGCTATTTTAATTTTTGCAAATTGCTTTCACGTATAAATTGAAAATAGTTTTAGAATTGGTAGGTATCAATTTAAGTGTCATTAGCAAAGTGGATTAATATTTTTTCTATTCATATTGTAGCAGATCTACTTCTTATTAAACTAATACTTACCTGTTACTAATAATCCCAGTTTAGACGGTCATGTGTCACAAAATGAATGATTTTCCTACTGATTTGTACCAGTATACTCTATGTATTTTGATCGTTGGTAATGATTAGTTGATATTAAACAGATAATAACTTTAATTTAAAATACTTGTAATAAAATAAGACGATATGTATAAACAAAGTCCAAATTAATGATCAATATATAGAACTCGTAGAATCATTTAAATACTTGGGAGAAATCATCACTTACAACAACAACGAAGAGGAACCATGGGAAGAAAGAACCAAGAAACTAACATCACAACTAATCACCAAAAATACCTACAATAAAAAATGTATATCAATCAAAACCAAAATAAAACACTACCAAACAGTCGTACAACCAAAGGTAATATATGAATGTGAAACTCTATTTAAATTAAACCAGGAAAAGAGAATAGATAAAATCCAAAAACTTGAAAGGAGGATCCTTAGAACCAGGGATACCAAGTAGATGGAGAATGGAGATTACTACCAAATGAACAGGTCTACCTGGAGACCGAATCAGTAATAGAAACCATGAGGAAAAAGGGAATATCCCTCTTTGGATATATAATCAGAACACCCAAAGATAGAATCACAAACCAAATAATCAGAAAACTCTACCAGAAAAAGACAGAAGTAATATGGCTAAGAGAAATCAAGAAAGATATGGAAGAATTAGCCATCACCTTTGATAATCTAGAAAATAAAACCAAACAGCTGAAACTAATAAAAGATAAAAATATTAGATTCCAAGGAAAAGTAGATAAAAGAGGAAGCAGGAAAGTGATCTTCTCAAAAGCAGAAAGGCGAAGAAAATCTGCCAGAATGAAAGAATACTGGAGAGAATCAAAGAAAAGAACCAGAAGAGAGTGCCCAGAAATTGACTCAAGTGATCCACTAAATGAAATGGATGAGATCAAGAGAAAGGATTACTTCATGAAAATTAATAAGAACAAAACGAAAGTGTTGTGCAGCAGCAAGAGTGGTTTAGAAGAGATGGGAAATTTAAAAGTAAGCAACGAAAACATACAGGAAGTCGGGATATTCTGCTATCTATCGAGTAAAATAACATAGGATGGTAGAAGTACAAAGTGATATTAAAAGTAGAAAATTGCTCAAGCTAGAAAAGTCTTTGAAATGAATAACAGCTTACTAACTACAAACATTGATTTACAGATTAAGAAATATTTCTTATAACACTATGTTAGGAGTGTAGCACTATACGGGAGTGAAACATGGGTGATAAGGGCTGTAGAAAGGAAGAGGATAGAAGCTTTTGAAATGCTGTGTTTTAGGTAAATCTTAAAGATTAGGTGGGTGAACAAAATAATTAATTTAGAGGTTCTGAGGCGAGTGAATGAAAAAAGAATTATATGGAAGCATCTTACCAGAAGAAGGGATAGGCTAGTGGGGCATATCTTAAGACGTCCAGGTATTGGTCTAGCAATAACGGAGGGTAATATTGAGGGAGTGAATTGTAGGGGGAGGCAAAGGTTAGAATATATAAAGTAAATTACAAAAGATGTAGGGTGTAACAGGTATATAGATATGTTACAGCTTGAAAACAGCATCACACCAGTCCAGAGACTGATGACAAAATAAAAAGTCATCTTCTACCACCAATCTTGCCTATAGCAACTGCCTTGTACCATTTCTCCTTAGCAGGAAAAAATGAGTAAGATACATCGTCCCTCCAATGGTAAACTCACGAATGTGCAAATTTTGTGAATATGAGTTTATTAGTATATACGAGTAGCTACAACCCAACGCATGTTGTAGTAAACTTGCGAATATCTATCTTCTTCGGTTAGGGGTAAAGTTATGTAAATACACGAACTGTGTTAAAGAAGAAAGCATTGAATTTGTTTTTTGCTCTCCTGTAAAACTGAGAATTTGTACATTCACGAGTTTACTATTGGATGGACCACATATTGGAAAGACTCTGTATTTTACCACAAATTTGATCAGTATAAAAATCCTAAGACAAAGATTTATATTATGGCACTCATAAAAACTTCACTGTTCGTACATGTTCTATGATATTGTTATGAAAGACACCCACAAAGTTTACCGCAGTTCCTAAGAGGTGTAACGAAGTAACATAAAACATTACATAGATTATTGAGCCATGATATAATTCTATCATATTCTTGAATACCATTTCAATATATGAGGTGTGGCTATTAAATAACGAGACTGACGTTGTAAAAAATTTTATTTTTGTATTATACATAATCACTTATGGTCACCTTCAATATACACTCCTTCTCTATCCCTACAACGCTCCATGCAAATTTTCAATTGTTGGGAACAGTGCTGGAAGTCATCTTCTGTCAGCTCCTTCAGGACACGTGCCGCTTTCTCTTTTACAGCTTCCACAGACTCAAATCTTTTCCCTTATAATGCAGATTTCACTTAAGGAAACAGGTAGAAGTCACGTGGCATTAAAACGGACAAGATTTGAGTCTGTGGAAGCTGTAAAAGAGAAAGCGGCACGTGTCTTGAAGGAGCTGACAGAAGATGACTTCCAGCACTGTTCCCAACAACGGAAAATTCGCATGGAGCGTTGTAGGGATAGAGTAGGAGTGTATATTGAAGGTGACAATAAGTGATTAAGTATAAAATTAAAATTAAATTTTTTACATCAGTCTCTTATTTAATAGCCACACCTCGCATGGTTCTCAAAATGACATTTCTGGACTTGACATCAAGATTCCATTACTTTATTTAAAATTACTTACTACTGGTAACTTTTTCCTTGTAATTGTGCACATCAACATCACAACCTTTGTTTTCTTCTACGGATCTTCACTCTTCCTTCATTTCTCCAGCTTTTTTTCAATAATATCTTGGAAATAAAGCTGGAGAAATGAAGCTTCTTTTCTGGAACAAAGCAGGAAAGAAGCTGGAACAGTGAGGAATGGTTACAAAATCATACAATTTAAATAAATTGGAAAATTTATGATGCAGGACACAAATTTTTTTTAATATTTTTATATATATATTTTTCAAATACAGCTGTTATTGCAATAAAAACAAAATAAATATTTTTTATTTTTATTTCCAAATAATCATATTTAATTTCAACACATATTTTTCATTATTTTTACAATTATTATTATTGTTATTCTTTTATTAAGCAGTACACAGAGAAAATTGTACTAAACTACATTATTTATGTTCTACAATAATAACATCTCTCTTAAAAAAATATATAAAAATACTAATTTTAAATGTTACAATACTGGATGCAAAGTACATTTTTATCTCAGTGGCTCTCAGTAAATTACAGTAAAATCTGTTACCCCCTGTCTGAATCGTACCAACTGTCAGTAAATGAACTCTATGTTGAACCCATCGAGTTTGTCTACTGATAAAGTCGTCGCTGCTAATCAGCTGTTTAACAGCTGATTTTTGGAGATTAAGATTCCTGGTTCAAATCCTACTAAAGTTAGTTATTTTTGTTTAACATTTGACAGTAGCAATGAAAAATAAAGTTATATTTTTATAACGTGTTACTAAAAATAACAGCCTGCTTCATAATAGGATTATATAACCTGTTTATTAAAACAACACTGTTATCGTCCAGCCTACAATATTACAGGTACAATAATAGGTAATACATGCAGAAAAAAGTGAACTAAATTATTTAGTAACAGGTAGGTTTTCTGTACAAAGGTTATTTATTTTTATTATAGTTTATTTAAAGTCGCATCAGCAGCTTGGCATTAGCGACTACAGTGGGTAACAGAATGTTGGGTTGTAACTTGTTATAATTTCCAGACCCTAGCCGGGAATTAAACCCGGGACCTCTGTTTGGTAGGCCAGCGTGCTGCCACTATGCTACGGAGACGGCCACAAAGGTTATGCTTTGTGGTCGCCTTGGCTTCTTTATAGGTACGGTAGGTACAAAAAATGGTAGCTAAAACAAACAGTCTGGCGGCGATATCATGACTCGCTGGACGATTAGTTTTAAGTATTGACTTGCTTAATCCTGGCGTCGCCTTTATGGAGGCATGGCTTTTGACTTCTCAGCTGCGTATACAATGCATAGTAACTATAGTGCCTTCCTGTGTGTCCGTAAAAGATTCAGCGCGACTGGCCACGTTTGTGTTTGTTAAAAATTGTGGTTGTATTTGGTTATAGGAAATAGCACTGTTAATCTTAAAATTTGTGTTCGTGAATGATTTAATGAGATGTGCCGCCCTTGTGTTTGTATTAATAACAGTACTATAACGTAGTTAAACTTAAAAGTGATGTTATTAGATGAAAAGGTTATTGATATTTTCATTAGTTTTAACAATCTTATGTTGTTATGTACCAGTGTTCGTACATCAGTTTATTAAATAGCTTTGAATCATGGTGTTATAAAGTAACATTTAACAGGGTATTTTAATAACCTATTATCACGATAACTGGCTAAAGGCCTAGTGTCCATTTGAGAGAAACTCTCGACAGTGCTCTCAGGGTGCTTTCCATTTGAGAGTAGTTGCGCTGTCGAGAGAGCTCTCCGACAGTCGACAGTGACTGAACTGTCGACAGTACGAGAATTCCGTGTCCACTTGATAGTCTTGAGACCCGAGAGTGAACACAACAAGCAGTCTGCTGAGTGTCACAAAACGTGCGTGTTTTTAATTTGATAAAAATGGATTCACGTCAGGCCCTAGCTTTTCTAATAGCGTACAAAATCATTCAAAAACGAAAGGTAAAAAGAAAGGAGTGTTGGATAAAAAAACTGCATCAATCGACGAAATTCCTTGGGTGCTTGTTCAGCACTCGTAAATGCGTTGCGGCTGGAGGATGCAAATTCCGGTACAAATTTTGTTTTATGTTCCACAAAAATTCATTTTCTTCATATAAATTAATAAGTTGAAGAATTTCATTGTCTTTCCACTCTCGTGAGTTCATTTTGAAGAAATTATAAAGAGATTATAAAAGATTTGAAATATTGAAATTTAAAAAAAGATTAAAATTTAAAATAAAGATTTAAAAAAGAAATTAAAATATTAAAAAAAGACTATAAAAAAATATTTTAAAATAGACAAATAAATGTAATGAACTGTCGACACAAGCTCTCAGCTTTTCCAACACTGACGGAAGAGTGGAGAGTAACTCTCGAGACAAGAAACGAGCATTTACACTTGCGAGAAATGAACTGTCGACAGCTGCACCTGCTTCTCTCGGAGAGTAGCTCTCAGGCCCGTATACATTTGCGAGTCTACTCTCGAGAGTACTCTGGACAGTATTTTCTCTCAAGTGGACAAGTGGCCTAATACAGTAACCATATTAATAATCCTATTATGTTAAATAATGCCCATTGCTACAGACAGTGGTTAGATCTACTTCACTTTAGCGGTGTACTTTGAAGGTTAGGGTTCAATTAACCATATTCTCTCAGGAATGGTCGGCCTGAGTCTGTTCAAGTCTATACCTCATTTACACATCATACACATCATGCTCGTTTCATTGGGTCATAGGGGTTATTTATTGTTCCTAAATTGAACAGATTACAACGTATACACATAATGGTTAAAAAAATTGTTTAACACTTCTTTATTTCCTTTATTATGTTATTTGAATCTGTATAATAAATTATATGCCCAAAACAGGCAGGTGGAGTGTTATTTTATTTGCACTCTATCTGTTTGGTCCAGGGCTAAAAAAAATAGTTCTGTTTCTTATCACATAGTTAGCCACTTATATGACTGAACTATCTAAGAACAGAAGAGGTAGAGGTGTAAAAGACGCTAGTCAGAGTTATCTCCTCTGAGAGTAATGAATTTCACTATGCAGCCAGACCCTGTGGTGAATGAAGTGAAGGTGTCATTTGCAGGGTGGAAAGGGAGTGCTTTTCAGAGGGCCTGGCATGCTGATAAGCATACTCTTTCAACTCAGTGAGGAAGGCAATGGTAAACCACTTCACTTCTCGTTTTTACTTAGTAAAACCTCTAGAGGTTCAAACCAGCCTTTCGGCTGTTGACCTAAACAACAACACATAATAAATTATAATGACAAGACGTGTGATTATGCATACTGGTGAACAAATGATTTGAATGACTTGAAAAACTAGATCACCCATTAGTATTACGTTCAATAATAAAATAATAAACAATAGGTATTGTACTTGATTTCTTTAGTTTAAATGCCTACCAGGTAGTTTAATGGATGCTATTAATTTTTTTTTCCAATCCCTAATGTGTGTACGTTGCAATCTGTTCAATTCGGAACAATAAGAAACCCCATGACCCAATGAGATGCGGATGATGTGTATGACATGTAAATGAAGTGTAGTCTTGTACAGGCTCAGGCCGACCATTCCTGACAGAGTATGGTTAATTGAACCCCAACCATCAAAGTACACTAGCAACCACTGTCTAGTATTCAAATCCGTATAAAAGTAACTACCTTCACTAGGATTTGAACCAGGAACCTTTGTCTCCGAAAATCAGCTGTTAAACAGCTGATTTTCTGACGACGACGTTACCTCTAGACCAACCCGGTGGGTCGTTATTAATTTTAAAATACTTTTAGTAATAATTCTGAAGAAGCGGTTTGTTTCATTTCTCTACTCTCATCACATGCCCCAAGTATTGTGATTTGCATAATTTTATGATTCTTAAAACCTCTTTCTCCTTTTCCAACATTCTCTCATTTGTGACTCGATCCACCCAGTTCAACCTCAAAATCTGATACAACCACATTTCAAAAGCCTTCAATGAAGGGTTGGATGGAAAAAAGGCACCAGTCCTACTAATGCCCTATTGTCACCCAATGGCATCAAAACTTTGTTGTATCTTGAAAAACGAGTGAATTATGAATTTTTTGTGTTGTCGCGTTGGCTACAGCTGTCATCAGATGAGGTGAGTGGTTTGTTTCTTCGTGTTGGTTTGTCAGTCAGGTTATAAGAGTGTTGTTTTTGTAATCGTCATTTTAAAAATGTATTCACTATTTTAAAGTATTACTTTTAAATGTTTAGTTTATTGATTGATTTAATAATGAGTGACAATATTTTCATCTATGGATGAGTGACAGAAAGAACTTGGGATAAAAAGCCCCTAAGTTTTCCAGAAAAATGGAAATAAAACTAGAACAAAGCTAGGAAAAATCAAGGTAACTCTTACATAAATTATAAAGTACTAAATATTGAAAGAAAAACATTCAAGTTTATTAAAGTTTCCCATATAAATACTGCTGGATGGAAAAAAGCCTCAAAAGCAATATTTTCAAACTATTAACCTACAAGAGAGAAACGATGAGTAAAATATGTTAATATTTTATATAATTAAAAGAGATTTGAAATTAATAGTTAAATGTTACTTTTGAGAAAAAGTACAAACATAATTTTAAAGCAATTGAAACAAATCTTCAAATGCATTTTGTAAAAACCAACAAATCTCAACTGGTGCCTTTCTTCCATCGAACCCTTCATTTTATCAGTAATGTTCTTTTTCAAGGTCCAGATCTCCATCCCATAAAACACCACTGAGAACACATAATATTTGAGCAATCAAGGTCTTAATTTTGCAGTCTCATGTCTCTACTACTCAGTACGTTCATTTATTGAAAACAGTTCTTGGTTGTCAAATTCAATCTTTGATTTCTTCAATGGAATCGTTATTCTCATTGACAAATTATTTACAAAATAATTTCTATTTTCAGACCTTGTTACCCCTTTGTTCGTGAATTTTCAAGGTGTTCTTGAAATTACCATGAACTTAGTTTTTTAACATTTACTATTCAACCAAATTATTATGCTAATAATTTGGTTGTTTAGGAGATTATTGAGAATTCTGTGGACGCAGAAAGTCACTGATGTTGAAGTTTTGTTGAGAATAAACAAGGGTCTAGAATTGGTAAAAATTGTGAAGTGGTGTAAGCTGCAGTACTTTGGTCATATAATGAGAAATCAAAAAAGATATGATCTACTGCAAGGGAAGATAGACAGAATGAGAAATCCTGGTAGAAGAAGAATTTCCTGGCTCGCCAATTTGAGGACCTGGTTCAGTAAGAGCACCAAGGAAAATTGTTTCGAATTGTCACAAATAAAGTGAAAATAGCCATGATGATCACCAACATCTGAACTGGAAAGGCACAACAACAAGAAAAAACTTCACAACTCGTTCCAACATTCGCTGTAGGTCCTATTGGCACTCTACTAACAGTATTATTTATAATCTACAAACCTGAAGTTGTTATTGATTTACAGTTCACCTTGATGCTTGTTGATTCATCTGCCAGTACCTCTTGAACGATTCATTCTGAGTACAGTTTGAAAAGCACAGGAAGTAGGTACACCTTCATGCCTCATTTTATCTTGATGACCTCAGAAACTTCACCATCCAGTTTTACAACAGCTGGTTGATAATAGAAGACGTTGCTAATAATTCTAATATCTCTTGGGTCTAGATTAGTTTTCCTGAGCAGGTGTGTAAGATGGCTGTAGAGCACCACTTCAAAAACCCTATTGTAATCCAGGAAATGTAACGTATAGTACCTAAGGGTTGCTTTACAACCAGACATGGTTATACCAACACATCGAAGGCAAGCAAGGATTCTTTAGTTCCTAATGTATATCTAAATCCAAATTGTGTTTCTCTAATGTCTTGTTCCAATTTTTTGAAAATTCTTTGGTGTATAATTTTAAGAAACATCTTTGATGTGCAGCAGATTAGTCTGACTGTTTGGTGGTCACTGCATTACTTTGCAGTCTTCTTTGGTATTACCACAAATTTAGATTGAAGGCATTTTGTGGGTATGATTCTCAAGTTGTTGTCTAAGTCATTAGTTAATTAGTTTGAGAAACTCACTTGGTATCAAAACTGGTCCAGGTGCTTTGTTGTTCTTGGACATCTCTATTGTATACATCTCTGTTTCGTTTCTTTGTCCATGAACATTCAGTGGATGTTCCCATCTGTTGTCTTCAAACAGCTCGTGTATGTATTCTTTTCACGTTTTCAGTTAACTCATGGTGCCAGAAAGAAATTTCCCGTTCTTATACAGTATATTGCTTCCTTGTATAGATCTATTTATACCTACCCTATTCCCTAACTTTTTATGCAAATTAAAGTTGTCATTTTTTACAGGAATTTCCTCTGCTTCTTGGCATCTATCAACATACCACTTTTCCTTTGGTTCTTGTATCTTTTGTATAAAAATTCACATTACCAGCAAGAAACAAAACTGAGTTGAACATGCATTTAATAGGCTACCTACTCTATTTGCTGGCTAATTGCAAAGACTGATTGATAACGAAAATAAACAGTCACTTATGTAATTTTTTTGAGCTGAACATGTGTTGGTTTTTTGGTAATATAGTAATGTACAATTATGGGGAGGCAGGACACATTCTTTTGGCTTTACTTCTGCCGATTAATTTACAGAATAGCTATCTATAACCTACGAAGGAGGTCTCTGTTACATGCTGTTGGTAATGATTTCCTGGAAACTTCTCTGACTGAATTTTGTGAACTTAAAAATTCTTACCTACTACGTCAGTTTACCTTTTATTGAAATCTCTTGTGGAAAGGTGTTTCATGTGTATTGTTCTTTTAGACTGTTGTTAAATGTTTCATTTTCCTTTTGTGCCTCAGAGATCAATAACAGCCAATTGTATTTATCAACATTAGTTAGAATGTAAGCTGTACAATATTTTTTACAGATTTATCCATGTATCTCTTTACAAAGGTTTTTAAATTCTTTTTAAAAAGTTTAAATGTGTTTAGTAACATTTTTTTATACCAGCATTAATAATGTATTGGCATCCAGTACATATAATTTAAAAAAAATTAATAAATTAATTTATCTAATACATATATTTATAATCATTATCCATTGATACATTACTTAACCTAAAACTGACTATAATTTATATAATAAATGAATTTTTTTTTAAATACGGTGAAAACTACAATCAATTTAGCAATAAAATCAACTGATTCTGTTTAAAGATATAATAAATTAATGTAAGTTCAGGTAAATATTCATTTTATATGGAAAACATTAAAAGTAAAATGAGGTGTGAAAAACATTAAGTATAACTTATCAATCATTATTATCTGAAATATTATTGACAAAAAAGTTATAACTAATAAATTACATTCATAGTCTGTGAGATTTTTATATTAAAAATACATTACAAAATAACCTAACCTAATATTACAGAAAAAAATAATGGTACTTATCAAAATAAATCGTTTTCGAATGTTATGAAATTTAGACAGAATCAGTATTTTAAGGTTCAGTTATTCAGTATTTCATTAATAAATGTTATTTATAAACTAACATATTTTTTGTATAAAAATATAAATTAATAACAAACAAATCTTTATCACGAAGGCTCCACAGGCAATTTTTACTGACTTTTACCAGTGGGTTTACTCATTTTAAAATAATAGATACAAGAATTTTTTAGGGTAGAAAATTCCTTTTGTTGGTTCTTTCTCTGGGGCAGTAATGTGGTGGTTACAGAACTCCACGTGAAGTAGTGCTTCTTTGAGCGACTATTTCTTAATAGTGCTTCTTTGAGCAACTTGTTGGTTCAAGTTAGCAGCTTGTTTATTGTCACAAAAAACTGTGCATGTGTTCACTATTGACCCATTGGGTTGGTCTAGAGGTAAAGTCGTCACCTTAGAGACGAAGGTTCCTGGTTCAAATCTTAGTAAAGTTAATATTACTTTTATACAGATTTGAATACTAGACAGTGGTTGCCGGTGTACTTTGATGGTTGGCGTTCAATTAACCATACTCTCTTAGGAATGGTCTGTACAAGACTACACCTCATTTACACGTCATACACATCATCATTGGGTCATGGGGTTGCTTATTGTTCTGAATTGAACAGATTGCAACGTAGCTACACATATTAGGAATTTTAAAAAAATTTAAAAAAATGTGTTTGCTATTTTTCATTGCCATTTTGTAATGAATAAGGTCATCAATTCATGGCTTTTTTAATATAGTAATTATCTGTGTAACCAAAATAAATTAGTACATTCTAATTACTATACAATAAGACAAAAGCTGGGAAAATTTCATGAATAAATAATTTAACATAAACTAAACTTAAAATTGTATAATAAACTTAGAATAAATAAAATATTTTTTTGTAAGTTACTTTATTTTATTGAGCGATGTCTACATAATCCCCTTTTTGCACTAATAATAAACTATAATAATTATGGAATAACTAGTACAGTGATGTAATGTTTTGTACAAAATTCTGCTATTTTAAGCTACTAAGAGAACAACTGCGCCAGTAAAGCAAACTCAACTGAGTTACAAGCTTATCAGCTATTCAACAGTTCTCAGCTTTTTCAACATTTCAACAGTTTCTCAGCTTATTCACAATTAGGAAAAAACCTACATTATGGAGAGATGAGAAAATATGTTTTTCACTGTGAAGTCACAGCAGCAAGTGCATAAATTATGTTCTTTCTATAGGGATGTGAGTAGAGGAACTGGACGTAATTAATTTTTTGCGGATTCATTACAAGCATTTATTATTTATTGAGTATCCAAAAGATAGTAAAAAACTGCCTGTGGTACCATATCTTGGTAGTAAAATGAAATCTACAATAATGTTCAATGTAAATATAATATGGAAATTCTAAATAAACCTGAATTTATAATAACATTAATACATTTATTAATTAACATTTAAGTAATTGGGGTTATTATTATGTTACTTATACAGTCATCAGAAAAATGAAGATGTTATTCTTGAAAAAGAAATATATGTACATAAAGTAGGCTAATTATAAAATACAATTGATTCAAAAACATTGAATAATTAAATTGTATTCCATCAACAATAAAATTGTATAAAAAAGTAATATTTAACTTTCAATGGTAAATCTTTTCAAGTATTATCTTATTAAAAAAATTAACATTTTTTTTTATTCGTTTCAAATTTTACAATATAAATTCTTTAAATGTTCAAATAAGATTTAAATTAAAATTGATATATTCAGTCGGTCCTTGCTAAAATTTATTTGAATTCTTCTTGTGGATGAGTATCACACATTATTTCCCCATCTACTACATAAAATTTCTCCAAAATCTTCTTACACTACTAAACAAAATTATAATTTAATTTAAACTGGTTCATTTCTCCACATGTACCAACATTTAATCAATTTTTGTAAACAGTATTAAAATATTTATTTCATTAATCTGATACTATTAAGTTACTTGGCATTTTATTTTACATGTTTTTAAACATATGTGTTGTAAAAGTGGACTGTAAAAAATTACATGACTTGTTAACAAGGAAACTAGTATACGTACATAGATATAATACTTTTTTTTATTAATGATAGCTGGCAATTTAAAATTTGTAAATAATTTAATTTGACTGTTAAGTATATTCACGAATTTGTATACATAATAAATATAACTTAAAAAAGTCAACAAAAGTAAAAATTTGAAAACATTAATAAGAGTTATATCTTCAAATTCTGATATATTTCTAAAATTGTATCTAAAAATTAAAATTTATTAACATTTAATTTTTCACCAATCTGTTATAGCTGCTATATTACTTGTGTTTTTACGTTTTGTTTAATAATATAATCCTTCTTTCAATAAATTTCAGTGGATCTACAATTATCATCATATTAGGTAAATAAAATTGAAACTAAACTTTTTAAAATTTTCAGATGTTGGATCTTCAGTTTTACATAAATGACTGAAGATATATCTGAAAATTTTTGTTTCAGTTTATGTACTCTGATGATGGTAGATCCACCAAACTATTTCAGTGAAATGTAAAATTTGATTAAAAAAGGTAAAAATACAAGTGATATAGCTGCTGTATCAGGTCAGTGAAAGTTTGAATATTTTGCAATAGGATCATTTATTTTGTTGTAATAATTAGTAATAGAAATGGCTGTCCTGGTCAAGGTTTTGACATAGTTTCCCTTGACAATTGAAGGGGTCGGGAGAAGACAGTGCTAACCCACTTCAATATAATTTTACGCAATGTCATTGTTCACTGTTCACAAGTTCACTGAAATCTACAAATCATGTTTTTGAATATTTTGTTAAACATTTGTTTTTTCTGTTAATCTAAGTTCTTAAGACCGTAAATATAGCATCCTGTTTAAAACGTGCTGAACATTTTATTTTTACAGAATATTTAAGAAAAATCATGCTGGAAATTGTGTGGGTTAGCACTTTCTTCTCCCAACCCCTTCAATTTTAAGTGAATCAACATCTGGTTGGCTTCCTTTTTGTAAATTATGTAGTAGCACAGTTTGCAAAATTTGCGTTAATTCCAAAATTTGACATGTCATAAATAATGTATAATATTATTTGGCTGCCTCCGTAGCATAGTGGTAGGGCGCTAGCCTACTATATGGAGGTCTCGGGTGCGATGCCCGGTCACAGTATGGAAATTTTCACAAGTTAAAACCCACCATTACGTATCCTACCATAGTCGCTAATGACCGAGCTGTTAATGCGACTTTAAATAAACTAAAATAAAAAAAAAAGTTATTTAATGTGATAATAAAAGTTTATGTATTTATTTATTTATTAACCCACAAGATGAATTCAAATGTAATATAGTTTAATAGCTATTAATATAAATTACCCATCAAAGTTTAGTTCTAATTTTTTCATCATTTAATTGAATACAAATCATAACTTAACCCTACTGCGTAAAATTATCATTTATAAAAACAAAATTTAAGAAAATAAATACATTATGAATTCCTAATTTAGTAATGTATTATTGGCAACCTATTTAATTCTGAAATTTGAAGTTCAAATTTAATACAACTTGTTAAAGGGTTAGAAATACCACATCGATATTATTATGAAGTCATTCCTAATGAACTACAGGTTGTTAAATAACTAAGCAGTTAATTCAATGATAACCTCAAAAACAAAATAAATAACTCATGTTAAGTTTTTTGATTTAAAAAATGTATTATTTTGTATTAACTTACATGTTTATAATACAAAATCATTGGATTTTTTATAACAAAGAATATAACTAAATGTAACATTGTGAATATAAAATTAATTATACAATTAATTATGCACAAGATGTAAAATATTTAGAAACTTAAATTTCATATCTTAATGATATTATACAATATTGGTAAATGTTTACAAATACAGGAATACACCAAAGAAATTCATATGAAATTTATATCACAAAATAGAAACATGTAATAATGAACGGATAAAAGTTAATACATGCAGCCTACATGAAAAATTTTGGTGCTTCCATAATTTTTTACTCAGTTCATTTCAGCGTTACTAAGATTCCACGAAAGGGGAGAGCCCAATAACTGTCAATAATATGGGAAGTTGAAAATTCTGAGGAAGGTGAATTTAAGTATCATACACTAAAACCTCTTTTTAACAGGTTGACTCCCAAGGCAATTTTTGCAATTTTGCTTAAAAACCCCATACTTATGGGATTTATGGGAAAAGTTAAGGAAACATAAATGGTTCCTTTGCTTTTTTTAATTAATTTTCATTCAAGTCTAGAGTATTGCGAGGCTTAAATTTTTTTGGCGGAGTTTTTTAGGTGAGGACTGATCAGGTACTCAAAAGTAAAAAAATCAAATTTACTGTGAAAGATTGATGTGTGTCTTACTAAAATTTTCTTTGTATTTCTATAAAATGTTATTGCCCGTAACGGTCAGGTGGAGTGTAGCTGAATTGCACTCAATCTGTTGGTTCCAGGGCTACAAAAAAATAGTTCTGTTTCTTATCACATAGTCAGCCAACTATATGAGTGAACTATTTAAGAACAGAAGAGGTAGAGGTGTAAAAGACAATAGTCAGAGTTGTCTCCTCTGAGAGTAATAAATTTCACTATACAGCCAGACCCTGTGAGAATGAAGTGAAGTTGGCATTTGCAGGGTGGAGAGTGGAAGCTTTTTGGAGGGCCTGGCATGCTGATAAGCATACTCTTTCAACTCAGTGAGGAAGACAATAGTAAACCAACTCACTCCTCGTTTTTACTTAGTAAAACCTCTAAAGGTTCAAACCAGCCTTTCGGCTGTTTACCTAAACAAAAATATTTATGTATTTTATAAAAATGATTTACTTTGGGCTATCTTTTAATAAAACTACATAAATATCGATGAAGCATCTCTCTATCAAGCAGTTGTTTGGCGAGTGGTGAACTTGATTACCAGTTGTCTACATAAAGGGACCGAACAAAGTCAACTTTTACAATGCAAAAAATATTGTAATATGAAAACCTTAAAAAATGAAAAGATAAAATGATTTTTCATTATATAATATTATTAAAAAATGATTAATAATGCAGTAATAAAATATAATAAAAAGTTCATTGGTAATAAGAAGCGGTCAAGTTTCACTGACTCATTTTTGACTCGATTAGATCAAATAAATCATGAACCATGACTGCAGAAATGGTTTTTGAACTCATTTCTAACAGCCAGTATATGATTCAATGCAAACGAGCATCCAATCTGTCTTATGATTCTATTAAGAACACTATTATGTGAGAGACCGATCAGTCTCTCAAAAGTAAATTTTACAGATCTGGTGAGAAACATACAGGTATCTCATAGGAGTCAACCTCTTAAAAAATAAGCCTGAAACAGATTTGGATAATCCTAATAAATAAACAAAGTTAATATTATGTGTTGTTGTTTAGGTCATCAGCCGAAACGCTGGTTTGAACCTGTAGAGGTTTCACTAAGTAAAACGAGGAGTGAGGTGGTTTACCATTGCCTTCCTCACTGAGTGGAAAAGTACGCTTATCAGCATGCCGAGCCCTCAAAAAAGCACATATAGGCTATTCCACTCTGCAAATGACACCTTCACTTCATTCATCACGGGGTCTGGCTGTATAATGAATTTCATTACTTTCAGAGGAGATAACTCTGATTAGTGTCTTTTACACCTCTACCTCTTCTGTTCTTAAATGATTCAGTCATTTAATTGGCTGACCACATGATAAGAAACAGAAATATTTATTTTAGCCCTGCAACTAACAGATTGAGTGTAAATAATTTGACACTCCACCTGTCTATTATGGGCAGAGTTAATTACGTAACAAACTTAAAATCAATAAAATATTTTAGTAATATATTGCATTTATCCAAGCAGTCCAAGGGACCCATGGACTCAAATGCCAAATGTAGAGATTCTCAGGAGAATGAATTAAGACGTGGAAGTCATTTCCACCATCAAGTAGGAAGCTCCAATATTTTGGACATATCATGCAGAACGAATCACGATATGTTTGTTACTACAAGCCATTCTGCAGGTGAAAACGTATGGAAAATGAGAATCTGGTAGAGAACGGTGTCACAATATAAAAATATGAGAACTTGGTTTGAAAAAGGCTCAGGTGATTGTTTCACAGCGCAATGAACAAAGTGAGAATTGCCATAATGGTTGCCAACATTCAAAATGGAAACACCTGAAGAAAGAGATTATTTTTGTACTAAATCTGTTGTTTTAATGTGATTTAAATACACATGGAAAATACAATTCGACAATATTGCAGTTAGCTCTATCGACCTTTAGTGTTACAATGATGCGACGTCTATTATAATTATTTATGCATGAACATTACATATTATTACATTAATAAATTAAGTACAGTATTGGAGATAATTAGTTACAATAATATTATGTTAAGGAAATAGATGATAGTGATTGGAGACTAATTTTTGTAATGATTGTCATAAGCTTCCATCATTCTTTGATGAAAATGTTGTACTAATTCACAATTCTGTCAGACACAAAACTACATAATTATCAACTGATCGCAGTATAAACGAGGATATAGATTATAAAAAAAATCTAATTCAGTTTTTTCAAGAAAAAAACCCTGCAAGATAATCCACAAATATCTCTCTTTACTGATATATAAACAAAACATTGTTAATCTTCATGGTTAGGTCAGGTGTTTAAACCCTTCACTTACCTTACCTACTTTGGGAAATTTACAAATAAATTCATTTAGATTTAGTGGAATGTAAATATTGAATGAAAATAAATAATAGAAAATGTTCTTGCATCATAATGTATTGAGCGAATTGTTCCCTATTACATTCTAGCATTTGATATAAATGTGCATTCGTATGAAAATGTTCTACATTTTTAGCTCTGTTTAACTATTGTACCGTAATGTTAAATTACTTTCAAAAAAACTTAAAAAATAGCCGCAAAGACATGTACTAGCACAAATAATAATGATTCATTTCTATTAAGTTGTATAAAATATTTCACTTTTGCCTTGATCCTTGTTCTGTTACCATCTAGTTACATATGTTTCCATGGATCTACTTTCATCAAAGAATATATAAAACATAATTTGAAACGGTTTAAAACCTATTGAAGATGTTATAAACTCAGTCATCTTTACAAAACTCAGTGTTTTATAGATTTATATTTTTATGCTACAACTTCTGCAAGCTTTAAATGCATAAAACCATTAACAGCACTGCAGCACATTATATAGCCTCAATCACATACCTTAATTTACCAGAGGCTATCCGAAATACTGATATAACTCCTCAAATATACAAAAGAAAAGTAACCAACTGGCTGATTAATTTAGGGAGAGGGCAGTCTGATGATTTAATTAGTTCTATGTATTAAACTAATTGCTCTTCCTCTTGTGTCAGCTTAAAATTTTTTTTGTTAACATTGTCATCGAAAGTCTGCTTCATCCTTTGCCATTACATGACATTTTATTTTTATTTAATTTTTTTTTATACTATTATCTTGTTTTTTGTAGGATATTTACGTTAGGAAATTCTGTCCTATGTTTTTTTTGTAAATTATTGTTTCTTTTCTTTTATGTAAATTTAGTGTGGATATAAAAAGCTATTATTATAATAGAATAAATAAAATAAACCAACAACTCATACCCGCGCACAGGCTAGACCTATGCGGGTATTAGGAAATAAGATAGGATAAGATTCATTGTACTTGTTTTTAGCAATAATAATTAAATAAATAAAATGTTATATTATCTGATCATGATGGATCCACCGAAACATGTGTAAGTAGATGATAAAGGAATAAGGATTAAGTCAGTTGAAAAGTATAGTGAAATATTTTTATAACCTACAATAGAATATTGTTTGTAAGGTGTAGGATGCATTATAAAGATTGAAAATGCCAAACTGAAGGATATAGAACTAGCTGCAGTGTATGTCTATATTTGAAAGAAGAGTCCTGGAAGGAGGAGATCAGTTAGTGCTGAGTTGTCATGTTTTACAATTGTGCGCGTCACCAATAAGCCTATTCTTTCTTACCACACCTTCATGTAACGTGTTTTTACAACGTTTTTGTAAAAAACATTTTAATTATTTAAGCAAATACACTTTAGAATATGAAAAATTAAAAAGAATTGAATTGAAAAATATAGTTTTATCATAAATTATGTAAAATAAAAAGAAGAAGAGAATTCAGGAAATGATGTTACCACAATGAGAGTCAAACACAGAAAGAAGCTTATGCACCGACTGTCATAAAACTGGCATCACTGTCTAGATTATTTTGCCTAGCAATGAGCCCCATTCTACTGTGTTCACTCGAGTAGCCTATAACTCTTCTTTCAAAAATAATAGTATAGTTAAAGAAACATAACTGTTCTCTCCATCAATAAAACAGGCACTACTTATCTCAATTGCACAGCCCTGCACACAACTTGCACTGTCGAAAGATCCTTCAGCATCTTACACAGGATAAAAACACGATTTTGGTCAATAAAGACAGAAAATTGGCTTTATGATCTTTGTATGATGAGTACCTGTGCATAAAAAGAGGAATCTGTAACCTAAAGATAAATTTGAGCACAAAATTTTATTAAGATTTAGCCAGATGTAGACTAGTGATGAAATAAGATTTAAATAGGTTCGAATAGCATTGCAACTAATTACTTTTAGCGTTTTCATATATTCAAATAAAAACATTTTGTAATACAAAATTTTCATGTTATTTTTGCACTTCCACAGGAGAAAGTTCTGAATACGCCTATGCCATGGTGGGGGTGGTAACGAATAGATGCTATTGGAGGACAAGATACACTTCAGACTGTTGCACTGGAGAAAGATTATATTTTTCTTTGTGAGTCATCTCCTCCAAGAAGGTTGGCAATCATCGTAGCAATAATAAATTATGTTCAACACTATAACCTCTAAACTGATTTGCAAAACTCCACTTAAACCATGTTCACAAAATGTTCAGCCAGGATGATTCTTCTATCATAACCTTTTTTGTCCATAATTTCCCTGAATTATTGCGTGAAGTAAGCTGTACTCTTCCCTCACGACAGATCATCAAAATAATTAAAAGATATAAATCAGCCCCCAAGTAATAAAAAATTACACTATTAAAATTTATACAAAATTACAAAAATTTTTGAAAATTCGAAAAAATCTATGCATTGCAAAAATGAAAAGAATAATGAAGGAAACAACAAAGTAAAAAAATTAAAGTGTTTTTGAACATAAAAAAATCTAAACTAAATATGGCTCCAAGTTGTTGGAACTTAAAACTGTACAAAATTTATTTCAAAACAAATAATTCTTTCTCTAATTAATTCAATCATTCATCTTAATGTAATTATTCATTTGGTTTTTGAAGTTACCAAACGTTATTTATATAATGTGAATAGATATTTAATTTTTTTTTTGAAAAATCCAACATTTTACAATATGTAGGTGCTAACATACCAACTGGCCAGCCAGTAAGTAAGTTTAAATGATAAAAATATAATTTTCAAACGTATTCTTATATAAAAATACATTATTTTTATTAAAACGTAAATGAAATAAATTATTTATCCACAAGAAAATATTTAAAAAATTATCTCTATTACAGAATAGTGTATCTAGATATTCTTACAATTTCAATGTATTTGTTTTTTTAAGTTTTTACAATGTGCACAAAATATTTATTGAGGAATTTTCAGTCTTCTTTAACATTTAAAATACTATGACTAGTATATGTGAATAATATACAGTTAAATTTTTATTTATAAATGAAACTGAAGTAAATATTATTTTGCAATTTCAAGTTTATTTATCTATTGTTATATTTATCAAATCGATATACTGTCACATAACAGTCACATGTTCTCTTTAACTCTCGGCTGGATAAGGTCATTTGAAAATGGAAAATGGTACTTACAAAAACAGGATCATTAAACCAAATACAACTTTACAGTGTAAAAGTAATCAACTGTCTTGCTTTTATATTTTTATTTTTTTTTGTTTAACGTCCGACTGTTTTGCAATTACTGCTAATGCAGACGGTGAAGGATGAAATGATTTTTTGTAACGTATGAAAATATGTCGTGCCTGATTGGGATTCGAACCCAAGACCGCATGATGAGAGACGAGCACGTTACCAACTACGCCAATGCGGCCGGCTTTGCTTTTGTAGATGACCTGGCAATTGTTTCTAGGAACATGGGAACAGCGATAGTACAAATTAATCAGTTAACTTTCTGAGTATCATGCCTGAATACACTCGTATCTGATCCAGTGCTTATATCACAGCAAGCTCATATTTACTTATTTTCAAGTTTACCACTGTTATTACATGCTCTTATTTATTTTAGATTTTTAATTTGTAGTTATGTGCTGCTATCTATTGGAAACATTTTGAAAAAATTCTAAGCGATGGAAATATGATCAAGTAATTCTAAAAATATCATGTTTTCACTGTTTATAACCTGACTTTCCAAAGTATCATAATATGTATTCTCATCGTTTAAATATATCAGCATCATCTTACGACAAAATATGAAAAAGTTACTTCAATTACCTTGGGGAGATAATACAGTGGAAGATCAGAGAAAAGAAAAAAACCAACAGCTTGTGAGGAAAGATGGCTGTTGCACTCCAAAGAATTCATCATTTGTGTAAAAAGGAAACACTTTTTAGGCAAGTCAACCACATTATGACACTGTTACTAAATTTACATGACAGTACATGAGTGAATTCTTTAGGATAACAGCTAGGATTGTCTTAACGAAGCTGAGAAATTCAAGAGAGACATTTTTCATGAGATAACGGATCCCACTATAGGTTTCAAAGAAATCAAGAACTCTGCTAAAAAAATAAGGTTAAAATTCTACAAACTTCTGTAAAGAATGGATGATTTTTTAAAATTGTTTCTTATGTATTATTGTATGTTAAGGTTACTATACGTACTTTATAACATTATTATTACATGCTTATAATTTCACCGGTCAAACTAGTGTAATAAAATTGGTTTCAAGTATTACTGTGTTCTGAAACGACTAAACAAATCATTATTGCCAGAATCAAAGGCGTAGCCACGGTAGGGCAGGATGGAGCGCTTTCCCCCTGGCTCATTTAGTAAAACAAAAAATTATAGGTATATAAGAATAGTATTGCACAGCAAGAAATCATGTTATCATCATGGTTGAAAAGCCATCTAGTTTTTTTTTGTTTCTGTTCCCTATTTAAGTGCTGCAATCAGTGCAAGTTCAGTTGTGAAGCTAAACTTTGGTACAACCAATGGAAAAGAAAAAAGTGCCAAATACCAAACTGAAGGAGAAAGGACCAGATGTCTAGTTAAAGAAATGCAACTGTTTTACCCATTGATAAAACAGGCTCTATTTATCTCTCTTGCATTGCCCTGCACAATGGGCACTATCCTTCAGCAGAGTGAAAACTTGATTACGCCAACAATGACACAAAATCGCCTTGACGATATTTGTATGATGAGTGTGGATAAAACGAGGGTTCTGGAAGTTAAAGATAAAATTGAGAAATAAATTTTCTCAAGATTTAACCAGAACTCCCTTAGGAGTTCTGGTTATAAATAGAAATAAAATTTAAATAGGTTCAAATAACGTTGCAATTAATTACTTCTAGCGTTTTCATAAGTTCAAATAAAAACACTTTTTAATGAAGAACTTTTATCTTTTTTTTCCCCATCCCTAGAGAAAATACTGAAAATACTGACGCCTATGTCCTGAATCACATAATTTTTGAACATGTGAAGTTTAAATGGTTTAATTGAGAGGATGCATTACCATCAGACTTATCACCCATGATCTTTCTCCATATTATTTTAATTGTATGAGGCCTTGAAATTTGGTGAGGCGTATAAGCTCTTTAAACAATACAATCGATGGCTTAATGATGCGCACATTGTGAAAATATAATAATAAAAAATAAACTGAAATTGTAAGATGTACTTTAATGATAGAAATTACACATAAAAAGAAAATTAGAAGTAGATTCAAAAAGTTGTTTAAAAAATTAAACATAAAACCTTACATAAATCAATAAACAAATAAAAAAATATACACTACTTATATATTTTTTACATTAGTACATTATTTACTTTAGTTATAATATATTTTTTACAGATATGTTTACATAAAAAAACATAATTTTTAATTTATTGTATATATAAATACGTTCTGGGTAAACAGTAAGGGTTGTAGGCTAAAGGTGTGTTTTTGTTTGGAAGGTAATCTTTATTTTTATTTATTTATTTTTTTAAATATTTATTTATTTTATGAAGGTATTACATTATCAGCTACATATAACGATCAATTATACAGCCGTTGAAATGTGGAAATGCATGGATTATTTAATTCAGGATGTTTTCTCTGAAACAAAAAGAAAAGTAAGTATTTTTAATAATATTATGTACAAATCATTTAACAATAATAATAATAATAATTTACCCATAACAAACTGGTAGAGTGTTAAATTATTTGTACTTAATTTGTTAGGTTCCAGGAACATAAAAAATATTTCTGTTTTGTATCATACGAGGTGTGGCTATTAAATAACGAGGCTGACTTAAAAAACATTTATTTCTATTTTATGCCTTATCACTTATTGTCACCTTCAATATATGCTCCTTTTTTATCCCTACAACGCTCCATGCGAATTTTCCATAGTTGGAAACAGTGCTGGAAGTCATCTTCTGTCAGCTCCTTCAGGACACGTGCCGCTTTCTCTTTTACAGCTTCCACAGACTCAAATCTTGTCCCTTTTAATGTAGATTTCACCTTAGGGAACAGGTAGAAGATAATAACAGGTGATGATACATGGTTTTTTTCTTATGATCCAGAAACAAAGCGCCAATCCATGCCCTGGAAGAGCCGAACTTCACCGAGAGCCAAAAAAGCTCGAATGAGCAAGTCAAAATTTAAAGCAATGATGATTGTTTTTTTTTTATATCCATGGGATTGTGTACCTTCACTGCGTTCCTGAAGATCAAACAATTAATCAATATTACTACCTTGAGGTACTTTCTAAACTACATCAAAGAGTAAGGAAAAAACGCCCCGAAATGTGGAAAGACAAATCATGGGTTCTCCACCAAGACAATGCGCCAGCTCATTCCGCGTTATCTATCAAGAGGTTCCTAGCCAAGTACAGCATCTCTGTATTAGAACATCCACCTTATTCACCAAATCTTGCACCATGTGACTTCTACCTGTTCCCTAAGGTGAAATCTACATTAAAAGGGACAAGATTTGAATCTGTGGAAGCTGTAAAAGAGAAAGCGGCATGTGTCCTAAAGGAGCTGACAGAAGATGACTTCCAGCACTGTTTCCAGCAACGGAAAATTCGCATGGAGCATTGTAGGGGTAGAGAAGGAGTGTAGATTGAAGGTGACAATAAGTGATTATGAATAAAATTAAAATAAAACTTTTTACGTCAGTCTCATTATTTAATAGTCACACTTCGTATTTATGGTCAGTCAATTAAATGACTGAATCATTTAAGAACAAAAGAGGTTGAAGTGTAAAAGACACTAGTCAGAGTTATCTCCTCTGCAAGTTTTGAATTACATTACTCAGCCAGACCCTGTAGTGAATGAAGTAAGGGTCATTTGCAGGGTAGTAAATATGTGTGATTCTAGCATGCTGATAAGCTTATTTTTCAACTCAGTGATGAAGGCAGTTGTAAATGTCTTTTCTTTGTTTTACTAAGTAAAACCTCTAGAGGTTCAAACCAGCCTTTCAGTGGATTACCTAAACAACAATAATAATTATAATATCATACACTGGATGACATTTGCCCATAACAGGCAGGTGGAGTGTTAAATTATTTGCACTCAATCTGTTAGTTCCAGGGCTACAAAAAATAGTTTTGTTTTGTATCTTATGGTCAGCCAATTAAATAACTGAATTGTTTTAAGAACAGAAGAGGTAGAGGTGTAGTTAGAGTTATCTCCTCTGAAAGTAATGAATTTCATTATACAGCCAGACCTTGTGGTGAATAAATTAAGGAGGTCATTATTTGCAAGGTGAAAAATCTATGCTTGTCAGAGGGCCTGGCATGCTGAAAAGCATAATTTTCAACTCGGTGAGGAAGGCAATTGTAAACCACCTCATTTTATTGTTTATCACCCCGTTTTATTTAGTAATACCTCTAGAGCAGAGGTTCCCAAACTGTGTGCCGCGAGGCCGGCCAAGTGTGCCGCGGAACTCAAGGAAAATAAATTAAATTAAATTTAAACATATCAAGTACTTAAGCTTAATCAATGGCATAAAGTAATAAGTGTGCCGCGGCAATTGGCCGGTTTTTTGTAGTGTGCCGTGGGAAAAAAAGTTTGGGAAACACTGCTCTATAGGTTCAAACCAGTTTTTCAGCTGATGACCTAAACAACAACATAAATAAAAATAATAATATATACTGGGTGACATATTTATAAGTTCTTTCCCCTATAAAATGCAAATGGTGGAAGTAAACGAAATGTGAATAGGACCCAACTTGTTGCTCAAAAAGAGATCATATGACAAAATTGATCGCAACACCTTTAGACTCATTTCATTAAAGATAGTGATTAACTCAAGATTAAAACCTTTCCTCATAAAATAGATGACATAAATATGGAAATATGGCTTAAATTTGAATTCTTGTAGAAAATTTATATGCTTTTTTATGATATTGTCAATCTAGTAGAAGCTTTCCGAGTCGACTTACCAAAACTGGTCTCAAAAGCTTCAGAGCAACCTTTTGTTAATTCTTTTTTGTTTCTTCTGTATTATGATAGTGGCCAACCAGACTTTTGTGAATTCACAATCCTTTCTAATCTTTCAAATATTTATTTATTTATTTACAACAATACAAAGGCTAACAGAACTTATCCATATAAGCCTCATTGACATAATTTTTTTTTTCATATTTACAAAACAATATTTGCTTATAACTATTTTATTTACATAATATACATGCTATAACACTTTTTGTCTCTTTTTCTTAAAAAAATAAAATAATATTTCAATAAAATTACTTACTATAATAACAAATTAATAGGAAAAAAAATTCCCATGAAAATAGTTTAGCAAAACATGATCAAAAATAATATTCTTTATTAATAAATTAATAAAAGGAAAAGGAAAAAGAAACAATAGAAAGAAGAAAAAAGAAAGAAGGAAAGGAAGAAAGAAACAAAGAAAGAAAGAAAAAGATGTGAGTCTGCTCTGTGAATTTATGTCATTTATTGGTTGGAGAGCGCCTGATAACATTTTGATGAGAATTGTTTGTAATTATCAAAAAAAGGATCGAGTTCCAGATTAAATTTATTGAAAAAGGATATATTATTAAGTTTCATTATGTCACTAAGTCGGTAACATCACACCTGGAAACTTAATACTGAATTCATTATGAATTCAGCTGTAATTTTATAACACTTTTACCACAACTGCAGTATGTAAAGTTATTCTTTAGTGAACATTTTAAAACACTACAGTCTGGAGATTAACAAACAAACCCTGAAAAGCCAGTACTGATATTGTAAAAAAAGGAATGTTATACATACTGCTGGCAACTTATTGAAAACATTATCCTATTCCATGGGGGACATGGCATAATGCACCACCCAGTTGCCTAACATAATAATACTACAACACAGAGGTGGATCATTTTGTTTTCAAAACAAAATACGAGGTGTGGCTATTAAATAATGAGAGTGATGTTGTAAAATATTTTATTTTTATTTTATACATAATCACTTATTGTCACCTTCAATATACACTTCCTCTCTATACCTACAATGCTCCAAGCAAATTTTCCATTGTTGGAAACAGTGCTGGAAGTCATCTTCTGTCAGCTCCTTTAGGACACATGCCGCTTTCTCTTTACAGCTTCCACAGACTCAAATCTTGTCCCTTTTAATACAGATTTCACCTTAGGGAACAGGTAGAAGTCACATGGTGCAGGATCTGGTGAATAAAGTGGATGTTCTAACACTGAGATGCTGTACTTGGCTAGGAACCTCTTGGCAAATAACGCTGAATGAGCTGGCGTATTGTCGGTGGAGAACCCATAAAGTGTCCTTCCACATTTCGGGGTATTTTTTCTTTACTCTTTGACGTAGTTTACAAAGTACCTCAAGGTAGTTTATTTTTGGTGGATGTAGATATTTTTATGATGGAACGCAGCGCAAGATAATTGTCAAGCAGAGAAGTAGATAAGCGCCATCAGTGTAAAACTTTCGTTTACAACCTATAAAAAATATTTTAGCCTGTTTGAAAGCAGTAACATAACATTATTACCACCAAACTACTTCGCACAATGTTTCTCTGTAATGCAGCCAGGGGACGTATTATCTTTACACCTATTCCCACAATGCTAGATAAATAGCTGCTAGTCTAGCAGGACCTACCAGCCCATCGGTGACAGTTCCAAAGATGCTAGTTTACTAGCTGCTAATTAGCTTATTAGGAACTAGCAACGTTTTGAAATGTTCAAACTGAGCTAGTTTACTAGTACTAATCAATCACATGACTTTTTCTCCCACAATAGTGCTAGTAAAGTCAAACATGTTTAGAGACACTAGCACGCTAGTGAATACTAGTGCTTTAACTAAACTAGCAGCTAGTTGTTTGTTCCTATTACGCTATTTTGCTAGCTGCTAGCCTACTAACACCTAGTAAACTAGTTTCTTGGGAATAGGCCTTTTCTGGCAAGCTTCAAACTAGCCTTAGATAAAGGACTGGAAAAATGGCATCTATACTGGAAACGTTTTGCAAAAAGATGTATTTTGGAAGATGAATAAGGTGGACAATGATAGGGAACAAAAAATTTAGAATGAATAATACAAAACACTTAAGTTTAAAAAATCACAGTAACTTTTGGGATCAAGGAATGTGATGTTTAGAAAGTTATAACATTTTTTCAAGTTTCAGTCAAGGTAGTTCAAGGGTTAGCTGCTGTTCAGTCAAGTTCAAGGGTAGGCTGCATAAAAGAATGCTGAACTTGGAGATGGAAGAAGGATGACCGAGGGGTAGACCAAGATTAAAATGGATGGGTTTTCGTATGGAAAAGATGCAATCCCAAGAAAACAGTAGTGGCAAGATTTTTAAGTGTAGTTAAGGTAGATAGACGTTTTGTTGGACCTGACCTGAGAAAATTTCGGAAGCTGAATTAGGTGGACGATGATAGGGAACAAAAATTTAGAATGAATAATACCAAAAACTTAAGTTTCAAAAACCACAGTGACTTTTGGGATCAAGGAATGTGATGTTTAAAAAATTATAACTTTTTTTTAAGTTTCAACACATTCTTTGTCAACTGTAGTACTGGTTTATTCATGCGATTTTTCACTTTCTTGCATTTTTTTGAAAAACGGCTCCGACAAATTTTTTTATAAACTACCTCAGTATATAAATTTTTTATGCTCTAGAAGATAGAGTAAGCGCCATGTATACAAACATTTTTGGAGCCTGCGGTCTCATGGTAGACATAGTTTTTTTAAGATTGTGGCCTTAATACACCTAACTTAGTTTAACGTCAATTAATCATTTTTTTGAATTCTTAAGTGGAACAGAAATTGATTTTACCTAAGTGTCATTCACTCATTTCTAAAATTAGGTTATGCGTTTAATTTTATATTGTTTAATCATTATTAGTTTATAGGTTATAACAACAGCAGGCTCACTAACAATGATGGTCAGCTCATTATTAGCAAAGAGGAGAGGAAATTAGTGTGGGAGAGATACCTCAGAGAGCTGTTTGATGACCAAAGAGCAGACCAAGAGCCAGACGTGGCAGAGACAACAGGGCCAGATATCCTTCAGGCCGAAGTAGAGGAAGCCATAAAATGTATGAGGTCTGGGAAGGCGGCAGGCCCGGATGATTTATAGGCAGAGTTCTTCAAGTTGCTCAACTATGAGAACACGACACTCTTGACGGGTATTTTTAACCAGATATACTCATCGGCCAAAATGCCTGTGGATTGGCTTAGGTCTGAATTTATCACCATACCTAAAAAACCTGGATCTAAAGTGTGTGGGGATTATCGGCTCATCAGTCTGATGAGCCATTTTCTAAAATTATTCCTGAGAATAATACATAAAAGAATTTACAAGATATGTGAAGAACAAATAGCACCGAACCAGTTTGGTTTCTTAAGAGCAGTGGGCACTAGAGAGGCACTCGTTAGTGTGCAAGTACTTTTCCAAAGATGCAGAGATGTTAACTGCAATGTTTTTGCGTGCCTTATCGATTATCAAAAGGCGTTTGACCGGGTCAGACATGACCAAATGATGGAGATTCTCAAACGAACTGGACTGGATGGGAAGGATATAAGGGTGATCGCCAACTTATACTGGAATCAATCGGCAGTGCTGAGAGTGGAAGAAGATCATACAGAACAGGTCGAAATACACCGTGGGGTTAGGCAGGGCTGTATTCTCTCGCCAATACTTATCAACCTCTATTCAGAGCACATCTTCAAGGAGGCCCTGCAGGATATAGAAGAGGGTATCTCAGTTAATGGTGTCAAACAAAATAATCTACGATATGCAGATGACACAATTGTGTTCGCTAATACAATAGAGGGACTGCAAAAACTAATGAACAGAATAACAGAAGTGAGCGAGAAATATGGCCTGGACATCAACATCGTCAAAACAAAATTAATGGTAATTAGCAGGGGACTGATGACTGGTGTAAACCTACATATAAAACACGAAAGAATTGAGCGCGTGGAGAGGTAACCATATTTGGGCACTATTGTTAATGAAGCCTGGGATAACGTACAAGAGATCAAGTGCCGTATTGGTAAGGCAAGGAGTGTGTTTCACGCAATGAGTTCGGCGTTTAGGAGTCATGATCTCACTATGGGCACTAAGTTGCGGCTCTTACGGTGTTACGTGTTTTCCGTGCTTCTGTATGGAGTGGAGACTTGGACGTTGACGAAGGCAACCACTGCGAAACTTGAAGCCTTCGAACTTTGGTTGTACAGAAGAATGTTGAAGATACCATGGACGGACAGGGTGACCAACACCGAGGTACTGCGCCGAATGAGCAAGAAACCGGAGGTAATAAACATCACAAAGTGTCGCAAGTTGGAATACCTTGGTCATATTATGAGGAACCACGGTAGATATGAACTGTTGCAGCGCATCTTGCAGGGTAGATTGGATGGTGGAAGACGGCCAGGCCGAAGAAGAATATCCTGGCTTGCTAACCTGAGAGACTGGTATGGACAAAGCTCAGCCCAACTTTTCGGCATTGCAGAGGACAGGACCAAGATAGCTATGATGGTAGCCAACGTTCGAACCGGATAGGCACGTTAAGAAGAAGAGAGTTTATAGGTTATATTTCTCATTATTTACATTGGCAAAAGAAAGTAATGTGAGTGTTTCACTTCAAAGAAGTATAAACAAACAATAAGCTTTAGATTTTAGCACCATCGTTATTGGGCATATGCACGATTTATGGTGTGTGATTGTAAATAAATAAATTACATTTCGTTGTTATTGATTACCTATTTGTTTCTGGTTTATCTGGAATTTTGATATTCTGGATAACTTCTGCTTCAAATTAATCCCGATAAATAAGGCAGTTGTGTTTAATGGTTTTCTTTTCAAATTTCAAAACATTTTTATAAAATTAATAGATTATCGTCGAGTGAAGCAAAAAGTAAGAGCATGTCACATTGGGAATATTTCAAGTCCTTGTACAAAGTAACTCTTATACAATATAGATTTGTTTGCGTAAACAAGAATGGTTTCTAACACTTATGGTATTTTCTTTTGTCCTTTTTCACGTATTTTTCTTTTATCTTTCTCCCTTTTGTAAATCCTGTGTTGTTCTCTATACAAAAACTTCAATGGGTTTTAAAAGAAATAATTTATACTTTGTGGTAAAGTAGGACTACTCTTATATTTAACTTCAGACCTGTAATTTCAGTGTGAAACAAAGGACACTGTTTAATTTGAAAGTAGGCCTACTGTTTAAGATTTTATAAATAAAAATATAAAGATCAGTGAGTGACTTTATATATATTTTTTTATTATTACTTAATTACTGATTTTTTTTTATAAATAATTAAAATAACTAACTAAATTAACTATGTTATGTTTTTCACACTTAAATCAACTGTAATTAATTAAGTTCAATAATCTATCCCTCTGTGATTGGCATATTAAGAGTGGTTGAGTATTATCAAGGTAATAAGAGAATCTCATTTTTTTTGTGTGTTTGTTACAGGTCTGGTCTCTTGCATCTCAGATGCCACTCCTCTTTATCAACCCAATCCTCCTCAATGAAATTCCTGGCATACATGTCATCCCACACATGACCACACCAAGATTCTAGAGACTTTTATTTATTTTCTTCTGACAATTTATTATTTTCTTTCACCATCTTTCATTCTTCATCCTTTGTACTTCATCCAACCATTTCAGAAGTTTTCTCTCAACTTACTCTACTGACATGTTCAGTTTCCCTATGATAACTCTTACTTCTGCATTCTTGACTCTTCTGCATTCTTGAAGAGATTCGACAATTCCTACATAAGTAGTCCATCTCCACCCCATGGCTAGCCCTTAGTGGTTAACGCAACTGGCTTCTACGCTGGGGTACCGGTTAAGATTCCCGGTCAAGTCTGGCATTTTTTCATGACCCATTTTCATAATCATCATTCTCCACCATCAGCAGAAATTGCAAAATATTCAGACGTAAAACAAAACAAAATGCATTTATTTTCTGTCTATCCCTCTTCGTCATGTCACCCTCCATCCTTATAATATCCTTGTTTATAATATTTGATAATTATTCCCTTTCATTATCATCCCCAAATATCTGTATCGGTTTACTCATTCAATGTGAATGATGTTTATTGTTAAATTCACTTCATCATTCTTAGTTTTCTATCATGAACATTTTCTTTATTCCTCTTAATATCTTTCTATCATTGAACTATCTCTCTCTTCAACTGCTCTATTTTGGGGTCTCATCTTTTTCCCAATTCTTCGATAACTGGAACCATGCACTTCACTCACGGTGTATTTTCGTCCATCATACACCATCATTTTTGGCAATTTGCCTTTCTCCATTCTACTGACATAACCAAACCATCTCAGCTTTGTCTTCTTTAACAGGCTGCCTATTTCCAGTTGTTCCCTAATTACATCATTTCTTATTCTAGATCTTCACCAATCAAGGATTAGAACCCAAGACCTGTTCTGGCATCCACCTTGCCACCGGTCGTTCTGGATCGCGCCTTTAACTTCTGAGCAGTCTAGGAATCCTGTGCGGAGACATTCTTTCAAGATGATCAGTCCATTTCTGACGGTACTCAATAATTGTCTCATTAAGACCTAATGCATCTCTATGGACCAAATGAAATTTTCACATTTCTTCTTCCACACCCAGACCTAACTGCCACATGTCATTGCTGGGACAGCCACTGTCTTACAGAATTTTACTAATGTATCAGTTCAGGTTTCAAATTTTGATGTATTGTACCACTAATCCTTTTAAACCTTTGAACGTTTTGCGGTATATCGTATCCTGTTCTTATAACACATCACATCCCAAATAGCCAATGTAAATGACCTGTTCCAGAATCACTCCATTCAGCATTATCTTGGTCCTGACCAGATATTTTCCTCTAAAGGCCATCACTTTTGTTTTAACACTAGATATTTTTAAATTTCACTGACGGCATACTTAACAAAAGAGGGCCTTAAAGAGGGCCCATTGCAAAATATCCTCACTATCCTGAATAATAACTTGATTGCCAGCATATAGCACTGAGTTTAATCGAACATCAGACTGGAGTTGGGTTCCTAAATCTACATCCATTTTCCATGAACGAAAAGCTTCGACTATACACAGATTTATATCACCACATATTATGAAACATAAACTTAAATATCATATCCTATCGATATATGAGCAAGAACTTGAGGAACTTTTCCAAGTTTTAAAGTAACTGTTCTCTGATTATTTTTTGCTTTCCTCATTGCATTAGTTTTCTTTTGTTTCTGTGCTCATTAATTGAATTAATTCTCATTAAGTAAAAATATCCACATTGTATTCCCTAAAATATGAATTGTAAAGTAGTTCTAGTTATTGAAAAAAAGAAGTTTTTCTCTATTAATGCAATTGTACATAATTTAAAGTAATTTTTAAAAATGTTATTGTTAGTAAAATTATTAATATTATTTATATTTTTTATATAAATTTAATGGTGTTTATCATTTATTTTTAATATTTTTAACAAAAACTGTTTAATGTATGTATTTCTTGTACCCCTTTTAGATTTTATAACAGTATTTTCTATAGTACCTAGTTATTAGTATTTAAAAATTTGTTTAAATAATTTTTTTTTACTTCTATGCGCGGACAGAACTTTTCATGAAGAAGAGTTTTTGCATATAAGTATATTTAGTTAAAAATACTGTTTATAGTTAGTATAGTAATAATTGTATTATGTTTAACTAAATAAAACAAGAAAATAAACAAAATAAACAAAATATGTCTGTACCTAAGGAGTAAAAATGCTGTTAATTCCATATTTACAATTTTCAGAAGAGCCAAAAACAAAATTTTTCTCTTTTCATAATTGTATAAAGTTTTTTTATACATATATTAAAAAGTAAAATAGTGGAGGACATAGAAATAAGGCAGTTGGTGTTGTATGGCCATGTTCAGAGGACGAAGAGGCATAGATGGCCAAGGAAACTCTTGGAGCACTGTCCTTCAAGTCTGCGTAGAAGAGGAAGGTCGCAATGTACTTGGCTGCAGGGAATCAGGTCCGCAATGTTGAAGAGGCAGTTGACAGAGGAGGACTGGTGGGATCGAGATTGATGGCGGTTTGGTATACAAGAAGCGGATCGTTTATAGGAACCTCGCTGTAAAGTAAAGTAAGTATTTTCTGATCCTAAATTTCTTCTGATCCTAAATATTAAATTTTTAATCTCTCTGCATGGAAATTCACCACTGCCTATCGTTATCGTTTCCAAATTTCTGATTAATTCAGAAAAAAAATTAGGAAATTTCTATTGACAAGTATTTTTAGGCTCCCCCAAGAAATCTATGAGGCGCTGATTGTGGTAGTTTTCTTTATTTCACATGACATTGTACCATTTTCAAAAATCTGAAAACTTTCAGCTTTTCACCGACCCAATGAAGATTCGGAATGTTTTTTTAGATTTTAAAGAGTAGAAAATGGAACCGTTCCAACATGAAATTTGAAGTTAATATGGTCAATACAATCTTGCAAGACAGAAGATGGAAGAGAGGCAGATAGGAATTAACACTGTATACATTAATAAATAGAGCATTTCTTGTTAGTTTCAAAGGTAGCGTTAACTCAATTTACCAAAGTAGGAGTTAACACCCTTTACCTCTAGGGTACAAAATGTATTTTAAAAAGTGTCATTGATAAAGAACACCCTTGTCTGATCTTCTGATATCTTGATTCCAGACTAAGCCTCTCAGAATTTGGAAGAATCCACTTGCTTTCTGCACCCATGTTTAAAATAATAATAATAATAATAATTATTGTAAATAATTATAATAATAATTAGTAATAAGTAATAATAATAATAATAATAATAATAATAATAATAATAATAATAATAATAATAATTATTATTATTATTATATTGTAATACAACCATTAATATATTGGTTACGACCATGGAATATTTAAATTTAACAATTATTAACTGAACAAAATTTTGAGAAGAGTTTTGGATAAAACAGATGATACAAGTTCATTGAGTTAACTTATATAACAGCAAAAATTTATTCTAGGGATAATGATTCATTGTGTGAATTTATTCGCATGGGCGAACAAGTAATTTTAAAATTAAAAAATTGAAAACAATAATTTTTTTAAAGGAGATCTTGTAATATTATACATGATATTAATTAAAAATAAAGGGAATGATTAAAATATCAAAATGACTACACATTTTGAAACATTAATCTCAATCCATTACAGTAAGTAAACATTGTAACATGACATGGAAGGGTATTTCCAATGAATAATTATATTTATTTAAAAACCCCAACAAATTATTGATCTATCCTATATTATTAAAGACAAAGTATGAAAAATAAGTAACAGAAATGTTCACGAGTTCATAACTAAATAAGTTTTGTTTCAAAAATTAAAATAAATTTCTAATAGGCTAAGTGAATGCTGAAGAAAGTTGTGTACTAATGGGTAAACATAGTTACATGAAACACTTATTGAAATAAGTAAACATGTTATTTACTTAATAGTATAGGTTAGCTTATTAGCTTATTAATTAGCTTAATTATTATTTATACGTCACAGAGATAATACTATTAATGATTTTAAAAATTTACGTATTGTACCCATTAAAAACTTATTTATTTTTTAAGTTTGAAAACTATTTTATAAAAAAAGTGGCAACAGAGGTAATGAAAACTTATATCACAGAACTAGAGGTTCAAGCCAAGAACTTTTTGTAAGACCGAAAGTTAATAAATCCTTTTTTGCTAAAACTTTTGTTTATTTAGGTACAAAGTGTTTTAAGCTGTTGCCTATTGAAATTAAAAATAGCTTAAACATGGTAATATTTTCAAGAAAGGTTAAAAATTGGCTCAATGACATAACTGATGTTGATTCCCTTGTAAGAATTGTTGGTTAGTGTTGGTGTTCTACCGTTGCTGACTTTTAGTGCTTGCTATTCAGTCCTTGTAGGAATTTACTGATCTGGGTAAATAATATAACAATAATAACTGATTTTAGTGTTAGTCAAATACAGGTGAATATCTGTTTTGAAGACTGACGGCTTGGTTAATATTATTGTTAAAAATAATATACTAGTTAACATGCACTGTAGCTGCCGCCACAATTTGAATTGTCATTTGTAGATGATGACAACATTGATTTGTAATTTACTTATAAACTTGTTCTCATGTATTTTTTTTATATAACCACCGTTTACTTGAGTTGGTGGTTATTTATTCCTAGTAGATAATATATAATTTTGTATTTGTAAAAAGTGGAATAAATAAATAGGCCTATTATTATTATTATACATTTTTGAAATGTCCTATAATAATCGTTTTGGGAGTCTCCTGGATGCAGTTCACATAAACAAATGATCGAAATCTGTTTTAAAATCAAATATCCGAGTTTCTTTCTAAGAATTGTACAGAATACTTCAGGGATACGGAATTCCAGATAAACTAACATGTCTTGTGAAAATGACAGAGTGAAAACTAGAGCAAAATTAAATGTAAACAAGCTAATTATTTGTACGTCTTTTCCATTTCAGTCAGGTATCAAGTAGGAAGATGGTAGTTTACATTATTTACTGGTAAATAAATCCTGCTTAAGGAGAGTTGAACTGAAAAAAATATACGCATACTAAAATTTGGATTTACTGAACATCTCTGCATCACTATTACGCAGATAAGTAGATTTTAACTATAGGATAATATTTATGTTTTTAAAAATAGTACTACACCCAGTTTTAAGCATAATACTGCAAGAAAATCTGTCTCCAGTACGCCGCGAAATTCTTACAGTTTTCTAAATGGTGTAATTAATCCAATTTTCTGTAATTTTCATAAATAATCGATTGCTTTAAGTTTTACAAAACATCAAAATATGACCATCAATGTTTACATCCTAACCTATATATATATTTATAGGGCAAGAGAAAGTAAAAATAAACTAATGAAAGTAAAACAGAAATACCTTACCTTGTTTACGAGTTATTATAACCTTGTTCTAGTTCCCCCTTTAATTCTATCTTTTGTTTTCCATTTTCCCCCAGACTTTCCCTGGAAAAATATAAAACAGAATTTTAATGTACCATATTTAAAAAATTAAATATTTTGTCCTTTTTTATGTGATGTAAATATTACAGCATGATAAATTATTCTGAGAGTTGTACTTGTGCTTTGCACAAGCTAATTGCATCAGAAGTGTGGACTATATAAACTTGTTTATTGATTCTCCTAGTTTCACTTAATAACTTACTCTACTTTTCCATCTTCTTCTTTTTCTTCTTTCTTTGAGCCGCGTTGACACGAGGCCAGTAAATAGGTAGGTTACTTGAAGCAAGTAACATGAATGGCAGTATTCTTCATTTCAATTTTTTCTCACGTAGAGTTACCAAACTCCTCCCATTGGGCGTCTCCGCAGGTGGCAGATAGGGGAAATATCATCAAATATGGCGGAGGCTGAGAAAATAAAATACCTAGGGCAGAGCAAAATTACCGACATTGAATATTGGAGTTGTTTGTTCAAGGTCCAAGAGAAGAAAACCCGAATTTAAAAATTAACTGGTCCTCCAGATTTAGGGATGGAGTAATGGGATACTCCTCCTCATCCGGAAAAATATCTTATTGCAAAAACCTCAATAATCAACCACAAAACATGGACAGAATTAACCGATAAAATTAAATTAAAAATTTACTTACTTAGGAATGGATCTTTTGCCGATTGTTTTCAACCATTCCCTGTTTGCAATTATTTGATCTTCTGACTGCCTCATTCTCCTCCTTGCTATTTCCAGAAGAAGTCTTTGCCGAAGTACATCCAATGGGTTAACAATTGATAAAGATGGCCCACTTGTTCGTTTTCGAAATCTTTCAGCAGCTAACAACTGCAACAAAACATGAAATAATTTTCGTTCTGAATAAATATCATGTAAATTATAGATCTATTCTGGGTTTATTGGTAGTAACGACGAACTTATAAAAATATAACTAATAAACCAAACAAAATGCAAGGGATAAATAGAGAAGTGAATATTTTTATTCCTAATACACAATATCCCAACTGATAAACTTCTTGTTATTGCTAATGAACTGTAAGAATTGTCTTACCAGTAAGAAACTTGTAGTTATTTATTTATTTATTTATTTCCTTTATTACACCTCCAAAAGAGCAAAGCCCGTGCTTGGAGGAGAATTACGCTAATTACAAAAAATACATAGCACAAAATAAACTACAATAAAACAATAATACGTCTGTATCTCTCTGTGGTGTGTGTGTGTGTGTGTGTGTGTGTGTTTGTGTGAACAAAATATCTCACGAACGGAACATTGTATGAACTTGAAACTTGAAACTTAAGTTACGTATTACTACCAGACCCGACACGAACATTTTCATCAAAATCGGTCAACCGGAAGTTGTAGTTTATTCGTGTCATTTTTAACTTTTCTCAAAAACTGGTCCTACGATTTTTTTAAAAATCGCCTCATTTACTACATTTTTTATGCTCTTTAGGGTAGGTGCCATGTCTGCTGAAATTCTTGGAAAGACTGTTTTCTCGTTAAAAGGTCGTTTTTTAAGGTTGCGGCTTTATTATGCATTTTAACGCAAAAATGTATATAATTAAAGTTGTAGAGAATTTAAAATCTACAACTTTTACCCCAAAGATTGTTTTGTATAACTCTTAGTTTAGCGGTAATTAGCAATATTCTGTTTCCTTTTCACGAAAATGTGTAAAAAAGTCGACTTTTTAAAAAAATTCAGCCTTAGTATGCATTTTACAACAAAAGTGTATAAAATAATCAAATTTATAAGAAATTAAAAGATCTAGAACTTTTATTCAGAGCATTTTTTTCTACAGAGCCTAGTTTAGCGTGTAAGTGATTTTTTCTATTTTTAAGCCAAACTGACGTTGATTTTCAGTTTGCGTCTTTCACTCATGATTAAAATTAGGTTATGTTTATTGAGGTTAGTTATTTATTTATTTCAGATTATTTATTACTAAGATTATAAATATTGTAAAATTTTTGCATTGGCAAGAGAAAGTTGTGTGAGTGTTTCACACCAGATTTTTATGTTGAGAAGCCTATTCAAAATATAATAGGCCACGTATTAAATTTTATAATATTGATAAAAGTTTTGTACTGACTAAACTACCAAAGATAAAGACGGTACCTCAAGATAACTGTAATAATGATGGCACAACTAGAAAATGCATCAAATCGCATGTCCTAGTAGTCTACACTATCTACTTATTAATTAGAACTGTCTAACCAGATCTGTTAGAAGTAAATATTTATGTTCACTTGAATTCTTGGAAAGATTCATTACATGAAAATTGTAACACAAACAATAAGCTCGGTATTAATTAAATTTGAACTCTTCTTCTTATCTTAGCTAACTATTGCATGTACCCTTTGCCATCGTGATGTTAGCGGTTGCTTTGTCCACCCTACTTGAAAAACACTTAAAAATGAAGAATATAACATTGTTTTTCCAGTTTTCGTTCAACGCAATATTAAATTAGTTAACGAGTAATTTTTCTTGTTACAAGTTTAGTAAAATAAGTTCATATTATTTTTATTATTTATATCTTTCTTTCCAAGTCACAAGATATTCATATATAGGTATTGAAGAGGAAAGACGAGGATTTTTTTATTTAAGAATTATTTGTTACAACAACACCTGTGTATTTAATTAAAGTTGAACTTCTCGATTGAATTAGAAGGGGTGAAAGTGTAGCCTTAGAGTCAAGATTACGGATGATGGAACGAATACATGGGTGTGCTCATCTTCTTAGCCAGATTATCACGGTCATTTGAATTTATTCGATTGCCCAATTAAAATGGTAACTGAACTCACACATATCATCCTGAAGATTCATCAATTCTGATATTCTACATCGACCTGGACTACACTCTTTCCCCATCTTTCTCTGCATTACATTCAACAGCATTCTATATTTCTCGCCTCTCATCACATGAACAAAATATTCCAGTTTTTGACAATTTGCAGTATTCACAACTTCCTTATCCTACTGCTTAATAAAAAATTGTCCGATCTGTACAACTATATCACTCATGCAACAAAGAATTCTGTCATCCCCACTTTTCAGGTTTTGATAACAGTTGTTACCATCAATAGAACAGGCAGGCGGTGTTTATAGGTTAGAATCAGGAACTGATACTGAATGCTATTTCACCTTCTATTAGAATCACAAGAAACTATTCTTTGAGAACCCTTAAAAAAATTTCATTAGCACTCCTACAACTCAGTACTAAAGAAAAATACACGGCCGAACAAGCTGAAGACGAATTTGACCATGAGTCTCTTACGGTGAGATGAGGAACGATGTTCCAGTAGTGACATCAGAGCAACAAGCGCATCGGCACACCCATGTATTCTTTCCATCATTCAGCTCTGTATAAATAGTGTAAAATGTTTAAAAATTTGACAAGGCTAGGAATTATATACAAAGAAAAGAAAGTTAACTACGCAGTCTGTATAACAATCAAACGGCTGTTTTGAGAATTGAGGGGGTACGAACAAAAGGCTGCTGTAAGAAAAGGTGTATGACATGGATTTTAATTGTCACAACTACTTTTTAACTTGTGTAGAGAAAAGGCTATAAATGAAGTGAAGGAAAAATTTATCACTGGAGTAAAAATTCAAGGGGAAACAACAAAAAATGCTGAGATTCGCAGATAATAAAGTAGTATTAGCAGAGAGAAAGAAAGAACTAGGGGATATCTTAAATTGAATGGATGAGATCATGAGAAAGGATTACTTCATGAAAATTAATAACAACAAAACGAAAGTGTTGTGCAGCAGCAATAGTGGTTTAGAAGAGATGAGAAATTTAAAAGTATGCAACGAGAACATACAAAAAGTTGGGGAATTCTGCTATCTAGGGAGTAAAATAACAAAGAATGGTAGAAGCACATGTGATATCAAAAGTAGAAATTGCTCAAGCTAGAAAAGCCATCAACATGAAGAACAGCTTACTGACTACAAACATTGACTTACAGACTTGGAAAAATGTCCTAAAGTATTATGCTTGGCGTGTACCATTGTACGGGAGTGAAACGTGGGTGATAGGGGCTGATAGTGGGTGGAAGGAAGAGGATAGAAGCTTTTGAAATGTGGTGTTATAGGAAAATGTTAAAGATTAGTTGGGTGGACAAAATAAGTAATTTAGAGGTTCTTAAGCGAGTGGATGAAAAAAGAAGTATATGGAAGCATTTTACCAGAAGAAGAGATAGGCTAGTGGAGCATATTTTATGACATTAAGGTATTGGTCTATCAATAATGGAGGGTAATACTGAAGGAGTGAATTGTAGGGGGAGGCAAAGGTTAGAATATATAAAGCAAATTACAAACGATGTAGAGTGTTACAGATATGTAGATATGAAACGACTTGCGTAAGATATAACGGCTTGGAGAACTGCTTCAAACCAGTCGAGAGACTGATAACAAAACAAAAATAAATAGTGAATGGGTCAGCGATTTAGAATTTCAAGAAAAAGAAAGAAAATATTCGGAATGCATTTGCCATTGGGAAAGGTTTTGTCTGTGTGTCACGATTATAACATTTTAAAAACAAAATTAATTATAGAATTAATCATATTAGGTAAATTAATTTACCCATAATTGGACAAGAAATTTAAGTAAGTAAGTTAAAGATTACAAAGATACTATGATTTTTCTGTGAAACCCGTTTTTTTTTATTTCAACCCCTATCATTGGGATTGAAATAAACTTGTAGATAATTGAAGAGCTGAATTGATGAAAGTGCTTGTAATAATTTTTTCATCAATCACAAAAACTTAATTTATGTGGTAGATGAAGGTGTTAAATGTAATATTAGTTATATAGATGACATAATACTGAGACAATATCGAAGAAGAGTATGGTTCGAGAAATTTCCAGTACTTGATTCATAAAATGTTAAAGAGTAGATAATATAGTGAAAAAGTTACAATAGGGTTGGTTATAAAGGGATGCCTATTTAAAAAGGGCCGCGCTATTGTGTATGATAAGGTGGGGTCTTTTATTGTGCAGCTATTTTTGAAAGAGTCGGTTCATTGCCTGTAATACCTTTATTCTATTGTGACTTGTTTACAATAGTTAAGATTTTTCGAGTACTGATAAAAAAGATTTTTATTATTTGCGTCAAATCTCTGTGTCTTTCGAGAAAACTCTTTGATTTACTTATATAAAGAGACCCCCGAGCGCAGTCGGTGAGTTAGTATTCGTTTGATCTTTGACGAGTGTTTATTGAGTGGGCTATTAGTGCATAGTACAGGTCACGTATCCAGGCACTGTAGTGGTCAACTTGTGTTATACTATCTTATTGTGTTTGTGCATTATATTCAGTTTTTGTGTATGTGCATTCTATATAATTAATTGTAAGTAGTACTAAGTAAATTATTAAGTTATTTATTGTATTACTCCATTATAAGTAGTTGATTATTTATTTTGTAAGTCTTTTAGTTGTAATAAATACTTGTAATTTTAAACTTTAGTGTATTATTTATTTAATTAACTAGATCCCGAAACGGACCTTAGCGATAAGTGTCACAATACTCTTTTTCTACAGTTTAAGAATGTACTAGTGCACACCAGGGGATGTACTACTTAATTTTGTATTTTATAGTGGATTTGATGTTAGGATTACATTACACCTTCCATAGTCTAATAAGACCTAAACTTTAAAAAAAAAATAGATGACGTTCTTTAGTAAACATTTTTATCTTGGTCAAAATGAGACAAGAAAAGCTTTATCGTGTACTTGAATTACCAGTCATCCATTCTCGGAGGATAGAAATGAAAGAAATAGACGATTCCAATAAAATAGTAGTCGTATTTTATTCAAAACTAAATTTTTCTTACATAGAAGCTTCATCCACTAAGCTCTTCAATTATTTGTTTCAATGTTTAAACTGGTTGTGATGCACTCTAGTATACTGAAAAGTATTGCAATTATTACGAGCTAAAATATTCATCTGGTAGAATCTCCGTTAAAAAGATTATCTGCTTTACCAAATTTGATATAACCCTGTTGTAAAAGCCATTGGACATTGAGTGTATTTGATCCATATTTTTTCAACTGCGTATAACTAAAATCGTGTAAAATATTATGCGTAGATTGAGGATCAACTTTATGTAGCCATCTATAGTTTTATACATATAATATTTTTATCTTTATTGTAAAAAAGGGTCAAGTAGCGCGTTGTTACCGTTTCATATGTTACAAATATAATGAAGTAAACAGAGTTAAAAAAAGAAACTCGTAAATACGAAACGAAATCGCTTCAGTTGTGCACCAGAGAAAAAATAGCTTACTTCTTTTAAGGTAGAGGTCGGTTATTTTATTATAGTTGAAAATAGCGAAATGGTAAGAAAAAGAAAAAGTTAGAAAAGCGGGAAACGATCGTTAAAGAAGGGTTTAACAAGTTGGATTCGTGACAGGTAGAAAAAAGGTAAAATTGTCATTTCAACCGTTTAAGAAATACCGTTTTCTTTCTTCGTATCCTTCTCAATAACTCTTGACTATAATCCTTCCTTTTACCTTTTTCTCCGTTTCCTTGTCGTACGTGCGTTGCCTTCAAGGGGTGAAAGCACGTTCTAGGCATCAAACACCTTTGTAGCCTGTTTAGATATAATCCAACACAACACTGTTGTTATTATTACTTTTGTAAAAAAAATGACGCAATGTTATTGAGTTACTGGAATATAACTAATGGTCGAAGAATTTAAATTTTCTACAGTAATTAAAACTTACAATATTGTCAAAAAATTTAAAACAGATAAGGAAATACAAGGGGTTATTTAAGAAGTTATAAAAAGTCTATTTGTACCTGGAGCTGACGGACTATAATTCTAAAAATCAGTAAAATTATCTACATACAGTAGCCTATTCCCCACTGGAGTGCGTTTGGCGCAGCTTTACGCGTAGAGACTTTTGCTATGGGGGGATATCCGACATGGAAATGTAAACTTAGGGAACCTGCGGAGGACGCCTCCCACAGGGAAAGAGATCCATAGGATCTCCCCCAGAATTTTTGATAATTTGTAACTTTAAAAGGTGAATTTTAAGCCATCTTTTAAAAATTATTAGAGTAATTATGAAGACAAAAAAATCGTACAAAGACGTTTTTACATAAATTAAACAATTTATGGCCTGTGCGCAGGTTTTGGTATGTTTTCATTGCGAACAGCTTCCATTACGATATTTACCTCTCTCAAATAAAATCACAGGCCTATAGAAATGGTTAAATATTTATAAGACGACAATAAATCTAAAACAAAGTCAAAATTGCGAGTCAGACATACCCTACCGTAAGGTGTCTAACTTACGGACACGGAGTAAGATAGGAGGAGACCCAGTCAATTTACATACAATACAATTCACATTTCACCGCTTGCGCGCTGCGATCTGTCAGATTTTTCTTGACTTTTATCTTTCACTTTTACGATTCTGAATTTTCATAGTTAATAAAACCAAGAAGGTGATTTTTCACACTGATCACTCCCGCTGTACCTACCCAACTTCTCCCACCATAGCAGGTTCTCCTTTGTGTACTTTCCAACTGCGACGGCATAATCAGCTGTAATCACGTTATAATAAAGTATGGTAGCGGAACTCCGGCTTTTATAGTAAGAAATGATCTAGAAATTTTCTCCTTTTGGCCGCTTGGATCACTGTGGACGAAGAATAATAGATTTACGTATTTATAAGGCGTGTAACATTAACGAGTCAATGAAAAATAAGAGAATATTTTAATAGTAATGATTCCGCAAGTTATTGAAGAAACAAAACAATTGAGAATTAGAAGATATTTCAATAATAATTATAATAATAATAATAATTTATAAATTATTGTTTGTTTATATAATTTTTTTCATTAAATTTCAATATACTACACAAAAGTTTTCTTGATTTCATTAAATTTCTTTACTCGATACTATTAATTTAGTTTTTTCTTTGTACTTTTACATAACAAGACTCGTTTTTATGATTTGATTTTGTCTTTGGATTTTTGCATTATCACACAATTCATTATTTTGGTTTGAAAATTTTCTAATTCTTATAAACATATAAAAAAGTATTCAAAAACTTATTATTTCTAAATTGTGGTCACCACGCGGGAATTTAATTAGCTAATACATTATAAATAACATTATTATAAAATGTACCTGAACAATTAAATTTTATGTGACTAAAAATGTTTTAGAATAAATCAAAAATATATATAATCGGCTCTATGAAACCTCCATTTGTTTTAATCAAAAGAAATTGGGCTTATAAATTCTTATTCTTAATTGCCTTAATACATAGCTTAAATTTATTTTTTCCGTACGCAGTGATTCAAGCAACCAGAGAGGGAAATTCCTAGATCTTTTCCTCACTGCTTGTTTGTAAATAAGGGGATGGGAGTTGCATTATCATTCTTTTTTATACCGTGACTTTAATTTACTCCTCATCGTAGCTCCTCACTGTAACTTCTATCCTTCTCACTTTATTCAGAGTCTGAGCCTGAATTTGTTCAGAAACTTCGAAAAGTACGGTCATGTGAATATTGAATCATACATAGTGGACTCATATTCCTACTTAATAAAACAATAACAAAAATTTACAATAGAACTTAGTAGTAGGCCTACGTTTATGCAGACATGGGTATCTTTATCTTTAATATCGTAACTTAATAAATTAAAAGGATCTAATCTGTCGACACCCCACACTCTGTTAGTGCGCCTAAAAAAACTGTGAATGCAACATGCAACACAACAAATCATTTCGTGAAATGTTGTGTTGCTCGTCACACCATAATGGAGAGCGTTTGCTGGAATAAACAATATTTCAGGAAAAGTTTTCGGAATTTAGCTGTGATACACATATTTGTGGCGTTGGTGCTACAAAGATAATGACCTGTTTGAACAAATACTTGATGATATAGTAGCATTCTGGTTTCCTGCTTAAGTGGAACTTCACCAGTAGAATCTAAGTACGTGTTAATATTAATATTAGTATTAATATTAATATTAGTAGTATCAGTAGGTGTTAATATTAATATTATTGTTAAAATTATTAAGTGTTGATATTATTAAGCGGAACTTCATCACCATTCTGGCTTCCTGCTTAAGTGGAACTACGTCAGTTATAAACAAGGTAAGTATCTACTATCGGACCGGACTAACTATCGTGTTACCTATCGTGTATAGTGTTTCATAATCATAGACAGTCGGATTTCAACATACTTTACATCAAAATTTAGCTCATTTTATTTTGCGTTGACCTATAATAATCCTAATATTTGATGTTTTTTAAAAATTGCCATATCGAGGTTGGAAGACAAAAAGACCCGGTTTTTTTGATACCACAACAAATTTCATGCGTTAGGAGGCGTGCAACTCGATAAATATTTGACCGGATAGTTTGAAATTTTAAAACAATACAGACAATTATATTTTCACAGCGCGTACTAAATTTAAAATTCATACGTTATTTAAATTTTGATTTATTAACAACATTCTGAACCCTTGCTAACTCGGTAACCACTCAATCGTTCGGCTCAGGCAAACTATCATTTTATTCAGCGTAAAAATCTTAGTACAGATATGTTAATAACATGAAATATCGATTGGCCAATGTTGTGGTAGAATTTTGAAAATTTTGAAAAATAGATTGGTAATGCGGGGGTTGGGTGTTACTATCCATGTTGCTAGTTTGTGTACGTGACATCTTAACGAACTCTCTACCTAAACTGACAGACTGCATTGTCAATAATTATTCAGGTAGAGAGTCAGATTCAGGGGACATGATTAGTAGCGCTCACCCCGGCATCACCAATCTATTTTTCAAAATTCTAAAAATTCTACCACAACACTGGTTAACCGATATTTCATGTTATTAACATATCTGTTCTAAGTTTTTACGCTGAATAAAACCATAGTTTGCCCGAGCCGAACGATTGAGCGGTTATCGAGATAGCAAGGGTTCAGAATATTATTCAGAAATCAAAATTTAAACAATATTAAAAATAAAGGTTTATTAAAGGTCAACGCAAAATAAAATGAGCTAAATTTTGATGTAAAGTATGTTGAAATCCGAGTTACAGTTTTGGAGATGCAAGGGTTCAAACTCGAGTGTCTATGATTATGAAACCAATAGTGGGTAGTATCATCAATGCATGTGAAGTATACTCCTTGTACACCCTGCAATCAGCATGGTGTGTTGTGTTGCACGTTACATTTGCAGGTTTTGTAGGCGCGCTAACAGAGTGCGTGGAGTTTAACAGATAAGATCCAATTAAAAATATGTAATACAATAAGGAAAACGTCACTCCGTAAGGCGACCATTTAAAATACGTTTACAACTAACTGTTATGATACTTTTAGTTGGGATAAAAAGTAACTGTCTCACATAAAGATCTATCTGTCTGTAAAGATAATGTTATGGAAAATTCTACACTATTTATATGTCTCGTGTAATTGCAGCGTAGTAGGCTGTATTTTTCATCTTTGGTGGAGGCTGTATTTGAGAAGCAGAAGGCAGGCACGACATTTTCAGAGATTGAAAAAGAAATGGGAATGTGCTTGAAATAGGAAGATCTTTGCAGATTAATATCGAGAAAGTGGCCCAAGAGTATCTACAGCAATACGGTCGTAAAAACTGAAGTCCCATACCAGGGCACGAGAGACCTCCTTATGATAATTAATTGACTCAGAGGGGATCAAAGGTAAAGGGAAGAAAAGTCGGCTGATGCGCTACTCTCCTCAACTGAGCTAGCTTCTAGACCAGATTAGTCTGAAGAAGGGTAGTGTGGTACAGGTAGCATCATCTGCCCGACTTTTCAAAACGAATGAAGTAGACACTCCGCGGCTGCAGCAAAACACTGTGGCTGTTGTAACTGACTCAGACATTAGGACAAAGGAGGTGATGAGGAATTTTTGCTGTAGTTTAATCAAGTAGAAGAGTTAGCTCGGGGGTGAATTTACAGGATATGAGTCACTAGTATTTGACAGACAGTTCTTAGTTCCGCTAAGGAATTTATTGGAATTAAGGAAGCATGACTGATTCGTGTTCTACCATTTATATTTAGCAGAGAAAAAGGGAGTTGAAAGCAAGAGATTAAGTAAAAAGGGCGACTTACAAAAAAAAATGCTCTGCAAGAGAGACAATTTAAGTAAAGGGTAAGGAGTACGCAGGTGTTTTTAAGGCGATAAAGAGCGGAATCGGGTTCCCTAGCACTGGCGTTGAGATCTTGTCGGTGAAGAAACGTTTTGGAGGTAAAATTATCGTGAGTGTACATGAGTTTTTCTTGCCACCTCAAATAAAAAAAACTGTTATTTGATCATAAGAACAGTTCATTGTGCACAAGTGAGAAAGTGATTTTAATATTGTACAGTAGAACTTTGATGCAAACTTTATCGAAAGCTTAGTGTACGAGGTGTGGCTATAAAATAACGAGACTGACGTTGTAATAAGTTGTATTTTTATTTTTTACATAATCACTTATTGTCACTTTCAATATACACTCCTTCTCTATCCCAACAACGCTCCATGTGGATTTTCCGTTGTTAGAAACAGTGCTGGAAGTCATCTTCTATCAGCTCCTTCAGGACACGTGCCGCTTTATCTTTTACAGCTTCCACTGACTCAAATCTTGCTCCTTTTAATGCAGATTTCACCTTAGGGGACAGGTAGAAGATAATAAAATGTGTTGAAACGTCATTGTTTGTTTATGATCCGGAATCAAAGCCCCAATCCATTCACTGGAAGAGCCGAACTTCACCGAGAGCAAAAAAATTTTAAATGAGCAAGTAAAAATTTAAAGCAATGATAATTGTTTTTTTTATACATGGGATTGTGTACCGTCACTGGGTTCCTGAAGGTCAAACAATTAATCAACATTACTACCTTGAGGTACTTTCTAAACTACGTCAAAGAGTAAGGAAAAAACGCCCCAAAAAGTGGAACGACAAAATCATGGGTTCTCCACCAAGACAATGCGCCAGCTCATTCCGCGTTATCTGTCAAGAGGTTCCTAGCCAGGTACATCATCTCAGAGTTAGAACATCCACCTTATTCACCCGACCTTGCACTTTGTGACTTCTACCTGTTCCCTAAGGTGAATGTGCATTAAAAGGGACAAAATTTGAGTCTGTGTAAGCTATAAAAGAGAAAGCGGCACGTGTAGCTGACAGAAGACGACTTCCAGCACTGTTCTCAACAATGGAAAATTCGCATGGAGCGTTGTATGGATAGAAAAGAAGTGTATATTGAAGGTGACAATAAGTGATTATGTATAAAATTAAAATAAATTTTTTTACAACTCATTGTCGTTGTTTAATAGCTACACCTCGTATAGCTAAGAATATAGCTGAACAATATCACCTCTTCAAGGTTTGTTCTCATTTTCTTTGACACGATGTTGTATTAACCTATTTGTACTGTTAAGGTTTCTGTTGAAGAAAACCTATCTGTGCATGAATGGTCATCTAATACATTTAGAACTTACCTCATTTTCTGGTTCAGTAAGGAGATAAAGTTTTGGATCATTAACATCATCCCAATTGCCAGCCTGTGGTCTGTATTTGTCAGCAAGTCTAGGTAGAAGTATCGATGTTTCTTGATCTGGAGGTGGAGCGTCCTGAAGCGTCTGAAGGGCATAGTGAGCTGTGACGCCACTCAGCGCGCAGAAGAAACACAACCACAAACTGTTTCCCATCTGGAATTATAAAAAAAACCAGTATATGAATTTATTTCTAAAAATTAAATTTTGAAAGGAGTGAGGGTATATTGTCTATCCTTTGAATAAATTAACTTTCTGATGCTAGTACTTAATAATTTAAAAATCCTTCGTAAGTTGTCTTCTGATACCCACAAATACAAAATTTGTTTCATGTCAAATGACGTCAACCTTCCTCACTGTATTTCAAATATTCGTTCTACAGAACCTAGTTAAGCTTCAATTAGTAATTTTCTATATTTTTTCGTCCAGCAAAGGTTGATTTTCATTTTGCGCCATTCATTCATGATTAATATTAGGATATTGTTGTTTAGGTCAACAGCCAAAAGACTGGTTTGAACCTCTAGGGGCTTTACTAAATAAAAGGGAGTGAGGTTGCTTAAATTGCCGTTCTCACTGAGTAGAAAAGTATGCTTATCAGCATGCCAGGCCCTTCAAAAAGCATCTAATTTTCACCCTGCAAATGACACCTTCACTTCATTCACCACAGGGTCTAGGTGTATAATGAAATTCATTACTCTCAAAGGAGATAACTCTGACTAGTGTTTTTTACACCTTTACCTCTTCTCTTCTTAAATGCTTCAGTCATACGAGCATAATTGGCTGACCATGTGATAAGAAACAGAACTATATTTTTGTAGCCCTGGAACTAGCAGATCGAGTGCAAATAACTTAACCCTCTATCTGCCTGCTATGGGCATGTTAGGTTAGGGCAAAATTAGGTTATGTTTTTAATTTTTCTTTGTTTACTAATGATAGTATTACTTAAATGGATTAAAGAACAGATGGAATTTTGTAATGCGTTCATGCGTCAGTGCTACCACTTATGAGATTTTTTTGTGTTAACTTTCCCTGTTAAAGAATGAAAGTGTTTTAAAAGATAAATTGTTAAAAATGATAAAGAAAATGTATAATGAATTTCCAATAACACACGAAAATGGAAATCAAATTCATTACATATACAGTAACTAAACAAAAGTAAATGAAACAATAAATGAAACAATTTTAATATAATTGAAAACTTTAAACTGTGACATAATAATAATCACATTTTTCGTATTGAATGCATGGGTTACTGAATTCAACAATAACAAATACCAGTAAAATAATTTTGACGAAAATTCCATATGATTTTTAAAATTGCAAAACAAAGGTTCATATTATACTTAGTAACAATTAAAAGGGAAATTTCACTTTTGAAAGGGACTTATTATTCAGAAACGTTACCACCATTCGGAGACTAACTTTCATGCTAATTTGAATGAACTGTAGGTTTTATTATTACCATTGGCAAGAGGAAGTCGTGTGAGTGTTTCCCACCAGATTATTATCTTTTCATTAATAACGAGAACCCGATAGAACCTACAACAAACGTATAATTACTGTACAGTAGATAGATAATTTGTTAAAATAAATAATTTATTAGTTTGTTCAACCGGTAAGGTGTTTGACTGCAACAGATAAAAACTTTTCACCTCGGACTAAATTTGCATAACTCACAGTTATCTCTAATAAGCAAACCTTGATTCAACTTCAAAAAATAATAACAGCATGTGAATTTATAATTTACAACTTATTTTTTTCAAAACTACTCCATCGAAATTATACATTTTTCCGTACTATCGTGAAAAATTAAATTGGAAAAGTGTTTTCCCATCTGTCAATGTCATTCGTTACTCCTGTATTACGCTATTAGTAATACACCATTGATTGGAACGTCACCTGGGAAAGTTCCTTATCTCTTAATCAAAAAAAAAGAGAATACGTTTTGGTAAAATTACCAAAATTCTGTTTAACATTATAACAATCGTAAATTTAAACCACAAAATCTGGTCCTATATACGAGTATTTTAAATTAAGAGTTTGTTTATCCTTAAATAAGTTAAGTTCTACTGAACAAATTAAACATTTTTCATGGTTGTAACGAGGACACTTTCAGGATTCTATAAAACATCCGAAACAAAAAATTGGTGAGACCCGTAACAAGATATTGCGAAGTAAATAACTGGCTTCAGTAGGGGTCCCCGGTTTGATTTCCAATAAGGTCTTGCATTTCTTCATCTAAATATCACCTCACATTATTTACGTACGCACCAGCCAAGGCTTATGTTGGCGTCATCACACAATTAACAAATCAGGTGTGAAACACTCACACGACTTTCTCTAGCCAATGTAAATGAAAACCACTAACTTAAATCATTAGTGAAGTCTGTAGAAATTTAAAAATTTAAAATAGTCTGTAGAATTTAAAAATACGGAAAAAACTAATTGATGCTAAACTAAGTTTTGAAGAAAAAATGCTTGCAACAATAATTGTAGATTTAAAAATTTTCTGTAACTTTAAATGTTATACATTTTTGTAGTTAAACGCATATTAAGACCGCAATATTGAAATTTTCCGATTTTGATGAGAAAATACAAAAAATATAGATTTTTTAATTTCCTACAACTTAAGATTGTACAAAAAATTACTGTTCTTAAGAGAAAAAAACGATTACCTGTCCACGAACACTTGTAATTACCCGCAAGCACAATCAACATAACTCAGAACCCGTCGTGACACTACTTCGATCTGTCGGATACCACGTTTCATTCACGAATTCCACTTTTGACTAGCTGACCACAAAGGTGCTAACTCTTTTGTACCTGTGGTCTAATAGTTTCCAAAACATTCAAGACCATTTGCCGCCATTCTGGTACTTTCCTCATAGAAGGAACCAACACAAAAACAAACTTTTTTAATACATTTTTTGATTTCTTAGAATTCCTTTTCAAAACAACATAATTATTCATTACAATTTACTATCCTTAGTCAACACATTCCAGCCAATACAACACCCAATTTTTAGACAATTTATGCAACTTATAGAATAAGAAAAATATAAGGCCACCTCCATAGCGTAGTGGTAGCGCGCTAGTTTACCACGCGGAGGTCCCGGGTTCGATTCCCGGTCACGGTCTGAAAATTTTCACAAGGTAAAAACCTACTGTATCCCACTGTACCCACAATATCCACTGTGTGGGTATTGACAAAGAGACAGACGGATCGCCTAAAAGCGGTGGAGTGGATTTATGGAGGCGGAGCTGTGGTGTGTCGCGGATCGATCGAATTCCAAATTCTGTAATAAGAAGAAAAATCGGTGTTCAAGGAAATATCATGGATACCATATCTCGGAAGCAGAGGGTATGGGAGTGGACGTAGTTAGATGGAATGCAGGAGGCAAAGTGTTTGCGGCGGCTCTCCGATGGGGACTGGCGAGACAGATAGAGCTGGTGCTTAAGAAGCGATATACGGCTGGGGCTGTAAATCCTCATGAAAAAAATTTACTTTTCATATCCCACCGTAGTCGCTGATGACCAAGCTGTTGATGCGACTTTAAATAAAGTAAAAAAAAAAACAACCTATTTTTAAATAAACCCCCTATTATATTAACAATTTTTAGACTAACCACGAACTATGTTACAATATTATGTAAATATTTTAGGAATATTAAATCACAAGGTTTTGAGGAAATGCTTCTTAAGTATGTTATTTAAAAACACATCCAATTTCTTATAACAAAGAAACCTACAGAGCCAAGTGAACAATGACGAGCCATATTTTAAAGTAAAGTAAACTTGACTTTACATGAGGCAATTTTAAAAACCTATGTGGATGTTTAAAATATGCGGCTAACATAAATTCTCATATATTGACATTATAGAAGTTTGCAGACAAATTTTTATGAATAGCTTTTATTTAGGATACCGTAGGAGCCTACATGCGAAACAATTATAACTATAATGACGTAGGTCCTAACTCAGTGAGAGAGGAAATTACACAATTTAGCAGAGCATACGAACAAAGGCTGAACGGATATCCGAATTATTTAGCGATAAACCTACTGGACAACAGCGACTAAACTTTTGCAAGACATAACGTAACGATGTGTTAGACTTAAGTACAAGATTTTATCATATTAATCGTTTATTTTTACTACTATAAAAGTTTGTTTGATGTATTTTTATTTCAATATTTTATTAGCGGTCAATGCAATTGAACTTTTTTAAACAGGATTCAAAAAAATTATTTATAAGAAAATTCATGATAAAGACATTATGATAAAATATTTGTTTTATAAAACTTGTCAGTGCTTTCAAAAACTTGACGTTTAGTGAAATTAAAATTGGACAATATAATAAATGTACTATCAACATTAATCTAATTATACGGGTGTAATCTTTCTTTTGTTACTTCACTCGTTTGGAGACCGAATAAAAATGAGTCTATAAAAGATTTTAACAGATAATTTATTTACTAATAAATACAAACAAAAATGTTATTTGATTTCAATATAGCGCGGTATTTACATAAGAAAAAATTCGCGTAAATTTTGTTGTGTTCAGTAGGTGGGTGAGTTTAGCTGTCACTTAAAATTTTACTTTTGATATTATTATTGTACGAGAGTCGTGAGTTCCGTGTATGAATGTGCCCTACATGCAAAATTAGCAACAGTGATACTGATTCAACGCACTTCAATTTGCACAATAAAGAAATACCGGGTGGCCCATATATCAGTTTCCCCACATACGGAAGAAGTAAAAACGAAAGCATTACAAGTTAACGGAAAAAGAAACCTATAGGGAAGACAACAGATTTATTATTTGAACTGTACTTACATAATACCTTTAATACCTTTGTTATAAGGTTGTTCAAAATGTCCACATTTATGCCTATACTCATCACACAACGACATAAAACTAATTGATAAATTTCCAACAATGACAATTTATCTTCATTGGCGGTGTCAAATGTATTTTCTATTATGCTTCTTAGTTTGGCTAGGTTTTGTGGTTTTCAAGAAAACATCCATTCTTTATAATTTCTCAAAGTAAAAAATCACATCGGGTTAAGTCTGGCGAGCGCGCAGGGCAATCAATTGTACCAAAGCGACCAATCCATTCGTTAAATTTGGAATTCAAAAGCTCTTGATTTTTGATACCGAAATATGCTAAGGCTCCATCGTGTTCCCAAATGTGCGATTAAAAAATGTAAACTAGACAGTAGTTGCCGGTATACTTTGATGGTTGAGGTTCAATTAACCATACTCTCTTAGGAATGGTCGACCTGGGTCTGTACAAGACTACACCTCATTTACATATCTACACGTCATACGCATCATCCTCATCTTATTGGGTCACGGGGTTGCTTATTGTTCTGAATTGAACAGATTGCAACGTACACATATTAGGAATTTAAAAAAAAAATTGTTAACAGTATTGTTTTCAAGTTCCGGAAAGACTAGTTCCTGCAGTACCTGTTTGTTACATTTCAAGTTAATATTTCCCTCAAAATAGTAAGGATCTATCAAAAGAGTACTCGAAATTTCTCCCCATACCATTATATCAGGCACATTAATCTCTTCTTGGATTTCCTTATAAGGATTTGCATTTGACGAGTACACGCAGTTACTCCGATTAACACGTTCATTGAGTCTGAAACATGCCTAAACACACCAAAAAATTTATCGCAAGAAATTTGGATCAGCTTCTTTACGGTTAGCAACTGTGTCACAGAATTCCAATCGCGTATCGGGATCTCCCTCGTAAAGAACTTGGAGTAAAGATGGACAATATGGCTTAGAGACGCACCTCACTATAACGGACAGCAATTAATTTTATACGTGGTTGCTGCTAATTTAACAATGTTACAAACTTATTGCTTAAAATATCCTATTTCATAGGGGTACCTGACATATGGGTCATTAAAAACGGTCAACTTTTTGACATATCCAAAAACACACACACTCATACACTGACTATTCTGTAAAGACATATATGTTTTTGGATTCGGAAGACCAGAAATGTGTATTTCTGGTTAAAAACTAGTTTTCTAAATATCGATTCAAGTTAATACTTACCTTTCTTATATTTCATATAGAGTAAAAGAAAGTAAAAAGGAAATAAAACCGTTTAAGAAGACTATATAAAGTAAATACTTTATATAGACTACTTATATACATAAAAGTGAAACACATAAGAACTTTGAGTTGAACGATAAAGGTATCATTAATCAGATTCTCCTCTTTGTTTAGGGAGACCAATTATAAAACGTCCTTCCGTAAACCAACTATTATGAGATGACTTCAAAGAAAATTTCTCCCAAGTAAAAGGAAGAACAATTTAATAAGATATCACGTTAATGGGCGGCGTGCTAAAGTAAAGTGAATAAATAAATTAAAATGGAATGAAAGATTTTGGTGATCATTTATCCTTCATTTTCACTTTTATACCATTATTCCCTTTTACTTCGTAATTATTATGAAATAAAACTTATTTGAAATATAAAAAGCTTAAGACTTTCTCTGTCCTTAGTAATTATTATTTGTTACATAATATCTACGACTTATATAATTATTTAAAAAAATTTATTGTTTTAACAGTCATATTAGTTAATAATACCCTTACGTATTAAAAATATACCGGATGTCATTAAGCGTAAAAAAGTAGTAACCATATGGCTATTGAAAGTAAGAAGAGAAGCCATAGAAAGAATGGTTACGCCAGAAAACAATAATTTTGTGAGCTCATCTACCGGTTCGATTAGTTACCTCATCATGCGGTCTTCGGTTCGAATCCCATTTAGGCACGGCATATTTTCATTTGTTACAAAAATACATTTCATCCTTCACCTTCTGCATTAGCATATTGTGACAAGATCGATGAAAGACGAGATTGGTCACGAAGGTTCCAGAATTCCATTCATAAAAATAATTAAGGAATAATAAAAATAAGCATACACAGTAGCAATAGTGAATGACAGTTTTACAATGATGACCATAAAGGTGTGTCTATTCACAAAAGTTGTAAAAACTACCGTGTAGTACGCCTATTATAAAATTTCAGGTATTGTGTACAGCTATTTTTATGAAGTTGTTTATGAGGTTGTTTACGTTTTCTATTTACAATAGTTGACTTGTTAACAAAGGGTTTTTTCTAGCATTCATTAATAAAGAGTTATTTTTGTACTTGAGTAGATTTCACTACTTTGTTCTGGAACGATCTTTGTGAACGATTATAAAAGGAGACCCCCGAGCGCGGTCCAGTCAGTATTCGTGTGATCTTTGCCGTGCGATTATCGAGGTGCGTAAACAGATTACGTATCCGAGTAAGATTGTTATACTGCCTTTGTTGTGTGCGTATTGTGTAAAGTCTTTTTGTGAGAGTATTGTAAAGTTAATGTGAATTCATTTTCTATGTTGTGTAATCTATGAAAGTGATTGTAAGTTATTTATTGTTAATTATCTATTTTAAGTGAATTATTAAATCATTTATTGTATTTCTTAGTTACAATTAGTTTAATTATTTATTTTGTAAACTTTTAGGTAATAAATCTTTGTAATTGTAAACTTTAGTGTATTAATTATTTAATAACCTAGATCCCGAAACGGACCTTAGCAATAAGTGTCACAATATATAATATAAAAACATAAAAAGTTACCTCTAATGCATTTCAGAATCATAATCTGAAAATTCCTCAACTGTTACATTTACAGCTGGTCTAATGCCAACTTATAGTTTTCAAACAAAAACGAAATTATGAATTTATCGTTTGTCATTTAAAAAATAGATATGTTTATTCAAACTGGTAAAATCCAGAAAATAATGCAATATTTAATTTTTTTTATTTACTTCTGTTTTATTTATTTACGTCGCATCAACTACAACGGTCATGAGCGACGACGTTGGGGTGTAACTGTTTAAATTGGAGTATGAAATGATTTTTTTTGTAACGTACGAAAATATGCCGTGCTTGAGTGGGATTCGAACCAGGACCGCATGATGAGAAGCGAGCACGTTACCAACTGCGCCAATGCGGCCGGCGCAAATTTTAATTATTTTTCGATAAAACTGCAAAACCCCGAACAAATTATACATCATTGGATGCATAAAACTCTGAATTTCAATAATGGGCAAAAAATGGACATTGAAAAGTGTTCAATGTTCTCCTTTCCGAGTAACCTTAATAAAAATATTTAGTATTTATGGAACTAACATGTAGTTATTACTAACACACTAATAGATTACCGTACTAGTTGCAGTAGTATAATGAACAAAGAAGTTCTAATTTCATCTATAGTATCTGTCAAAAGTAGGACACATCTACTTTTCACAACATTGGGTTTTGTTCTCACATTTGCTAAACTATATAATGTAAAACATTAAATAATATAATTAACATAAATAGCCCTTAAATTTAGTCTAATATTTCAGCACACATTCCACTTCTCTATCTTTTATAAAACTATTTTCATTGTTTTTTTTGTTAAAAAAACAGTCAAATGCAGGCCAAATTTTAATTCAAAACAATTATAACTTAACAACGGCTGCACTCAGACTAATGAATTTTTCTATGTGTACAGCCTTGCAGGAAACGCACTTTGGCCCAGTCTCCTTTTCTTAAAAAAAACACATCATCTTGGTCACGGAGTTGAATGCATAATTTTTTAACTCTGCAGATAAAAATCCCCGTTTTTCTTACTTTGGTCGTGTTCGTAATTGCCGCCCAATTAATTTCAAGGAGTTGTTGCCATTCGATCGGGATCTGAGGAGCTGGTAGCATTAACGAAACAACTGATTCCCGCTACTTGTCATTTATGCTGTTAAGTTTACTAATAGCGAGTTTAAGGTTAATTTCCTAACTTGAAAATTTGAAAATGAACCGCAAGTCAGTGAATACCAGTGTGAAGGGGGAAATTGTAGGGTGTGGAAAAGTGACTTAAGCAACAGAGAGATCGCAGGAAAACTTTTGTAAGAAAAAATAAATTTTTGTATTTTTTTCGTGGTGTCCTTAACTTTTGACAGACGCTGTACCTATGAACATGTGAAACCATAGTTGGGAGGGAGGATTATTTCTCATAACGAATTAATGTGAATAGTTTTAGATTTTCAAATTATAATTATTAAGGAAATCGACTAATATTGTGATGATATTTTTTGTACAGAGAAGTAAATTAATAATAATAGTTAATACTGTACATTAGATCTAATAAACTTTCAGTACTGCATAAAAATAATTTATAAATGATCATACAAGAGCTGTAATCCGTATTGGATATCAAGCCCCTAGATTGCATAAAACCATTAAGAGCACTTCACCACATTATATAGCTTCAATCACATACCTTAATCTATCAAAGGCTATCCGAAATACTGATTTAAATCCTCAAATATATACAAAAGAAGAGTAACCAACTGACTAATTAATTTAAGGAGAGGGCGGTCTATAGATTTAATTAGCTCTATTATATTCAAGGTAAATTCTCTTCCTGTTGATTCGGTCATAGATTTTTAACAGCATAGTTATCAAAAGTCCGCTTTCATCCTTTGCCACTACATGATATTTTATTTTTATATTACTATTTTGACGTTCTCTTGCCTATATGAATATATAGAAAGCAAAGTATTGTTTCCATGTCAATTTTTCGAAATCGAGTTTTCACCAGATCTACACATTTTCAGACCCCCTGAACCCAAAAAATATGTTTATAGCGATTGGCCTGTGAGTGTGTGTGTGTGTCTGTGTGAACAAAATATCTCAAGAACGGAACATCGTATGAACTTGAAACTTAAAACTTAAGTTAGATACCACTAGAGAACCCGACGCGAACATTTTCATCAATATCGGTCTATCGGAAGTAGAAGTTTATTCATGTCATTTTACACTTTTTTCGATTTTCTCAAAAACGGCTCCTACATTTTTTAAAAAATTGCCTCATTTCCATATATTTTTATTCTCTACAAGAAACGGTAGGCGCCATTTCTGCTGAAATTCTTGGGGAGGTTGATTTCTCGTAAAAAAATTTATTTTTTTAAGATTGCGACTTTAATATGCATTTTAGCGCAAAATGTATACGATTAAAGTTGTACAGAATTTTAAATCCTACAACTTTTATTTCAAACATTTTTGTGTTGTATAACTCTTAGTTTAGCAATTTTCAGTTTCTTTTTCATCAAAATGCGTAACAAACGATTTAAAAAAAATTTCAGCCATAGTTTGCATTTTACGACAAAAATGTATATAATCAAATATAGTATAGGAAATTAAACGATCTACAACTTTTATTTTGAGCATTTATGTCTACAGAGCCTAGTTTAGCATGAAAGAGTGATATTCGGTATTTTTAAGCCAACGTAAGATTGATTTTCATTTTGCGTCTTTCACTCATGATTAAAATTAGGTTATGTTTTTTGAGGTTAGTTTTTCTTTATTTAATGTTTTATTACTAATGTTAGGTTATATTGTTAATTATTTGGTAAGAGTAAGTTGTGTGAGAGTTTTACACCAGATTTTTACTTTCTCTTGCCTATATGAATATATAGGAAGGAAAGTATTGTTTTCATGTCGATTTTTCGAAATCTAGTTTTCACCGGATCTATAAGTTTTCAGACCCCCTGAACCCAAAAAACATGTTTTTAGCGATTGGTCTGTGTGTGTGTGTGTGTGTGTGTGAACAGAATATCTCAAGAATGGAACATTGTAGGCCTACGAACTTGAAACTTGAAACTTAAGTTACATACCATTACCGGACCCGACCCCAACATTTCCATCAAAATCGGTCAACCGGAAGTAGTAGTTTATTCGTATAATTTTTCACTTTTTTGCAATTTTCTCAAAAACTGGTCCTACGATTTTTTTAAAAATCGCCTCATTTACTCAATTTTTTATTCTCTACAAGATAGGGTAGGTGCCATGTTTGCTGAAATTCTGAGTGAGGCTGTTTTCACGTAAAAACATAGTTTTTTTAAGATTACGGCTTTAATATGCAATTTAGAGCAAAAATTTATATAATAAAAGTTGTAGAGAATTTAAAATCCTAGATCTTTTATTTCAAACATTTTTGTATAACGCTTAGTTTAGCGGTAATTTGCGATTTTCTGTTTTTTTTCTCACGAAAACGTGAGAAAAATTGATTTTTTTAACATTTCGGCCTTAGTATGCATTTTACGACAAAAGTGTATATAATAAAATTTATAGAAAATTAAGAGATCTACAACTTTTATTTAGAGCATTTTTCTCTATAGAGCCTAGTTTAGAGTGAAAGTGTGATATTTCGTTTTTTTTAAGCCAAATTGAGTTCGATTTTCATTTTGCGTCATTCACTCATGATTAAAATAAGGTTATGTTTTTGAGGTTAGTTTTTGTTTATTTCTAATATTTTATTAATAATGATAGGTTTATTATTAATTATTTGCATAGGCAAGGGAAAGTTGTGTGAGTGTTTCACACCAGATTTTTTTTTAAGTATTGTAAATTTTATGACTACGTCACATTGTATGTTAGAGTGATGCTAACGTTGTTGCGTGGAGATGTAGAGATAGGTGTATCGAATGTATCTGCGCGAAATTTGTTTATTGTTAAAAGATATTGGAAATATTAAAAAAAGTTATTTATTTATTTTTTATTTTGGACAGTTTGTGTTATCTAAAAAAATTATTTACTTTCTTTTGTAAGCGAATTCAATATTATTTTAAATATCTAATAACATATTTTCTTTTTACCGTTTAATTTTCAGAGACAGCTCATTGTAGATGATAAACAATTGTCAAAATTTAAAAATAAATAATATTTTTTTTAATATTTCCAATATTTTTTGAACAATAAAGAATTTATCCGCTGATGGATTTGACCCATCTATCTCTACACCTCCACGCAAAAACGTTACCATTACTCCAAACATACAATGGGACGTAGTCATAAAATTTACATTACTTAGATAGAAAACGGTTACAAATTTATATATTTTAAGCTAAAATACAGTTTAAATGTATTAAAATTGATATTGTTTTAAAGGTGTAAACGTTTTCTATTGATTCCTGATTATAACAAGTCTTCATTTATTCGTGGGAAGAAAATATTAACAAACTAATGTAACAATTCTATTTTCCTTATGTTCAAATTAAATGCGACACCCGGTATAAAAATATAATTAGAAATACATATTATAGAAAAGGGAAGTTTTAATAATAATATTAATGTTTAACGTTTTGTATTACGTTAGGAAATTCTATTTTATGTTTTATTGTGTAAATTTAGTGTAATATAAAAAGCCTAACCTAATTTAAACCAACTCATACCCGCGCACAGGCTATACCTATGCGGGTATTAGAAAATAAGCTAGGAAGAAAGATGCGTTGTATTTTGTTTTTATAATAAAATAACTTAATAATTACTATAAAATAAAAGTACGAGGGACGTTCAATAATTAAAGAGACAAACCGATGTAGGGAAACAGCTTTCAATTTAATTTGGTTTATAACTACAATATTATGGATACAATCTGTATCAATATTTTGTATCTCCAATTCTATAACAACCCGTTGAAACCTGCAAGAAACCCATACAGAGCGCGGACGCTATAACTAGTTAATTTTAAATGGAAGTACAATTGAAAAATTTATTCGAAAGATAAAATTCATTAAAACTTATATTTATATCAGAAGAAACATCTCAGAAAAAGCTTTCAAAAAGTTATTTAAGCTTTCTTAACTTGATTAAAAGTAAAATCTTTGTAAATATTTCATCATTATTTTAGAGAAAATACGACAGGACTTGTTAGTTATAATACAAATATATCTCAATACTAAGTTCATTTAAATAATTAAAGAAATCATAAACCTTATTTCATTTCTAACTTATTTAAAATGTGTTTAGTGAGTTCATTAAAGATATAAGTTGCAGATATCAAAATAAACTGAAAGTTTTAACAGGGCATTATTTTGAGACAATAAAAGTTGTTATCGAATCACAGACTTTTACTACAAAATATTTAACAATGAAGGAATATTACTATTTTCTTGTCTAATCATAATTTTTAAGGGTATTATAAAAAAAAAAATATCGGCTTCATTAATTCAATTTACTATTATTTATTACCAAATTAATTAATTATAATAAATTACTATGGTTATAACGATTTAAAAATTACAATTAAACAAACCAATAGTATAACTTATAAATTAATTTATTTACTGTAATAATAAAATATCAACCATAATTATGTCTACTCTCGTTTTTAGATCTTTTTTTAATTGAAGTCGCATTGACAGCTGGGTCATTAGCGACTACTGTGTGTTTTGTATTGTAACGGTGGGTTCAAACGTGTTAAAATTTCCAGATGATGGCAAGGAATGGAACCCGGGACTTTTCGCTTTGTATGCTAGTCACTACGGCAGAGAGGTGGTTTAATCTCTTACATTTAGCGTAAAAACAAAATATGACCATTTACAATCAATAATTAACTACCTCTACGTTACACTACTAAACAATTGTACATCCTTTTCCAAGACAAAGAACTGTTTTAAATACGCACGTGTTATGATGTACAAACTGGTTTTTAACAACTCATTTCATTTTAAAAATGGCTCACAAGAAATTCATTACTATTTTAAAACTGATCCATTTAATTAAAAGCTAGCGGTCTTTTACAAAAATATTCATAGAACTTTCCGTAGATATTATAGAGAAAGCCAAAGCTTACCAATGGGTGTAGAACTACAAGACCGTGTTGATTGTTTGGTTGTTATGGTTTAAAATTGTTCGCATAATTTACCTTGGCTACTCCAAGCAAATTTTTGGTCGGTCATCTTTTTGCGTTCTTTTTAAAAAATATAACCTTCCCCACCTCATACCCAAATTTTTTAACTGGTTATGTACGTGTCATGTAACTAGTGTACTATTAATTTACGATAATTGGTTTGCTGGCATTTCTCCCATTACCGCCCTTCCGATTGGTCGCCTGAAAGCATAGACACGGAGGCCGTTCAGAAGAACTCTTATTATTCCGTTGCAGGCGACTCTCACATAATCTACTATTATTAACTAAACTAAAATTTCGAAAGCGAGGGTGAGCCTGGTCGGCAACAAGGTGGATGCGTTTTACTCGCTCTCTAGTCAGGGAAGCCTCTTGACGCACAAGGCGCCCATCATCAAGAACATTAGAATAAAGGAAGTCCTAACAGTCTAAGAGAAAAGGTCAGAAGTAAAATACTAAGTAAAAATTAAAATTTAGTTAGCACCTATCACCACATTATATTTGTACCAGCAAGTGCTCGACACCATTAATTTGTTCCCAGCTGGGAAAAATTTAGTGAAACAGCACCAGAGAATTAGACCTTTCAGGATAACACCTTTATTAGACTACAGGACGCCGGTAGAATGAAGCTACCTCGTGAAGGAACTCCCAAACCGGAGCGCTATGCACCTCGCGGTACAAGCTCTCATGTGCCGTGAGGGGCCAATTTCCCCTTGGCCTTGAAGCTCCAGCGTAATCTTACGATAAAGTATATTTATCGTCATGTGTGTTTATTTATTTACACCCTTCTGAAAACAAAATGTTTTGCCATGTGAAACGTTGTCAGACGCAAAATTGGAGAGTACACTCATTCGTCATTCAATAGAAACGAAAACAGCTAGACTAACAAGTCAAATAATTCCTTTAGCTAATCGGACCAACGTCAAAATCACCTCAAAAATGGCCCGATGATTTGTTTTTAAATCATCTCATTTGCTACATTTTTTATTCTCTACAAAGCAGGATAAGTACTTTGTCAGTTGAAATTCTTGGAGAGGTTGTGCTCTCGTGCTAACTTTCTTTAAGATGGCGCCCTAGTACGTATTTTATGGCAAAAGTGTATAAAATAACGGTAGTAGAAAATTAAAAATCTACACCTTTTAATTCAAACGTATTGTGACAATTTTCCCATAACGGGCAGGTGGAGTGTTAAATTATTTGCACTCGATCTGATGGTTCCCGGGCTACAAAAAACACCTCTGTTTCTTATCAAATTGTCAGCCAATTATATGATTGAACTATTTAAGAACAGAAGAGGTAGTGGTGTGTAGTCAGAGTCATCTCCTTAGAGAGTAATGAATTTCACTACACCTGTGGTGAATGAAATGAAGGTGTCATTTGCAGGGTGAAAAGTGGGTGTTTTTCGGAGAGCCTGGCATGCTGATAAATACACTCTTTCAACTCAGTAAGGAAGGCAATAGTAACCCATCTTACTCCTCGTTTTTATTTAGTAAAACCTCTAGAGGTTCAAACCAGCCTCTCGGCTGTTGACTTAAACAACATTGTGGCAATATCTAAAAATGGAACTGTTTGTTTTGGTGTTAATGTAAAAAATAAAAGGTTGTTAAATCAAGTTAGTTCCAAAAAATGGTTAGAAATATTGTGTAAAAATGGTTAGTATAGTGAATAGATGACTTGAATGCTATTGTGAGACGAAGTGGGGAACAGAAAAGCTTGTCCATAGATAGAACAAGTTACCTAGATCCCGAAACGGAACTTAGCGATAAATGTTACAATATTTTACTACAGCGCGTAGTTCAGTATTTTTTATTTCTAATTAAAAAGGTATTTTTAATTTCTACAGAGGTGTATTATCATTAAGCGTCATTCACTCATGATTAAAATTAGGTTATGTTTGTTTGTTTAAAATTGTTAGCTCATGATTAAACATACGTTTTTAATTATTACATTAGCAAGAGAAATTCGTGTGAGTGTTTTACACCAGATTTTTATTCAGTGATGATGGCAACATATTTATGCCATCCTTGTGCGTAGATATAAGGTAATAATATACCAGTGAAAAATGGCATACCTGACTGGTAATCGAACCCATGACTTCAGCTTTAGTAGATAGTATTGAAATTTTTAATGATTTCAGTTCTTTCAAACAAAAATCTTTGTTAATAAAATAGATAATAAAATATTAAAAAGAAAATAAATGATTATTGATAAGCAAAAACATATGCGATTCGATTCCACGCGATCACGTACGTCGGTTTACGTACAAAGAACCAATATAGAATGTTGACATGATGTCGCTGTTAGAGTAAATATGTGGTTTCAACCTCTTTAAATCTAAAAATGAATTCAGTTGTACTTTTCAAAGAGAAACTAGTGAATCTCAACCAAAATGAAGTAGGTTATGTTTACGCAATACTTTCTTTTGCGAGCATGTAATTTTTTATAAATATAACTTCTAAACCGCAAATAAATTTATACAACTTCATATTATTTGACGTAGACTTGATTTTTAATTTCCAGTTAACTGTAAGCAAATATTTATTTAACTGAGTGTTTCTATTTTCTCTTGACTCAATCTTTTAAGTATAAAACAGTAGGAAACTCATACGGTCTGCATTTAAAATTCTCATGAATCAATTCAGAAACAGAAATTGGATTTTTTGTAAATTTGGATGCTGTTCATCTTGAACTTAAATGCTTCAAGATGATTAAAATTAAGATTAAATTTTAATCTTAATTTTTTATATTTAAAAGTAAAAATGTGGTCCAATATACTGAAAATGGCAATTCTGTTTACTCTTAAAAAGAGTTACACCAAATGGATTTACATCATTTTTACTTGTAAAGAGGATTCTTTCAGAATTCTGCAAGATATCAGAAAGAATTATAATTGGTAAAAAACCATAACGAGATTTCTTGAAGTAGATACAGAAATAATTGAAATAAAGTTTCAGATTAAGTCGTCTCTGATACATCTTTTGAGGAAGTCTGGTGTGAAACTTTCACACAAATTTTTCTTGCCAATGTATACAGTGAACCATATATAACTTGTAGAGTGTTGGTTCTCAAATTGGGGGGCGCGAATCCCAAGAGGGTGAGGTAACGGGTTTTTGGGAGGGGCGCAAAGCTTAGTTTGAAATATAAATTAAGTTTTGTCTGGACCAAATAAATGAAATGAATTTTCATTAGAATAGAAAACCTCATTGATCTTCAAAGTGAACTTTCAAGGGTTTCCGTTGAATGGTTATCTCTAAACGGTTGTTGTTTTTTTTTAATAAAACAGTCGTCAAACCTAACTTAACATTCTGCACTTTCGAAGTATATTTTAGATGTTGTTTGAAATGATACAATCCCATCCGCCCTGACACTGCACGTGCTGGTGACAGTGTGGGAGCCTTGAACCTTGACACCGATAGAGGATTGCAAGTGTGAAAATGTTTGCGTTCCATAGAACATGGTTGGCCGGATCACAATCAGATGCTAAATACACAAGTGTAAAATATTGGGTTGTAAAAACACTTAAAATATGCTTCGGCAAGTGCAAAATGGGTTTGCAATTTAATCGCCTTTCTAATTTTTGCATCAACCACCTTTTATATTTACTGTAAAAACAAAAAATAAACATAAAATAAAATGAAATTAATGCTGGAAAAGTGAAAATCACACAAATACACTTCTATATTTATACGGTTGACTGATTTTGACGAAATTTTTTGGATCGGGTCCTCAAGTGGTGACCAATTTAACTCATAAGTTAAATTAACTTCGTAGCCTATGATATTTTGTTCACACACAAACATGTTGATGAAAATTTGTTGTTTTTGGGCTAAAGGGGCCTGAAAACGATTATTTCTGGTGAAAACTCGATTCCAAAAAATTGACATGAAAGCAGTACTTTCTTCACTATATTTTATATAGAGAATGAGAAAATAATAAGGAAAAACTTCGTAGAAATTACTTTTAATATGTAGGTCAAATTCAGTCCAATGATAATAACTAACAAAGTTTATTTTGTAACAAACTTAAATTAGAAAATAAAACCAATCTAATTTACAGAATGTTAAGATGGAGACGGATGAGACGGTTGTTAGAGAATGTCATATGTCACATAGAAGGAAACTAATGAGTTACTTAATTCAGTACTAGATGACTACAGCGAGTATTAACTTGGTAAAATTATATGTAATATATAGTTTCGTAAGGAAGGAAACCTGAAAGTAGTTTGATGAGCTTGTTTTACTTGTACGCCAATATAGTAGGCCTGTTTATTTACAAGTTTCAATTTGAATTTTTAAGCCTGCATATTGCAATAATTGACTTCAGCAATAGACTTTTTTGCAATTAAATTACATTAATTAATAGCATAATAAAAAACTAGCGTTCCTCGTGACACATATCTGTGCTGCAGTATTTTACCACAGATCTGTATATAAATTTTAGGCATCATTATAGTAGTGTTTAACTTTTGTGTTTTACGACTTGAAATGAAATAAAATTTAATAATAATTGTTACATGTATAAAAAAAATAATTTTAATTGTTAAATTTATAATAATAATAGTTTAATTTGTTAATATTGTCGCTGACTGCCCTAGCAATATTAGTGCCTGAAGACGGTCCCAGTACCTGCCTGCCACGCGGAGCGCTACAGACGTGGAGAGCCAACAGTGCCTCGTCTCCACTATGAAGTGGACTTGCCGGAGAGGGATTTAAACGGCAGCCCTGGCCCGCGAGAGACACACTCCAGTCAACTTTCAACCTTAGAAGAACAAGAAAGAAGAGCTCCAGACCAAAGAAGAAGAGCCCGGCTGAGACCAGATGCACCATCCCTAGTCTACGCTATCGGTGGCGGACCCTACATTCCCGCACCGGTCAGCCTTCCCCGACTCGGAGAGAACCGCCTCGGCCGCGCTATTAGCAGATGGTCTACACCGGCCTGACACTGCGGGGCTCTGGGGGCCACCACTGTCACGCTGCAGTGGGGACCCAATTGCCGATGAGGGAAGGCTAGGCCTGAACCTGGTAGCCGAGTCGTCACTCTTCGGGCCCCGCTTCCACCATGCCGGTTCGCCGCTTCCGACCACAAACAACGGCCCTTTCTTGCGCCACCAACACCATTAAACGGCTCTTTTCAGGGCCACCAAACTAACAAGCAAGGTTTTGTCACGTATCGTCGGCAATATGTTGAACACCGGCAGTCAGAATGAAATCCAACATCGGAAATGCTTAGGATTGTCACAATGACACAGTGTTTGGACTAATTTTTCAAGGAATAATACGCAGATTTCGAAAAATATTATACAATTTTTGTAAAGATAATACAAACAAAATGGTAGAATTGCAGTCGAGTGCCTAATAGGTGACTCACTACTGAAGTTCGTAGAAAACCGCTAAGGCCCCTATACCTATAGGGGTGCTGCCTTACATGTAAAAAAATAAAGCAGTAAATATGATTCAGAGTTGAGAATGGACGCGCAGTATATAATGTGTTCAGCCCTAAATGTGTTAAGCAACCCTTTTTGAATCTGGTAATAAGCTCACACAAAGCGCATGAATAATCATTAGATTTTTTTTTAAAGTATAAACGTTGCCGTAGAAGGTAGGTATTCCGAACGTATGTTAGATAATATATAATTTAGAATGTATTGTGTGCACATCCAAGTGACGTAAATGAAGTATGTTATTAATTGAAACAGCATATTATTTGGAATTAAATATAGTTGGATCTACTATAATGTGTAGAGACAGTGATAAAGTTATTCTCTATCTAGACAAAGGAAACATTGTATGTTGTATGAAAACCGTAATTTGCTTCAAATTTCAATCAATCATACATATGTTTGAACTTGTGCATCATAATTGAATCCTGGATAATTGAACTGTATATAACAGGTTTATATTAATATCTGTGATAAACTTTTTAATTTGTACATCTATATAGGTATTTAAATGAATTTAAGGTTTTTTTTGATCAAGTTCCCACTGAAATAATTATAGCCAAATATTCATTTTAAATCTTGCTTTCCACATGCAGATTTTCCATCAGCCATCATTTTTTCCAAATTCCTAAATAATGCAATAAATTGAAAACCCATTATAAAGCCAATTAAATTTCATAAAAATCCCGTAATGGATGGTAGTCGAAAATAAGGACACTTTTTTCGAAATGTAAATGAAGAATTAGAAGGTTACACGATGAGGAATGCCAGGTATATATTCGGAAACGTTTGTTCTGTTTTATGCTCACTTATCAATTGATAATGTTTGTATGGATGGTGCTGCACTCTACTGAATAGTGTCCTTATATGAAAACACGATCCGTTTGGGTGATTGCAAATGGGTTTTGTAAATTTCAGTATTGAAAATTAATAGCATGAAAAATTTTTATAATAGGGTTATTTAGTAGTTATTATTCCACTTAATACTGATTGGAATTAGCGTAAGTGAAAAAATTCTAATACACTTATCACTAAGCAACTGTCAACTGCACAGAAGCTTGATAACTAAATAAAAGGACACCCTTTTCCAACACAAACATATTCAAAATTGTTTTTAAATACATAATTGTAACATAAATATCGAGGGAGTTAAAAATAAAAAAATTGCCCGTTCAGGTACTTTGTAAGATGGTGTTCCTTTTAGGACTGATAGGTTTTAGAATACTAACTATTCGAAAACTAATTCCGGGATCTCAGCGATAGGCTTGGGTTTTTTTCCATCTTTTGTCCAAAAATTCAAAATTTTATGAGACATTAAGAAAACTTCGAGAGATGTTTAAAAAAACAAACACGAAACTTCGTTTTTTCTTATGCCAGGTACAGCGAATTTTCGAAAAATTTGTTGTACTTTATGCAAAGTCACGCGTTTTTGTCAAAATTGGGAAAAAATTTTCTTTTTAATTTTTTTAGTCTGATATTATAGAACAATGTCTAGCAAACAATTTGATGTATAAAACGCCCTCACCACACTATAGCCTACGACTATTCAAGCGTATGTAAGAGCCAAGTGCATTATGAATTCTGCACTAATATGCAGGCTGAAACAATTTCTCTCCTGGAGCTAATGGCATTGACTCATTCCTACTGTTATATTATGACACATATGAAAACCTGGATTTTTTTTAATACGTTGATATAGAAAAATGTTAAAAAAGATAATATTAGAACTATTTAGTTCCATTGTAAAGAATGTCTAGAAATAGGTTAGTTTACGAATTTCGGAGCGTTTATTCCCTTTTACAAGTGATATTCAATTCAACCGGTTTTGCTATAACAGCAACATTGAACAACTTACCCACTTTTACTATTCAAGCTTTTAAACGTGGTTATAACTTTTTTGTTAAATGAGATACATCCTTTACACGGTTCTCTTCAAAAAGAACCGGAATTGAGTGATATCCTAACATTTACAAATCAATAGAAAATTTCTCACTAACCTGATTGTGTTTCTAAATACCTTACTTTCTTCCTCATACATTCAGCTTTTATTTAACTATAATGTTTACTGGTGTAAATGACCTTCACTATTACACAAACTGTTGAGTACTTACATACTCGTCATCCAAAGACCATGTATGGGCTACCCGGCTTCTAAGGGTTAATATGCATTCTACGACAAAACTGTACATTACAATCAAAGTTGTAACATTAAAAACCCTACAACTTTAAACTGAACTTAGTATCTGTTTCTACAGAGTGATTTTTATAGTCATGTTACCCAATGTTAATGTCTGGTAATTTCTTTCTAAGAAAAGGAAATTTTGTATTGTGACCGAAGTTAATAGCCCTACTCAACCGGTGTATATACGGCAGTGTGTGTTGATTCTTTTTGAGCTGTGTAAAATTTTGTGCCGTTTCCGGTCATGTTATGAGCAGAATCGTTACCCTAGAAAAACGGGGTTTCATTCTTTAACAATATGTTACTACGAAATCGTACGCGAGTGTAAAAGGATTTTTTTTCAAATTAAATTTTTTGGTGTTCCTCCACCAGAAAAATATCAATTTCTAGACTAACCGATTTTGAGAGTTTTTGCTAAAAGTAGTGTTTGCTATAGAAAACGTAGTGCGCGATCTTTCTTGACAGATGAGGTTTTAGAGTGAAAAAAATTGCTCAATTCTCCTCGGAAAAGTTTACCAAAACTTTCCTCGCAAGTTGGTTTGTCACATTCGAGTGTTCAGAAAGCTGCTAACAAATTGAAATTTTATCCGTATCGTGTACGAATAGTCCAAGAGCTTCAGCCTCCAGATTAAAGCAAGGAATTGTTCTAGGGTAAAAAACATTCTGTTCGTAATACAACCGGAAACGACACAGAATTTTATACAGCTCAAGGAGAATCAACTTACTGCCGTATCTATACCGGTTGAGTAGGGCTACCAAATTCGTTTTACAAAACAAAATTTCTCTTTCTTAGAAAACAATTATTAAACATTAACAATTTGGGTAACAGGACTAAAAATATCACTCTACAATGCTTCGTTTAGGGTCAATTACTGATTTTCTGTATTTTTCTCATTAAAATCGTTAAACAATTTAGGGTGTTTTAATATTGACGGCTTAGTGCACATTTATAACAATGTAATCAAAGTTATATAAAATAAAGAAATCACAATTTTTATATCAAGCATTTTCGTTTACAATCTAGTTCAGAGTTAATATTAGTGATAGTCCTTATTTTTAGTCGAACAGAGGTTGATTTTCATTTTGTGCCATTAACTCGTAATTAAAATTAGAATACGCTTTCATTTTACAATGTTTACTAATGGTCAATGTAGGTTATATTTTTCATTTTATAATAAATTGGTAAGAGAGAATCATGTGAGTGTTTAATATAATATTGTTGTTTTTTCTAACACTTTAGTTTAATAAATTTATATTCGATAACCCATTTCAGAGTTAAAAAATATGAACCTATCGTTTAATTTTTAAAAGGAAATTGTTAAATGATTAATATTAGATTGAGTTATATATTTTCCGGAAAATTTTGAGAGTATTGAAAAAGTACAACGCATGAATACTAATGAATTCAAAGAAAAAAATACGTTACTTTGAAAATTGTTTCAGCTGGTTGTATATTTCAATCGTTTTCCATGGTAGAGCTATTACGTTTACCACGTGGTATGATACATCGACTTATGTAAACATGAAGATCAAACAAGATAACCCCATTTTTAACGTCCACCACTTACAACCCACGTTGATGTAAGGGTGGTTAAGTGATGGGGTGAAATAGAAACAGGCCAGTCTTCCTATATATTGCACGCGTTATCAATAACACATTATTTTCGTTATCCCTAATAAGAACAAAAATAAAAAATGTAACCAATATATATATGTTTACAAAAAATAATTACATTAAACTATAAAATTCTTATCACTATTAGTAGGAAGTGAAACGGGCGTTTTGCCCAAAATAGTTTTGGATTTGTTTTATTTTGGTTTTCTTTGGTTAGTTTTGGGTGGGTGTAGTTTGGTGTGGTTGGATTGTGGTGTTTGTGTTTATTTGTGTTTGGTGTTATGTTTAGATTGTTTTAGTGGTTTGGATGTAGGTGTGTGTGTGTGTGTGTGTGTGTGTGTGTGTGTGTGGTTGTGTTTGTAGTTTGTGGTTTATTTGTTTGTTGGGTTTTTTTTTTTTTTTTTTTTTTTTTTTTTTTTTTTTTTTATTATTATGGTCTTGTAGTTAGATTGTATAGTGAAAGATAGTCAGATTTTTTTTTTTATCAGGTAGTCGGATTGTATGGTCTGATAGTCAGATTTTTTTTTTTTTTGTCAGGTAGTCGGATTGTGTGTGTGTGTGTGTGTGTGTGTGTGGTGGTGGTCAGGTAATCAGATTGTATAGTGAGAGATAGTCAGATTTTTTTTAGTCACGTAGTCAGATTGTATGGTCAGAAATGTATGTTCTCAAATAGGGTGTTTATTTGGATTTTTTTTTTTTTGGTTTGGTTTGTTGTTTAATTTGTATAGTGATTTGAGTTATTTAGTTATTTGTATTTGGATTTTTTTTTTTAACTTTCTGTTTCTTTTCTTTTTTTTCTTATTCCAATACATAGTTGGTGACGATGATAATGATGTTGGGTATATGTTTTATTTATATAAATTCTAATTTGGGAAGAGAATAGAGAGAGAGAGAGTTGTGTTTGTGATATGGGGTTGAGAGTGTTATCTCTATATATATAAAGGGGATGGTTGGAGATCAGTAAATAGTTATTGTCGACGAAGGATGTGCATGAAGAATTGCATGAAGATAAAGGAATTGTACATTTGTGATTCGTTACAAGATATCTCGTGGTGTACGATATTTAATACTTTATTGAATAAAAGAATGCCTCGCTACTACGATCTTGATACGGTGCGATTTTATGCAGAAAATCGTATGATCAAAGCAAGTGAATGTAGATTATATTGTATTATTACTAAATTTAACGATGAAGAATGGAATTGCCTAAAGTTGTTAAGCGTTTATGACGTTTTACAAAAAAAAGTGATTTATAATTTGAAACGAAAAATATATAACTACACAAATAGGGTGTTTCTAAGACATGATGATGCTTGTAAATATTTAATGCGTTTAATTCGACGTAGAAAAATAATTAGTCGTATATGATATATATATATCTAACTTTTTTATAATCTAACTTTTTTATAATCTAACTTTTTTTGTAGTTATAAAATCATATTTTAAATGTTTCTATTTAAAAAAAACCAATATTTCGTATTTGTAAATACATATTTAGCTTTTAGTGAATGTTTCACACCAACATTTGTTACACTTATAATTTTTTAATGATACAATTGATAATTTAAAAACACAGGAAACATTTTTTTTACTAAACTATATCTTACAAAAAACATTATCAAAAGATTTATTTATGTGGATAAAGATTGTTGTTGGTGAGTTTTCAAGATGATAATATTAAAAAAAAATAACCTTAAGATTTGTTAATATTATTTTTTATGTTTTTATTTAATTATTTTTCTTCTTATTTTAATATATATACTTATAAATAAGAATGGGTATAGGTGTAGTTTTATTTATGAATACAGATTGTTGTTGGTGGTGAGTTTTTTTTAAAGATAATAATAAAATAATCTTTAGATTTGATGACGATAATAATAATAATGAAGATTTGATAAAAAAATTGTAATATTTTTTGGACAACTAGTAAATGTGGTTATAAATATTTGGATAGTTTTATTTGCTCGTGTTTAGTGTTTGTTGTTGTTGGTCTGGTTATTGTTCTACTACTGATAAATATAATATTATAAATATATATATAGTGCCGATGAATAATGTTGTCGGTGTTGGTGAACCGATTAATTCTTCTTATTCAATACAGTTTATAGATAGAGGTGGCATTAGTGGTCCAACCACAGTTACGCTTAAGTTGTTAGTCAGATAGTCAGTTTTTTTATTGGTGTGTGTTTATTTATTTGCATTTGGATTTTTTTTTGATTTGGTTTGTTGTTTAATTTGTATAGTGATTTGAGTTATTTAGTTATTTGCATTTGGATTTGTTTTTAACTTTCTGGCTCTTTTCTTCTTCTTATTCTAATACATAGTTGGTGACGATGATAATGATGTTGGGTATATGTTTTATTTATATAAGCTCTAATTTGGGAAGAGAATAGAGAGAGAGAATTGTGTTTGTTTGTGATATCGGGTTGAGATTGTTGTCTGTATATATATATAAAGGGGGTGTTGGAGATCAGTAAATAATTATTGTCGATGATACAGCATGAAGAATTACATGAAGGAATTGTACATTTGTGATTCGTTACAACGTATGTCGTGGTGTACGATATTTAATACTTTATTGAATAAAAGAATGCCACGCTACTACGATCTTGATACGGTGCTATATTATGCACAAAATCGTATGTTCAAAGCAAGTGAATGTAAATTATATTGTATTATTCCTACAGAAAGGCGTGATGAATGGTATTGGATAAGGTCGTTAAGCGTTCGTGTTTTACAAAAAAAAGTGATTTATCATTTGAAACGAAAAATATATAACTATACAAATAGGGTGTTTCTAAGACATGATGGTGCTTGTGCATATTTATTGCGTTTAATTCGACGTAGAAAAAGACTTAATCGTTCTTATGTATTCGAAACAGTAATCAAAAAGAAAAAAAAATCATATATAAATTATAGAATATATTTAGAATAGAATAGTACAACGCCGGATAATTATTCATTACTGAAGTGACACGAAGAGTCCACCCAAATAGAAAAAAAATCACATACCACAATTTCTGGATCGTATATGCCACAAAACGTAGGCGTATGTGATATGTATATATATATATATATAAATTTGTTGGGAGAATTAGTCAAAAGAGTGTTCAAACTTAATCTAACTTTTTTTTTGTAGTTATAAAATCATATTTTAAATGTTTCTATTTAAAAACCAATATTTCGTATTTGTAAATACATATTTAGCTTGTAGTGAATGTTTCACACCAACATTTTTTTACACTTATAATTTTTTAATGATACAATTGATAATTTCAAAACACAGGAAACTTTTTTACTAAACTATGTCTTACAAAAACATTATCAAAAGATTTATTTATGTGGATAAAGATTGTTGTTGGTGAGTTTTCAAGATGATAATATTAAAATAATAACCTTAAGATTTGTTAATAATATTTTTATGTTTTTATTTAATTATTTTTTTCTTCTTATTTTAATATATATACTTATAAATAAGAATGGGTATAGGTGTAGTTTTATTTATGAATACAGATTGTTGTTGGTGGTGAGTTTTTTTAAAGATAATAATAAAACAATCTTTAGATTTGATGACGATAATAATAATAATGAAGATTTGATAAAAAAATTGTAATATTTTTTGGACAACTAGTAAATGTGGTTATAAATATTTGGATAGTTTTATTTGCTCGTGTTTAGTGTTTGTTGTTGATCTGGTTATTATTCTATTACTGATAATTATAATATTATTAAAAAAAAATATATATAGTGACGATGAATAATGTTGGTGATGTTGGTGATGTTGGCGGTGTTGGTGAACCGATTAATACTCATTATTCAGTACAGTTTATAGATGGAGGAGGAGTTGGTGTTGATGTAGGTGGTGGTGATGATGGTGGTGGTGGTTCATCCACAGTTACGCTTAAGTTGTTAGAGATGCTCTACAGTCTGAGTTGGCCTAAACCTCCTCAACCTCCTCCTGCTATCGATATTGGTGCCAATATAGAATCGTTCATCAAGGAGGTGATAGCAAGGAGAGAGTTGCAGTCGTTGGGTATTTGTAGTAAGATTGATAAGAAGAAAAGAGATAAAGAAGAAGAAAGAAATATTAATAATAGTAACAAACCAGTTAATGTCAACTTCAATTTCAACGATTTGGTACGGCTCGTGGAAGGTGGTGGTGGAGGTGGAGGAACAGCTGGTTCGTCTGGGGATAAAAAATGAATGACGCATGGGTGGTGTTTTCGGTTATCATTTTCCTTGCTGTTGTGATTTTTGTATTATTTAAAAAATACATAATACCTATCGTGGGAAAGGTTTTTGACAGCCTACAAATACCAACTGAATAATGAATATCTTTATTGCGCTCTTAGTTGCTGTGATTACGATGATCGTGATTCTAGGCATTTCTGCTTTTGTTATATACAAGTCTTTGCATGTTCTTGCAGCGCTTTCAACCCCTTCAATGCCTTCTGGTTAAAACTGTTGTTGTTGTTGTTATTATTATACCTTATAAAGGTTGTGGTAGTGGTGTATTGTTGTTGATCATCTTTATCTTGCTGTTTAATGACAACGACAACGTGGTACTTTCTCTCATATACCGGCAGGAAGTAGAATCGCCAGTAGAAACTTTGTAGATCCAATCTGAGTGGTCGGTAGATCTGTAAAAAGGGATCGAACAGCGTCTCGTCTAGTCTGGGCTTTGCGTCATCGTATAACTCCGTAACACTCCTTATAGCCGCGACCAGTATCGGCTTTCCGCTTCTGTTCGTCCTGTATATAGGCTCGGTGAAGAAGTATATTTTCTTCCTCAATATCAGATTCGGGGCGATTGACCAAATCAGTTCTTCTTCTTTTTCGTCTTCTTCTTCTTCTTCTTCTTCTTCGACGAATACTCTGACAACTGTTGTTATTGTTGATGGTGATGGGGATGGTTGTAGAGTTAGAGGAGTAGGAGTAGGAGTGGTAAGTGATGATGATTCTTGTTGTTGTTGTTGTTGAGGATGTTTATATAAAAGCGCTTTGCTGTTAACCTCATACAAATACCAAGCATCGTAGTCATTGTTATTTTTGTCATAAGAATTGGCTATTGTTGATCTTTCTTTGTTCACGTTCACAAAATTGATCGACTGTAAGATTTGGGAGCCATTCATACAGGTGATTAAGACGTTATTATCATTATGACTCTGAGAAAATACGATATGGATGATATTGTTGACGGCGCAACAGTCTGCCACGTGTGTGCAGTTCTCATATACCATTTATTTTTTCTTTGTCTTGAAATCAGCCACCGTAGAACAGTATCTGGCCAGGTAACGCCTTATCTCGGCCAAATATATTCGCCATTGTAGGTGGTTGTTTCCGGCCAAATGGATCGATTCGATTAATTTGTACGCGTACACTAGGTTGTGGTCGGTCAACAGCTGAGGGTGATGGTTGGCGAAACTTATTAGTTCGGACAGTATTCGGTTCAGGTTGTCAAGATACCGCTGTACTTGCTTCTCGTGGTTTCGATACGCTTCTATATTCTGTGTCATCAATGACAGTATATTAGTATTCATTTTTAATTGTTTGATTTAAAAAAATTAAGATGATACTATATAAAAAGTTAGGCCGTATAGCGTTGGCGTTGGCGGCGTTTATTATTATTTTGTTCGTATTGAGGAAATATTTACATCACGAGAAAAAGTTGGTATTATTATCGCTGCCAAAAGAAGACGAAGAAAAAAAAGAGCCGGCGATTAACGCTAGACCGAAAACCGCATGTAACCATGAGTTTGGAAAGTATGTCGATGGAAAATGTCAGTGTTTATATCCGGATCTCGTGACGAACAACGTATATGACGGCGATTGCGACCATCCAATGGATCCAAGTTTCAAAAGTATACGGTTGGTGAAAAATAATGATGATGGTAGTCATTTATATAAGGGTAACGTTCGATACACAGGCATTTGTAGAGATCGGATTAAGCATTTTGTGGCTGGAAAATGTGTTCTGTCGAGGATCCGGGACGGTCGATGTGTGCGCGGTCGGATGGTGTCACAAGGAAAATGCGAGTGTACTAAAGGATATGAGCTATTCAAAGGTTACAACGAGTGTGTCAAAAGCCCACAATCTTGGAACGTGCAAAATACGAGACAATATATCGAGGATTGTGATCTGATGACCGGTTTCGTGCCGGTGAGTTGGAATAAGAACAAACTGTGCGCCCAGCTGTTGGCCGTCAGTTCAATTATACAGCCGATAGTGTTGGACGGAAAAAAGAGATATTACATGTTCGACAAACGACAAACCCATAAAGTATACGGTTTGTTGAAAAATCTTCCCGATAATAATACTAACAGGTTTTATGTGGAGGTTGCAGATGATATACCCCTACCCAAATACAAGCCCGTAGAATTTGAAACAAGAAATTTATTGCTGCTGCGTTATGTACTCGAATCAGAGGTAACCGACTTCCAGAACGCACACAGCGAACCGATCGATACGAGTAACGTACTAGAAAAAATAACAAAAGGTGACATAAATGATATTGACACCAATATATGGATTCGGCGATTGAACGATCTCAATCTATTCTCTAGATTTTACAGTCAACAATGGCATTCGACTATTGACCATAAATGGAAGAATGTACTATTCTATAACAGGACGACGGGTGAGGGATACGTTATAAATAACCCCACGTTATTGAAATACATGTTGCAAACAACCAATTAATGACAACTCAACCACCCACTTAAAACAACACAAATATTTCATATTAATATTCTAAACGAATGTAACCGGGAATCGAAACATAATACCTATTTCAAATATCACTCTTCAAAATTGAAAAACCAAACCATCGATTTATCAAAAAATAATTTTTTAAATTGTTCAATTATAAATAAAACCTGAAAACAACAACAATACTTACTGGTAAATATTTTAACAGAATGCAAAATATTTTTCCTCACATCATACCCGGGACGAGGAGGAATTCACTCTATTTTCGAAAGTATTACTTCCATGATTCCTATTGTTTTATGAGATGATTCATATTTTATATATTATTACTATATCCTCTACAATGACGACTACTATTATTATTACTAGTTAGTTCATTAAAATGTTGAAGTATTTGTAGCATCTGATTGTAACTAACGATCTTCTGCATTAGAACTGCTGACTGAATCTCATCGTTAAAATGTTTGGACAAAGTTATAATTTTCTCAGCCTCTGTCATATTAGTGAGGATAAATTTAGCAATATTGTATTTCTTTTGAAAATAAGTTATTATATCTTGTTTTCCATTCGGTAGATAACATCCTGTCTCAAGATCAAAGCGTATCCTCCGTTTGATATACTCGTTCCAGTAAATAATTTTAAATTGTCTTTCAAATTCTTCCCAACTATCAATATTCTCCACTATGTTTTGTAACCATATACCGGCATTATTAGTAAAACATATGCTTAACAGATTCTTTACAATCGTCCATTGACCATTAATATAAAAATTTTCACCAAATAAACATAGATAATTCTTAATTTTTTCCAGGTCTAACATTGGATTCTTACTAAAGCCAGTAAATTTTGGTATTTCTTGATATCGAATTGAATTATAAAATATATTGTTGAAATCTAACCGACTCCGATCTATATTAGTGTTAGATCTGTTGTTAATATTTTTCTCTAGATCTTTTATTTTCTCTTTTAAATTCTCTAGTTTTTTTAAAAATTCATCATTTATCAATTTTACTAAACCAGGTATATCTTCTTTAAATTTATTCATCTCATCCCGTACATCCTTATGTTTCTGCTCAAACTTCTCATAAATTCCATCTATTCGTTTATCTGTCATCTTTGATATACCCTCAACCTGTTTGTTACAGCCCATTTGTTTAATATCAATAATTTGAATATTCTCATGTTGACTTTGTAATTCCAAATGAACTAGATTTATCTGTTTATCAATTTTTTTTTCCATTATATTAAACTGTTCCGTTAATTCACTATTATTTTTAACCAATTCCGTTTTCACACATTCTAGACTATTTATTTGTTTTCTTAGGCTGTTTTTTATATTACGCAATTTTTTGTCTAAGCTATTATTTTGTGCTTTTACGATTGACGTTTGTGAACTTAATTTTGACATAACTTGAAACATATATTCAATTGTGTTCTTCATAGTAGTTTGTGGATTATTACTAGCTTCACCATCCTGACTCACCTCTGATACAATTCTACCTGATCGTAAAACCTTTACAACCATTACTAAATATGTAATATATATGAGTAGGAATCTTCAATATTATTTTTTATAAAAAATTTACCCACGTTTATAATGGAAACCACATAATATGAAGTGTTTGTGTAAAACAATTTCAACTTAAGGAAAACGGTTTTAACGGAATTTAATAAATTGAATCATCACCCCAACACTAAATACTACCTGTTGAAAGTCTATAATTTTTTAACACCAACGTACCTTTCAAGACTACACATAAAATTATTATAACGAACACGTATAAAAAAAATGATAGATGGTTTTTGTTTGCGTTGTAGAAGACGAACACAATCGAAACATTGTGTTGTGGTTGGTGTAAAAAAAATAGCCGCCTTATGTGTGATATGCAACGGATCTAAACACTTTTACGTCAAGAGTGAAAAAACCATCAAAACAATCGACGATAGCAACAAAATGGATACGGATTTTTAAATTTAGGATTGCTTATTATTGTAATAATAAATGATAATATTATTATTATTTGAATTCGATAAAAAATAAAACAACCATATTATTATATAATAAATAAAAAACTTTTCTATTTTTTACTGGAGACCCATTTTACTCACGTTCTATTTCCAAAATAAAATATTTAAAAATAAAAATGTAGATTTTGGTGTACCAGAATGGCTGTAATAATAATAATAATACATTTTTAAAAAATTACAAAATACTAAATAAATGACACTACTAATTAAAATATACTGGAGATATTTTCGAAATAATATCTAATTGAACCATTCAGTGATTCGTTTTTTTTTGTCCAACCGGGTCCAACAGATTGTTTTCTTTTAATAGTAATTAATAATAATGGTGGTTCTTGTAATAAATGAAACAACAACACTAAAAATTTATCCAGTTACAATTATATTTATTAAACAACTACTGAATTTCTACAAGATTAATATATATATTACAAACATATAATATTTTCCATCACCATCTCTGTGGGAATTATAAATATTTCTTAATACTACCATAGATATATGAGATCAAAAAAAATATAATGATAAAAAACAACGCTTCGTAATCGTTTAAAAGAAATACATTATAATACAAACTCCAGAAAAAAATTAAAAACAATAAATAACAAACAACAGTATTTTTGTTAAATGTTAACCGACAAAAAAACGTTTGACTATTTGTATTAATTTCTTCTTCGTCTTCTTCTTCTTCTCGTTCATAGTATTGTAGTCGTGAAGAATCTAATGTATATAATAATTCATTTTGACATTCTGGACAATCTTTTCTCTTTGGATTCGGCCCGTCCCAATCGTCATATTTACCGGGGTAGTTGCGCCATTTGAAATGCTTATCGCATCTAAACTCCTGCAAAATGTCTTCATCTACTTTCAGGTAATCAGGTAGATTTGGCCATATCGAACGCATGTCGTTGCCGAATAGTTTGATTATCTGGTTTTTCGGAAGATATTTTAACGTTTCACGATCGGTATTTGTTCTATTCAACAAATTTATAGTTTTCAAATATTCCAACCGCCAAGCCGCGAGCAACTTGGCATTATTTACGGAGCAATTCCGCGTGTGGTTGAAGGGGCATAAATACCGATCGTATTTCACCAGCCGACCGAGCGCGTCGAAACTAGGACAAATTATCACGTTTACTACAGCTCCATATTTGGACAACGCATCTTTTTTAGTTTTACCACGGACATATATCACACCGCCGCGCAATTTCTCTAATATTTTATCCAGGTCGTCGTATTCGCTGAAACCGGCGTCCCAATCTAAGTTATGAAAATCGACTTTTTGTCTGTTGATTCCGTCTTTCTGTTTCTGGGTCAGCATATATTTAGAATATGGTGGCCTGAACAGGACGTGTTTAAGAACTGTTCCATTTAATGAGATGATCGCCAACTCCTTGATTATAAAATCATCACCGACGTTATAGTATTGAAAATCTGCAATGAATTCCGGCATTATGATGATGTTGTACTGTTGCGCTGTTATTTTATAATGATTTTAATTTAAAAACTATAGCCGTTTATATACACCGTATTTGTCATGACGTCATTTCAGAATCTTTATTATTAGACGATTAACGCATAATACTTGCCTATATTGTCTGTGAATTCTTCTAAAACCCTTTTTTCACTTTGGTCAGCGTTCAATTTTAATACCGGAATGTTGTTGTATGTCGGCCCTCCGAAGCAGTTTTCATGAAGATCGTGTATCTCGGTCAGATATTGGATTTTGATATCCGATTCTTCACTTCGGTCGCGTCTCTTGATCCTTTCCATCGCAACCGCCGGACTCGTTTTTAGGTAGACAATCAGATCGCATTGTAAGTTTGAATTTTTCATAATATACTCGTACCATTCGTTCAGAATATTATATTCGACGGTGGAAAATATTCCACGCCGATATAAATTCTTAATGAATATATTTCTTGCACTGAATAAGGAGCGCTCCATAATTTTTACTCTTTCCGGCACCAATAGATGATTTTCCAACATGGTTTTAAACACTATGAACTGGAAAGAAAACGCCCATTTGTCGGGGTTCGTATAGAACAGGTCCAAGTAGTTTACGTTGTAATAATTTTTCCACACATCAACCGGTTCTTGGACTACGACGGCGTCAGGGATGACGGTTTGTTTCAGGTTCGAGAGGAAAGTGCTTTTTCCGCTGCCAATCTGTCCTTCGACAACAATCGTAAAGGCGTTCATCTTCTTATAAGGCTGTTGATGTATGTTAATAGACGTAGTCAATCAGTCTTTTTTATATTAAACCCGGTTTATTCATGGAGTCTGTGGTATATCACCCGCGCGGGTGTAGGTATAGAGCAGTAAATCGTGAAGGCAATGGGTAGTAAACAATCCAAATCTTCATCATCACTGTCGCTTTCCCATATCATGTTGATTGTGAAGTTGGTTGGCATTACGGACCGTGCTCGTCTATACAGCCGTAAGATATTCTCTGTGCTGTTCACATCTTCATCCGCACTGACAGTCCAAACTGATTGCTCTACATCCCCCCCTACCAGTTGTTGACATTTTTCACACCCTACTGCGGTGTTGTTGTAATAATTATTATCATTATCAACAGCGGAGATTATTTGTTCTCTGGAAATACACATTGTTTAAACACACAGTACAACAACGCGTCTATTTATTCATAAAATTTTTGATGATTAAAAAATAATTATGAAATACACTGGAAAGTTGTTAAAACACGCCGGTGCTTTATTGGCGCCTTGTCTCGCCAGCGCCGCTATTCCGGTAGTTTCGGGTTTGGTCGAGCGATGGCTGCCGATCGTGAAGAATATGAAGAATTGTCACATACCCAGTTATAACTACTGCGGACCCGGCACGGATGTCGATAGGCATCTGGCCATGGGAATCCGCGGCATAAACAAACTGGATGAGGCGTGCAAAGAACACGACATTGTTTACAGCATGTATGACGACCCCGTGAATAGGACCCGCGCCGACAGGGTGTTAATAGACAAGGCTTGGAAACGGGTAAATGCACCAGATGCCAGTGTCGACGAAAAGGCGGCTGCTTGGCTGGTGATGAACACGATGAAATTAAAGGTGAAACTCAGTGGAAGACCAAAGAATAAGACAAACAATAATAATAATAATAATAATAAGAAGAAGAGAAAGAAGAAGAAGCGGCTGGAGAAGAAAAAAATAAAATTAAATAACTAATAGCTTAAAGTTTGGATTAAAAACAATATAGTTTTATAGATATCGTGATATTAGTTCAATAATCTATAATTTTCATTACACCAGTAGACCCGAATCCATTGTCTGACCGCTCGGTCTCACTCAATTCAGCAACCTGCCGCAGACTTGGCGCCTGATATTCCATGAAAACGATCTGGGCAATCCGATCCCCTCGACAGACCGCATAGTCTTCGTCCGTGTGGTTGTAGAGTAAAACAATCAATTCGCCGCGGTAATCCGCATCGATAACACCGGCTCCACACTCCAAACCGTGTTTGAACGACAAACCGCTTCTGGAAAATATCTTCCCGTACAGGTTTGTGGGCATCTCGATCGCAACTCCAGTTCGGATTCCTGCCCGCCCTCTTGCCCGTATAACCGTGTCTGTCACCGCGTGTAAATCATAACCGGCCGCTAACTTTGTGGCTCGAATCGGCCACTTTCCGCCCTGTGTTATAAGCTTGATATCGACTCGTTCATGTGCCGTCATATTTTCTTTTCTGTGTGGGTTTAAAAAGAGATAGTCTTTATATATTATACCGAGGATTTTATTTGAGTTTTTTCATCGTTTCAAATTTAAAACCAGAATTCGTCGCTTGCTATAAGATTGGTATAAACATTCTTATTCTAATAATATTAATTAGATTAATTCTAATTCTAGTCTATCACAAAATGGATAAAATAATTTCGAGTAAAAATATACTAGAAAATTTATAGATAATAATAAAAAAGTTGGTTATAATATAATATACAATACGAACGTTAATGACAATGCAAATATATTTTCGTAACGACGGAGTTATTTTCGTTTTGTTTGTATATCAACCTTTTAAACTTTCTCCTGCTAATAAAATCTCTTATTTTTGTCAGAGAGAGAGACAGATAAACAGTCAATATATTATGATACATAAAATAAGACCATAAAAATATAATAACACTCGGTATATGAAAGTGGCCAAAAAAATAATGTATTTATTAACCGGAGGAGTTTCATCTAAAACTCCGATCATTATTATTATTGATTCTAATTAGAATAAAACATTGAAGGAAGGAGATCAGATAGCAAGACTGAATGCAGAATTATCAGAAACCTAAATTGATGAAAAACTACAAAAAGAATTGGTTTGGAGAGTTTTTATTACAGAACCAATTATCAATATTTAAGTAAAGCGGAGAGTTTTGTCATTTGTTCACAATATAACCCAATAACGAGATAATATATCATTGATAAATTCCCAAGCTCTCTTTCTGGTTGTGAACACTCGCCTGATATTTTGGCATTTCTCATGGTTTAGGGGGTAAATCGCATGGTTTGTTATACTTTTGATGTCGAGATATTTAACCGTGATATTTCTTATCTCCCTAAATCCTGTGGCACCGTATAACCACACATCATTCGCATTAATCGATGAAAGATGTTCCAAAAAATAAAACTCCTCAAAATCGAGGAATTCGTAACCGTGTTTCAACAACATATTTATCACCACACACCAAGATTTGAGTTTTAAAGTCTCTGGTTTGTACATCATATACACAATGAATAATATTATAAAACTAAACCTACTGTTGACACTGTTGACACTGTTGGATACTGTTGATATCGAGATATTTAACCGTGATATTTCTTATCTCCCTATCCTGTGCAACCGTATTATAAACGCCATCGTTTCAACCGATGAAAGATGTTCCAAAAAATAAATTTCCTCAGAATCGAGGAATTCGTAACCGTATTTCAACAACAGTTTTATCACCATAATCACAGATATGGATTTTAAAGTCTCCGGTTCGTACATGATAATAATAAAATGTGGAAGTTAATAAAAAAAAATTAACAACCGGGTTGGATATAATACCCAAACATAAACGTTAATAATAACAAAAACAACAAGTTTCGTAACGTTGGAATTTTTTCTTTTTGTTTGTGGACCAGCCTCTTAAACCTCCTCCGGTTGTTGTCGTTTTTTATTTTTATCACTGGGAGAATCATCGTCGGCGTCGTCTCGTTTCCTTTTTCCATCGTGTTCCGTGTCTGTATTGGTCTCCAATTGATATGTTTCTTTTTTCTCGGTTCTGGGAGAGTCGCCTGATGATGCCTGACAGATTTCTTCTGTTTTTTTCTCTTCCGATTTCTTCTCATCTATAAAGGTTTGATTCATTATATCACACATCTGGACAGTCTCTTTTATGTTCGTCACACCCTTATCCTTAAGCATTTGGAATATCGGCAATAGCGTGTATATATTATCCGAATCGGTCAGCTGCAGCAACTGATGGCAAGTGGTAATAAACTCTTTTAGAGTGTGGCCGGACAGAACCATGACCAACGATTCTTTCTCTTCCAACAAATTTTTCAGTTTCTGTACACCAAACGTTGATTTAATGGATTCGACCACTTGCTCGATTTCTTTATAATCTCTCGAATCAAACATATCATATAAAACCTCTTTAAACGAATCCGAAAAGCGATCTAAGAGGGTTTCAAGGTCTGTCACGTTACTATCTCTCATGTATTGTTGTATACCGACAACCCTTTTCTCAAAATCGTTAAAATTATCTACTTGGAAACCGTCGAATAATTCGGTTAACCGTTTGCAGAACGTATTCGGATCGACATCTTTCAGGATTGTTTTGATTTCGGTAATAAGTTCGTCAAATCTCAAACAGTCTTGCATTTTCCGTTGCATCTCCAACATTTCACCGTTCTTCGCCGTCAATTGATCCAGTAACTTTCTCAACTCTTTCTCGGACTCGTTTTTATCCTTTTCCTCGTTTTCCCGATAACTTGCTTCGGCCTCTTGCAGTTGGTTTTTTAGATCGGTTATATTTTCGTTGAGTTTATCCGTTTCGCTTGTCAAAAATATGTTGTTGTTGGTACACTCCTCCAACTGTTCCATCAGATTCTCGTTGGTCGACTTAGCGTCGTTAATGTTTTCAGTCAGGCCTACTATAAACGACTCGGCTTGTTGTTTTTGTTTGGTCAACAACTCAATTTCCCCGTTCAACAGGGTTATTTGTTGTCGTTGTTTGTCGATCAACTCTTCTTTGGCAAAAGATTGCTTCTTGATGGACTCGTACTGTGTCGTCTCTTTCACCAGCCGTTCTTTAAGCTCAATTACCTTTTCCACGTGTCGGGCGTTATTCTTTTCTAGGTTAATGTTTTTCGACTTTAAAACATTGGCTTCTCGCTCGCATAGTTCCAGACGGTTTTTCAGTTTAAGATAATCCTCCTCGGACACAGAATAAGACCTTTCTAATTCCATCGGCTGGGTGATGTTTTTTTCCATGCTTATACTGAGGCGTTTTTCGACTTCATCAACTTGTTCCACGCGTCTACATAACTTATCCTTTAGTTGTTCCTCGTTGGCTCGAGACGCAGCCAATTCTTCTTCACACTGCTCACACTCACGACGCAACGTGGTGACATTCTCTTTCAATTCTCCGATTTCGTATTGATTTTCTTCTACTGTTTTGGTTTTGGCCGCCAGCGTTTCTTTCGCGGCCTCGAGTTCCTCTTTGTTCAATTGGATCTGTTGGGTGAGTTCGTCTACCAACTGTTTGATACAGTGGATTTCTTCATTCTTGGTGTGTAGACGTTGGTCGAAATCGTCAGTCTGTTGAGTCTGTAATCGGTTATGTTGCTCCGTCATTGTGGTAATAACATTTTTCAATCTATCGATTTCTTTATCTTTGGCGAAAAGAGACTGGTTCGCTTCGGCGTAAAGTCGGGTCTGTTCTTTCATATTTTCGACACACACAGAAAGCTCTTGCGCGTCTTTCTCGCAATCAACTGTCTTCTGTTTGTAGTTCGCGTCGCAGTCTTTAAGAATATATCTTATTATCAACAGTAGTTCTTCTTCCCTGGAATTTCTGTTGATCAACGGATAACGTTTAAACAGATCCAAATACGAATCAATATTGCGCGTGAGGATTTCGACCTTTACAACGTCCGATTTACAACTTCGGACTTCCCGCATATAATCACCGTATGAGATGATCGTACGTGAGCGGTCGGTCAAACACCCTCCATCCATTAATATTGCAAAAATGGCGTCGCTCACAGACGGAAAAAACGTAACGATATATCGATAGTCGGTTTTTTGATGAGATATTAAGATATGGAGCATTCGTTTGAGAAACTCCGATATACTATATGCCACCTTCTCGTATTGGCCGCTTTCCACGTATTCCACGATTTCGGTATAATAAAACTCTACCATTTTTTAATAATATCTACGACGTTTGCATTCGTTCACCGGTTTTCGGAGATTCATCCCCAATGCCGAAGGCTTCATCATAACCCACATCCCACCCATCGGAATCATCTCGTTTCCTTTTCTTCTGTAACGGAAAAACAACGCCTACATCTTTAAGAGAACCAAGGCTTTTCGATCTGTGTCTGATAACGGACGATTGTGTCGTCGGCCTCTGTTCGATTTCAATCTTCTGTTGTAGTTCTTGATTCACGGTTTTCAGCTGTTTTACCGTGTCTTTTTCGATCCGCAGTTTCTCTTTCAGCGACCTCAATTCTTTCTCTATCCGCTCGTACTGATTATGTTTTTCCTGTTTGGCATCCCTTTCTGACTGTAGCTCTTGTTTCAGTAATGCTAACTCGCTGTATAACTGTCTATTCTTGTTTTCCATTTCATGATTGGCGCTTTTCAGTTCTTTCTCTACCAGCTGTCTTTCCTGTAATTGTTTTTCATTTTTAAACAATACAGACAAAGCCGTTATATCGAACCCTTCTTCAGCGTCGAGCTCCTGTAAAATTTTAAATACGCGTTTGGGTGTAACGTTGTCTTTGAAAACTGTTTGGACGGCGATCCACGGCACCAAGAACTCACTATCGACGCTACGTATTGCTGATAGGATGTTTTGGTCGCGTTTTTCTATGAAGTGACCGAAGAAGGTGGTTTTTTGTAGTTCGGTGAAAAAACTACCGGCTAACGTTAATTTTCCCCTCAATGATCTATCGATACGGCCGACATCTTCTTGAAGCATCTTTCGCCAATTGTCGCCCAACAACCAACTTATTATTAGGAATACATTCTTCAGTTCCGCTGAAAAATCGACACAACCATGATCCTCCAGAACGTAGTTCAATATAGCACGTTTCTCGTCGAATCCAATTGACGGGTCCTGTAAAGATTGTATGGTCTGCACATAAAATTTTAACAGCCGTTCTAAAGACGAGAGTATATCGGCGACATCGTCGTTATCGCCCCGGAATTGTTTCAGTTTTTTCGTTAACTCGTCCACCGTCTGCAGGCTTTCCTTATTATGAAAAATATCATACCACCGTGAGCCGAGAATTTTTTCAAACATGTCCCACATAAAGTTTAATTCCTTCAAAAAAATGTTTTGCGCATCGATATCTCCAACGGCTGACAACAGACCTGCCCATTTCATTTTGTAGCTTAAACTTTCATTTTTCAAAATATCTAATATCTGTGAAAATAATTCAAATGAGTCGTACGCGAATTTTTTCCAATCGTTGTATACAAATTCGGCCGCTCGCTGTTTCGCATAATCGACAATCTCAGCATCTGATTGTGTTTCACTGAGCGGATTTTCACCGATCTCCATGGGGATGATTGGATTCCTTCGATCGCCACCGGGGTTATCACACCCATTAACCGTTCTTGGTTTGCAGAACACCAATAGCTTCTTTATAATGGTAATCAAATCCTTTTCGCCGGAATGTTGAACGATCAGCGGACACTCTTGAAAATGTCTTTCGATGTCGTCACATTTCTCGTATATTAATGTTGGGAAATCGGGGTCTGTAGAACAAATGCGTATAAGATTGAAATAGTCGTACAGGGTGAGTTTTTGTTTGTTTGACAATAGATAGAAAATCTCATCACAAATCGACGTAAATTTTTTCCGATTATATTTGGGATTTAGTTTCTTATATACGTCGTTCAAAAACTTTGAAAACATATACATAGCTTTTTCGTTGTTGCCCTGCGACACCAGATATAACACCGAAGTTTCGTTCATTTTTAATTGTGGTTGGGCTCGTTATACACCGATTTCGTCCCGTATAAACAAAAACATATCTCTCAAGTCTTTTCGCGCTGAATCGTATTCGTCGGCCGATACTTTCCATAGTATTCGGTATAGGAGTAAAAGCGGTCGGTTTTGTTTTAGTGTGAGAATACCGCTAATTTGGTTGAAGAAATCTACGGTTTTATCCATGTTTGTGTTGAAAACGGCTATGTTGATCATATCGCCGCGCTGTAACGGCAGAAGGGTCGAGAGTGTGGCGTCGATTTTCGGTTGTATTATTTCCACATTGAAGATGAAATGCAAATAGGGTTTCAAATGTCTGTATAACGCATATACGATTTTCCAGTTGAAAAATATGTCTTCGTCTTTGGCGAACAGCATTTCATCTTGTAGATCTTTCGCGAATAAGTCGAATTCGATTGCGATCGCCTCATTTTCAAATTCTGATTCTTCATCATCATAATAATCTTCGTCTTCCTCATAAGTAGTGTCCGACATACTACACATATAGAAATACGTGTTATTATTAATCGATTTAATAATGGTTTAGTTTTTTCACAAGCGTCGTATATATATAACCTATCACTGAAATATTATTCACAACAAAAATGGATATATTTTACAACAACGTGTCCAACGTAACGATACAATTCAGTCTGAAACCAATACCGAATAATAATAATTGTATTATAAATTTCAAAATGAATGGTTACAATTTCGGATTTTTCTTCTCGCAAAACAACGTTTCACAAGACGACGAGTGTTTCACATACACGGGAAAGATGTTGGTGGTGGAAACGCGGTTGTTGAAAAAACTACCCCCGCCGCCGACGAACACCATCCAGCGTTATTTTAAGCGTAAAGGATCAGTGAAAGATGAAAAAATAATATCACATGTGGCCAATCATTATGGTATATCATTAGAACGGGAGAGTCACGTTGTCCGATGTCCGTTTCACGCCGACCGAAATCCAAGTCTAAGTATAAACTTAACGAAGGGTGTGTTTTATTGTTTTGCGTGTAGAGAATGTGGAAAATTTTCGAAACTCTGGGATAAAATTTTATCGGAAAGAAAAAACTATAAATAAAAATCCAAAACAACCGGCTGAAGAAAATGATTGTCAATGAAGTTTTAAATCGACGTTTTTTTTACTCTAAATATTTAATTTCTTCTTAAAAGACAATATCAATAATCAATATAAATAAAATATAAAAAGGAAGAAAAACAAAATACGGATAAAGTTTGGTGGTAAATAGGGTAGATGTTTGTGTGGTAGAATAAGATATATGTGTATAAATAGACATCGAGCTACAGGTTAGTTTTCATAGTCATAATGGACCTAGACGATGTTAGTTTATGTATGCTTTTGAATTTGCCGGAATCGGTCTTAACTATTTGTCATAAAATGGGGTCGGTAACCGGGATTTATTATAAGGGATGTGGTGAAATGACCAAATGCTCTACTTGTAAGGTCGAGATCGATCGGTGGGTGGAGGACGAAGATCCTGTGATAAAACACCAACAACAGTCGCCGACATGTTATTCGTCGTTACGCAAATATTCTTATGGAGACATGTGTCGAAGTCGACGACGACAACAACGACGAGAAAATCGATACTGTAATCGGCGTAAAAAAGGACAGATAGAGACGCAAATCACTAGTAGAATGACACTGTTAATTTTTGCACCATCATGGACGTCCAAGGTAACTGTTGTTTTTTTTTTTTTTTCTACTCAAAATCCTAATTGAAAAATATTGTTATTCCATATTGTCACTAATTTTTTTCTTTCTTTCTAGACGGTAAATTGTTCACAAAAGCCGCCTATAATGACTGGTGATCATTGTAGTATATGTTTAATCGAGGGAATGGATACAATGGTATGCCCCTGCCATCACCAGTTTTGCAAGCGATGTGTGAATAATATCGACGTTTGTGCGTTGTGCAGAAGCCCAATATCAGAGAAATTACCATCAAACCAATACAATTTGTCACATACTTTATTTCGAATCGTTTTCAAAGAAAAAATCATTGAGCAACCCACCTCTTCAAATGCGGTTGAAAATAATTGTCGTCGGCCTACCAATTATATGTCTCTTTCCGATTGGTTTATAGAGCTGCGCAAATCGAGGGAGGCGGATTTGTGACATTATTACAACATAATCTGAACAATTTTCCTGTGGGTTCTTAATATGCTCAAGAGTGGCTGGGCATCACACTCTACTTATCTCCTCATTTCTGATACATTTAAATATATATTTTTCTTCATAATAGGTCAATAAGTTTATGAATAAGTTTAACAATAAAAAATAAAATGCAATTAAAAACAATTTGCTTCATAACTAAATAATATGTTATCTTTCTTATTTTTATTATCCTAATTAAGTATATGATTATTATTTGGAAATTGAACTTTTTAATTTTAACAAATTATTATATTTAAAAAAATAACATTATAACCGATTTCCTTGAAACAAAATCCAAATAACAATAGATAGTTTACAAACTTCAATCGAGAAAAAAAAACAACCCGTAATATATTATATTCCGGTGTTTTATTTTCATCCACTAATTATCGAAACTTATAAGATTCGGTGAAATTTAACTAATTTCGGCCGGATTGTAGAAATAATAATATACCAAAATTAAGCGACAGGCCCGCGTATAGAAATATGGTTTTTATATTATGCGACACCTGCAACGAGTCTAAGGCGCAATATGTTAACAATACGGCGAATGAGGCATAATTTAGTATTTTTATAATATATTTCTTTCTTATATACTCCCGCAGTGGTGGACACGGCGTCGCAGTCTCTTTTATTTTAAGTTGCATTTTTTATATGTTGTGAAAATCAATCACCTCCCGTGTCGCCAAAGCAAAAAATTAAAATCACTCAGGTGTCTATACAATTCCATGTCACCGCTTTCGCCGTGAAATGGCGCTACTTCAATTGTCTTGTCATAATCGGCTATGTGTGTGTTTTTGCCGGCACAATCGTCTACCAACACATAACGTAGAAGGTTGTTCATGGTTATATATCTGCTTAGTGAACGTTCGACGTATTGCCTGCATTTGTATTGACCGAACAACTGGTAACTGATGTCACAGTTTTGTCGTGTGTATATTTCCATGAAATAGTGGTGCCAATTGAGTAAATTAATCACATTGTACACATACGACTTGTCACCGGCACTCCACAAGACCGTGTAGACGTTCACGTTTTTCCACAGCGAATACAAAACATGTTGAGCATAAGGACGCACATATATATCCCTGTTTTTGACAAAGACCAACGTCTCGTCCAGATCGAAAACAAACACATATTTGTACATTTTTTATTTTTCTAATCTGTCTGTAATTAAAAAATATACGATGGAATTCATCAACCAACAACAACCGCCATCGTTTTTGAACACACTTGACGAGAGGAGAGAAGAAAATCCCGCGTTGAATTCTATAGATCTATTCAACACACTCGATTGGACTCGCCCTATTCCGCCGCCAACGATGACAAGAGAGGCTGAAACGGCGAATGAAGACGAAATACCAGCGGCAAACATTCGTCCTACTCAGAATAATTTCACCGGTGGTCACCAAAACCAAAACAATAATAATTTCCTTCGGCCGATATCAAACAATAAAGACTTGTCCGCAGAATCACTCAAACGAGATATAATAAAATATTTGTTTGCGAAAAACAATTCAAGTTTTTTAAATTCATGTTTTACTACAGTCGAAGAGATAGATTCGCTGGACGACATGACTGTGAACCACAAGTTTCAAATCGGCCTGCTCCTTGATTCGACCCTGTCCAGGAACAGTTCCGAGAAAAATCTCGCCTCTCATATCTATACGTTTTTCGATGTTGTACTCAACGAGATACGAAGCGTCAGTTCTCCGGAAATTCAGCCGTATATCGACATATTCATCGAAAACTCGAGAAAAGAACGTGTGGATGTGCTTAACGACTCCGGGTTACATGTGGTGTCAAACCTGTTGAATTCAAACGACCTATCAACAATGCTGAAAACCTTAAAAATAACTGAACCACCGTCAACAAAAGCGTTGAGGAGTGCCGTGCAAAATATCTTGTTGCTTCTCGGATTGGTGGCGTCGAAGAAAGTGATCATACCATACGTGATAAACTCGTTGGGTATTATAAAACACCAGCCAGGGTTAAAAGAAAATGGTGTAGATCCTGAACAAGAGATCGAGACGATATATCCGGCTAAACGACCTAAAAAATAAACAACGATATTACAACCAGAAAGATCGACAAACACAGTCGGTAGATGAAAGAGATACCCACAAGAGATATTATCGGCACCAGAAAAATGAGAAACCTCGCGGCAGATCTAATTATGGTTTTGTATGCGTCTGCGAATGTTTGTGTTTCTGCTTGTATGACATCAGTCCATTTCGCCTTGTAGCAGACATATCGGCCGCCTTGGGTGTCCACCACTCGACAGTCTTTATCGGATGTGCAATCACATCGTTCGGTGGAGTGGCCCGACGAACAGAATACGTTTTTTATCGCCAAACTCTTGTGGCCACAGATTTTACTTTTCAATTTACAAATCTGTTCACCGTCGTCGGAAATCTTATAACACCCGGACAAATTTGTGGCGGTCTCGTGTAGAAACTGTCCGAGCGATACCAATGCCACACCCGACAGTGTACCGACAAAGACCAATTTACCAATTTTAAACACCTTCCCACCTTCTTTCCCACCAAATTTCGCCAAAAACTTTTCAGCAGTTGCCTTCAATTCGGTATTGGATTGAATCAATTCATCTATCTCTTTTCCACTATACTCCAGAGTGGACGACCCGAGTCCGTGTTTAACGAGAAACTCGGTACGTTCGGGGATAGATATTATTCTTTCGGTCGCCGAATGTTCGATTTCCGTTAATATCGATTCGGGAATTGTTTTCGGCAGCAGTAGATCCGTCGCGGCTTTTTCCAAAAGTTTTGGATGTATCGTCTCTAGGTCGTGGATCGCTATATTTTTGAAATGTATAAACTGTTCTCGACCGATCATCTCTTCGCCATTCTGGAATACAATCGCCCGTTCTTCGCTTCCCACGGTCTTATACAACGACTCAAACCAATTGAATATTTTGCTCATTTTTAATTATTATTATACCCTTTGCCTCATTGTTGGTCTCTTTATTGTAAACCAATCGGTCGTCTAGATCGCTCACAAAAGTGTTTTCGTCGTACCCGAGTATCGGAATAATCGCTCCATCATCGTAGCTGGGGGGGTCTTTTTTTTCAGTCAAACAGTGGGTTGTCTTATCATCGAGATAAGTCTGTAGTTCATTGTGTTGACACACACAAGTGTTGGTTTTAAAATCATAACGTCCAACTTCGTCAGACATTGGCAAGTTGTTTTTACAATAATCTCTGAGGCATGTGTTGATTCCGTCGAGTTGGATGAAAATCAGCTTATTGTTGTGTTCGTCGAAACCGCAATCTATGCTCAACAAATCCTTGTTCACATTGTCGTATGTAATCTTCTTTTCGGTATCATTGTCATAAGTGAGTGGATAATAACCGGCTATATTTTTACCGGTAGTTCGAGAACGAAACCCGGGATATTTCGATATACAATTCCATTTTTGTGATCTGTGGTAAAACACTAAATAGGCAAATTTTACGTTACACACATCTTCTGGAGCTTTATAACAATATAGACCGTCGGGTAAGGCGAAATATTTATCACCCTTCAGTTCGGTCAACATCCCGTTGCATAATGCCTTACAATCACATTTATAACAGTGTCTGGGGGTGTATGTACAATTGATCTGAGTTTGTGGTTTGTATAGTTTATCCGAACGGAATCCGCGTGGAATTGTTGTTTCGTCTTTTGATATTTTTACCACCAGCATGTAACAGGTTACAAAATAAATAACCGCGGTTATTATTGCTACCTTAAACAGATGCGTGATCATTTTTTAAACTAATCCGATAAGATGGTGAAATTGGTACCGATAGACGTGACGAAAGATGCAGAATAATTGAATGGATTCTTCTGAATCACGGGTTCGTTATATTTCAAAATACCAGAATGGTATTTGTTGTTGGTTATAGTCGTCGGTTCGTCTATTGTAAAATTCTGCGGCAATATATCACAGTGTTGATTGTCATTTTGAATTGATTTAATTTTTTTCAAATCCAATTTCGTACCTTTCAATATAATCGGATCGGACTCACAAATATCTTTAGTCGCCACCACACCCAAAGGTGTCATAACACAGTTAGGTATATACCTGGATACGATGTCTGGACCCTCTGTTATTGTGCTGGGATAGCTGTTTGCGATGAATTTTTTCCAGAACTGCCTGGCTTCTATGTCATACCACGTGTCTAGTTCGTTTTGGGCGTCATAATCCAATATTATTGGTTTTATTGACTGGTGCTCGCGTCTGACTGATTTCATAAATTCACTTTCAAACGCCTGTATAACGTTGTGATTAAGAGATGTGATGTTGTTATCGGAGCAGGTGTTGTTTGAGACGACATCAGCAATCAGAACTGCATTGTCAGGGACACGACCGGGGACGATCGCATACCCAGCCGTGGGTTTGTTTATCGCCCATTCATCAATATCGTCAACGTTCGGTATCATTACCGAAATAGTGTCACTTTCTTTGGCGCATATAGTTTCTTGTGTTGCCGGTGGATATTGTAACAATCTGTTCGGTAATGTCGATAGCAGCGCTAGCGCTGACAAAGACTGTATATACATCAAATTCATACCGAACAATAGATAATCTTGAACGGTAGGCGGTTTGTTCAGCGGTGTGGCACAGCGGAATGCTACCAATCTGTTATACATGGCGGGATTCAAATATACGTATTTCGTTCTATTTGCCGTTTTATAACTCACGTGTCCGCCCGGTTTTACAGATTTTATGTGTTCATAATGGGGTTTTAGTTCTTCCGATTGTGTTTTAACGCCGGACACCTTATAGAATTCGGGAGGGTTTTGAAGATATTCTTCAGGGTCGGAATCGCTTGGGGAAATCGGTATATCCGACCTCTGTCTCTTTGTCCCCGTGTCTGATAAGGTGCGTCGTATTCTACGCCGATCTACGGTGACTGCCCTTTCTGTTATATATATTCTAAAATCATCTCCGTTATTATTGTTTAATCCACGGCAACCGGGAGCCATATTGTTATTTCCGTCTAAGGCCAAGAGGGACCAAATTAATTCACCACGGGGCATGACAAGACATCCTTTACGAAATACCACGTTTGTCATACATCCAGGATTTCCGGAACTGAGTATATCTTTCTTTAGAATATCATTTGATTTATATGCGGTCAGATAGGGAATTGAAATATTATCATCCGCGACACAGGACGAAGGATAGTGTAGATCTTTTAATTTCTTCTTGCGCGTGACCAGTCCGAATATAGAGAAAAGGTCGGATACACAGATTCCAGAAACGGTTTCTGAAAGTTTATTCCCATATATCTTGTAATTGGCTCGTTCGGCTTCAAAAAAAGAATTTTCAAGTAATTTTTCAGTATAATCCTCGTAGTGTGGTATCACACATTTTTCCACCGATGTGCCATGTAGAGTGGTAATCATTTTTTTTTAATGAATTTTTCAGATTGTCTATCCTGGTGGTAATGAGTTTTGTCCATAGTTATTTTCCACAAATCTATTATTATTATTATTATTATTTATTAATACTTCATTCTGACGTCTAATCGGACAGTATCGAAATATTCGTTCCTAGACTGGTCACGAAGGATGGACTATAGTTTAGCGGGTTCTTTTGGATTTTGGGATCGCTCAGTCTCACCACCCCAGGTCTTTCGCCTTCAGGCAGTTGATCCTGTTCGGGAAGAGGTCTGGGAATTATATCACACTTCCAGCCGGTTTTGGGGAGCATCCAGATATTTTTAAAATCCATTTTATGGTCTTTGAAAATCAACGGATCTCCTTCGCAGATGTTTTTGGTCGCCACCACACCTAATGGTGTAAGAACACAATTGTATGAATTTATACAAATCATCTCTTCACCATTTGTCAGTTGGTTCGGGTAACTATTGATTATTATCTTCTTCCAATATTGTTGCGCCTCTAAGTCGTACCACGTGTCAAGGCCCGTGTGTTGGAACGGTGTGCCTTTCAAAATATTATATTCCTCCCTGACCTGGCTCATGTGTTCGGTTTCCATCGCGTGTAAAATGTTGTGGTTTAAATCGTTGTTTGTGCCACAAGCGTTATGGTTTTTCACGTCGGCCACAAGAATAACGTTGTTGCTAATTGTCGGTTCGGCCATTGTCAATCCATCGGTGCCACCGTCTAACGACCAACTAACTAAATTGTTAGCATCAATCTTCGGTATTGAGACGCATATGGCATCTTTTCTCGGAGGACAGATGCTTTCACGCGTGCCCGGTGGATATTGTAGCAGACGCTTTGGCGGCGTACTGATCAAAGAGAGCGCGGACAATGACTGCACGTATAATAGATTCATCGCGAACAGCATATAATCCTGATCGATAATACTCTTCTCTTGTGGCGATACACACCTGAACGCCTTTATTCTATTATACAGTGTCGGATTTAAGTATACGTAGCGCGTATCTGCGGCCGCCACTTTACTATTCTTATCTAAAGCGGCCGGTATTTTTAAATGGTTATAGTGTGTCTTAGTCTCTTCTTCTTTTTTCTCCATGCTTGGAAGGACAAGACCCGGATTCTGTTCGCTCGCATTGGCGGCCAGTTTTATAAATATTTTGAACACGTCGTCTTCTGTGTCACCCTGGGCGATTTTGGCCGATTCGATGGCCAATAGCGACCATATTATCTCACCTCTCGGAATTATCAGACATCCCTTTTGGAATACCACATTAGATGGACATTTCTGATTAAGGGGTTCTTTCTCGCGCAATTTGTACGCCGGTGAGGCGACCAGAAAACTTATCACCGCGTCATGGCCCGTGAAACACGACAACGAGTTGAAGAGATTTTTTATATAGTTTTCTTGCGAAATCAATCCGTAGAATACAAACTGGTCCGGTCGGCACAGACCGGAGATCGCGCCAGACAACATATCTCCATATTTTTCGTAATTCTTACGCTCCTCTTCGAAGATTTTGTTTTCGGGTAATTTCACACCTTCGACATATGTATTGTAATGAGGAATCACGCATTTCTTCACAGATGTGGTGTATAAGCCGGTAGTCATTTTTTTTAATAAAAAATAATGAAAAAATCGAAGAGAAGTAAAGTGAAAAAAAATTACAGCCACTGTACTTGTATCGCAACGAAACCCAGTTGTCCGAAACATACCACCACGATTCGATACGAGAGGACACAGGGATCGCAGAACCCTAAAGCTGAATTCGTTTCCAAGAAAAAAGGCGTGGGTGGTGGCCGCTGTCGCCGCCGCTCTCGATCTCGATCGCGATCCTCTGTCACCCCTAGGCGAAAGCGTACGCGCTCACCCATGACTAGATCATTTAGATCGTCCAGATCCCGATCGAGATCTCCTCGTTCTAGAACAAGATCCAGATCAAGGTCTCCTCGTAAAAATGTGAAAAAATAGTGGCGAATTATGATAATAAAAAATGTGTATTTACTGTGACAATAGTGATGGTGAAGGAGAAGGAAGAAGAGTTATTAGGTTCGAAAACTTCTCCGATAACCACCCTTGTTTATACATTCCTTTCGTTACCGATCTGTTTTTGCGGCTCACACTTTCACCAATGTTATTCGGCGACGAATTGACTGAGCGAAACAGACGGGAACTGATGCCGCAGGTGATACTGAACATCATAAAAACGTTTATCGAGTTGTGTCTCGATATCGATGTGACGCTGAACAGCGACACTCTTGCCGAAGGAATACAAACTGCTAAAGATTTTGAGGAATCCAAGAAAACTGATGTCGATGAAATAAAGAGATTTTTTGATATCGAAACATATATGACGTCACCAACATCTTATCGCGACGCCATGAGAAATATCGTAGAATTTGAAAAAGTTTCAGACTTGATTCCGTGTAGAGAATATATCGCCTTGGAACGCGTTCCAACCGGTCAGAACCTTTGGGGACCCGCATACTGGAAAGTTGTACATATGACCACTCTGAAGCTCGACAATTGCGCGTCACCATCTGTCGAACATGTTGACTCTATGGCTTCGCTTTTTGCGGTCTTCGACATGCTACTGCCCTGTAGTGTTTGTGCCGATCATTACAAATTATCAGAATCCGACGATGACGATCATTTTAATAATATTGTTTACAAATCACCAAATCTTTCTCGTCCGTTTCCTGTGACGCTTCCGACAATTTTTCTCATAAACGTCCTCAAAAGAACCACATTTGAAATGACGTCATTACTTCACAAATCTTGTAAACCGTTCGGTTATAGAGACACTGAAAACTATATGAAAGAGTATAAGAAATTCATAACCAACGACACCAACAACTCCAACACCAATATCATACACACCACGGACAAGATTAAAAAGAGTAGAGCTGGTGGACGAAAATCAAAAATAATGACCACAAACCCACAGATTACAGTATAAAATAGCGATTTTATACTATTATAACTTAAACTCTGACCGGAAATGACCGATTGCCGTTGTATTTATTCCATCGGACCAAATAAGCCGTCGAGGACAGGTAGTGGCTAGCGGAGATCGGAGTTCTTTTTTGAAATGTTCAAAATTTACAGCGTTTTCTTCTTTGGTGCCGGCCGAAGTGATTTTTTCCACCCCTGTTGATAACTGTAAAGCATACACTTTACATTTTAAACCGACGTATTCAGATACAACCACACCTTTGCATTCGTCTTTGAATTTCCCCGGTCGTCCAGCATTCACGAATGAGCGACACTGTTCACAGTTTGATAAATCGAAATATATTTCGTAATCTTTCATGCGCTTATATACGTCGTTGAGCCCGGTGATCTCAAGAATGAACGAATCCGTGTCCACATACAGCAGCTTCTTGTTGGGAAAAATTAATGTTAATTTTTCGTAATAAAATTCGTACATATAATACTTTGATAGGTCCAGAATACATACGCCCAAATAAATGGGTTTATTGATTAAATTCATCCGTCTTTTGAGTTGAACACCCACCAAAAAACGCGAAGATTCATTGAAATATACAGTCCGATCGACAAAGTTTGGTTTACTTACATATCTATCGAGTTTTTTCACGTCGTCGACCAAAACAGTGTCCGAATATTTCGCTCCGTTCTCTAAACACTTCCCGAACGAGGAGCAGATGATAGATTTATATAATGCCCGTTCCATCGGTGACTTTGATGCATTCATTTTTGCAACGGTCGCGTCGATGAATCCGACCAACCAGTTCGATTGATCGAACATTAAAACCCGACGAATCCTCATCAGCTGCATTCCATATGAGAGCATCTGCTTGAGATTCATGTAATGACACACATACCGTTCCTTCCTTTCCAGTGTAAACATTAATTTTTCATCTTTAGTTTCCGCACACATCGGCATATCATTGAAATAGTCGTGACTGCTTGTCGGGTATTCGATATCCACCTCAAAAATGTAGCCGATTTCAGAGTGTTCAGAGATGTTGGTGGGGTTGATAGAAGCAATCTCTTCGCTACTCGTCAACCAGCGAAAGTTCCCGGTTGGCATGAGGTAATTTTTCATGGTAAAACCGTATAGAGACACAGAATCGATGTGTAGTATAAACGAAGATTCGAGATTCGGGTTATAATCGGGTAGTTGGTTATTGTTTGCTTTCGCGTGTCGCTTTACACATAAATTTATGCCACCCCGTATACCTTTTTGAATAAAATCGAACATTTCCGGACAGACGATTGGATCCAGTTTTATTCGCGTATACTTTAACATTGCCTGGTAGGCGAATGATGAAACTGTAACAAAATGCGCCAAATCAAGTCCATAGCAGCTAAATAATTCATCCCGCATTGATTCGAACTCGTTCATCATTTCTCTTATGAATTTATACTTATCAGGCTTTACGTTGAGATAATTTCTGATATCCAAAAAACGTACGTGAAACGTCTTGTTTTTCGCCCGTTTGTCATATAAAGCTTTCGATATCATACCCAACCTGTGGTTAGAAACGTGAATGATTTTAACCCTTTGCGCGCCGGTATATTTGAGGAGATCTTCTTTTACCGAATTAAGATCTGGAAAAATACAAGGCAAATAGTTGGGGACTTTCAGATTCAAATTACACTTGTTGTGTGCCGGACCCCTATACGTCCCTCGAAAATGGCAATGGTCTCGAGTTTTAAAATCGAACGTAGCGAACGGCTCTGAACATAGATAACAGCTACGCGCTTCGTTGTGGCGCTGTAATTCTTCAGCGGTCAACGGTCTCATCGGAATATTTGTCGAGAAATAATACTCCGACAATCGACATCGAACCACTTCTATTATCGAGCGAAATAATTTTTGTGTCGCATTCGGTCCATCAGCGACACTAAAACTCTCCTCTACCGTATCACTGTTTGTGTATTTTATCAGACACATCCATCTGGACGATGGGGTTTGTTCGTAACACACGTACAACACAACCGGCAGTTGCATCATTAGCGATAAATTCTTGAACTGGATGGTTTCGTGCGTCAACCTTAGATTGTTTTTCGTTTCACATTTTACAAGATCAACGCTGGGGTTCAGTCTCACTTTACCGTTGTGTTTGGAAATTTGCCATTTTAATAATCTGGAAAAGTTTTTTATATAATAGTATTTGTGTCTATAGTATAATAAATCTCTATGGTCTTGCTTAACATGCGCCGACAGTCTGATTGGGAAGACTTTATATGTGCCGTTTGTCAGTCCGTAAACGCTGATTGATATATTATTCGTAGCTTCGAACGACGGGATATCACTGACTGCCACAGGAAAGCGTAGATTGCTGAAATCGTATTCGTCCGAGAATTTATGATATCCTGTCGGAATTTCATAGTGTTTGTGCCGCTCGTTGAACAGTTTACAGAGAATCGCGTATTTGAACGATTCACGTTTTTCGCAGTGGACGTTCAATACGGCCTTTTTTGAACTTATCTGCGGTGGTAGTAAGTTTTTGGTATGCATGTGATAATATAATAAGAAAAAATACAAAATGCACTACATTCTTATAGGTTGTTCGATGGTCTCAGTTATTCTGGCAATTATTGAAACCGTGTCATTATGTGTGACGAGAAAGTTTTATGCTATCACCAAGGAATAAAAAATGGACAATTGCTACGGCATTATAGTAATTGCGGCTTCGTTTCTGGTATTAATGCTGGTGAAGATAATTGAGATATATATTATGTATAAATATACTAAATATATGGAATCAACGAAGAAACCTTAGAAAATGAATTATAAAAATGATTGTAGACTGTAAACATGTTTGGCTTCTGGCGGGTCTTGTGTTGGTCGCAGTATTCCTATATTGTATAGGTGCATTCCTAAAGATTCTTAAATTAGGTATACAATTGACATTACATTACACAAAATTAAAAGACGAATATCAAAAAAAATTAATAGAGAAATATTATCAATAAAACTTAGTAAAATAATATAATAAAAAAATGGATGAAAATATGAAGATTATTATAGCCGTTGTAATTGTGTCAATAATATGTGGCATAATATGGTGGTATGTTAGTAAGAATTACTGCAAGTAAGTTTTAAAGCCAATCTATTAAAAAATGGAAGAAGGTCAGAAAATAATTATATCAGTTGCAATAACAATTGGAGTTTTCGTTATCTGCTTTCTTGTGTGGAAGTATCTACTGGGAAAATGTCCTGGAAAATCAAATTGATTTACCCCTTGAGGGTGGGAAGAAAAATCTCTGACTGGCGACATTAAAATTATTTGTGTTAAAAAAATAGAATGGATGAAGGGTTAAAACTAGTATACGCAGTACTTATAACAATCGTGTTGTTCATAATCCTTGGGGTAGGTTGGTATATGCTCGGATATTGTAGTAAGAAAGACGAAAAGAAAGACGAAAAGAAATCTACGACTACATAGAAAGGTTCTACGACTACATAAATAAATTAAAAAATTATCTAATTAAATATAAATATTATATTTGATTAAATAGGATAATAATATCAATAATAAAAAAATCAATACATGACAATTTTAATCGTCCCGTTTTCTACAAAGATCATTTCACCGTTCGGCGTATGATTGAATATTGAGTTCGTCATCTGGTTAGGTTTCGTATACAATATGGATAGAAAACGAATGAGTTTCTCTTGAGTATCGACAACACCACAACCGCCGTCTTGCAGGTAAATGTTCATTTTACGCAGTTTGTGGACGGTGGTGAAATCAATGAAATCACCGTAAAAGAATGGATCTCCGGTCACCTGATACAATTTAAAATCACTATGCACGAGTAACAGTGTTTGTTTAAAACGGCGGTCGCGGTTTTCCCAAAAATGGATTCTAAACGCCGATAAAAGTGGGAAAAGCTCATCAAAATACAATATCCATCTGTTCTGTTGCCGATTTTCGGTCCAAATATTATGTGTCTGTACGGCCATCCTAAGCGAATCTATATTTTGTTCTCTTATCTTGATGCGATTACACATGTCGTTGAATATGTCGGTTTTTAGGATATATTTTTCCAGAAGACTAACGTAGTTAAACACCTTTTTCACGTATTCAATTCTATCGATCGGAATCCTATACTTTTTTATATGGTCGTGGAATTCGAAAGAATTTTTTTTCTGCCTCCGTTTCGCTTGGTCGCTTGACGAAAGAACAAACGCATATTTTATCTCCCCGATTGACTCGGAAAAAAACAGATTATACCGATAGGCGCAGACGGCATTGAAAGACGACATGTTGGCGTACTCATAATAGGGTACATATTTGGCTGAAATGAAATAATCCTCGTCTGTTGTATTTGTTAGGATATTTTCCAATAATGTCGTTAGAAGTTTTTTATAATGTGGAATGAAACACTGTTGTACTGTTTTTGTATCGTAATGCTGCTCAACAACATCGAATAGATCTTGGAGAAAACAATCTGAATAGTTGCGAAATTTGCTGGTTATCTGTTTTCTCTGGAGACCTGCTTTCTTCAGGCGTCCGTTTGACAGTTTCAAAATGTATTTTTTTTTCTCAGCCAAAAATATGGAACTGGACGCGGTATAGTCGAGTGCAATTTTTATAAATTTATATCCCTGATCGGCGGATAGAAATTCGTTGACACTTTCTACTATTTCACTGCCACCGTCGGATAAGACGAAAAAACTATCCGTGTCTCCGTAGATGACGTTGAGATTTCGCTTATGTCTCAGGTAATCGAGCACAGCTGAGTGAATTTTTCGACCGAAAGCGGTCACCAAAGCGGCAAGGTAGTGTGTGGATTTCTGAAGAGCCAGGAGGCCGTATATGGAATTTGCTACCACTTTATACGATTTGTTCAACGAAGTGGTCTTCGCCGATTTTCTCTTTTCGATCAACAACTTAAGAACCATTGATAACGGTGTTGTGTTGTGTGCAGATTTTATGGTGTAATACTCACCGATTTTCCGCGTCTTCGCTTGGAACTGTTTCCACAAATCCGCGGTCAGCTCTTCTGAAATATCATCTTCCCTTAGCACATACAGCGGTGATAGGTTGAACTCTTGTATTATGCTCGGGTATAGAGAGCTGAAATCTAAAATAGAGATTGTAGTCCTGGCGTAAATATCACGTTTTGTGCGCATCACAGTGGCACCCTTATACGATTTATTTGTTACGGAAGAAAAAAACGCAGCGTTATTATCCTCTTCTCGCCTGTGTATTATTGGATCGTTATATTTACAATACACGATTCCGTTTGTCGGGTATATCACCGAAAAAAAATTTCGTGACAACATGGAGTTTCCGCGGTAGAAGTCGATCGCGTCAGAAAAACACACGTTTATGACGGAATAAATATGAGTTTCTAAATTGAGTTTGGCATAGATTTGTGCCGTTAAAATTGAATCCATCAACACGTATTTAGATAATTGTTCCAGAACGCCGTTGTTATATTTTTTAGTTTTGAACGCGTCATAGTAAATTCTATTTAGCTCAGAAAAAGATATAGACTCTTTAGATTGTGAGAGCACAGCCTTCGCCACACTGTCCAACGAATAGGAATCGTATTCGCTGGGGTATATGTTTTTTACGGCGTGAAAAACATCAATGATTTGATATTTATCGCAACAGGGCAACGTGAACATCCTACCCGCCATAAAACCGTTCAATTCGTTAACGGTACAATATTGTGTCGCAAGTCCAAGAGATATCAATCTGTTCAATATCACTGGAAAATCGAAACCATTTATATTATATCCGATCAGGATGGAGGCGTCGAGCTCATCGGCAAAAAAAGAACAGACTGATTTAAGTAGATCGGTTTCGGTTTTAAATACGAGAACATTTTCCATATTACAACCCGAATCTTCATAGTTCGGTTCGGGCCATAGCATATACACAAAACTGCGTTCAATTTCGAATATGTTTTCGGCGGCCGAATACAAAGCGACTACGAACGATACAGCGACTATTTTGTCGTGCAAACCTCCGCCGAGCGCAATCCTATGCTTGTGTATGTCGGTTGTAAGTTCGATGTCGAATGCGCAAATCCTATGCCTCGGCATATGCTCACAGTTGCTATAAAATCGCATTTCGTTAGTAAACATTGCATAAATTGAAAAATCGGCACATTCGCGTTTAGCGCACTGAAAATATTGCATTTTTATGTCATAGTTGTTTGATACGTCGTATAAACCGAAAAACGTTCGATTACATCTCAAAACGCATTCGACTTGTTTCGAGAAAAGCGGGTTACAAAACAAATACGCAGCGGTTCCTTTTAGAAGGCCCTTGGCAATATCGATTGCAGATATTTTCGATTCGTTTCGTAAATTATCCAGATCATCTCTGTATTCAATCTTATATATTCCACCCGTTTCTAGTAGGGTGATTATATTCTTTTCGAAAATATTTTTTGATTTTATTAGCACATGTATGTGGATATAAGGTGTATAAAGGAATTGTTCGGTTCGACATCTGCCGTCGTTATCTACACACACATATCCTCTTTTCAACCACTTTGTCACGAAGAATGTTGACATTATAATAAAAAAAGAAATGATTAACACTTCTTATTTATATTATTGCAGTTTTTGCGGCTTGTATTTTCACGGATTAAACCGCCTAGATACATGTCCGATGTGCGGGATACAAAACAACTACATTAGAATTTTTAACACATCTGATCCCGAAACCGGTCTACTCGTGGGAAACAGGATCTCCAGTGTGGTTGACCGAGGAGATTCTGTAATCTTCTACACCACCAACGATAGGACAATCCGAATGTTGCTGAATACTGAACGAAAAGGAATTGGTTCCCTGTAGGGCGGGCATATTAAAAAAGTTTCTCGTTCGCGAATACACTAAATGGTCTACGCCGATTTCGGTCTTCTTCATCTTCCTCTGCACGTCTTCATAGACGAACGATTTGAGAATTTCATTCTTTTCGGGTTTGGCATTGCGTGAAATCGGATTGAAATCACGCTCATGGACAGTCATTAGAGTGATGAGAAGCAGAGTGAGATTATACGAACCGATTATCTCTAAACGTTCCAACAGGTTGGACATGTTGATCACTCCACACATCCCTCCCATAACCCGGTTGAAGTTGAACACGTCCGTACACCATTCGATAACGCTATTTGGCTTTTCCCGCTGCCAATATATCAACCAATCAAGTTTTAAAGTTTGTGTTCGTTTGTATGGCAAGACAACGGGTTGTGAATCGTCGTCGAACTTCACCAATGTCAAAGCCTTTGGCCGCTTTAAATCTAGAAAATCCTGTACGTCCAAAAAAATATTCAAATCTCGGTCGGTCTCTTTTGTGAGGATGCTGTTGTATTTGTAGTTAAGACTTGCCTGTGTTGCGTTGCGTTGGATTTGCTTGAATATACTGATACCCACATTAGAACCTTCGCTGATGCAGTTCATATATGGTATAAGATGTTCCATTTCACTCTCGATCATTTTTTCGAAACGTTCAGCGCCGAACACACTTTTACCGTAATCATACAACGTTTGAAGTGTCATTTTGTCCGATATAATTAACTATCTCAACAGTGTCTGCAATAAGCCTGTGTAGATATGCGATTTCCGAGTGCTCCCGTCGTCGCCGTATAATATGTGTTTGAGGCAACTCTACAGTCCAACCCGTATATATATTCAGACACCAGAAGGGTGTACGAGTGAGGTGTCGTTTTTTGTTTTTTAAATTATATCCTATAGTTTTTAACCGTATATCATTAGCTACGACGTGTGATGACATTGTTTCTATACGATAATTAATATGAAACTCCGACAAAACGGTCCCGAATAAATACGCAATATATGCTTCATCGTGTGTCGTCACGTCATAACTTTTTCCTTCTAGTTCCCGTATTATATTTTTATTGTTGAAATTTGCGATACGATTGTATGTGAAAATAATATACTGATTCGGTATTATTGGCGGGAAAACAAGCAGATCAAATCTAAGTACATTTTGCAACGTATCAGTATACAAAGGAATCGCCTGCATTGAGTCCCATTGGGAAGAATGCATTCTTTCGCAGTTCAAAAGATACTGGCTCTATAAACGTCCAACCGGAGCCTTTAAGATCACATTCTTCCTTTTCATTGGCTAGTTTGTTGAAATTTCTGTCCAGAAAATCATCCGAATTACTACCGCTAAAATACGGCTCGTTTTTGGTCTTGAACCTCCTCGTCTCAAACTCGCCATTCTTGAAAAATTTACAATCGAGTATCATGTTGATTTTGTAGCAGGGATAAACTCCGGTTAGTTTATCTTTCACAAAAGGTTTTATCCATTCCAGATAGGATGACAGATTTATAATTTTCAACGGATTATAGATGATGAACGTATCCAGTCGATTCTTTCCCACCGACTCGACCAACATCATTCCCAAGAAAATGGTATCCGATTTATGCTCATCGCTGTTAAAATGAGAATCATGTTCGTCCTGATTGTAAAACAATCCACACATTTCACACAGGATCATTTTATATTGTCACAATTCTTACAGATCACACCCACCGCTGTCAACTCATCCAGACTTCTTACGCCTCCACTCGATTCTACAACCGAGAGACTGGAATTACACCTACTGCAAGTGAACCGCTGCTCGTCTAGTTTTTTAACCAGTGTTCGCTGTATGATATATTTTTCAAAGTTTTTGATAACCTCGGCGGCGTTTATATTGTCGATCCCGTCAACCTGTTTATTTTTCTCTATATCATTTCTTATGATCACCACCTTATGTGTCTCGTATACAGCAGGATTTGTTGTTTGTACACAACCATCCAGTTCCGGATATAGATATATTACCGCTTCTGGGTATTTCAACAGAAGCAATAACGCCAAAGAAGCCGTCACCAGTTGAGCGTCACCGATCAGGAGTCTGCGGATGTCGGGTCGACGCCTGGATTTGGTCAGAATAAATTTCTTTAAGTATTGGTCGTCAAAACTGACCTCGGTGTTTCGTAACTCGTATGATATCGCCAATTCAGTTTCGTCTAGATACTCGGAAATATTTTTCCGCTCTTCTGGTGGGGTGGTTGTGAATACGGTTATGATCCTGTCGTCGCGTGGTGGAATTCTCTCTTCGTCCATGCTCGTAATGCAAATGTTGGCTCAACATTTTAACCTTAGGTTTTTATACACCTTACAGAGCCGGCCGAAATCAAAACTGGCAGATGGATGGTCATCGCTGAAGTTTGCTTGTCCACAATAATATGATATGGTCTCTGTTACGGAGAACAATTTCAATTGTATCAGTTTTAAAATTTGTCTATTATCTATACCGGTAACATGTAACCGAGATTTGGTTGGCAATTTCATCCAACACTTGTATAGCGATTTCGTTGTTACATCGTGGACGTTGTTATCCGCCAGGAAATTCTTTATAGTTACCATCTGGTTCTTAGTGGCGCTTATTATTGGACATTCATAATCACAACCGCAAAAAAACAAAACGAAAAACATAAACGTATAATAGTCCGGTATTATTTCGTTTAGATGTTTTGTTGTCATATAGTATATTCCTCTCTCGGGAATGTCCAGTAGAACGGTTAGGTTTTCATACTCTCGTAACCGCACTAAGGAAATAAAGATATCCGAGTCGTTGTTCAATATGACTATGCGAGAACCCCTGTCCAATTTTATACACTTCTTTACAATTTTAATATCCGACTCGCCGGGTTCTTGGCAGTATGAAATTTCCGTTAGACAAACCATAGCGGCGTATTCGTCGGATGACTGTAGAAGTTGTTGGATTTGACCGCCAAACGACCTGATAAAAGCGGTTCTTTCGTTGCGACTCAAAACACCTAGGCCGACCTTTTCGCGGTGGTTATCCCTTTTCATCTGAGTATGATGTTTGTGGTTTGAGGTTGTGGGTCCATCAAAACAAATATATACACAACGGATCGGAGTATTGTTGGTGAGCAGATATAATACATTCACGAAAGATATAAGTTGGTCTAAGAATAGCCGTCCAATTTGTTCTTCGTTTTGCAAAATGTCGGTCAAACCATAAGCGACTTTATAGAGCCACATGTGGCCATCGATGATTATCCAATCCAATTGTGATACAGCGTTAAACGGGGTGTTCGATGGGTCGTCCATGGGACGGATAACTGTGTCGAAACAGTTGCGCAGTGAGTTTGGTATTCCCATCTGAGTAATATAAAATAACTGAGCGCTGAGTGGCCGGGTATCGGAATTTATAACTTGTTGACAAAAAATGAAAACTAACTTCCTCGGGCTGTCATACGACTCGCCGTTGGCTGCCGAATCTCCAATAACGGCGTTCATAATGATATTCGTATACCTGGTTTTCGGGTATCTCGGATCGAAACTGACCGAATACTTAGATGGAGTCCTTAAGACGAACACACGAGACCATTCCAAACAACCATTATCACCACCACCACCAACAACAACAATAAATCAGAAGAAACCAGCTAAGTATGTAAAAAAAAATGACCTCAATATGTTATCAGCATATCGAAGCCGTTAAGAAACACGATTGTATCGAAGATTTTATTTTGTCGATTAAAGGCGACGACAGACGAAGGAAATTTTTCGAAAAAACCTGTTTAGATTACCTGAATTTCGATTTCTTTATAAATTTTATTCTAATACTTTTTGTTAAATACGGCAATCGTGACCAGGAATGGATACAATCCATCTACGAACTTACAAACGATTTTGATTATAGTATGTTATCCGACCATATATCAATCGAAAAATACAACATAGAAAGAATCGTCAAAGCGATTAGAACTTGTATACAATATATAATGCTGCACGGTCAAGAGGAGATGACCGGTTTATCATCACTAGAAGTAAACGAACTGTTTTCATACCTCTTCACCATATACAACTCGATATTTGAAATCGAGCAATAATAATAAAAAATGGTAATGACGATGATGATGGAGGAGGAGAATGGTAATGAGGTGAAAATGATGAGCGGAGTGGAATTGCTATACAGTAGTAAATTCAACAGAAATCATACAGTTATAGACAGGTTATCTTTATTCAATAAAAATATCACAATGTTGGGTCATGAGGAGATTAAAAAATATAAATATTATTTTTACTTTTTCGATAATGATAAATTATTCGAAATAAGATACTGGTAAAATAAAAAGAAAAAGAATAATTTATTAGACCGCTTCATCAGCCCACGTTATGTTTTCAACATACGAAGAGAGTGGCGTTTTAAAGTGTGACTCCATAATATGGCACCATATTTTGATACACTCTTGGTTTTCCAGCTCATTTTCCGCAAACACTACACCGACCAATTTAACAGTGATAAACCCATCCAACTGAGAGGTAATCAGATTGTAAATATTTTTACTGGGCTCGATGCTTAGCGATTGTGGGTTGTTTAGCGGCTTGCAAAGTTTATATTTTTCGCTACCATTTTCCTTTTCCATTTTGAGCGCTTCATAATCTTCAGAGCCGTGTACGAAATTCTTCAATAGACACACCCGTCCGCAACTTCTCGATGATGGTTTATCGAATTCCAGCTGCAACATATTTGCCGCTTCCGCACACTGTTTGTGAGCCATACAGCATGATATATTAGCGAACCGCAACTTCACCTCGCAATTTTCCCGGAAATGATTTTGTCCCGTTGCTTCTTTCAATGCGACGGAGATCTGGTCACGCAGCGCGCTTTCCACATCCTTGTTGGCTATCATACCGTATCCTTTTAAAAACACCTTCTTTTCATTCATCGAATCCTTTTCGAAAAACGAAACATTTTCCACACACAACCCCTGGTATGTATGGAGTGAAGAATTTTGTAGCGTATAGAGTGTACCTTTACGCATCTTAAACGACTCGGTATTGAAACGGAATTTATTGGCTCTAATGATGTCGGCCAAAATAGACTGATACTCGTTGACGTAGATCATTTTCAAAAAATGGAAGATAGTTCTTTATCGAAAGAAGAACAGTTGAATTGTATCGGGGTATGCCGTAGAGTCGCTTTATATAACAAACTGCTTGCATTGGGGAAGGGGAATTATTTGCAAGCGACACCGTGGGACGAATCCGTTTACGGATCGATTCCACAACGGTTTCTTCAACAACATCCAAACGACTTCAAATTGAAGTCGGCTAGAGATTTTTGCGAGTCGATATCGGCATGTTGTTTTCAACTGGGTGAACACGTTTGCAAAAAGGATTCTGGTATACAATCGTGTAAATCTACTTTTTTGAATGCTCCTATATATCGATGCCAGGACAACTGTTTCAAGGAAAATAAACCGTTAGACACGTTCTGGGACGAAGCGAAGGGTAAGTGTTACCTGACCAACACGGCATTAAAGTATTTCTGTCTACATCCACGGGGTATAGTAGAAAAAAATGCGCCGCCTCTGATGTGGGATCCGGCAACTAATGATTGTTCGTTTTCCAAACAGTATTGTGAATTTTACGGGGAAACAATACAGGCATCTGGAGCCGGTTGTGGGAACAATAGCGTGGTTAATTTTTTTGAAAATTATCTGTTCGGTAAAACGATCACCCGTACGGTGGCACATCCACTGATCGCGCTCCGAGAAAAAGTCGTTTTCGAATGCAAACCTTTCAGCGGCCGCCGCACTACTAGAAGCATAACGACCACTGAATCCACTGAATCTAAACCACTTAATTCTACATCAGAGAAGTTAACAGATTATACGAAACACGTCCTATATCCGTTGGCGCCTGATGCGTTTGTTCTGGCCGCCAGGAAGACCCTACAATCGGCCATTACGGCGAGTGAAACATTGTCAACCGCTGTAATGAATTCTGTGTACTTGTCAGAGTCATTGAATATTGTCACCAGAGGATTGCTGAGACCCACCCTTAGTTTGATCACGGCCGTAAGTAATCCACTTTTGACGGGGTTATTCTTAACGTCAGTGATTGGGGTCATTTTGGATGTCGTCGATCCATACGGAATGAAATATGAAATCGGTGAGGCAGAGTTGCATAAAAACTGTGAGAAATTGAAACAGTTATACGACCACGTATATCCAAAAAAACCCGGCGAAGTTTTCTCCGAACTAACACCAGAATTATATGCCATATACCAAACAGATCATCTGCCCGACGATCTTTACGTATACAGTTCTAAAATTATGACGCCGCTAATAGAGACCTATCTGGAATCGGCGAACAAAAACCAGGTGGAGGTGATAGATCATGTCGGACGAGCGTTTGAAGACGTAACTAACAACTACGAGCGATTCACACGCGAAAACCAACCGCTCAACCCGAACGCCGTTTGGTGGAGTCTGTTATGCACTTGCTTCATGTTGCCCGTGTTTCTGTTATATTTTGAAAACGCGATCATTCCCTTTCTCATCGTTCTCTTAGTGGTGTTCGCTCTATTGATTCGCATAAGATGGACGTGGGGTTGGAAATAAAAAATGGTATCTTATTCATCTTCTTCTTCTACTCACCGTAATGTGTATAACGACTGGCAGAAATTTTGCGCGGCAAACAAAATCGACCGGGATACAGCTCGAAAATTATACGTGAAGAAAAAAGAACAGATAAGGTCAACTTCACACTCCCGTTGGGGTATAATTATTGAAGAAGATTACAATAGCAGAGACGATGGTAACGAACAAGAAGATGAAAATGAAAAAACCGAAGAAGGAGAAATACACAAAGAATATTCTTTGAAGAAAAATAAGACACTAACCGATAATGATTTGTCGGAAACACCAGAATCAGTACTGACTCTGATGCGGGAGATAAAATCGCTGTTGCTGTATCTCTCCAGCGAGCCGGTCCGACATGTGAGAAGTTTTATAAAATTGGAAGATGATAGCAACCAGGCCGTGAACGAGAAGTGGAGGAAATCTATGTCGTTAATCATGAGTGAAATGAAATCCGCCGGAGATGTGATTTCGGTGAGAAAGATTTTCGAACTGCTACGAGAAACGCTCATAGATATCGATTTGAAATCCATGAGTGTAAAATTCGTAGACATTGACGACTCGTCAAACATGCACCTCCGCGTTCTGTTTAAAAAGAAACGGGATGAATTTTTTAACGAATTAATTATACCGACGATTGTTGCGGAAAAGCAGTCATCATCCACGGCCGTCATATATTTACTATACAATTCTAAGGAATTGTTTACCATGATCGGTTCGGCATACGCCGTGGAGAATTCAAACCACAGCGTTTTGACCGCCACATCGTCCGAAATCTTAGAGAAGGAGTTTTATGTCACTAGGATGATATATTTTATCCTACACGCGATGATTCATTTGAAATGTGCCCTCAAATTTGGAAACTCATTTATGAATCACAACAGCCACGAGTATTTTGATATGTTACAGATGACAATACCGGCCACACTGTATGTTCACTTTTTACAGCCGTATATATTACCCGTATATAACGACACAAACAAAACAACATAATAACACAATGCCACTTATACAAGGCACAAAGTTCGAACTCGCCACCATTCTAGGCATTCTTGGAACGTATTTTCTCCAACAACAAGAATACAACATAGACAACGAAACTGCACTCAACGCGGCGGTCTCCCAATTGAGAAAAAAGAATAAGAAAACATTCCCTTTGAAGATAATAATACAAAGAGACGACGGAACTGAAATCGACGCTTCGCTTCTGCGGTTTGATTTTATTTAGTTTCTTCGGCCTTTTTAATGAGCGTTAAAAAATGGTCGACAATTTCCTCACGTATTTAATGTTCGCCTGTCTAATACTTTTTTCGATTTTTATTCAATGGCGCAAATACAACACGAACTTTTCCGACGAAAAGGCGAATGTGTCCAATTTGAGCAACATTAACAGACTATACAACGACCGGGAATATCTGCTTCAATCGGCGTATTTGAAAAACTGTTTTCGTGGGAATGTCTCGTGTGTGTCCGATTATAATTGTCAACAGAACTGTGCAAACAGCTCCATGAAATGGGTCTGTCGTCATAACACATGCGTTCCAAAATCGGTATCCAACCGCTTGGCTAAATGTAGTTCCGGAGGACACTTACAAACGCTTTACGACAAGGAAACTAATTCTTTCAATTCTGTATGCGTCTGCAACAGCGTATATCAATATGGACAAGAGTGTGAGAATATAAGAATGGGTTGTTTGAAAGTTGATGACGATGGAAATTGTATTTGCCCACCGGATAGCGACATGTATATCTGGAGATACGATATGTTTACACTAAATAAATACCAAGTCTGTATCAAGAAGAAATATGAAAAGTTATTCAAACATCAACCGCATTTTATGAGACAAAATGTAAAGTAAACTGGGTGGTTTATTTAATTTAAACCAACAACATCAAACGATTACTCAGTTTTACTGTTCGGGAGAAGAATTATAAATAGAGCGGCTTTCATGTCGTTGGTCTCATACAATTAATAACAGTCATGGAATACTTTTGTGATATGCAAGGTTTCTTAGACAATAATAGAAACTTCATTTTCAAAGAACTGGCGATAATTTCGAGCGATCACGGAAAAACAATTAACGGACATTATCTATTCAGACCACCGTTCCCATTTTCTGGTTTGTCGAAGGAGATGCGAAAAATGGCTATATGGCTGCGAAATGTACATCACGGACTGGATTGGAATAGTGGTTTCCACGACATAAATTATATATCAGAAATTTTCGACAACATCACCGAAGGAACGATCTATGTGAAAGGCGACAAGAAAATTGAGTGGTTAAGACCATATGTGAAATCGAACACCGTAGATATTATCAATATTGAAACAATTTATGGATGTCCAGGACTCAGACAACTAAGATCGATATATCGACTTGATAGTGTAAAAAAATGTGGTTTACGTCATGCGGTCGGAATTGTGTGTGCATACGAAAATGTCAGAATAGTATTTCATTGGTGGCGGGATAATATACTGACTTATAACAACAATAGTAATGATATTTCACATAACTTTAACAGTTTGTATAATGTCGATTGATTACAATCGTCAAGTTTCTTGTGATGTGAATTTCAAATGAGTTTGATAGTTTTGAATTATTAACAACATTTGTCAAACGAAAATGGTATAGTTGAGATAAGTAAATTTATTATTATAATTATTTTTAGCTTTTATTGTTGTTATTATTAATCATATACGAAAGTATAAATAAAATAAAATATTTTTAATATATTTATAATTCCTTTTTGTTATTATTTACATCCTATATAATCAATTTTATCTATATCATATTGGAACAAATCGAACGGATTATAGTTGGTGTATAAACCGTACGAATGATGGTGTTATATTATTTAATAATACTGATGGTGTCAGTATGACTGATAATGTTTATGTTATGCGTGGTACCCTACTGATATGTTATGGGTAGGACAGTTAAGTGAACACAAGCTACTGATTGTGTGATATCCATATTGCTCGTATAGACCGCTGTTTTATAATAATTGCAAATAAAAATAATAGTTATGGTATAAATAAAAAAGTATTTAAATATTTAACATTAACAATTTGATACAATTTAACCATTTATACATTTTAACTTAGATTGATTTTATATGGAGGTTATTATAGGCAAATCTTCAATTTTTGGTATTTCTGTTTAAAATGTTGGTAGTATTTAAGAAGGTTAAGTTTTTGCTGGTATTGTTTATATTTCACAATAAACTGTAATTTTTTAGAATTTTTTTATCCATTAATAAATAAGATAAAAGAGTTTATTCGTAAGGTTTTTATGATTATTTTGGTGTTTTATAAAATTATGAAATCAGTTCGTAGGTTAAAAGTTAATCATTCCATCATTATGTTATTTATCTTTGTAAAACTGTTCTCATGCCATTTATATACCAATCAACCATCGACGTAATATGGGGGTATTAGATACGAATCCTAAATTTGATCTTTCTGAATCGAAATGACGACAAATTCCTTTTGTGATAATAATTACTAAAGTTTTTTTTTTCACGTAACTACATCACATTATATATAGTAAAAATAATATTATTAACAATAATAAATTAAAATAAAAAAACAAGAGAAAAATAAAGGGACGAGTAATTTTTAAATTATTATATTTCTACATTGAAATCGAAATTCATTCCATTTAAAAAACACATGTCTAATGCACGTCGGGCGGATGCGGAGAGTGGTATGTAAACATTATTGTTTTCATCCTCTGGTCCTTCTTTCGCGTCGGCGATTGAGATATAATCGGGATCGCTAAAATTGTATAGTGATTGTAAGATTGTATTACACCCCAATCCAACCAAAACCTCCCTTTCCATTTCGCTGAAACCAAACGCGTGTGAGTTTTTATTGTAGTTAGGGTTGTTTCGGCACTCCGGTTGACAGGTCAACGGGTTTACCGGTGTAACGTCTAGTTCGGCGGAGTGTAAGAATGATGACGGTTTTTGTTTCCACATATACAGCATAACCGCTTTGTATACGATAGCCTTTACAGGTTGTCCGTTTGAATCTTGATAGAGCAGTTTTGTTTTTTTATCGCGTACAAAATAATCGCAATTCCCTTGCAACACCGCCAACTTTTGTCCCACTGTATGTTCGAAACAATCGTTTAGATATACTCTCTCCTCATTGAACAGAAAATTCAGCGCCAGTCGCTTAACGCACATCGGGTTTTGAATTATATCTATTTCTAAGGCGGCTACACCACCGTTTTCGTCCACCAACTCTGGTAGTTCATCTTTCGATATAAAACGACTTATGACACCTTTTTGACAACCCTCAAGTATGACTATTTTAGAGCCCAGGGTCGGGCGTTCAGTGAAACTTATCGTGTAGTGGTACAACTCCTTCGAATTGTATGCGGCTTTTACGATTTTAATTATACGCACACCGGCGTCGGGAATCGCACAAAAGTTTGGAAACCAGAGAACTCGGCCGACACCACTGTCGTCCGGATGGGTGTCTATCAAAAGATTCTTGTTCGTCTGAAATACAGTGGCGCCGGCTTTTGAGTACTTCAACAGCGCTAGGTTTTTCCTCACCTCACAAGGAACGTCGGCGATCAAGTTTAGAGTTGAGTTGGCTGCGACAACGTCGAACAAAACGGAGATCACATACGTGTGTCGCGTATTGAAGAGACCCGCATCCACGGATCCCTCAGAAACTACAAATGCATCCTCCACGTTATATGGATCGGGGAGGACCAATATATTCGCCTCTTCGGCCCAGAAAGGAATTCCTTCGTGTGTGTTTTTCGGGTTTACCAAATCCACCCTCTGTGCGAGATAATCGAAACCATCTGTTCGGCATACGTTTTTTCCGGCCGCCTGCCGTAGCGCATGCACAATGAACGTGTTTCTAGTGCTCTTGTTACAGTTTATAAAAGGTATCAACGCGCTGGTCGGGCCGAAAATGTTAGTGATGTCGTTGTGGTTGTTGAATTCGTTAAACATATACAATTCCATGGCCGTGTATGTCAGCCCATCCGCCATGAATTTATACAAGGTATTCTCTAGAGAGTGAATCACATATAGTTTAGAATCGACGGGATATACTTCTACACACACGTATATCCGCTTGAGATGTGTTCGCAAAAAGCTAACCCATTCGCGTAGTGATTTACCGGGCGCGGATGAATGTGTATAGATCTTCTGATTGACTATCAAATACCAATGTGGGTCGGTCGCGTCAACGGCAAAATCGTATTCTTCGAGTACGATTCCTAACGACGAGAAACAACTCAATATTTGCTGTTGCGATACGCAGTCCGAAATCGACGAGATATAGGTGCCGATCACGGCTTCTAAATTCAGAATACCCGGGTAATGTTCGCTGGTGGCGACCGGACACAGGAATCCTATATCGGAATCGTGGTAGTTGATTGGTATTTTTTTCGCATACAATGACGTCATATTTTCCAACTGAAATAGTCTGCAGATGAAAATGTAATCTATTTTGGTGACTTCTTTGAACCGACCGGTCCGGTTTATGTTTTTTACGCCGCTGTGTATACTGTTACCCGCTTGACTGTGATAGATGAATTTCGTTCGTTTTCCGATCACCGAGTCAACGACGCCAGTGTTTAAATTGATGTTGTGTTGCCTGATGAATTTTTTTATTTTATTATCGGCCGCAGTGCGGGATGTTGGTGAAGAAAACTTTTCATATAGTTTCATCAGTTCAACGATGCAGTTTTCCAAAAGTTTCACGAAAACATAACCGCCGTGAAACACCCACTTGTTTCCAATATTGGTACGAATATTTTCAGACATGTGAAGAAACCGCTCAAGGACGGGGCAATTGGCCGGCGTGTATATACCACCCTTTGTGTACATGACGATCCCGTGTTTCCTATTCGAGTTTACTCGGAGGAAGTTGGTCCAAGCCAAAAGACCGATGATGAAGTATTTTCCTTTCATTATGAACGCCGTCGGCCATACATCGGCTAGATTGCAAAATATACATTCCATACCGGTCCAAATTTCCGAATTCCATATCTGACTAGTTACGCTACCATATCCCTTTTCAGTGATCAATTTGAACATTTTCCCACCGATCAACACCGGATGAATGGGAGTGTTGTGTGTATACACGGTGGTAAACACACCCAGAGTCTCCTTGCAGACCACAGAAAAATGCACGGCATCGGAAATACCCACACCCCGATCGTGGCTCGAATACAAAACTAAATCTGGATATTTTTCGAACAACAGCGTGAACATGTCGTTTTCACAAACGAGTATATTGGTCAGCGAATTACGAAGCGACCACTCGAGATTCCTAACTATTCCGTGGCGGCATACGGAGCATGGTTTAGTTTTCATCGTCCAGTCCCTGTTTGACGAGTTTAAAAATCCGGTGACGTCCACCATCGTCGAATGTATAATTTGATACTGTGGACGGATAGTAATATGCTAGTGTTATTTATACCTTGTGACAAACCGCACCGTGAACGAACGGTGTTTTATTCTTTTCCCGTTTGCCAGTTTTATATGCGCATTATACGCATAGTCCTCGTCTGCCTCCAAATAAAACTTCAGTTGTCGCTCGGTCACTCTTACCAAGCCGCAATCTTGGTAGTCTATTCTTTCTAAAAGCAACACGTAACGAGATAGCATTTCTTTCGAACGTTCATCTAAGAAACTCTGTTGTGTTTGGCCGTCCATGATAGTATTTAAAATAGTGTAGAGTGTGGCGGTTTGTGTTATTTAAGAAAAAAAATACAGCTTATATAAAAAATAGAATGGATATTTATTGTTTCAAGTGCAAAAAGCGAACACCATCCATTGGAATGGAAAAGAAAAGGGTGAACAATAGATCACAAAACGCTTGGCGTATCGCTTGCTTGTGTGGCGACTGTGGAACGAAAAAATCCCTGTTTGTGAGACCAGAGGTTGATGAACGTGAAGGATCACCGTAACAGCGGTCGTAGTAGTTTGATTATTTCCTCCGATTTGGTGATCTGTTCTGAAACGCCGAAGAATTTGTGAGATATTTTAGTGGTGTAAAGTTTCCATAGCGTATCGGCGTTCATGAAGCATGTCTCTTGCTGCATGGATCCGTCGGCGTTAAATATTTTAGTCGGCACATACGGCGGCCTGCAGACATGCTCTGCATTTTCTAGATCGTCGTGTATATATATGTCGGTTGTCGTCATCATGCCGGAATAGCTGTGTGGTCTCGATTTGAACAATAATAGGTCGTCGTCGATAAAGCCGACGTCGATGCCTTGCCGTGTAGAAGTGGAAGTGGATACATAATGTTTCTTGAGAAACGGGTTCTTTACCACCAAAAAGAGCAGAGAACAGATGAAGACCACAACACTGCCGGTGGCCAAAATATTTCTGTTTATCAAGAGCATTTTTTTAAAATAAAATTCGCTAAAACCTGAAATACGCGTCGAGTTTCGACACTAAGGTATAGAATTCTTTTTCAACAAAAAAACCTCTTACGTGTTTCCAATGTGTCCAAACCACCATATCAAAATTCGTGGTTGTTGTCGAGTTTAAGATTGTCGAGTGATTAGTGTTAAAAATCTTTTTATCCACGACAAAATAGAACAGCTTATACCGTTTTCCAGACACTGTCGAATACGGTTGTTCGATAGTAAGGTCAGGTGTTATCATTTCACCGCCGAAACTGATTCCGGTCTCTTCTTGCAATTCTCGTATTGCTGCCTGTAGTCGCGTTTCATCCTTTTCTTTGGCGCCTTTCGGAAACTCCAGAAAACATTCGTGTCTGACCCAGGGACACATTGTTTCAGAAGGTGATTTTATTTCGTCAATCGCGAAATTGTTTAAACGGTTGTTAAGATAATATGGGATGCGGCGTAAAACCAAACAATACATCGACTGTCTATCAACGACGATCAACCCGAATCGGTGACCAACTTTACTCCTCATATCAGTGATAATGCGTTATCGGGCAGTTTGTAAGCGGATATGTATCTCAACGTGTTCTCAATTTGTGTCTGGTCGTCTGAAAGAAACTCAAAATTCACACCTATATATTCCCTGACGAACTGCAGTTGTTTATCGGTATACGAGCTGGTAAAGAAGAAATATAGGAAAAGAAAATTGAAGAATAGCGCCACGGCCGAATAAACGCTCATTTTTTATCAGAACCAAGACCCAAGATAGACGTCGATTTAATATTTGTTTGGGTGTGTATAATAAAATTTGGCAAATGACTGGTGGTTTTAGAATTCGTATACACCATCTTTACCTTTTCGTCTTTTGAATGAAAGTGATTCAGTCAGGGAGTTGTTAGAAAGTGGTTGGTTTTTGTAACATAAAATTATATATTTTCTTTGAAGTTTAAAATGATCAAACAAAAATCAATATTATTCAAGTGAATTACCTACTATTTACACAGATATTTGGTATACCATTTTGAAGTATCACACCTACTAGCTTGTTTAAAACGCCACGTTTTAAGTAGTTATTACCCACTAACATAAGTAAAAATACCATAAACCAAAATCACAATCTAATTACGGGAAATACTATTAGGGAAGCAAACAAAAACTGGTATTATGTTTCAGGTAAATTGTTTTAATGTATGTTTAAGGGTTAGTTTAAATTAAATCTTTATTTCATTAATAAGAAATAAATTTATTAATATGAAAAAGTAGGTAACACCAAATGTGTTATTTAACACAACAATATCCAATACAAAATAGAAGTGGAATTACATAAATTATTTAGTATAAAAATAATACAATACATTAATTTTATTAATACCAATTGTTAAGGAATTGTAATAAAACCAATCAGAGATTTTTATTTACTCTTTAGATTTATTTCTTTTCGAATTGGTATTCAAAGACATTTTAACATGGGACGTTTATTTAGGCGCTACTTAAAATGTACGCGCGCTATTTTAAAATGTACGCGCGCTAGTTTAAAATGTACGCGCGCTACTTTAAAATGTACGCGCGCTAGTTTAAAATGTACGCGCGTAACTTTAAAATGTACGCGCGTAACTTTAAAATGTACGCGCGTAACTTTAAAATGTACGCGCGCTACTTTAAAATGTACGCGCGCTAGTTTAAAATGTACGCGCGTAACTTTAAAATGTACGCGCGTAACTTTAAAATGTACGCGCGTAACTTTAAAATGTACGCGCGCTACTTTAAAATGTACGCGCGTAACTTTAAAATGTACGCGCGTAACTTTAAAATGTACGCGCGCTACTTTAAAATGTACGCGCGCTAGTTTAAAATGTACGCGCGCTAGTTTAAAATGTACGCGCGTAACTTTAAAATGTACGCGCGTAACTTTAAAATGTACGCGCGTAACTTTAAAATGTACGCGCGCTAGTTTAAAATGTACGCGCGTAACTTTAAAATGTACGCGCGTAACTTTAAAATGTACGCGCGCTAGTTTAAAATGTACGCGCGTAACTTTAAAATGTACGCGCGTAACTTTAAAATGTACGCGCGTAACTTTAAAATGTACGCGCGCTAGTTTAAAATGTACGCGCGTAACTTTAAAATGTACGCGCGTAACTTTAAAATGTACGCGCGCTAGTTTAAAATGTACGCGCGTAACTTTAAAATGTACGCGCGTAACTTTAAAATGTACGCGCGCTAGTTTAAAATGTACGCGCGTAACTTTAAAATGTACGCGCGTAACTTTAAAATGTACGCGCGTAACTTTAAAATGTACGCGCGCTAGTTTAAAATGTACGCGCGTAACTTTAAAATGTACGCGCGTAACTTTAAAATGTACGCGCGTAACTTTAAAATGTACGCGCGCTAGTTTAAAATGTACGCGCGTAACTTTAAAATGTACGCGCGTAACTTTAAAATGTACGCGCGTAACTTTAAAATGTACGCGCGTAACTTTAAAATGTACGCGCGTAACTTTAAAATGTACGCGCGTAACTTTAAAATGTACGCGCGCTAGTTTAAAATGTACGCGCGTAACTTTAAAATGTACGCGCGTAACTTTAAAATGTACGCGCGCTAGTTTAAAATGTACGCGCGTAACTTTAAAATGTACGCGCGTAACTTTAAAATGTACGCGCGTAACTTTAAAATGTACGCGCGCTAGTTTAAAATGTACGCGCGTAACTTTAAAATGTACGCGCGCTACTTTAAAATGTACGCGCGTAACTTTAAAATGTACGCGCGTAACTTTAAAATGTACGCGCGTAACTTTAAAATGTACGCGCGTAACTTTAAAATGTACGCGCGCTAGTTTAAAATGTACGCGCGTAACTTTAAAATGTACGCGCGTAACTTTAAAATGTACGCGCGCTACTTTAAAATGTACGCGCGCTAGTTTAAAATGTACGCGCGTAACTTTAAAATGTACGCGCGCTAGTTTAAAATGTACGCGCGTAACTTTAAAATGTACGCGCGTAACTTTAAAATGTACGCGCGCTAGTTTAAAATGTACGCGCGTAACTTTAAAATGTACGCGCGTAACTTTAAAATGTACGCGCGTAACTTTAAAATGTACGCGCGCTAGTTTAAAATGTACGCGCGTAACTTTAAAATGTACGCGCGTAACTTTAAAATGTACGCGCGTAACTTTAAAATATACGCGCGCTAGTTTAAAATGTACGCGCGTAACTTTAAAATGTACGCGCGTAACTTTAAAATGTACGCGCGCTAGTTTAAAATGTACGCGCGTAACTTTAAAATGTACGCGCGCTAGTTTAAAATGTACGCGCGTAACTTTAAAATGTACGCGCGCTACTTTAAAATGTACGCGCGTAACTTTAAAATGTACGCGCGTAACTTTAAAATGTACGCGCGTAACTTTAAAATGTACGCGCGCTAGTTTAAAATGTACGCGCGTAACTTTAAAATGTACGCGCGTAACTTTAAAATGTACGCGCGCTACTTTAAAATGTACGCGCGCTAGTTTAAAATGTACGCGCGTAACTTTAAAATGTACGCGCGTAACTTTAAAATGTACGCGCGCTAGTTTAAAATGTACGCGCGTAACTTTAAAATGTACCTACGGTGTTTCATACGTATAATCTGGATTGTGAAGTTCATATGCCCGTCGAATAACTTCAAGCAACTGAATTTTTATCCGCATCTTATATCGATCAGGAATTTTTTCTATTTCTTCATACAAAGACAAACAAAATAACTTCGTTCCGTTACCATCTTCATCTTGTTCACCTGGTGAAACATTTCCGCTTAATATATCAGAAGAACAATTGAGTAATGTATTCAACTTGACTTCACTTGTATCTGTATCTGGGTTGTTTTGAGACTGGTTGTTGTTTATTGTCTTCGAGAGAAATTGTAACTGTGAAATATTTTTTTTGTAAGGAGTAGATTTTCTCGGTATAGTTCCCACTTTACTGGTCGTTTGTCTTTTTAATCGCCTTACAAATTCGTCCCGCAAATATTTCCATTTATTTTGCAGTTTATATCCTTGAATAAACAAAAACCGAACATATTTTAATATTTCAAATATCTCAAATAATATTTAATATCATTATACATTATAAAAAACAAATAAGCGATTCTATTTCTCGTCAGGTTTTTGAATTCATATGAAATAATATATTCTTTATAATTAATCCAATAACATTCTAAAGCGCAGAGTTGTTATATATGAAATAATATAACATTAAAACATACCCGCTACGAAATAACAGTAAGCGATATCGATAAACGCTATTAAATAAATTTACGGGACTAATATAAAAATATCAATAATAATATATAATTATTAATTTTCTTTATTATATATTGATAATTTAAATACTATTTATTTTAATTCGCGGTCGGGAATTATTCCACCCAAATATGGTTTCCATGAACGTGGTAAATCAAATCAGTGCTTCTTTTTCCATAATACTACCTTAACTACTATACTGCAAATATATGGGCGCTATTAAATATATAGACGCACGTCTATAAAATATATGGACGCGCGTCTATAAAATAAATGGACACGCGTTATTAAGTATATAGACGCGCGCTAGTATATAAACATATGAGTGTTTTTTATTAATGGACACACTATATTAAATGAAAATATGGACTCTATTAAATTACGGGTGTATATCTTTTGAAATACGCGGGCGCTATTAAATACAATAAGTGCGTTGTTATTATGAAGACCGGGTATTATTACTTCAATGGTCACAATTTAATAACAATACACACACAACTAAAATTACGTTCGTAAATAATTTGTATATGCGTAATAAATGGTTATATCTAGTGTAGTATTTTGTCGTACTTGCTGTATGTTTTCGTGAAGCGTCCATTTCTTCGAAATTTGGTATACATTGAAAGCATATCTCCTGCCAAGCGGTTTCTTTTTTATTGAAGTCTCTATATTCGGCTAACGATACGTCCCAAATTGCTGGATGAGCTTCTATTTCTGATATTAACAAATTAATATCTAACTTCAACCAAGAAAACTGAGAATCTTTTGGGTGCGGTTTTTGTTGTTGTTGTGGTTCGGTAGTATTTTCAAATGCTGGACTCGGGTAGGATCCCTCATTATCGCTGTGGGGTCGGCTCGTAGAACCAAATGCTATATTCCGGATAGGATCTTGGTTTTCACTATTTTGTTGTGGTGTAATATAATCTATATACTTCAAATCATCGCCTATTTGTTCCTGAATGGCGTCATATACCACATCCGGAGACGATGTGTAATCGTCGCTGGGTTGCTCTTTTATGGGTGATGGTCCTATTCTGCGATAAATATTCTCATATTCGGGTGGTGATGATCGTGTTGGTGTAGTAGTAGTTTCGAATGTTGTGCTCAGCGAAGGCTTCGGATTATCGCCTATTTGTTCCTGATTGGCGTCACATACCACATCCGGAGACGATGTGTAATCGTCACTGGGTTGCTCTTTTATGGGTGATGGTCCTATTCTGCGATAAATATTCTCATATTCGGGTGGTGATGATCGTGTTGGTGTAGTAGTAGTTTCGAATGTTGTGCTCAGCGAAGGCTTCGGATCATGATTCTTCTCAAGCTTCTCTCGTTCAAGCTTCTCTTGTTCAAGCTTCTCGAATTCTCTATTCCATAATTCAGCTTCCTCGAAAACCTTGCCGATAGGTATGTATGTGTATGTACCGCGCGGCATAATATATGGTCTTGAAATATTTTTCTTCGTCATCGTCGTCTTTTTTTTGTCTTTATTGGCATGTACGCTCATGATAACAAAAGTTAATATTAACTGAAACACCCTCTACGGTGGGAAGCTTTTTATATATTTACATCGGTGGTAAACGTTTTGTTTAGTTTGTTATTTTGGCTGTTGACCGATACACTACAAAACCAATCGAAAGGATTTTTATTTTTATTCCTACACTTTCCACACGCATCGCTCATACAACTCTTTAAGCTTCTCGTCCGTTACGCCCTTAAGCGCCGGTTCAATTACAATTCTCCTGTCTTTTGTCATCGTATTACATTCTACCACTTCAAACCGTAATTTCATTTGAGTCATGACAAGATTGGCGTCCATTTTGAAATTCGACATCTTCACCCTTCCTTCAGCAACCTTTTGGTTAATCAGATTGGAGAGGTCGGAGAGTAATAGTATACAATTTTCCCCAACAACCAGATCCAACTGCTGTAGCAACACCGACGTTAAATCGAAACTCCAAATAACATCGTTCGTTTTCCTTTTCACGCTGCGCGGCAGTACGCGGATCTCACAGGACGCTTCATCAATCATCTTATGTTTCTCCACGTTTTCGTATTTTTGTAACCATATTAAGGTCGCGAACAGGTTAAGGGCGATATCCTCGAACTTGGCAGGGTTACAGTAGTACGCCGAATTGTCAGTATACCGTCTCTCAAAAGGAACCACCAAGATCCTCAACAGCGCCGCGAAGTCCAACTCGTAATTTGTCGTGTTCGACGATCCGATAAAGAGGCCTTTTATCGTGAAACTCTTACCCGAATCGTACAGCGTTCTGGTGTATGTATCGGCGCCTGAAACGATCATTTTCAACGATTGTGGATGTAATTTGTGGAAATCGTCACAATAGATAACTTTAGCGTCCTTTGCCATCACAATATCGGGCGCCAGTTGAGGTATGGGTTTGCTCAGAGTCTCCGGCGATATTGTCGAGAACATCGTTCCGAACATCTGTTTTAACACGTTGGAAAAAGTGCTTTTCCCATTCGACCCCGACCCAAAAAATATCACTGCTCTTCTGAACGTTTTGCCGAGAAGTGTATACCTCAGTAACCATAATATGAAGAATGTTAACTCCACGTCATACGAAAATAAATCCAGTATATATTCCAATGTATATTTCACAGGGCATAACCCTCCCGCTTTACATTGGTGTACCTCTTTCACTAAAACCCAATTCTCGCGCATATAACCGAAGCGAAGATAATCATCGGGCTCCGATCGCGATTCGTGTTCAAAGGATGGTACGATGTCATCGTATTTACATTTCTCGTTTTTGACGTGGTTGATCAACGGGATAAGTTTTTCCCATTCCAGATTCGAGCGAAGTCCGTTGAATAGCGGTGTATGACTGAAAAACAACTGGTGTTCGTGCCACATCAAAAACCCGTCGCGAAATGCAATCACATTGCGTGGAAATGGTAACAGTGTTATCCTAGACCAACGACTTATTATATCGTCATACAAATCTTTTCCGGTCACCTTTTTTCTTCTTACGTTTTCTGAGTCATTTTGCTGCTCGACGTTAAATATTGATGATATCATTCTCGGTATATAAAAACTTTCCATCACTCTGGTGGCCTCGAGCCAACAATCATTCTCGTAAAAATATCGCGAACCATCTCCCATTGTGTGATACGCAGGGAAAAAATAACATCCCAAATCTTCTGGGGATAGGCGTGCGGCTGTCACCAAGTTATACGCCTTGACCGAAAACTCACATGGACCCATCTCGTCAGGCATCCGGTAAATACCTTGAGATCGCCCTCTTTGTACTAGAAAATTTTTCACGAACACTTCCGGGCAGATGGGTCGTTTCTCCTTCTTTGACAGTGTTACGATATCGTCAGCCAAACTGTCGCATTGACGTATAATTTTTAAGAATTTAATTTTCCACTTTACCAACGTTTCTGGAAGATCGTGAAAGAGAAAATCTTCTAAGCAGAATAAGGCATCCATCTTTTGCATAAGTAATATTAGTAATGCGAGGGTATTCACCAACATTTCATCGTGAAACGTGTCGCGTCTCAGATAATATATAATTTCCGCTAGGATATCATCTCTATTGAACGGGGTCAATTTCCTATATTCTTGTACCTCGTAGAAAACGTATTCATCATTAAATCTATATTTTGCATATTTGGCATGTGGAAAGTTGGTATTTAGGTACACGATCCTGGTTCTATTGGTCGATTCCGGTTGGTTGTTGTCTGGTGGTGAATGGTCGGTCGACTCCAGTGTCGTAGATTTATAGATCGGCTCGTTGGTTGTTGAATCCGAGCCGATTTGTTTCGTGTGTTCAGCACTGCCTTCGGTGTGAACTATAAACAAGTGGCTCGTTTTTCTGCTTCCATCATCCAAAATTAAAAACTTTTCCACTATATCTTCGCGGCGAAATGAGACGATTTCTTCGGACATTAATTCCATGATCGGATAATATTTACGTCCGTCTGGTTTTGATGATAGCGGTATCGACCATGAAGTGGTGTTATCGATAGCCGCATTGAATGGTGGCTCTATCATTCGTTTGACAATACAGGTGAACCAAATGTTGTCACCCCTACAGAGAATTACGTCTGGAATTTCAATATGGAGACCGTGTTGTGCGTAATGGTAGACGTCGTCTAAACTACCCACATGGTCGGTGTTGGGTAACAGTTTGGCACAAACGTAGATACGTGGTAAAGGATTAACGTTCTTGAAAATATATGCGATAGTGGTCTTCAGTGACGAGAATAGAGTAGCAATATCCTCCCGATCGAAAGTGATATTTTTCAAATCAATATCCAATACGACATGATGTTTATACAAATGATTTAGTGATATACTAATCGTATAGGGTAGATGAGAATTATTTATTAATGTTTCTAAAAAATACGCACGCATCGAATCAGAAGCGGTGTCCGAAAACATAAAACAATCATATTCGTAGTTGTATGATTGCAGCTTGTGTATAATTTCATTCTGACCTGTTATTCTACTTCCTCCAAAATAGCCTGCCACATTATTGGCTTTACAATATTGCTTCATCCTCCTTATAATATCAGACGTTTCCTTCATAGTCCAACTCAATAATGAATTGTTTGAGGTCGTGTAAAACCTTTTTATAAGTTTCGTATATATGGTTTGAGTTTCTACACACCACACCCGGTAGCGATTTCATCACTTCGGAGCACATGTACTTATGAATCCGTTCTTCGATACCGGGGGCGTGGGACCCCCTAGCGAAGCTGCAAATCGACAAGCATGTCTTCTTAGCGTTGATTCTCTTTAAGGTTTTAATAGTGTTGTTTGGCGGCCATTTAATACCCAGTCTCCAATACGTAGCCAGACAACCGAGAAAATAAACCAAATTACAGATATACGCGGTTATATCCAAATGCGCCCGTTTTTGAATCAGTTTAGCGCAGTAGGTTTTCATTTTAGACGATGGTATCAGTTCGTCGGCAACATACGTACTCGCGGATTGTTTATTTTGTCGCTCGGCTTTGAGAAGTGGATGAACGCGTTTAGAAAACAGGCCAAACAACTGTTTATCCGGTATCGGGTGTGAGAAACTGAGAATATAATTATAGGAACAACACAAGATGCGCTCATTATATTCATCTATCAAAAGTAAATCTTCCGATAGGCAATACGGAAACATATGAAAAGGTATCAGATCTATTATGGCGTCGATATAATTCGTTATTATGGCACCGGAGAACGGCGTCTTCTTCATATACTCGGCAAGCGTTGTTAGTTTGCGCGGATGGACGAATTCCGATACGAACAAACCCGGGTAAAGAAATTTTCGGTTCGTTTCTTTTTCCGGAAGCAGGTTAGTCTTTTTACCGTGGTCTGAAGCCCAGGGGAAGCCGGTGGTTTGGTCGAAGGCCAGTATGTGGTTTGTAGCGTAAAGCATTCTGCGGCCGTCATTTGACAGATATAGAAACGTTTCTGTGTTGTCAAAAGAGTCGCCACCGCAGGTGCCGGTAAATCGGTTATACCAGTCGCATTGGGTGATCCAAAGTGGATCAATCGTATCGACCAGACATTTCAGGTAACAATTTTGAATGAAATTTTTAGTCATTTTTAATTCGCTTCCGAACGACCGGGTGTGATGTAGACGTAGAAGCAGATTCTCGTTTACACCCACGGATTGGGTTTTTGTTTGTCATTGTGTTGGAAGTCTCAGGTGGTCTCGGATCTGGTATGTTCACGGTCACGTCGCTCATCCTGTTGTTTCTATGTCTAATACATTCCATTGTGTTGGAACCGTAGAGTATGAAAAACTTCTCGAGAGATATGATAAGTTTCATTTTTTCTTATTTTTAACGGAATGCGGCTACGAGACACCCCAACGAAATCAAAAGTCCAATTATTGCTATTAGTTTCCCTACGTTCATTTTTATACTAAACACGCTTCTAAAACGACCGGTATGAGCTAAGGCGGTGTGCAAAAACCACCGAATAACTGAGCGGTAAAAAAGTCTGTTGCAACAGCGGCACGTCGTATCGCAAGATCGTCTGCATTCGTTTCCAAATTAGGTAGCCATCCTGGTTAGGTTTTCTCATTCTTATTATTTAGTTTGTTAATTTTTTTTAATCGACCTACATGAAACTTTCCGATATCAATTCCCACGAGTCGAATTTCTTATCAAAACCCAACCAACGCACCTTCATACGATTTCCTTTCTTTTGAAGAACCTTTTCCACTAGGTAAACGCCGTCGTGTTTAACTTTCGCCAGCTCCTCTTCGTAAAATTGGCCCTGGATTGAGTTGTCGTTCGAATCTATAATTCTATAGGTCACAGGCATATATTTGTCGATTACTTCGACAACTGTGAAAATGGCCGGAGTCCAGTTGTATGTATAACCTTTTTCGAATGTCTCCTTCACTCGACTTATCCGCACTTTATCACCAACTTTGAATTTCGGATATTTTCTTTTTCGTTTGGGTACGGGTCGATTTTCGTTCAACCTCTGTAGAATCTCGGCTTCGTTCTGTTTGCCGACATCCAACGGCCTACAACCTATAGATCTGTGGATTTTGTTATTGTATCGGTCGACGATTTCATCTAAAAAATCTATCCATCTCCTGTGTCCTCTTATGAAAAATTCCTTATATATCCACTGCTTCAGCGTCCTTATTACCCTCTCCGCTATCTGACTTTTTGTATCGGAATGTGTACTATAGTGGTTTATATTATGTTTCGTCATCAGCCGCCCAAACGAGGTGTTGTAGAACTCCGTTCCTTTATCGCTTTGTATATTCTTTGGTGGGACACCGGCGGTGTTCAATATACCTTCAAGCGCCTCGGTAACCTGCTCGCCGGTTTTATTTTTCACGGGCACACACCATAAACGCTTTGAAAAACAGTCTATTGCAACTAAAACATACCTATGTCCGCGGTTTTGGCGAACATCGTCTGGAAATTCCATAAGATCTATTTGAACCAAATCACCGATCCCTTTCAGCATCACCCGTCGCCTGGGAAATTTAAGCCTACGCTGTTTGAACAACTCGTTTACCACGTCGAGTTTTTCCTGGGACATTGTTTTTCGTTTTGTTTTTTTTGAAAATATACTTTAAAAAATGGATTTTATGTTATGGTTGGATGAAGATGCCGTCCGTTATGGGGAGATACACGGGTTGTCGTTGATCGAACAACATACAAAAGTTGCGCCTATACTTCCAAAAATCTACAAACACTGTTCACACGAGTTTTCACATCCCGACGGAACCCAATTTGCAGTGGACACAAGAAGTGGTTCCGTTTTAAGACACACGTGTTTTACAAAAGCGGTTACCGATCTGATTCGACACAGTAACCTTAAAAACTTACCAGTTAGATCAGTGGAAAATGGCGTCGGGTCTTCTACGCTGGCCGCATTATTTTTCGCCATATACGCCGTTCTGTTATACGTGAGAATCGGATGATTGACGGCGAAATAAAAAATGTACCTTGACATATGTAAGACGATAGACTCGAAAATTACGGAAATTATTTTCCTTGCCGACAAGTGGCAGAATTACCTAGATTCCTTGCTTTGTCTGTATTCGAAATGGAGTAAATTTTTAGATGAATTAAAACGTTTTCTGGACAATCATTACGAGAGTGTGACGGGATTTAAAAATCTTGAATATTATCGATTCGTATACTGTATAGCTGATGCTATAGAATTTGGTTTGAGGAAAATAATCGAACACGAATATGAAGTTATAAAATATATCAGAGATTTACATTTTAATTTATCGACGATAGACTCGTTTGCAACCTTCCGCGGATTGAACTCTAAAACAATAATCGAGGAATTTTCCAGAAAAAATACCAACTGGAATCTTGAACGTGGTCACGTAAAAATGAATATGGATAGTATCAAAACCATAAAAGATAAGTGCAAAAATCGATGGAGGGTTTACCGTTTATAAAATAAAAAACACACATGATATCAATTATAATTCAAACATGATTTATTTAATGAAAACTACTACATTTATAAAAAATATCAACAATGAATTTGTTATGAGTTATATCCAATGATATTGGAAAAATTAAGAGATTTTCAATTTGTAGACGATCGACCATTTCGGCTAATCTGACCCCATAACAGATGAGATATTTTGAATTTTTCAAATAATCACGAAGGAACCTCTCAAAAAATGTGAAGCCATTGGTTGAGGACAGTGGAAGCCACAGATTCTCAAACTGTTGAAATTCCTTCATATATTTCCATTGTCTTGTGTGGTGTGATAACAATTTCAAATCTCCTTCGTCCAGTGTTGGAGCGTCTACCAAAACTTTGACCTTTGAACTCGTTGTTATTCTCGGGAGGAATTTGCGAACACTTTCTTCTGAGTTTTTAAACACTTTAATGCAGGCTTCTTTGAAAAAAAAATGTATATTGTAGTATTCTGGATCACTGCCACCGTTTTGATCGTGATCATCACGGTTGATGTTATTATGTCCAAGTATATGAATAATCGAATCGTTTCGTTTGTCGTGGGTTCCGGGCTCCATCTCTTATCTGGTATATTTTTGTCGGCTTATATAAATACAAATTACGTTGTAATAAATAAAACACCGAATAAAAACACCCCTCCACTGGTGTTATGATGAGGATAATGATGATGATAATTATGATGACATCAGGATGGCAATGCAATCTGTTACGAATAGGAATTGGTTGATAACTTCTTGAAAATTGTTCTCGTAGTATTTTATCAGCTCCATCAAAGCGGTCCGTCTTGACTCGGATGACTCTTTCTCGTACGACCGCCATATTTCTTCAACCAAAACAGGATGACTTGTGCTGAATATGTTCAGGTACGGCATGTGCATGTCGATACCAATCCGAGTGACTTCATCAAAGGCCGTAATTCCCAGAGTCAACACGGGTAGAATTTCATATTTTCTTTCCTTTCTCAGTAAGTTGAACACATTTAACAAGAATCTGCTGCAAATATCCAGATCCGCTTGAAAACTGTCGGATTTTTTCGACCGTATCATCGGAATTTTGATAACGGAAACGTAACTCATGTTGATATCATTTAAAAATTCGGTCGTTTTGTTAATATTATTGTTGTTGGTCTGATTATGACGTGTTCTTTGTGTATTGATTCTGTAGTGTATATCGTCCAAATGGTCTGGTTTTTGGTTGTTGACACCCACTATAACAGCATATATATTCTTCTTGGTAAACTCCGCTAGAAACATATCCCGCGCTCTGACGAACAATCCGTGAGATAGACGTACATTGTATTCCTTCTCCAACTCTTCAACATACTGTGAAAATAATTTTTCCATGTTTCACTTCGAACTAAGGTTGACTGAATGACAAAAGTAGAACGAGGTGGTCTGTTTATATACCAGCAGCAGTCTATAGTCAAATGTTAATCTTTTTAAATTATCCAACAGAAACCACAACCAACCAATCATAATATACGTCATTTAAATATCAAACACATTGTAATAAAGAAGGAGCCGAATATAACTATCCATTCGCTGTTGTTATAATTATGATGAACCTGGTGGGGTTGGTGAATATGGTGATGATGTTGATGGTGAAGATATCGATGAAAATGATGAGGCTGATGATATATTCTGCAAGGCGGTGCAATGGTTTGTGTGTCTGAATTTGTCGATAATTTGTTGGAAATTTTTCTCGTAGTATTTTATCAGCTCCATCAAAGCGGTCCGTCTTGACTCGGATGACTCTTTCTCGTACGACCGCCATATTTCTTCTACTAAAACGGGATGACACGTGCTGAATATGTTCAGGTACGGTATGTGCATGTCGATACCAATCCGAGTGACTATATCAAAGGCCATAATCCCCAGAGTCAACACGGGTAGAGTTTCATATTGTCTTTTCTTCTTTAGTAGGTTGAACACATTTAATAGGAATCTGCTACAAATTTTCAGATCCATTTGAAAACTGTCGGATTTTTTCGACCTTATCATCGGAATTTTGATAACAGAAACATGACTCATATTCACATCATTTAAAAGTTCGGTCGTTTTGTTAATATTATTGTTGTTGGTCTGATTATGACGTGTTCTTTGTGTATTGATTCTGTAGTTTACATCCTCCAAATGGTCTGGTTTCTGGTTGTTGAAACCCACTATAACGGCGCACATAAATTCCTTGGTAAACTCCGCTAGAAACATATCCCGCGCTCTGACGAACAATCCGTGAGATAGACGTACATTGTATTCCTTCTCCATCTCTTCAACATACTGTGAAAATAATTTTTCCATGTTTCACTTCGAACTTTGGTTGATTGAATGACAAAAACAGAGCGAAGTAGTCTGTTTATATACCAGCAGCAGTCTAATAGTGAAAAAAAAAAAGAAGTGATGTTGATCTGTTCAAATTATCCGTCGAAAATCACAACCCATCAAACAAAATGTAAACCCAATGCATATGAATATCTATACCTTGAATTGAATTGTAAATATCCCGTAGATCACGTCACTATAAATCTGATGATCAGAGCCAATTTAATTAAGGCATACGACTGCGTGAATCTGGCCGCTGTGATAGAGAAAACATCCCATAACGACGACAGGGTGATGGCGTATTTTTTTAATAACAAAAAATGTTGATAATCGTCGTATTGATTTTTGTTGTGGTTTTTATATTCATAAAATTATTTCTCAATATGAAACATAAATGGCGTGTTAAATACGACAGCCGAATCGGTATGGCGCAATTGATGTCTTATGCGGACGGTAAAACATTTCAGGCAAAAGATTTTACCAATGTGGTCACAAAGTTTTCCAACAATAATAACTTCAATATAGTGAACAAAGGCGATAGAAAATATGAGCTGCAAGTCGGCGGTGGCGAGAAACTGGTTTCTATCGAGCGATTGTGTCCGGAAGGTTTTGTTTTTGTAGAATCTGTTGGATGTGTGAAGGAAAACATCTGCCATAAAAAACAGGCCGGTCAATACGTCTTGGATCGGACGGACGGGAAGAAAATTTTCGAATGTGAAGGGGATAACAAAATCAAACAGGTTCACGTATGCGGCGATAATGGTTATATTTCCAACGGCATACCGTGTGGTGATTCAAACAACTGCCGTTTTAGTGCGAACGGTATTAAAAATTACAAACCTAACTTGCCTTATTACAAATACACAGAATGCATGAACGGTTTGCCCGAAGTGCGACAGTGTAAATATACAAAGAAACAGTATTTCGATCCGGATTCGTTGACCTGTTCTGACCTGCCTCCAGAATGTCTACGGATCACTCGAAATGATTTATCTGTTTTCTCTGAAACTTATGTAGGTAAAATAATTCAGTGTAAAATTGGTCCGGATGACCAATTATCTATCAACTATATTGACCGAGAAGTAGCCACGTTGTTAACCAAGCGTAAAGAAAATGATTCTACTTTACGTGTATCCACAGCGATTCCGCCATTGTGGACAAAATCCCCCGCGTATACTACGAGCGTCGATGACTCTACAGTTACGATTTTATGTCCGCCGGATTGTAAATCGGCCCATACTCAATTCAAACAGTTACAGGAATATAATATAATGACAAATACGGAATTAGATCTGTATTTACAAACACCCGATATGCGATGTATAACGGTTTTTGACGAAAAATTACATAAATGTGTCCCGTTCGATCTGGAAAGACACTTTAATGGTGGTATCCCATTGGTATATAAACCTCCATTCGATCGATACTTCCATTTACCACTGAAGAAATTAAATCTTTTGAATGGTGAAATAGAAGAAGAAGATCGGATTAAAGACCCAATTTATAAACAATTTGCAATATTGAAACCGGAAATCGGTGATTTTGTCCTACCAACCCAAGACGATTGTCCTTATTATCGCGGTGCTTATAGCAGAATGTATGATATTTCTGGAAACGATATAAATATAAAAATGTTCGATAGTGATCCTGTTACAAGAAGTCGTCTTAATTTCGAAAAATTCTGTGGTAAATTTAAAACTGAAAGTCTATTATTGACACACTTAATCTATAATTTAAATATAATCACTTGTCTAATGGGACTGCCTATAAACTTTGATTTTGATTACAAGCGTATTATTCGAGAAAACCAAACTTCAAGAATAGAAAGTGTGGGTAAATGCAAATCCGGTAGAACTGGTCATAGATTTGTCACAGGTTTATGCGCCGATAACTCGTGTACGCGCACGATGTTTCCTTTACCAACTAAAAACACTTTTCTTGTAACGCTTCCGTATTGCCACAAAGAAATAAACGAAACAGACACACACGCGGTTGGTGTGAATTATCTCAACAAATATGTACGATGTGACAGGTCTATGCAACTCGATACCATCAGTGACAAAATTTCCATTAAATCCTTAAAGACGTCAATATGCATGAATTCATCGGAAATAGTACATAACCATAATATATATGGTTATGAATATAAATGCAATGATGACTCGCGGCTTTTATTACCCGACAGTAAACATTTAACTTTTAAGAGAAACATATATAAAATTAATTCAAAAGGGGAAACAGTTTCACTAAACGACAAAGAACGTGATAATATGGAGTGGATATTTCACAGACTAATAACTTAACTATTGGCGTGTATAAAAAGGACAGTCGCCGACCGTAATGCTTTTTTTAAATGTTGCAGTCGGTTACGATAGGTAAAGATGCTGATTTCAAACACAAAACAAACTATGAACGGTCATTGTTACAAGTGCGCGCCGACGAGTATTTGGAACTGTTAAACAATCTGAAGCTGAACATTGCGTGGAATTCCACTTCGTTTGTGACAAAATCTTTGCGCGGTATCTTAAAAAATATCTGTCCAAGATGTGGTACCGTCGCTTGCACCGCTCACTGCGATCGAGAGGATGACAAGATTTTGTGTGAAAATTGCGACGTTACCTTTGTTGGTAATCTGAACGACTACAGAATCTCTAGAATATTAAATTTTTCTCAAATCCTGTGGACTTGTATAAAATGTAAAAAACGGAACCAACAGAAGTTGGAAAAATATTTCGCCAAATTCAGATATTACGATGGTGTTATTAAAAAATTTAAAAACGATCTCCAATTTCATAGATACAGCATAAACGTGTCTGGACAAACTCTTCCTCCGCCTCTATTAACTACCAACACGATTGGCCAATGTAACAAACTTATTTCTTTGATAAACAACATCAACGATGCGGGTGTGCCACGTTTAAAATGTGTAGATTTCAACCCATCTCCAGTCGAGTATATTAACAACGGCCGCCTGAATTGTTTCAGAAAAACCGTGTTTAGCCGGCGATCGTTTTTCACCGCTCGGTCGGTAATAGTGCCTTGTCCTGAGATTGCGTCTAATGAAATCATACTGAACCGAGACGTTTATGGTAATATGAGAGAACCGGAATTTGTGATATTGGTCAGATACCCGGTAATTGATTATAGATGTTTCACGTTTCACAAGGTGAAACGAGTGTGGGATTTTGTAGTCACGGGTATACCGACGTCCATTTTGGCCGGTATGTACGCTGATTTTGACGGCGACTGTGTTCATATCTATCCGCTGCATTCAATGGACGCAATAGCCGAGGCGCTAGTTCTCATCAACCCAGAATATTCGTTTTTGTGTCTGAACGATCCGCGACTGGCGCTGGCACACGACCACGTCCTGTTGATGCATCTTATCGACAGTAATCTCACAACAACGTCTATGAAAAACGTGTTAACAGATCTGTATTATTTTAGAGGATCGAGATATGCGTTTAAATTCTTCGAAAAAAAACGGGCAGCCATGCGGAGGCTGGAAGAGACACATAAACCTACAATTTCCAGCAACCTGTTTTACCTAATACTCCGAGAATTCGGCGATGGAAAAAACATAATAAATCTAGACGCTTTTGTAAAAATTTGGAACACGAAATTCGGCGACTCGATCTTGAATGCGTATGTCAAATCACAGTGTAACCGGCTCCAGCTCGAACATGTATACCAAATGATCGGCTATCTGAAAGGAATGGATAAACTGGCATTCATCGAGGATGCCAAAACTGGTAGAATGTCGCTGTCCAAATCCACGTTACAATTGACCGGATACAGTACTCACAAATTCAGTTTTGTGATGCCCGAGATCACGTACAAAAACAAGACTTTAGTATACCAGAAAAATCGCGTGGTTCATACGAATCTCCGCACATTTTGCAGTACGATTTTACCATATCAGACCGTTCGTGAAGTGGCGATCTATAGATTGGTAAAAAACCTCACGTCTCCATATCTTTCACGTAGCTCGTTATAATTGGAAGTATAGATTTTAATATATACTCGATAACCAGTGAAAACGTGTTGTTTGATTTTAAAAAGTAATACACAATTTCATCGGTCAACGCAAACATATCAAAATTGGGATTCGATTGCAATATATGCAGGTAGTCCAAAAACGGATTGATAAAATCGTGTAGGATTTTTATATCATCTTTGATTTTCTCTTTTACCGTTTCCTCGTTTCTAATCTTTATTCGCTGCAGCTCTAGATTTTCTAACGCCGAATACGATTTGATTTTACCCAACCTGATGGTAAGCATAGCGAATGCATACACGCTTATATAATAATGCAGCTCGGATTTGTTCCTATCTGAGAACACTTTCCTCATATAAACTAGGAGATGGTCAAATGTTTCACAATCAGAGTATAGGTTATTCATGTTGTGTAAGATAAAATGTATAAGGTCTGTGAATTCGGATACGACTAAATTTTCACTCAACTGGGACACTTTCAGATGTAGAATGTGGTTACTGCGGTTTTTACTCTTCAACGCTCTCTGGTATTTCTGCTCGGCATATTTGAACAGTTCTCCTGTCGGTTCCAGGTTGGCCGTCGGCTTATGCGCTGCCACCGTAACGAATTGTAAAACTGGTAGAATACCAGTGTACTCATTCAAAGAAGCGCCAGTGTCTTGTAGAAAATATATAAAGACGACAGAGGCGGACAGTAATGAGCGGAAATCTGTGTAAGCGGCTTCCCAAGCGCAGACGATTCGCATGACGCTATTCAAGACGGCGAAACATTCCGCTGGTCGCTGCATGTCTATATAACAATGTTCCCACGATTCGTATGTTGGTAGTGGAAATTTATGTTTATCCACCACCAAGTTCCACCAGGTAATACTTTGGAGATTCTCGGAGAAATCAAACAAACTGGAAGTTTCGTTTATGTGGTTTTTATCGTCCGGATTCAAGCGATCGATATTAACGTTCAACGTCTTGAACAGGTTGTGTAGGGGAAAATTTTCTTCTGGTTCGAAATATATGTCTTTTCCGTGACACCTCCATGAAACAAAATGATACCATTTGGCCAGTCGCTTAAGAGAGGTGAAAGACTTGACGTCACTGTTGTTGTATAATGCGGGGTCCAGCAAACATATTGTTGGGACAAAACTTTTACCGCTGGACACTAAAGCCATTTTCAAGATGTTATCAAACGAAAAATTTACGCCTTGAATTCTGATTAGTTGAGAATTTGTCAGTAGCGTCGCATAATCTATATATGCTTCGACTATCACCGGGTTGTTTTTGTTTTTCAACACGTAGCTCGTGTTGGTCTCATCTACAAGTACTGGAACATTTTTGTAATGACAAATACCTTCTACGAAATTTATATGTTCCATTTTTTTAATACCGGAGGAAAGACACTTTACCTTTGTGTTTCTGCATCATCTTGAAATAGCGCAAAATCGACTCGATAAACGGAACCCAAAACGGTACTGTGTACATACGCCGTCTGTTCGCGATCGCGACATTAGCTAAATTGCTTCGCAGCATGAGATTATTTTCGATGACCCAGTATCCAGTATCACCAGAAGATGGCGACGGTGAGGACAGTTTGCATTCGGGGCCGACGATGTTCAGATTGTTTATGCTGTCTAACTGCTCGATTAATCCGTCGACATCTAAAGGCAGCACTTCCAGACCCCCGTAATGAAAAGACATCTTTTTGCAGGCCAACAGACACGACTCGTAGTTGGCCCGTATTTCTGCCCGGAATAGTTGAGCGCGTTCAGATTGCATGAATGAAATGATTCTTTACCTGTTAGACCGCATGAATAAATAGTGTATTTAATAGCCTATAACGCTTCAAACCCTAAAAACCTACACCGATAATTTTTTTAAATACCAACAACGAAAACATTCTGATAGTTATTAATTAATACAGTAAAGCAGATCATTTGGTCATATTATATCCTGTTATAATTTTAGAGAATAAACAGAAATAAAAAATTTATCATCACATCAACTAAATCTTATTTATTACTGGATAAATCTTACATATTTTGTTGTCATTTGGCAGCAAAATAAATTGTTTTTTACACTTAGCTCTAAAATGTCCGATATATCCATGAGTAAAGGAAGTATTCTATTCTGAAAATTGATACCCACCGTTTTAAATGTTTGTCACTGCTAATGAAAAAAATTGAATTAATGTAAAGACGAATAACGATGGGTAAGAAAGAGCCAGTTGATATGTGACTGATATAAAAAACAATTTGTGGGTGTAAATAAGTTTTTCTAAAATGTTGAGTGGGTTGGTTATATGTTTCAGATTTAACTTTAAAATAATAACCTGATAAAATTCATAAAAAAAAATAAAAAAATAAAAAACCCGTCATATTAAGTTTTAGAAACATTCTGTATAAACAGTTAAACATATTAGAAAAATCAGAAACAAAGAATATAATCAAAGGCATTTAAAATCAATATTCAAACCGTTTATTAGAAATAATTTATTATTTTTTGGATTTTTTCTTTTTTTCTAATAAATAACATTTAATTCTTGGTGGTATTAAAATTGATTTAAAATCAACACTCTCAACATCACATTCTTTCAAAATTACTGCTGTACAACGATCCTGTAAAATACCGAAATCTTTTTTCATGTTTACTAATGTCATAACATTCCTAGCCATTGTTGATGAGACTATCGGGTATAGGGAGTTTTTAATCAGTTGTAAACCTTCGAAAGCTATACCTAAACATTTACCGTTTTTGTAGAATGTAATAGTTCCTTCAATACCATCGAACAAAACCCCTACTGTAGTGGGGGTGTCCTCAAATGGTTTAGTATAATATAAACTTTGACCATTATGCCATAACAACCCTTTATGAGATAAACCCCAACTGTTTTCATCTTCACCGATTAAATTCTTGTAGTTGTTTGTATATAGGCGAGCTTTTTTTGTCGCAACCCCAAACATCAAACTAGTGCCAAATAATCGAGATACTCTTAATTCCCAATAAAAACGACTATTATTTAACACTTTCGTTCCACGAATTGCGGCTGTTCCATGACTCCAATTCGGATGGAATTGGACTGTCTGAAAAAAAAAACCGTATACAAAACAGAATCAAATAGAATCATTGTATTTCTTCTTTTTTATAATTCATAGACATATTATAGTCACCAGTTAATTACCTCCAATCTGTTTCCAAAACACCTAACTTCGATACTCCGATCATATTTATTAAAAGCCCAAAAATCATCGGAAAAATAACTAATGTTATTGGTCATCTCACCCGACATTTTCGAACTACAACTTACAACAGCAAAATATTTCAGGAAAATGACAACGTAGGATATTACCACAAATATTTATACCCACTTTTCCGGTTCCATTTGTTATCCAATTACACTTAGGTTGTACTTTTAATTTATTTAACATATTTATTAAATAAATACACTCAATATTTGCCATTGGTTGAAATACGAGTATATAAAATCGGTATATCCGACCATTTCTTTCAACAATATTCACCAGACAACACAACAGTTGTATTAGATATGTATATTCATAAAACAAAATTACTAGATCATAAATTATATGATAAATAAAATTATGACAATATGTGTATAAAATTTTTATTTTTCGTCAAAGAATAATATATACTATACAGCATAGATAAATAATAATTAAAAATTTATAATAATATAACATTAAACATATTAAAAAAGTGATTATTAAAAAAATCATATTTGTTACATATTCAATTAAAATTACTACAAATATAATAGACACAATAGAAAATTAAATATTACAATTTTTAATTTTAATACGCATAAATACTCATCACAACAATGTTACTATCCGGCGTTGTCATAATAAAAATTAAAAAAGAAAAAGTGTTTTTCAGCAATAAAATAATAGGTGAATGTTTGATTTGTTACAAAAAACATTCAATTCTCACACATATGTTATATTGTGGTCACCTTCTCTGTCCCGAATGTAAATTAAACTGTGATGTTAAGTGTTTCATATGTCGAGCTAAATCGTTTTAATCCAACAGATCTTCTATGACAACGTAGAAATGCCACAAAGTCAGATAGGCTTGCATAGTGCGTTTGTACGTATTCTGTAGAATCCTGTCGGCAATGTTGGCTAGAAACCGGTCGTCATAGTGAGGTAAATCGTTTTTCTTGTTCGATATATGAATGCGTATAACCTCTCTGAAATCCCCGATTGAAATATCGTGTAAGAAAGCAAAAGCGCTCAGTAGTAGACGGCTGTGAAAGTTAAAGGTAGATTCATGAGCCATTTCAAACAACAGGTTGTTCAATTCTCTACGGCTTTTCGTCAGGTTGATGCGATAAAAGTTTAATTCTTCACATTTTTCGTCACTGCCGATAAACACCTTCGTGTCTAAATTCTCACAGTTTGAACCGTAGTAAATCAATTCGTCGTAAAATGATTTAGTCCTTCGTAAAATGTCGTCCGCTTTAGTCTTATCTTCGAAGAATTGTGCCAGTATTCCGGCAAAGGTTTGAAAAAGCGTTTTCTTATCCACATTGTCTTTAACAGCGAAGTATATAATAGAAGAAAGCATCCAGACTAAATACCTCGGATAAGATTTGAAATCAAATTGGTTTGTTTTTTCTTTTAATTGGTCGACAAAATTCGTAAAAGTTAGCGAAGCGTTAGTATCGTTAGATTCGTGTTGAAGGTTCAAATTATACATGGCTTCCTCCGCGATTTCAATAGTTGTTGCGCTGTCATCTGCCGACATGTTCTTGAATAATGGTATTGGATGTTACAAAACCCCTACTTATATACTACTGACTCTAGATTTATTTAGAATATTTGATATTGTAGTATGGTATACAATCACTTTTCTGTATAAAGCGAGTGTTAAAAACTCAGTTCTATCGATCACGGAACAAGAGATTTGTTTCAATACTGAATCTTCTGTATTTTTTCTCAGTTCGTTTTTTCGCTCGGCCAGCGTTTTTCTTAGATGCCATTTAAGGACCCGTGTTGGGATGGCGTTTTTGATTGCGTAAGTAGTTATGGCCAACCTATCGGTGAAGTCGAACGAAGAGGTTTGTAACATCTCGTGGATCTTTTTGTGTGAGTTTTTAATATTGACATCCAGAAACAATTGCTCGAAGAACTGACCGTTGGTATCTTTCACTTTAATGTTCAGTTTTTCAAAATTATACTGCATTCTTTGCGCCAAGACATCCAAGAATATTCGCGTGGTTTTCTTCAACCTTTGAATGGTTTTCGAACTATTCTGAAAGCGTCGAATGAAGATCACATCTTCCACGTCTTTCGCGATTTTTTCAACAGGTACTTTCTCCTTCATACCAAAATAAACTATGACCAGAATCTCATGGGTTAGAAAACGTGCAGTATATAGGAGATTCGTCCAGTTTTCATTGCTGTAAGACATGGAAAGCATTGACTCGTAATTCATTTCGATTGTATTTGGATATGATTCGATTACTTCTTTTCGATCAATATAATATTGAGTATGTATAAACTCTGTTATTTTTATATAGAATGATAATATAACCATCGGCGGTGTTGTCTTTATAACATATGAATAAGGAAAATGGTGGAAGTAATTTTTAATAAAAACCATCATCTTTCAAATTGTATAGTCGTTAAACTATATCGCATTTATGATAAACCAAACACCATATATTATAACCGATACCGGAAAACGAAATTAAACATCAAAGCCGAAGGAAAATAACCACTTACTCCGATTTAAAACTCCTATTATTTCAATATATATTTTATTTTAAATAGAAAAAACAGAATGAAAATCTGCTGTAAAAAATTTTATTATGAAAATAACAGATTTAATAGCTATTGCGAACTACGGGCCTATAAAATTCTGAAAAAAATTTTCGGAACAAACGTGAAAATTCTGGTGAATAAGAAAATTCCATCTTCCCGATTGGAATTAGATTTTTATTTACCAGTATTTAAAACTGCAATTGAAATTCAGGGTCCAACGCATTATATAAATTTTCAGAACATTAAAAGAGATGTAGAGAAATTTCTGCTCTGTTTAAAACACGGGATTGAAATTATTTATGTACCAGCTGGCTCGATTACGAAAAAATATTTCAACAATATAAAAAATGCTATTGCCAAGAATAATTTTGAAAAGATCCGCCGAGTTTGATTCAAAGAGTGAAGCGAGCGAAAAAGTCGATAATGAAACCAAGAATTCCACCATCACAAAATCTTTGTTTGCTTCTGTCGCTTCAAATATTACCCTGGTTTTTGTTGGCACATGTCTTCGCATATTAGAGGTGAATATATTTGTGGTGGTAGTTGTATGTTTTTCTCTTCTGTTGATTTACGTCGTGAGCTACAAGAAGATTGTATTACCGTTAATGGATAAGATATTAGGTGAATAATCAATTCTGTCGCCAATAAATAGAACATAAAATAAACCGTTTTCGCAAATTCGCGGATTTTTTAATACTCTTCATCCAAATGATGATGGCGGCAAAAATACTAATTAATTCAAAATAAACACCTACTTACTAGCAGGGATTATAAACCTAAGAACTTTCGACGGAATTCTATTTGAAAATTACTATAGAATAAGATGGAAATTGGATTAAGATGATTTACGTGATCCGTAATAAAAACCGTTTCCTAGAGAAGGAAAATATTTAGCGATAATATGATGTTGATTTAAATTACAAAATAATAATATTTTAGGTTTTAAGGACGGTGTAGTGTCCGGTATTAGCAGTTCGAATCCCATATTTGCGGTATAAACTTAGACAATTGGTTGTGGAGTTGTTGATAGATACGGATGACCGTAAAATGTAACCTTCCTGAAACCCTTGCAGATTTGTCGAGCAGCTAACTGCCTGAGAGTCTGGGGCTGAAAGTTATACGTTAAACGTCTGGTAGCATATTTCTTCTTCCTCTTTTGTGTCCTGCCACAGATATTGATACACCTTCCATCATCTATCAGACATATTCCACGCCAAACCCCTTCCTCTAACACCAACGCAGACATACACAAAGGTATATCAAACTCTGATATTAACGAAAAAGGATTGATCATAGACCATAATGGTAACCCAGTCTGTTTTAGGCTTATTATATTTAAACTTTTCTTTTTATATTCAATCCATATCGAATAAGGACTATCTTTTTGGCAATCAAATAAAAAAATATCTATATCCCGATACGTCTTAGTTCTTCCTAATACATATGACACATAACCGCCTGCTAAACACCAACCAGACGCCTTTCTGGTTTTTACCATCAACTGAATAACCTCGACGAAGCCCTCATCAGAGAGTATTAGATCTACATTTTTATCGACGTATACGGTACAGGATTTGATAGTCCATATGAGACTATACTTTAAGGCGGTCGTATCCTTGAGGTAATGATGATGAAAGACATCCATTTGCGGACACGAGACGAACTGATAAAGAAGTGAATATTAAGAAATCTTTATATATAATAAGATCTATATAAGTAGTTACACATTACGGAAAAAAACTGACAATCTCACCATATAATCTTACTATGTGATTAAAAAAACTGACTATATAATCTGATTATCTGACTGTATGATCTGACCCTCTGCCTGAAAATCTGACTACCTGACTATACAATCTGACTACCTGCCCATAAAATCTGACTACCTGACTGCCAAAATCTGACTACCTGACTGAAAAATCTGACGACCTGACCACACAATCTGACTATCTAACTGCCGAAATCTGACTACCCGACTATACAATCTGACTGTCTGACTATACAATCTGACTACCTGACTGAAAAATTTAACTACCTGACTATACAATCTGACTGTCTGACTGTAAAATCTGACGACCTGACCACACAATCTGACTATCTGACTGCCGAAATCTGACTACCTGACTATACAATCTGACTGTCTGACTGAAAAATCTGACGACCTGACTGAAAAATCTGACGACCTGACCACACAATCTGACTATCTGACTACCGAAATCTGACTACCTGACTATACAATCTAACTGTCTGACTGAAAAATCTGACGACCTGACCACACAATCTGACTATCTGACTGCCGAAATCTGACTACCTGACTATACAATCTGACTGTCTGACTGAAAAATCTGACGACCTGACCACACAATCTGACTATCTGACTGCCGAAATCTGACTACCTGACTATAAAATCTGACTACCTGACTGCCAAAATCTGACTACCTGACTATACAATCTGACTACCTGACTGATAAATCTGACTAACTGACTGCCAAAATCTGACTGTCTGACTACAATCTGACTACCTGACTGAAAAATCTGACGACCTGACCACACAATCTGACTATCTGACTGCCGAAATCTGACTACCTGACTATACAATCTGACTACCTGACTATACAATCTGACTACCTGACTGCCAAAATCTGACTACCTGACTATAAAATCTGACTACCTGACTGCCAAAATCTGACTACCTGACTATAAAATCTGACTACCTGACTGCCAAAATCTGACTACCTGACTATACAATCTGATTACCTGACTGATAAATCTGACTATCTGACTGCCAAAATCTGATTGTCTGACTACAATCTGACTACCTGACTGAAAAATCTGACGACCTGACCACACAATCTGACTATCTGACTGCAGAAATCTGACTACCTGACTATACAATCTGACTACCTGACTATAAAATCTGACTACCTGACTGAAAAATCTGACTACCTGACCAGACAATCTGACTATCTGACTGCCAAAATCTGACTATCTGACGATACAATCTGACTACCTGACCACACAATCTGACTGTCTCACTATACAATCTGACTACCTGGCTGAAAAATCTGACTACCTGATTTAAATATCTGACTACCTGACCACGTAATCTGACTATCTGACTGAAAAATCTGACTACTTGATTATACAATCTTACTATCTGACTGAAAAATCTGACTACCTGACTATACAATCTGACTATCTGACTACCAAAATCTGACTACCAAAATCTGACTACCTGACTATACAATCTGACTGTCTGACTAAAAAATCTGACTACCTGACTATACAATCTGACGGTCTGACTAAAAAATCTGACTACCTGAATATGCAATCTGACTACCTGACTGTGAAAATCTGACTACCTGACCATAAAATTTAACTGTCTGACTGAAAAAAATCTGACTACCTGACCACGCAATCTGACTGTCTGACTGAAAACTCTGACTATCTGACCATAAAATCTGACTACCTGATTATACAATCTGACTACCTGACTGAAAAAAATCTGACTTTCTGACTAAACAATCTCACTATCTGACCACACAATCTGACTATCTGACTGTAAAATCTGACTGTCTAACTGGAAAAAATCTGACTTTCTGACTACCTTACCATAAAATCTGACTACCTGACTAAACAATCTCACTATCTGACCAAACAATCTGACTGTCTGACTGTAAAAATCTGACTATCTGAATTTGTAATCTGACTACCTAACTACCTGACAATACAATCTGACTACTTGACTGAAAATTCTGACTACCTGACCACACAATCCTACCACCTGACTATACAATCTGACTACCTGACCATAAAATCTGACTGTCTGACTGAAAAATCTGACTACCGGACTATACAATCTGACTACCTGACTGCCAAAATCTGACTAGCTGACTATACAATCTGACTACCTGACTGAAAAATCTGACTACCTGACTATACAATCTGACTATCTGACTGAAAAATCTGACTACCTGTCTATACAATCTGACTATCTGACTACCAAAATCTGACTACCTGACTATACAATCTGACTACCTGACTATACAATCTGACTATCTGACTGAATAATCTGACTTTCAGATTGAAAAAATCTGACTATCTGACCATATATTCTGACTACCTGATTGAAAAAAACTAACTGTCTTATTTGAAAATATGACCGTATTATCTGAGTACCTGATTTAAATATCTAACCGTATAATCTGTTAATAATTTATTTATTTAATTTACAGAATATAAATTAAATAAATTGGCCAGCGGCGAACAGTAGATGTAGATATTTATAATTTTATCGTTAAATATAGGAAGATGTTGTTTCAAAAAATGAATATACAATTAAAATTTCTTGGCTATACCAGTCGCCTCGGGACGGCCTTTTTTGACATAGAATTGACACCTATTCAATTTTACGCTAAAGTTGAAAGCGAAATAGTGTTTAGAAATCAAATTGATATTTTAAATTTACGGTGGCAATTTACAGAAAATGATTTTCTATTATATTTTAGACCATCCACTATAGACAATCGAGTTTGGTTGGATTGCCGGAATATAGTGCCGACCCATTCTGTGGATGTCTTTTTACCCAGAGTAAGCGTTTGCCAACTGGAAAAAGTGTTGGAAAATAATTTTTACGGTGTGAGAAATCTGAAGTCATTTCACGATTTCAACCGAATTTTCTGTACACTTAAATATCCAAGTCTCAATTTAGACTTTATGCCGGTTATCCGGGAGATTTGTGGGGATATGAAAACACTGCCGTTTAAAAAACATACGCTATATTATCTCGCCACTGCGCCAAAAATAACGGATTGTAAGACTGGTGAATTAATACAATAATCTTTTCTCAAGATGGGTACCTTAAAGGATGATCTCAAGGTAGGTACCTCAGAGGACCTAATTACACTTAAATTCAAGGTACCTTAAGGTACCTTAAGGTACCTTAAGGTCTTAGATCATCTCCTAAGACCCCTTAGGTCTTTTTTTCTTTGTCTTTAATTTTAATTGAAAAAGTTTGTTTTGTAAGGATCTGTGGTAAACGAGCAAAAAATACATTATAATCAAATTTAATTAAATACCTTATTTTTTTATTTTTTTAGTGTTCAATGCATTTGGTGTCTCGAAAAAAAAACTTAAAAGTAAAATAAACAATTTTAATCTGATACAATTAAACATAATTGAAATAGAGTGAGAAATTAAGAGGAATTCAGATAAACAGTTAAAATGTTTACAACCACAATAACAAAATTTCCTACACAGATTAACATTAATTTACAGGCTAGAAAATTCTTTGAAACTAATCGGGTAAATATTTAACAAGATTCATCTACACCGAGAACATTTAACGTAAGAACCTTTTCTATTACATATGTTAAATCTATAGAAAATATAATCATTACAAAACATTATAAAACAAACAGCTGTTTGAATTGGTATAAAATATCACTTACTCACCGTCCTACAGTCATGTTTTTGGATAAGTTTTACGAATATTTAGACCATTATGGTCTAAATTTTTCAATCTGCATTGGCGCAGTTGGTAACGTGCTCGCCTCTCATCATGCGGTCCTGGGTTCGAATCCCACTCAGGCACGGCATATTTTCATACGTTACAAAAAATCATTTCATCCTTCACCGTCTGCATTAGCAGTAACTGCAGAACAGTCGGACGTTAAACCAAAAAAAAAAAAGAAAAAAAGACCATTATGTTGTTTATATTCAACTGTATGCGGATAAAAACTTAACAATGATTCCAACCAGTGTATTGAAAACATTTGTGTGGTATCAAAATTGTTATAAAATGTTTTGTTATTTATCTGATCTGATCTGATGGGTTATTGTATTTTTATAAAAAGAACTTTAATTATTGTTGTTTAATGAATAAAAAATCAGTTAAGATTAAAAAAATATTTTTTATCTCAAATTTTCTTTACATATATTTTCAATTCAAATCCTAGTAAAGATAGGTACTTTTACATGGATTTGAATATTAGACAATGGTTACCGGTGTACAATATACCTTGGTATAAACACCATATGGGAAATCACCAAAATTCAACTAACCACAGAAAACAAAGCCAAACATACAATTGGGTTTTATTCAGATAAACCAACGAGAAAAACATTGAAGAAACATTATCCAAATAAGTCTTATATATTCATAAAAAATCATATTTTAAAAATTATTATAAAAACAAATATCTCCGTATTGTATATATTCATATAGATAGTATTTGGTTTAGTAATAACATTAGGTAAAGTAGAATAAATTGTCATTTATTTATACCTTTGTGAAAATATTGTTGATTTCGTGTTGGATTTCAAGTAAAATGATCTAGTGTATTATATGTTGTATAATAACATCAACTGCTTCTGAATGTGACTGATATATTATCTAATTATATAAGAGTCGAACAGTTGTATTTATACATAACGAAACCTAATAAAATATCCCGTAGCCAGAGATTATTTATCCAAAACCATATACTGGTTTTATATAAATATTCTTATACATCCAGATCTATTATTAGAGTTTATCGGCCGCACCGGTCTCAAACTGGTTGAATAAAATCAATTTGTTCCCTACAATCAAGAATAAATTCATTCGCCACCTGGCCAATTACATCAAAGCAAAAACCCGTTTGTTTGTCCAAAACCAAGAAAAATCACTAGTGGTTCTCAGAACAGAAAAAGTCCAAAACAGTCAAAAACATGACAGACCAATATTACGTATTAGATAACCCATAATGGGTAGTTATTTAAAATTATAAAAAGATAATTAGAGCATAAGTAATGTTTCAAAAAGTAACAGGAATTGGCTTGAGCCGAGTGAGTTCGAATGATCCCTTATATCATATCCAAAAAAACATGAAAAGGAAATATAAAAATATAAACATTTACGTTACAAGTAAAATCGACAAAAAACATACTTTCATAAGTTTAAACAAACTAATTCCTTATAGGATAGAATTAAACATTATTTCGTTAAAAAAACAATTATCGTAAAAATTTTAGTGCTTTAAAAATTTATTTAATAAAAGTTTATCTGTTACCTAACATTAGAAATTACCAACTCAAGTAACTATTGATACAATTGAAACTCACCTACGGGTAAAAAGTTGAAACATTAAATAAAATAAATATCAAAAGTAAATAAGGCAACATAAGTTCATAAAAAGAGAATTACATTTTTAAAGAGACCCATGTGTTCTTAAAAGGTAAGAACAATGTAATTAACTATAATGTTTATAATTTTTTAATGTTTATTCCGTTTTTAAATTTTATTTTGAAATAAAAACATATGATTCGGGATTTTCTATCCTTCTTTTCACTCGATTGCTCCTTAGTTTATTTGAATATTTTATTCCTTATTTCGTGTGGTAATTTTTATATTTTTGTTTTGGGTTTTGAAGTACTGAATAGATTTTAACGGTATTTTAGAATTTAGATTTCGGTCCTTTTCTCCGTAAAGTTTTATTTATCTGTATTTAAAAAGGTTTTTGTGTCGGTCTGTTAGACAAACGTTGTCTGGCTGTTGTGGGGATTTTCAATTTTTTTGGTTGTTGGGTAATATACTATACTGGTGTATGTGCCTTTTGGTATATCTTCCAGAATCGTATGATGTTACAGTTTTTTCCTGATTGGCTAATTGGATCACGTTACTAGTCGTTGGTGGTTAAATCTTTTGGGTTATTATTTTGTTTTTTTTATTTACCGAACATTGAAATGGATGGTTCGGTGATCTAGTGTGTATGGCCAAGTTGGTTAAATTTATTTATCGTCATGTTAAGTTCAAAATTATATTTTGCTTTATTTTTAATTATATCCTAATTGAATTTCGTTTTCATATAATTATTATTATACTTATCGAACAATCTGATTACACTACTGTTTCGAAATGCGTTACGGAATGTTGGGAAAATGTATTTATTTTGTGAATTCATATTCTCTTGTTGTATTTGTTTGCGCATGTTGATTGAGATATTTAGGGAATTTTATTTAATTTCATATGGTGGGTTTTGTATATATCACACTGGCGCTAATTTATGTTTTATTACTTAAACCGAGGAACTAGTTTTTTTTAAATTGTCTTTTCTTTTGGAATATAACGTAATATTTGGTATGAGTTTCTTTTTAGTTTATGTTTTCGGGATATTAACGTTGGTAGGTGTTTCCGAGCAAAGGTTGTTTGAGTTGTGATTAATACCATAGAATAAAGGAAAGTTTTAATTTGAATCAATAATATTAATTAGATAACTAAAGTTTTATTATATTATTGGAAGTATGAAAATCGCGTTTAGGGGTGAACGATAGTTTATTTGTATTTATTTAGCTACAGAATTTGGTTGGTCTGATTGCAGTAAAATCTTACTGATTACTGACTCGATTGTCTACTGTATCTTTAATAGACCACTGTCGATTATCGTCCATTTTATCATCGATAATATACTGAATCTTGATTACCACTGAATCCAATGGTTACCAATTGAAATGGCGGAACTTAAATCGTAAACTGGATATTAATTTTTTTATATACAAGGTCTTCATTCTGGTAAACTTCATTGTTTGGCTTCGTCAGTGTTTTAAATCGGATTATGCCAATCCCATAACGAGTCTGTTTTATTTGGTGTAGTACGAATAATTTTTTATAGTATAAACCTTTTTTTAAATGTAAATTAATAAGTCGTACCACTATTTTTAAAATTGTAATAATATGTAGCATATTTGTAAGATTAGTGTTTTATTTGATTAAATTCTTCTACAATGAGATTTCAGTTAGCAGCAAAAAAGTTATTTAAATATTCCAAAAGCGGTCATTATAGTTTTAGAAGTTGTTATTATTGTGTGAAACCCATCTCCTAGAAATATTTCCTTGGAATGGAAGTTTTGTATCGATAGCAATTGAGGTTCGGTTGTTTAATTTTACAACACATTTTAGTTTATTATATTATTATATTGATACTATTAGCGGGGTATAACAGTCAAACATAATTAATATGTTGATTCAATGAAGTCTTGAAGGGCATAACGGGACGCTAAACGAAACACAGAGAAAGGACCTTTGGAGGCTTGACTACAGAGGAAGCGAATACCCTCTGGAGGTGCCAGGGTCACCAAATCCCAGGCTAAAATACTGAGAAAAACTACACCTTGAAACAATCTTGGTATGAAACTAAGCATTTGTGGAGTGGGAGTCCAGTTTCATTTCTATAATTGCAACACGGTTACTATACCCGATTTTGATGGTAATTTTATATTAACAAAATCAAAACGGTTTCCATGAAACGAGTGAATTTCCATAATGTGTGACTTTGGTTAGGTTTTCTCTTATCTGTCCTGGGTTGGTACGTAGACAGAAACCAAACCAGTTTAGTGAAACAGATTTTCACAAAATTAATTTTCATAAACGGAATCAATTTTGCGACTTTAGAAAAATACAAATTATTTTCTCCAGGCATCGCTGACTACCAAATTGAAAAATCTAACAACCTGACTGCAAATCTATACCCGACTGATAAACTGACTCTGGCTAAAAGAACTCACTTTCCGACCAAAAACTCCACTTACTAACCAGTTTAGATATGAACTGGACCGTCGCACACTAACTAGAAACGCGAATACACACTACCTGGTTTTTATCTCTCGTCTATCCGGTCATATCCGAGATCGCTAATTATATCTTTAAAAAACGCAGTAACATAATAAACTTAAATTGCTGAAAATAAATTAAAAACCCAATATATTTTAGTTAGTTCCCATTTAAGATTCTGCCAAGTCAAGTCCAATCAGACTGAAAAGAAAACATACTGTAAATTCGATTAGAGTCTAGCCAGACTCAAAAAAGACGGTCAAGATAGTCTGGAAAAAAAGTTCAGTCTAAAGCGACTTCATAGAAACTGATGATATCATTCCCAAACAAATACGGTTTTTTGTTGAAAAGTTATGGATAAAAACGATAGTCAGAATATATGGTCAGACAGTCAGATTTTTTTTTAGTTAGGTAGTCAGATAGGTAAGATAGGTAAGATAGTCAAATACTAATTAGGTAAGATAGTCAGAATATGTACGCGCGCTACTTTAAAATGTACGCGCTACTTAAAAATGTACGCGCGCTACTTTAAAATGTACGCGCGCTACTTTAAAAATGTACGCGCGCTACTTTAAAATGTACGCGCGCTACTTTAAAATGTACGCGCGCTACTTAAAAATGTACGCGCGCTACTTTAGCCCTTCATTGCATCGTGATTCATATATGAATCAGTTTCCAAAGCTAACGAATTATTAGTTAAAATGTCATTCCTTCACTGCGTAACGGTTCTCAAGTGAATCGGTTATTATTTTTGTCCAATAGTATACGATTTCTCCACTAGAGAATAATTGAGGAGTATAAAAATATGCTGCTGTAAGAAAGGTGTACGACAAGGTTGTTCATTGTCACCACTACTTTTTAACTTGTGTATAGAAGAGGCTATAAATGAAGTGAAGGAGACATTTGACGCAGGAAAAAGAATTCAAGCAGAAACAATAAAAATGCTGAGATTCGCCAATGATATAGTAGTATTAGCCGAAACAACGAAAGAACTGGAGGATATCTTAAATGGAATGGACGAGATCATGAGAAAGGATTACTTCATGAAAATTAATAAGAACAAATCGAAAGTGTCGTGCAGCAGCAGGAATGGTTAGAAGAGATGGGAAATGTAAAAGTAGGCAACAAAAACCTACAGGAAGTTGGGGAATTTTGCAACCTAGGGAGTAAAGTAACAAAGGATGGTAGAAGAACCAGACGTGATATCAAAAGTAGAATTGCTCAAGCTAGAAAAGCCTTTGGAATAAAAAAAACAGCTTACTGACCACAAACATTGATTTACAGTTTAGGAAAAATTTCTTAAAACATTATGTTTGGAGTGTAACATTATACGGGAGTGAAACGTGGGTGATAGGGGCTGTAGAAAAGAAGAGGATAGAAGCTTTAGAAATGTGGTGTTACAGGAAAATGTTAAAGATTCGGTGGGTGGACAAAATAAGTAATTTAGAGGTTCTTAGGCGAGTGGATGAAAAAAGAAGTATATGGAAGCATCTTACCAGAAGAAGGGATAGGCTGGTGGGCATATCTTAAGATATCCAGGTATTGGGCTATGAATAATGGAGGGTAATATTGAGGGAGTAAATTGTAGGGGGTGGCAAAGATTAGAATATGTAAAGCAAATTACAAAAGATGTAGGGTGTTACAGGCATGCAGATATGAAACGACTTGCGCAAGATAGAAAGCTTGGAGAATTGCATCAAACCAGTCGAGAGACTGATGGCAAAAAAAGTTGTTTTATGTTAATTGTATAAAACCATTAGATCTATCCGTGTAAATTTGTATTTTCTTGGTCTGATAACCCACAGAAAAAATTATGGTTTCATTTCTTAAAATAATTTGAATAAACCAAGTCATTTAATCTGAGAAAAATAATTTAGCGGCAGTTGGAATTAATGCCGCTAAAGATGAGTGTGTACTGTTTAAAATTATGCTGTTTAATAACACATCATAGTTAAAAATCAGAACACATTCAAATAGCCTGAAGATAAAATATATTTCTTACATGAATTTAGAAGATCTTTTTCTAAAATGAGCTCTGTAAGCATTTCTACGTTAAAGTGGTTTGATTAGAGTGGGTACCGAATGGCCCAGGTTACCGAATGGGCCAAATTCTAACTATATTTGTAAGTAATATTGTATAAATAATTTAATTTAATATGTAGGCTTATGTATACAATAATGTAAATGTATCAGAAAATGGAAAAGTAAAAAAATAAAATTAATTACAAATAATATAATGAAAAATTAAATTAAAACAATAATAAAACGTGCCTAAATATGAATAACAAATATAGAAGAATACACATGTTATGCGAGCTTGGGTGTTGTCAATGTCTATGTGTGTGTGTGTATGGGTGTGTGTATGAGTGAGTGAGTGAGTATAAGCAAGAGTGAGTGAGAGAGCAAGATTGTTACTCGGTTACTGTCATATTAGTTATGATAAAAGGATGGTGGGGGGAATCACTGCCGTAGACTTCACCGCCACTCTCTAACACATGGTGGGGTCTAACACGTCATTGTCCCGTGACGATTCTTAAAAACAATGTACAATAGTTCCAACTAATAAATATAACATATAAAAAATATATAAAATTAAATTAAGACTGCTTACCTTGATTTTAGCGGAGTGTGAATTTAAACTTTATAAAGTTAAATATATAACACCTTAGGAATGTATCACCTTGAGAATTACGTCCGGAGTGGGTAGATGTCTGAACATTTTATTCTATTTATACGAAGTCATAACAACTTATTATAATATATTTTAACCATTTCATTTTGGTTTGGTTAGAAAAGATTAATTGTGATTGGTCGATGAATATTCTAACCAAATTTTTGGTTAGAAAAGATTGATTGTGATTGGAAGAAAATATTCTAACCAAATATTTTGGTTAGAAAATATTCATTCTGATTGGTAGAAAAATTTTACTTTTTTAAACGTAATTGTAAGCGCTAAATTCAAAAAAATCGAAAAAACCCTAATAACTCGGAAACGGGGGGTCCTAGACGATTTTTACGGATTTTTTATTTCCCTGCTGTATTACGCTTATCTGGATAACACATTTCTGACCCGTTGACGGATGAATTTTGACCGTCCCTCTAACCGTTTCCAAAAAGGCCTAATTTTTTAGATTTTTTAAAACGTAATTATAAGCCCAATAAACATCATTTCTGTCTCATACCTCGTTAACTTTTGCTTTGAAACATGTCGGAACGGCTTAGCGACCCTTAATTTTGAAAAGGCCTAAAATTTGAAAAATTCAAAAAACGCCTATATTTTACGACAGGCGAAGGGCTAGTTGTTTTTACTGTTTAATTGGGAAGCGTTGGATGGACCCGCACCTATAAACAGTTCCACAAGCGATAGAAATTTGCAAATGGGGCTCTGGGTGGCCGTTTTTGAAAAACGTCAATTTTGGGGTTTAAAAATTATTGTAACCCTTTTCTAGGTATTTAAGTTGAACAATTCTTTTCTTCTACTCCACGGACGTTGTGAAAGCGTTCTGGGTGTTTACTTGGACCCCTCCTTTGGCTAGGGGAATATAATTTTGGAAAATCCAAAAAGGGCGTTTATCTCGGTTCAGAGGCGTCCTAGACGTTTTTTACGATTTTTCGTACCCAGATTATCTGGGCAACCGTGACCTGGAATAACTTCCTTGACCGTTTGGCACAAATGAAATTTCCCCAAAACCAACTTTAAAAAAGCCAAAATTTGTATTTTGTCACAAAAAAAACGAAAAAACGCTCATAACTCGGAAACGGGGCGTCCTAGACGATTTTTACGGATTTTTTATTTCCCTGCTGTATTACCCTTATCTGGATAACACATTTCTGACCCGTTGACGGATGAATTTTGACCGTCCCTCTAACCGTTTCCAAAAAGGCCTAATTTTTTAGATTTTTTAAAACGTAATTATAAGCCCAATAAACATCATTTCTGTCTCATACCTCGTTAACTTTTGCTTTGAAACATGTCGGAACGGCTTAGCGACCCTTAATTTTGAAAAGGCCTAAAATTTGAAAAATTCAAAAAACGCCTATATATTACGACAGGCGAAGGGCTAGTTGTTTTTACTGTTTAATTGGGAAGCGTTGGATGGACCCGCACCTATAAACAGTTCCACAAGCGATAGAAATTTGCAAATGGGGCTCTGGGTGACCGTTTTTGAAAAACGTCAATTTTGGGGTTTAAAAATTATTGTAACCCTTTTCTAGGTATTTAAGTTAAACAATTCTTTTCTTCTACTCCACGGACGTTGTGAAAGCGTTCTGGGTGTTTACTTGGACCCCTCCTTTGGCTAGGGGAATATAATTTTGGAAAATCCAAAAAGGGCGTTTATCTCGGTTCAGAGGCGTCCTAGACGTTTTTTACGATTTTTCGTACCCAGATTATCTGGGCAACCGTGACCTGGAATAACTTCCTTGACCGTTTGGCACAAATGAAATTTCCCCAAAACCAACTTTAAAAAAGCCAAAATTTGTATTTTGTCACAAAAAAACGAAAAAACGCTCATAACTCGGAAACGGGGCGTCCTAGACGATTTTTACGGATTTTTTATTTCCCTGCTGTATTACCCTTATCTGGATAACACATTTCTGACCCGTTGACGGATGAATTTTGACCGTCCCTCTAACCGTTTCCAAAAAGGCCTAATTTTTTAGATTTTTTAAAACGTAATTATAAACCCAATAAACATCATTTCTGTCTCATACCTCGTTAACTTTTGCTTTGAAACATGTCGGAACGGCTTAGCGACCCTTAATTTTGAAAAGGCCTAAAATTTGAAAAATTCAAAAAACGCCTATATTTTACGACAGGCGAAGGGCTAGTTGTTTTTACTGTTTAATTGGGAAGCGTTGGATAGACCCGCACTTATAAACAGTTCCACAAGCGATAGAAATTTGCAAATGGGGCTCTGGGTGGCCGTTTTTGAAAAACGTCAATTTTGGGGTTTAAAAATTATTGTAACCCTTTTCTAGGTATTTAAGTTGAACAATTCTTTTCTTCTACTCCACGGACGTTGTGAAAGCGTTCTGGGTGTTTACTTGGACCCCTCCTTTGGCTAGGGGAATATAATTTTGGAAAATCCAAAAAGGGCGTTTATCTCGGTTCAGAGGCGTCCTAGACGTTTTTTACGATTTTTCGTACCCAGATTATCTGGGCAACCGTGACCTGGAATAACTTCCTTGACCGTTTGGCACAAATGAAATTTCCCCAAAACCAACTTTAAAAAAGCCAAAATTTGTATTTTGTCACAAAAAAACGAAAAAACGCTCATAACTCGGAAACGGGGCGTCCTAGACGATTTTTACGGATTTTTTATTTCCCTGCTGTATTACCCTTATCTGGATAACACATTTCTGACCCGTTGACGGATGAATTTTGACCGTCCCTCTAACCGTTTCCAAAAAGGCCTAATTTTTTAGATTTTTTAAAACGTAATTATAAGCCCAATAAACATCATTTCTGTCTCATACCTCGTTAACTTTTGCTTTGAAACATGTCGGAACGGCTTAGCGACCCTTAATTTTGAAAAGGCCTAAAATTTGAAAAATTCAAAAAACGCCTATATATTACGACAGGCGAAGGGCTAGTTGTTTTTACTGTTTAATTGGGAAGCGTTGGATGGACCCGCACCTATAAACAGTTCCACAAGCGATAGAAATTTGCAAATGGGGCTCTGGGTGACCGTTTTTGAAAAAACGTCAATTTTGGGGTTTAAAAATTATTGTAACCCTTTTCTAGGTATTTAAGTTAAACAATTCTTTTCTTCTACTCCACGGACGTTGTGAAAGCGTTCTGGGTGTTTACTTGGACCCCTCCTTTGGCTAGGGGAATATAATTTTGGAAAATCCAAAAAGGGCGTTTATCTCGGTTCAGAGGCGTCCTAGACGTTTTTTACGATTTTTCGTACCCAGATTATCTGGGCAACCGTGACCTGGAATAACTTCCTTGACCGTTTGGCACAAATGAAATTTCCCCAAAACCAACTTTAAAAAAGCCAAAATTTGTATTTTGTCACAAAAAAACGAAAAAAACGCTCATAACTCGGAAACGGGGCGTCCTAGACGATTTTTACGGATTTTTTATTTCCCTGCTGTATTACCCTTATCTGGATAACACATTTCTGACCCGTTGACGGATGAATTTTGACCGTCCCTCTAACCGTTTCCAAAAAGGCCTAATTTTTTAGATTTTTTAAAACGTAATTATAAACCCAATAAACATCATTTCTGTCTCATACCTCGTTAACTTTTGCTTTGAAACATGTCGGAACGGCTTAGCGACCCTTAATTTGAAAAGGCCTAAAATTTGAAAAATTCAAAAAACGCCTATATTTTACGACAGGCGAAGGGCTAGTTGTTTTTACTGTTTAATTGGGAAGCGTTGGATAGACCCGCACTTATAAACAGTTCCACAAGCGATAGAAATTTGCAAATGGGGCTCTGGGTGGCCGTTTTTGAAAAACGTCAATTTTGGGGTTTAAAAATTATTGTAACCCTTTTCTAGGTATTTAAGTTGAACAATTCTTTTCTTCTACTCCACGGACGTTGTGAAAGCGTTCTGGGTGTTTACTTGGACCCCTCCTTTGGCTAGGGGAATATAATTTTGGAAAATCCAAAAAGGGCGTTTATCTCGGTTCAGAGGCGTCCTAGACGTTTTTTACGATTTTTCGTACCCAGATTATCTGGGCAACCGTGACCTGGAATAACTTCCTTGACCGTTTGGCACAAATGAAATTTCCCCAAAACCAACTTTAAAAAAGCCAAAATTTGTATTTTGTCACAAAAAAACGAAAAAAACGCTCATAACTCGGAAACGGGGCGTCCTAGACGATTTTTACGGATTTTTTTATTTCCCTGCTGTATTACCCTTATCTGGATAACACATTTCTGACCCGTTGACGGATGAATTTTGACCGTCCCTCTAACCGTTTCCAAAAAGGCCTAATTTTTTAGATTTTTTAAAACGTAATTATAAGCCCAATAAACATCATTTCTGTCTCATACCTCGTTAACTTTTGCTTTGAAACATGTCGGAACGGCTTAGCGACCCTTAATTTTGAAAAGGCCTAAAATTTGAAAAATTCAAAAAACGCCTATATTTTACGACAGGCGAAGGGCTAGTTGTTTTTAGTGTTTAACTGGGAAGCGTTGGATAGACCCGCACTTATAAACAGTTCCACAAGCGATAGAAATTTGACATATCAGAGTGCGTGTGGCCGTTTTTGAGAATTACGTCCGGAGTGGGTAGATGTCTGAACATTTTATTCTATTTATACGAAGTCATAACAACATATTATAATATATTTTAACCATTTCATTTTGGTTTGGTTAGAAAAGATTAGTTGTGATTGGTCGATGAATATTCTAACCAAATTTTTGGTTAGAAAAGATTGATTGTGATTGGAAGAAAATATTCTAACCAAATATTTTGGTTAGAAAATATTCATTCTGATTGGTAGAAAAATTTTATTTTTTTAAACGTAATTGTAAGCGCTAAATTCAAAAAAATCGAAAAAACGCTCATAACTCGGAAACGGGGCGTCCTAGACGATTTTTACGGATTTTTTATTTCCCTGCTGTATTACCCTTATCTGGATAACACATTTCTGACCCGTTGACGGATGAATTTTGACCGTCCCTCTAACCGTTTCCAAAAAGGCCTAATTTTTTAGATTTTTTAAAACGTAATTATAAGCCCAATAAACATCATTTCTGTCTCATACCTCGTTAACTTTTGCTTTGAAACATGTCGGAACGGCTTAGCGACCCTTAATTTTGAAAAGGCCTAAAATTTGAAAAATTCAAAAAACGCCTATATATTACGACAGGCGAAGGGCTAGTTGTTTTTACTGTTTAATTGGGAAGCGTTGGATGGACCCGCACCTATAAACAGTTCCACAAGCGATAGAAATTTGCAAATGGGGCTCTGGGTGACCGTTTTTGAAAAACGTCAATTTTGGGGTTTAAAAATTATTGTAACCCTTTTCTAGGTATTTAAGTTGAACAATTCTTTTCTTCTACTCCACGGACGTTGTGAAAGCGTTCTGGGTGTTTACTTGGACCCCTCCTTTGGCTAGGGGAATATAATTTTGGAAAATCCAAAAAGGGCGTTTATCTCGGTTCAGAGGCGTCCTAGACGTTTTTTTACGATTTTTCGTACCCAGATTATCTGGGCAACCGTGACCTGGAATAACTTCCTTGACCGTTTGGCACAAATGAAATTTCCCCAAAACCAACTTTAAAAAAGCCAAAATTTGTATTTTGTCACAAAAAAACGAAAAAAACGCTCATAACTCGGAAACGGGGCGTCCTAGACGATTTTTACGGAATTTTTATTTCCCTGCTGTATTACCCTTATCTGGATAACACATTTCTGACCCGTTGACGGATGAATTTTGACCGTCCCTCTAACCGTTTCCAAAAAGGCCTAATTTTTTAGATTTTTTAAAACGTAATTATAAGCCCAATAAACATCATTTCTGTCTCATACCTCGTTAACTTTTGCTTTGAAACATGTCGGAACGGCTTAGCGACCCTTAATTTTGAAAAGGCCTAAAATTTGAAAAATTCAAAAAACGCCTATATATTACGACAGGCGAAGGGCTAGTTGTTTTTACTGTTTAATTGGGAAGCGTTGGATGGACCCGCACCTATAAACAGTTCCACAAGCGATAGAAATTTGCAAATGGGGCTCTGGGTGACCGTTTTTGAAAAACGTCAATTTTGGGGTTTAAAAATTATTGTAACCCTTTTCTAGGTATTTAAGTTGAACAATTCTTTTCTTCTACTCCACGGACGTTGTGAAAGCGTTCTGGGTGTTTACTTGGACCCCTCCTTTGGCTAGGGGAATATAATTTTGGAAAATCCAAAAAGGGCGTTTATCTCGGTTCAGAGGCGTCCTAGACGTTTTTTACGATTTTTCGTACCCAGATTATCTGGGCAACCGTGACCTGGAATAACTTCCTTGACCGTTTGGCACAAATGAAATTTCCCCAAAACCAACTTTAAAAAAGCCAAAATTTGTATTTTGTCACAAAAAAACGAAAAAACGCTCATAACTCGGAAACGGGGCGTCCTAGACGATTTTTACGGATTTTTTATTTCCCTGCTGTATTACCCTTATCTGGATAACACATTTCTGACCCGTTGACGGATGAATTTTGACCGTCCCTCTAACCGTTTCCAAAAAGGCCTAATTTTTTAGATTTTTTAAAACGTAATTATAAGCCCAATAAACATCATTTCTGTCTCATACCTCGTTAACTTTTGCTTTGAAACATGTCGGAACGGCTTAGCGACCCTTAATTTTGAAAAGGCCTAAAATTTGAAAAATTCAAAAAACGCCTATATTTTACGACAGGCGAAGGGCTAGTTGTTTTTACTGTTTAATTGGGAAGCGTTGGATGGACCCGCACCTATAAACAGTTCCACAAGCGATAGAAATTTGCAAATGGGGCTCTGGGTGACCGTTTTTGAAAAACGTCAATTTTGGGGTTTAAAAATTATTGTAACCCTTTTCTAGGTATTTAAGTTAAACAATTCTTTTCTTCTACTCCACGGACGTTGTGAAAGCGTTCTGGGTGTTTACTTGGACCCCTCCTTTGGCTAGGGGAATATAATTTTGGAAAATCCAAAAAGGGCGTTTATCTCGGTTCAGAGGCGTCCTAGACGTTTTTTACGATTTTTCGTACCCAGATTATCTGGGCAACCGTGACCTGGAATAACTTCCTTGACCGTTTGGCACAAATGAAATTTCCCCAAAACCAACTTTAAAAAAGCCAAAATTTGTATTTTGTCACAAAAAAACGAAAAAACGCTCATAACTCGGAAACGGGGCGTCCTAGACGATTTTTACGGAATTTTTATTTCCCTGCTGTATTACCCTTATCTGGATAACACATTTCTGACCCGTTGACGGATGAATTTTGACCGTCCCTCTAACCGTTTCCAAAAAGGCCTAATTTTTTAGATTTTTTAAAACGTAATTATAAGCCCAATAAACATCATTTCTGTCTCATACCTCGTTAACTTTTGCTTTGAAACATGTCGGAACGGCTTAGCGACCCTTAATTTTGAAAAGGCCTAAAATTTGAAAAATTCAAAAAACGCCTATATATTACGACAGGCGAAGGGCTAGTTGTTTTTACTGTTTAATTGGGAAGCGTTGGATGGACCCGCACCTATAAACAGTTCCACAAGCGATAGAAATTTGCAAATGGGGCTCTGGGTGGCCGTTTTTGAAAAACGTCAATTTTGGGGTTTAAAAATTATTGTAACCCTTTTCTAGGTATTTAAGTTGAACAATTCTTTTCTTCTACTCCACGGACGTTGTGAAAGCGTTCTGGGTGTTTACTTGGACCCCTCCTTTGGCTAGGGGAATATAATTTTGGAAAATCCAAAAAGGGCGTTTATCTCGGTTCAGAGGCGTCCTAGACGTTTTTTACGATTTTTCGTACCCAGATTATCTGGGCAACCGTGACCTGGAATAACTTCCTTGACCGTTTGGCACAAATGAAATTTCCCCAAAACCAACTTTAAAAAAGCCAAAATTTGTATTTTGTCACAAAAAAACGAAAAAACGCTCATAACTCGGAAACGGGGCGTCCTAGACGATTTTTACGGAATTTTTATTTCCCTGCTGTATTACCCTTATCTGGATAACACATTTCTGACCCGTTGACGGATGAATTTTGACCGTCCCTCTAACCGTTTCCAAAAAGGCCTAAATTTTTAGATTTTTTAAAACGTAATTATAAGCCCAATAAACATCATTTCTGTCTCATACCTCGTTAACTTTTGCTTTGAAACATGTCGGAACGGCTTAGCGACCCTTAATTTTGAAAAGGCCTAAAATTTGAAAAATTCAAAAAACGCCTATATTTTACGACAGGCGAAGGGCTAGTTGTTTTTAGTGTTTAACTGGGAAGCGTTGGATAGACCCGCACTTATAAACAGTTCCACAAGCGATAGAAATTTGCAAATGGGGCTCTGGGTGGCCGTTTTTGAGAATTACGTCCGGAGTGGGTAGATGTCTGAACATTTTATTCTATTTATACGAAGTCATAACAACATATTATAATATATTTTAACCATTTCATTTTGGTTTGGTTAGAAAAGATTAGTTGTGATTGGTCGATGAATATTCTAACCAAATTTTTGGTTAGAAAAGATTGATTGTGATTGGAAGAAAATATTCTAACCAAATATTTTGGTTAGAAAATATTCATTCTGATTGGTAGAAAAATTTTATTTTTTTAAACGTAATTGTAAGCGCTAAATTCAAAAAAATCGAAAAAACGCTCATAACTCGGAAACGGGGCGTCCTAGACGATTTTTACGGATTTTTTATTTCCCTGCTGTATTACCCTTATCTGGATAACACATTTCTGACCCGTTGACGGATGAATTTTGACCGTCCCTCTAACCGTTTCCAAAAAGGCCTAATTTTTTAGATTTTTTAAAACGTAATTATAAGCCCAATAAACATCATTTCTGTCTCATACCTCGTTAACTTTTGCTTTGAAACATGTCGGAACGGCTTAGCGACCCTTAATTTTGAAAAGGCCTAAAATTTGAAAAATTCAAAAAACGCCTATATTTTACGACAGGCGAAGGGCTAGTTGTTTTTAGTGTTTAACTGGGAAGCGTTGGATAGACCCGCACTTATAAACAGTTCCACAAGCGATAGAAATTTGCAAATGGGGCTCTGGGTGGCCGTTTTTGAAAAACGTCAATTTTGGGGTTTAAAAATTATTGTAACCCTTTTCTAGGTATTTAAGTTGAACAATTCTTTTCTTCTACTCCACGGACGTTGTGAAAGCGTTCTGGGTGTTTACTTGGACCCCTCCTTTGGCTAGGGGAATATAATTTTGGAAAATCCAAAAAGGGCGTTTATCTCGGTTCAGAGGCGTCCTAGACGTTTTTTACGATTTTTCGTACCCAGATTATCTGGGCAACCGTGACCTGGAATAACTTCCTTGACCGTTTGGCACAAATGAAATTTCCCCAAAACCAACTTTAAAAAAGCCAAAATTTGTATTTTGTCACAAAAAAACGAAAAAACGCTCATAACTCGGAAACGGGGCGTCCTAGACGATTTTTACGGAATTTTTATTTCCCTGCTGTATTACCCTTATCTGGATAACACATTTCTGACCCGTTGACGGATGAATTTTGACCGTCCCTCTAACCGTTTCCAAAAAGGCCTAAATTTTTAGATTTTTTAAAACGTAATTATAAGCCCAATAAACATCATTTCTGTCTCATACCTCGTTAACTTTTGCTTTGAAACATGTCGGAACGGCTTAGCGACCCTTAATTTTGAAAAGGCCTAAAATTTGAAAAATTCAAAAAACGCCTATATTTTACGACAGGCGAAGGGCTAGTTGTTTTTACTGTTTAATTGGGAAGCGTTGGATAGACCCACACTTATAAACAGTTCCACAAGCGATAGAAATTTGCAAATGGGGCTCTGGGTGGCCGTTTTTGAAAAACGTCAATTTTGGGGTTTAAAAATTATTGTAACCCTTTTCTAGGTATTTAAGTTGAACAATTCTTTTCTTCTACTCCACGGACGTTGTGAAAGCGTTCTGGGTGTTTACTTGGACCCCTCCTTTGGCTAGGGGAATATAATTTTGGAAAATCCAAAAAGGGCGTTTATCTCGGTTCAGAGGCGTCCTAGACGTTTTTTACGATTTTTCGTACCCAGATTATCTGGGCAACCGTGACCTGGAATAACTTCCTTGACCGTTTGGCACAAATGAAATTTCCCCAAAACCAACTTTAAAAAAGCCAAAATTTGTATTTTGTCACAAAAAAACGAAAAAAACGCTCATAACTCGGAAACGGGGCGTCCTAGACGATTTTTACGGAATTTTTATTTCCCTGCTGTATTACCCTTATCTGGATAACACATTTCTGACCCGTTGACGGATGAATTTTGACCGTCCCTCTAACCGTTTCCAAAAAGGCCTAAATTTTTAGATTTTTTAAAACGTAATTATAAGCCCAATAAACATCATTTCTGTCTCATACCTCGTTAACTTTTGCTTTGAAACATGTCGGAACGGCTTAGCGACCCTTAATTTTGAAAAGGCCTAAAATTTGAAAAATTCAAAAAACGCCTATATTTTACGACAGGCGAAGGGCTAGTTGTTTTTAGTGTTTAACTGGGAAGCGTTGGATAGACCCGCACTTATAAACAGTTCCACAAGCGATAGAAATTTGCAAATGGGGCTCTGGGTGGCCGTTTTTGAAAAACGTCAATTTTGGGGTTTAAAAATTATTGTAACCCTTTTCTAGGTATTTAAGTTGAACAATTCTTTTCTTCTACTCCACGGACGTTGTGAAAGCGTTCTGGGTGTTTACTTGGACCCCTCCTTTGGCTAGGGGAATATAATTTTGGAAAATCCAAAAAGGGCGTTTATCTCGGTTCAGAGGCGTCCTAGACGTTTTTTACGATTTTTCGTACCCAGATTATCTGGGCAACCGTGACCTGGAATAACTTCCTTGACCGTTTGGCACAAATGAAATTTCCCCAAAACCAACTTTAAAAAAGCCAAAATTTGTATTTTGTCACAAAAAAACGAAAAAACGCTCATAACTCGGAAACGGGGCGTCCTAGACGATTTTTACGGAATTTTTATTTCCCTGCTGTATTACCCTTATCTGGATAACACATTTCTGACCCGTTGACGGATGAATTTTGACCGTCCCTCTAACCGTTTCCAAAAAGGCCTAAATTTTTAGATTTTTTAAAACGTAATTATAAGCCCAATAAACATCATTTCTGTCTCATACCTCGTTAACTTTTGCTTTGAAACATGTCGGAACGGCTTAGCGACCCTTAATTTTGAAAAGGCCTAAAATTTGAAAAATTCAAAAAACGCCTATATTTTACGACAGGCGAAGGGCTAGTTGTTTTTAGTGTTTAACTGGGAAGCGTTGGATAGACCCGCACTTATAAACAGTTCCACAAGCGATAGAAATTTGCAAATGGGGCTCTGGGTGGCCGTTTTTGAAAAACGTCAATTTTGGGGTTTAAAAATTATTGTAACCCTTTTCTAGGTATTTAAGTTGAACAATTCTTTTCTTCTACTCCACGGACGTTGTGAAAGCGTTCTGGGTGTTTACTTGGACCCCTCCTTTGGCTAGGGGAATATAATTTTGGAAAATCCAAAAAGGGCGTTTATCTCGGTTCAGAGGCGTCCTAGACGTTTTTTACGATTTTTCGTACCCAGATTATCTGGGCAACCGTGACCTGGAATAACTTCCTTGACCGTTTGGCACAAATGAAATTTCCCCAAAACCAACTTTAAAAAAGCCAAAATTTGTATTTTGTCACAAAAAAACGAAAAAACGCTCATAACTCGGAAACGGGGCGTCCTAGACGATTTTTACGGAATTTTTATTTCCCTGCTGTATTACCCTTATCTGGATAACACATTTCTGACCCGTTGACGGATGAATTTTGACCGTCCCTCTAACCGTTTCCAAAAAGGCCTAAATTTTTAGATTTTTTAAAACGTAATTATAAGCCCAATAAACATCATTTCTGTCTCATACCTCGTTAACTTTTGCTTTGAAACATGTCGGAACGGCTTAGCGACCCTTAATTTTGAAAAGGCCTAAAATTTGAAAAATTCAAAAAACGCCTATATTTTACGACAGGCGAAGGGCTAGTTGTTTTTAGTGTTTAACTGGGAAGCGTTGGATAGACCCGCACTTATAAACAGTTCCACAAGCGATAGAAATTTGCAAATGGGGCTCTGGGTGGCCGTTTTTGAAAAACGTCAATTTTGGGGTTTAAAAATTATTGTAACCCTTTTCTAGGTATTTAAGTTGAACAATTCTTTTCTTCTACTCCACGGACGTTGTGAAAGCGTTCTGGGTGTTTACTTGGACCCCTCCTTTGGCTAGGGGAATATAATTTTGGAAAATCCAAAAAGGGCGTTTATCTCGGTTCAGAGGCGTCCTAGACGTTTTTTACGATTTTTCGTACCCAGATTATCTGGGCAACCGTGACCTGGAATAACTTCCTTGACCGTTTGGCACAAATGAAATTTCCCCAAAACCAACTTTAAAAAAGCCAAAATTTGTATTTTGTCACAAAAAAACGAAAAAACGCTCATAACTCGGAAACGGGGCGTCCTAGACGATTTTTACGGAATTTTTATTTCCCTGCTGTATTACCCTTATCTGGATAACACATTTCTGACCCGTTGACGGATGAATTTTGACCGTCCCTCTAACCGTTTCCAAAAAGGCCTAAATTTTTAGATTTTTTAAAACGTAATTATAAGCCCAATAAACATCATTTCTGTCTCATACCTCGTTAACTTTTGCTTTGAAACATGTCGGAACGGCTTAGCGACCCTTAATTTTGAAAAGGCCTAAAATTTGAAAAATTCAAAAAACGCCTATATTTTACGACAGGCGAAGGGCTAGTTGTTTTTAGTGTTTAACTGGGAAGCGTTGGATAGACCCGCACTTATAAACAGTTCCACAAGCGATAGAAATTTGCAAATGGGGCTCTGGGTGGCCGTTTTTGAAAAACGTCAATTTTGGGGTTTAAAAATTATTGTAACCCTTTTCTAGGTATTTAAGTTGAACAATTCTTTTCTTCTACTCCACGGACGTTGTGAAAGCGTTCTGGGTGTTTACTTGGACCCCTCCTTTGGCTAGGGGAATATAATTTTGGAAAATCCAAAAAGGGCGTTTATCTCGGTTCAGAGGCGTCCTAGACGTTTTTTTACGATTTTTCGTACCCAGATTATCTGGGCAACCGTGACCTGGAATAACTTCCTTGACCGTTTGGCACAAATGAAATTTCCCCAAAACCAACTTTAAAAAAGCCAAAATTTGTATTTTGTCACAAAAAAACGAAAAAACGCTCATAACTCGGAAACGGGGCGTCCTAGACGATTTTTACGGAATTTTTATTTCCCTGCTGTATTACCCTTATCTGGATAACACATTTCTGACCCGTTGACGGATGAATTTTGACCGTCCCTCTAACCGTTTCCAAAAAGGCCTAAATTTTTAGATTTTTTAAAACGTAATTATAAGCCCAATAAACATCATTTCTGTCTCATACCTCGTTAACTTTTGCTTTGAAACATGTCGGAACGGCTTAGCGACCCTTAATTTTGAAAAGGCCTAAAATTTGAAAAATTCAAAAAACGCCTATATTTTACGACAGGCGAAGGGCTAGTTGTTTTTAGTGTTTAACTGGGAAGCGTTGGATAGACCCGCACTTATAAACAGTTCCACAAGCGATAGAAATTTGCAAATGGGGCTCTGGGTGGCCGTTTTTGAGAATTACGTCCGGAGTGGGTAGATGTCTGAACATTTTATTCTATTTATACGAAGTCATAACAACATATTATAATATATTTTAACCATTTCATTTTGGTTTGGTTAGAAAAGATTAGTTGTGATTGGTCGATGAATATTCTAACCAAATTTTTGGTTAGAAAAGATTGATTGTGATTGGAAGAAAATATTCTAACCAAATATTTTGGTTAGAAAATATTCATTCTGATTGGTAGAAAAATTTTATTTTTTTAAACGTAATTGTAAGCGCTAAATTCAAAAAAATCGAAAAAACGCTCATAACTCGGAAACGGGGCGTCCTAGACGATTTTTACGGATTTTTTATTTCCCTGCTGTATTACCCTTATCTGGATAACACATTTCTGACCCGTTGACGGATGAATTTTGACCGTCCCTCTAACCGTTTCCAAAAAGGCCTAATTTTTTAGATTTTTTAAAACGTAATTATAAGCCCAATAAACATCATTTCTGTCTCATACCTCGTTAACTTTTGCTTTGAAACATGTCGGAACGGCTTAGCGACCCTTAATTTTGAAAAGGCCTAAAATTTGAAAAATTCAAAAAACGCCTATATTTTACGACAGGCGAAGGGCTAGTTGTTTTTAGTGTTTAACTGGGAAGCGTTGGATAGACCCGCACTTATAAACAGTTCCACAAGCGATAGAAATTTGCAAATGGGGCTCTGGGTGGCCGTTTTTGAAAAACGTCAATTTTGGGGTTTAAAAATTATTGTAACCCTTTTCTAGGTATTTAAGTTGAACAATTCTTTTCTTCTACTCCACGGACGTTGTGAAAGCGTTCTGGGTGTTTACTTGGACCCCTCCTTTGGCTAGGGGAATATAATTTTGGAAAATCCAAAAAGGGCGTTTATCTCGGTTCAGAGGCGTCCTAGACGTTTTTTACGATTTTTCGTACCCAGATTATCTGGGCAACCGTGACCTGGAATAACTTCCTTGACCGTTTGGCACAAATGAAATTTCCCCAAAACCAACTTTAAAAAAGCCAAAATTTGTATTTTGTCACAAAAAAACGAAAAAACGCTCATAACTCGGAAACGGGGCGTCCTAGACGATTTTTACGGAATTTTTATTTCCCTGCTGTATTACCCTTATCTGGATAACACATTTCTGACCCGTTGACGGATGAATTTTGACCGTCCCTCTAACCGTTTCCAAAAAGGCCTAAATTTTTAGATTTTTTAAAACGTAATTATAAGCCCAATAAACATCATTTCTGTCTCATACCTCGTTAACTTTTGCTTTGAAACATGTCGGAACGGCTTAGCGACCCTTAATTTTGAAAAGGCCTAAAATTTGAAAAATTCAAAAAACGCCTATATTTTACGACAGGCGAAGGGCTAGTTGTTTTTACTGTTTAATTGGGAAGCGTTGGATAGACCCACACTTATAAACAGTTCCACAAGCGATAGAAATTTGCAAATGGGGCTCTGGGTGGCCGTTTTTGAAAAACGTCAATTTTGGGGTTTAAAAATTATTGTAACCCTTTTCTAGGTATTTAAGTTGAACAATTCTTTTCTTCTACTCCACGGACGTTGTGAAAGCGTTCTGGGTGTTTACTTGGACCCCTCCTTTGGCTAGGGGAATATAATTTTGGAAAATCCAAAAAGGGCGTTTATCTCGGTTCAGAGGCGTCCTAGACGTTTTTTACGATTTTTCGTACCCAGATTATCTGGGCAACCGTGACCTGGAATAACTTCCTTGACCGTTTGGCACAAATGAAATTTCCCCAAAACCAACTTTAAAAAAGCCAAAATTTGTATTTTGTCACAAAAAAACGAAAAAACGCTCATAACTCGGAAACGGGGCGTCCTAGACGATTTTTACGGAATTTTTATTTCCCTGCTGTATCACCCTTATCTGGATAACACATTTCTGACCCGTTGACGGATGAATTTTGACCGTCCCTCTAACCGTTTCCAAAAAGGCCTAAATTTTTAGATTTTTTAAAACGTAATTATAAGCCCAATAAACATCATTTCTGTCTCATACCTCGTTAACTTTTGCTTTGAAACATGTCGGAACGGCTTAGCGACCCTTAATTTTGAAAAGGCCTAAAATTTGAAAAATTCAAAAAACGCCTATATTTTACGACAGGCGAAGGGCTAGTTGTTTTTAGTGTTTAACTGGGAAGCGTTGGATAGACCCGCACTTATAAACAGTTCCACAAGCGATAGAAATTTGCAAATGGGGCTCTGGGTGGCCGTTTTTGAAAAACGTCAATTTTGGGGTTTAAAAATTATTGTAACCCTTTTCTAGGTATTTAAGTTGAACAATTCTTTTCTTCTACTCCACGGACGTTGTGAAAGCGTTCTGGGTGTTTACTTGGACCCCTCCTTTGGCTAGGGGAATATAATTTTGGAAAATCCAAAAAGGGCGTTTATCTCGGTTAGGGGCCGTGTTAGCGGTTTTTTAACCATTTTCGGCGCCTACTACCGTAGGCGACAACCGCCGCCTGGAATCACTTCCCCGACCGATTGACAGAAATAAAATTTCCCCAAAACGAGTCTAGAGTGTCAAATTTTGTAAAAAATCCAAAAAACGGGCATAACTCGAAAACGGTGCGTCTTAGAAGGTTTTTACGGATTTTTTCAACCCCCGAAACCCTTTAACGCCCCTATCTGGATTACACATTTCTGACCGGTTGACGGGTGTAGTTTGCCCGCCCCGTAAAAAAAATATATCCAAAAAAAGGTTCTCATTTTTTATTTTTTTAAAACGTAATTGTAAGCGCAAACAACGTCAAATCTATCATACGCCCCGTTAACTTTTTCCGTTGGAATACGTGGGAACGGCTTAGCGACCCTTAATTTTGAAAAGGCCTAAAAAATAAAAAAAAATTCCAAAAAAAGCCTATATTTTACGACTGACTAAGGGGCAAATTGTTTTTACCGATCGATTGGGAAGTGTTGGATATACCCGCGCTTATAAACAGTTCCACAAGCGATAGAAATTTGCAAATGGGGCTCTGGGTGACCGTTTTTTGAAAAACGTCAATTTTGGGGTTTAAAAATTGTTGCAACCCTTTTCTAGATATTTAAGTTAAGTGTTTCTTTTCTTATACTCCATGCACGTTGTTATAGCGTTCTGGGTGTTTACTTGGACCCCTCCTTTGGCTAGGGGAATATAATTTTGGAAAATCCACAAAGGGCATTTTAATGATTCCTTTAAAAAACATAAAATGTAAAATTACAATTTGATTCAAACCAGTATGATATTATTTTAAAAAAAATAAAATGTAAAATTATATAATGGTTCAAACCAATACAATAAATTTAACCATACTTTTGAAAAAATAAAATGAGGCCTATAAATATATTCTAAAATTTGTAATGGTCTGTAGAACATACCTTGGTTAAATTTTTAAATTATTATTTACTTTGTTTCAATTAATTTTTTTTATGATAGTTTACCACACACCAATTTACAATTATAATTATTAATAATTTTTTTTTCCTAAAAAAATATTTATTTACTTGATCGCAATATACATATATATATATATATATATATATATATATATATATATATATTATATATAGTTTTTTTAAAAGGTATAATTAATTTCAGTTAATTGTTGTAATAATAAATTCATTTAGTAATTATTTTTCTTTCTATTAATTAAAATTTATATTATGCAACAACTACTTTCTAGTTTCAGTTCCCTGAAATTTTTTTTTGTTTCTTATCTATTATATTTCGCCCGACAAACCAACCGCTAGTAAAAAAAAATATCATACACTACGATATGACTTTTAACGAATACAATTGTACACATCATACTCTATCATCCCCAACAACAATGTTTCACTGATCTCCAATTAACTTTACCACGTAACTGCTATGTAACATATATTCCGATCCAGGAATTGTGGTATGAGATTTTTTTCTATTTGGGTGGACTCTTCGTGTCACTTCAGTAATGAATAATTACTTGGTGTTGTACTATTCTGTGTGGGACGGATTGGATTCGTATTGAGTTTGTTTTTTGCTTGCCTGTCAATTATTTTTAATTATTTTGTTCAGTTTTGTTATTTACCCTTAACTGTAATAAGTCGATTGGTTTTTTTATTTTATTAATAATTTCTTTTAAAAAAAGAAACTGTAACATTATAATACAGTTCAAAACAGTTTGATATTCCTTTTAAAAAAAATAAAATGTAAAATTATATAATGGTTTAAATCCGTAGAATAAAAATTAACCATATTTTTGGAAAACGATGGCCTATAAATATATTCTAAAATTTGTAATAGTCTGTAGAATATAACTTGGTTAAATTTTTTAATTTTATTATTTACTTTGTTTCAAATTATTTTATTTTGTGATAGTTTACCACACACCAATTCACAATTTGCAACAACTGCCTTCAGTAATGAATAACTACCCGGTGTTATACTATTCTGTATGGGACTAATTATTTTGTTCAGTTTTGTTATTTAAACTTGACTGCCATGAGTCGATTAGTTTTTTTTTAATTTTTTTAATAATTCCTTTAAAAAAATGTAAAATTATAATATGGTTCAAACCAGTATGATATTCCTTTAAAAAATATGAAATTTAAATATGGTTCAAACCAATACAATAAAATTTAACCATATTTTTTAAAAAAAGACCTATAAATATACTCTAAAATTTGTATGTGATTTTTTTTCTATTTGGGTGGACTCTCCGTGTCACTACGGTAATAAATAATTACGCGGTGTTGTATTATTCTGTGTGGGACGGATTGGATTCGTATTGAGTTTTTTTGCTGGCCAACCAATTATTTTTAATTATTTTTGTTCAGTTTTGTTATTTTCCCTTAACTGCAATGACTCGACTGGTTTTTTTTATTTTTTTAATAATTCCTTTTAAATAAAATGTAAAATTATTATATGATTCAAACCAATATGATATTTCTTTAAAAAAAATAAAATGTAAAATTATTATATGGTTCAAACCCATACAATAAAATTTAACCATACTTTTGAAAAAAAAACAAAAGGCCTATAAGTATATTCTAAAATTTGTAATGGTCTCTAATTTCTAAACTAATAAAATAGTTTTGGATTTGTTTAGTTTTTGTTTTCTCTGGTCAGACTGGGATGGGTTTACTTATCTGTATTTGTGTCTGGAGCGATTTGTGCCTGAGTATAGTTTTGGATTTGTTTAGTTTTAGTTTTCTGTGGTCAGATTGAAATGGTTTGTTTTATTTGTGTTTGGTGTTATGGTCAGATTTGTTTGGATGGTTTTATTTGTATGGCGATTTGGTTGGTGGTGTAGATTTAGTTATTTATTTGTATTTGGTTTCGGATTTTTTTTATTTTCTGGCTCTGTTTTTTCCTCTTCTTATTCTAATACGAAGTTGGTGTTGATGATGATGATGATGTACATTTTAAACTAGCGCGCGTACATTTTAAAGTAGCGCGCGTACATTTTAAAGTAGCGCGCGTAAATTTTAAAGTAGCGCGCGTACATTTTAAACTAGCGCGCGTACATTTTAAACTAGCGCGCGTACATTTTAAACTAGCGCGCGTACATTTTAAAATAGCGCGCGTACATTTTAAAGTTACGCGCGTACATTTTAAACTAGCGCGCGTACATTTTAAAGTTACGCGCGTACATTTTAAAGTTACGCGCGTACATTTTAAACTAGCGCGCGTACATTTTAAAGTTACGCGCGTACATTTTAAAGTTACGCGCGTACATTTTAAACTAGCGCGCGTACATTTTAAAGTAGCGCGCGTACATTTTAAACTAGCGCGCGTACATTTTAAAGTTACGCGCGTACATTTTAAAGTTACGCGCGTAAATTTTAAAGTAGCGCGCGTACATTTTAAACTAGCGCGCGTACATTTTAAACTAGCGCGCGTACATTTTAAACTAGCGCGCGTACATTTTAAAGTAGCGCGCGTACATTTTAAAGTAGCGCGCGTACATTTTAAAGTAGCGCGCGTACATTTTAAAGTAGCGCGCGTACATTTTAAGTAGCGCCTAAATAAACGTCCCATGTTAAAATGTCTTTGAATACCAATTCGAAAAGAAATAAATCTAAAGAGTAAATAAAAATCTCTGATTGGTTTTATTACAATTCCTTAACAATTGGTATTAATAAAATTAATGTATTGTATTATTTTTATACTAAATAATTTATGTAATTCCACTTCTATTTTGTATTGGATATTGTTGTGTTAAATAACACATTTGGTGTTACCTACTTTTTTCATATTAATAAATTTATTTCTTATTAATGAAATAAAGATTTAATTTAAACTAACCCTTAAACATACATTAAAACAATTTACCTGAAACATAATACCAGTTTTTGTTTGTTTCTCTAAAAGTATTTCCCGTAATTAGATTGTGATTTTGGTTTATGGTATTTTAACTTATGTTAGTGGGTAATAACAACTTTAAACGTGGCGTTTTAAACAAGCTAGTAGGTGTGATACTTCAAAATGGTATACCAAATATCTGTGTAAATAGTAGGTAATTCACGTGAATAATATTGATTTTTGTTTGATCATTTTAAACTTCAAAGAAAATATATAATTTTATGTTATAAAAACCAACCACTTTCTAACAACTCGCTGACTGAATCACTTTCATTTAAATGACGAAAAGGTAAAGATGGTGTATACGAATTCTCTGACTACCTGACTGAAAAATCTGACTACCTGACTATACAATCTGACTATCTGACCATAAAATCTGACTACCTGACTATACAATCTGACTGTCGGACTTACAAAATCTGACTACTTGACTGAAAAATCTGACTACCTGACTATACAATGTGACTACCTGACTGAAAAATCTGACTGTCCGACTTACAAAATCTGACTACCCGACTGAAAAATCTGACTACCCGACTATACAATCTGACTACTTGACTTTACAATCTGACTACCTGACTGAATAATCTGACTATCTGACTACCTGACTATACAATCTGACTACCTGACTGAAAAATCTGACTGTCTGATTTATAAAATCTGACTGCCTGACAATAAAATCTGACAGTCTGACTGAAAAATCTGACTACCTGACCATAAAATCTGACTACCTGACTATACAATCTGATTATCTGACCATAAAATCTGACTACTTGTTTATACAATCTGACTATCTGACCATAAAATCTGAGCTAAAGTTTTTTTACTGGTCAGCCAATTTATTTAATGATTCTGTTCAGTTTTGTTATTTACCCTTAACTGCAATGAGTCGAATGGTTTTTTTAATTTTCTTATAATTCCTTTTAAAAAAATAAAATGTAAAATTATAATATGGTTCAAACCAGTGTGATATACCTTTTAACAAAATAAAATGTAAAATTTAAATATTGTTCAAACCAGTAACATAAAATTTAACCATACTTTTGGAAAATGAAGGCCTATATATATATTCTAAAATTTTTACTGGTCTGTAGAACACACCTTGGTTAAATTTTTTAATTATTATTTACTTTGTTTCAATTAATTTCATTTTGTGATAGTTTACCACACACCAATTCACAATTATAATTGTTAATAATTTTTTTACAAGACCGCAATATACATATATATTTTATATATAGTTTTTTTTAAAAGGATTTAATTAATTTCAGTTAATTGATGTGATAATAAATTCATTTAGTAATTATTTTTTTCTCTATTAATTAACATTTATTTTTTTTATGCAACAACTTAACTAAAACTTTTTTTTGTTTCTTATCTATTATGTTCTGCCCGACCAACAAACCAATCACTACCTTCTAAGTAAGATGCACCTTCGCAAGAGATACTAACAGTAAAGTATTAAATATCATACAACCCGACATGATTTTTGTAACAAATAACCATTATACACATCATACTGTATCATCGACAATAACAATATTTCACTGATCTCCATTTACTTTTACTAAGTAACCGCTATGTAACATATATTCCGATCCAGGAATTGTGGTATGGGATTTTTTTTTTCTATTTGGGTTGACTCTTCGTGTCACTTCAGTAATGAATAATTACCCGGTGTAGTACTTTTCTGTGTGGGACCGATTGGATGCGTATTCAGTTTGTTTTTTGCTGGTCACCCAATTAGTTTTAATTATTTTGTTCGGTTTTGTTATTTACCCTTAACTGTAATGAGTCGATTGGTGTTTTTTTATTTTTTTTTTAATAATTCCTTTTAAAAAATGTAAAATTATAATATGGTTCAAACCAGTATGATATTCCTTTTAAAAAAATAAAATGTAAAATTATAATATGGTTGAAACCAATACAATAAAATTTAACCATACTTTTGAAAGAAGAAAAACGAAGGCCTATAAATATATTCTAAAAATTTGTAATAATCTGTAAAACATACCTTGGTTACATTTTTTTATTATTATATATTTTGTTTCAATTAATTTTATTTTGTGATAGTTTACCACACACCAATTCACAATAATAATTATTAATAAATTTTTTTCCTAAAAATATATTGTTTTATTAGAACGCAATATACATACTATATATTTTATAAATATAGTTTTTTTTAAAAAGGATATGGTTATTTTCAGTTAATTGATGTGATAATAAATTCATTTAGTAATTAATTATTTTTCTCTCTATTAATAAAAATTTATTTTATGCAACAACTACTTAAACTACTTAAATTTACTAAAATTTGTTTTTGTTTCTTACCTATTATCTTCCGCCCGACAAACCAACCGCTAGTAAAAAAATATCATACACCTCGATATGACTTTTAACGAATAACAATTATACACATCATACTTTATCATCGACAATAACAATATTTCACTGATCTCCATTTAATTTTACCAAGTAACTGCTATGTAACATATATTCCGATCCAGGAATTGTGGTATGAGATTTTTTTCTATTTGGGTGGACTCTTCGTGTCACTTCAGTAATGAATAACTACCAGGTGTTATACTATTCTGTGTGGGACGGATTGGATTCGTATTGATTTTTTTTTTGTTTGCCTGTCAATTATTTTTAATTATTTTGTTCAGTTTTGTTATTTACCCTTAACTGTAATGAGTCGATTGGTTTTTTTATTTTTTTATTACTTCCTTTAAAAAAAAATAAAATGTAAAATTATAATATGATTCAAACCAGTATGATATTCTTTTAAAAAAATAAAATGTAAAATTATATAATGGTTCAAACCAGTATAAAAAAATTAACCATACTTTAAAAAAACGCAGGCCTATAAATATATTCCAAAATTTGTATGTGATTTTTTTTTCTATTTGGGTTGACTCTTCGTGTCACTACAGTAATGAATAAATACCCGGTGTTGTAGTATTGTGTGTGGGACGGATTAGATTCGTATTGAGTTTTTTTTGCGGGCCTGCCGATTATTTTAAATTATTTTGTTCAATTTTATTATTTAAACTTGACTGTAATGAGCCGAATGGTTTTTTTTATTAATTCCTTTTAAAACAATAAAATGTAAAATTATAATGTGATTTAAACCAGTATGATATTCCTTTAAAAAAATAAAATATAAAATTTAAATATAGTTCAAACCAATACAATAAAATTTAACCATACTTTTGAAAAAAGACCTATAAATATACTCTAAAATTTATATATAATTTTTTTTCTATTTAGGTGGACTCTACGTGTTACTTCAGTAATTAATAAGTACCTGGTGTTATACTATTTTGTGTGGGACGGATTGTATTCGTATTGAGTTTTGTTTTGCTGGCCAACCAATTATTTGTAATTATTTTGTTAAGTTTTGTTATTTACCCCTGCAATGAGTCGATTGGTTTTTTTTTATTATTTAAAAATTAATTATACTTCCTTTTAAAAAAAGAAAATGTAACATCATAATAAAGTTGAAACCAGTATGATATTATTTAAAAAAAATAAAATGTAAAATTATATTATGGTTCAAACCCGTACAATAAAAGTTAACCATATTTTTGGAAAACGAAGGCCTATAAATATATTCTAAAATTTGTAATAGTCTGTAGAATATACCTTGGTTAAATTTTTTAATTATTATTTACTTTGTTTCAAATTATTTTATTTTGTGATAGTTTACCACACACCAATTCACAATTATAATTGTTAATATTTTTTTTTGCGTAAAAAAATATTGTTTTACTAGACCACAATATATATATATATATATTATATATTGTTTTTATTAAAAGGATATATTTAATTTCAGTTAATTGATGTGATAATAAATTCATTTAGTAATATTTTTTTCTCTATTTATTAAAAATGTTTTTACAACAACTACTTTCCGTAATGAATAACTATCCGGAGTTATACTATTCTGTGTGGGACACATTGGATTCGTGTTGAGTTTTTTTTTAGCGGGCCTGCCAGTTATTTTTAATTATTTTGTTCAGTTTTGTTATATACCCTTAACTACAATGGGTGGATTGGTTTTTTTTTTATTAATTCCTTTTTAAATAATAAATTGTAAAATTATAATATGATTCAAACCAATAGATATTTCTTAAAAAATAAAATATAAAATTTAAATAAAGTTCAAACCAATACATAGGTTTACTGATCTCCTGTTAATTTGACCAAGTAACTGCTATGTAACATATAATCCGATCCAAGAATTGTGGTATGAGATTTTTTTTTTCTACTTGGGTGGACTCTACGTGTCACTTCAGTAATGAATAACTACCAGGTGTTATATTATTCTGTGTGGGACGGATTGGATTCGTATTGAGTTTATTTTTTTTTGTTGGCCTGTCAATTATTTTTAATTATTTTGCTCAGTTTTGTTATTTACCCTTAACTGCAATGAGTCGATTGGTTTTTGAATTTTTTTAATAATTTCTTTTAAAAAATGTAAAATTACAATATGATTCAAACCGGAATGATATTTAAAAAAAAATTAAATATAAAATCACATAATGGTTCAAACCAGTATAAAAAAATTGACCATATTTTAAAAAAAAACAAGGCCTATAAATATATTCTAAATTTTGTATGTGATTTTTTTTCTATTTGGTTGGACTCTTCGTGTCACTACAGTAATGAAAAAATATCTGGTGTTGTACTATTCTGTGTGGGACGGATTGGATTCGTATTGAGTTTTTTTTTTGCGGGTCTGCCAATTATTTTTAATTATTTTGTTCAGTTTTGTTATTTACCCTTAACTGCAATGAGTCGATTGGTTTTTTTTATTTTTTTAATAATGTCTTTTAAAAAAATGTAAAATTATAATATGATTCAAACCAGTATGATATTCCTTTAAAAATAATAGAATATAAAATTATATAACGGTTCAAACCAGTATAAAAAATTAACCATATTTAAAAAAAACGAGGCCTATAAATATATTCTAAAATTTGTATGTGATTTTTTTCTATTTGGGTGGACTCTTCGTGTCACTATAGTACTGAATAAATACCCGGTGTTGTACTATTGTGTGTGGGATGGATCGGATTCGTATTGAGTTTTTTTTTTTGCTGGTCAGCCAATTATTTTTAATTATTTTGTTAAGTTTTGTTATTTACCCCTGCAATGAGTCGATTGGTTTTTTTAAATTTTTTTAATAATTCCTTTTAAAAAAAGAAAATGTAACATTATAATAAAGTTCAAACCAGTACTATTCTGTGTGGGACGGATTGGATTCGTATTCAGTTTTTTTGCGGGTCTGTCAATTATTTTTAATTATTTTGTTCAGTTTTGTTATTTACCCTTAACTGTACTGACTCAACTAGTTTTTTTAAATTTTTTTAATAATTCCTTTTAAATAAAATTTAACCATACTTTTGAAAAAAAAACCGAAGGCCTATAAATATATTCTAAAATTTGTAATGGTCTCTAATTTCTAAACTAATAAAATAGTTTTGGATTTGTTTAGTTTTTGTTTTTGTCTGGTCAGACTGGGATGGGTTTAGCTATCTGTATTTGTGTCTGGAGCGATTTGTGTCTGAGTATAGTTTTGGATTTGTTAAGTTTTAGTTTTCTGTGGTCAGAAATCTGACTGAAAAAACCTGACCACCTGACCACACAATCTGACTACCTGACTGAAAAAAAATCTGACTGTCTGACCATACAATCTGACTACCTGACCATAAAATCTGACTGTCTAACTATACAATCTGACTACCTGACTGAAAAAAATCTGACTACTTGACCACGCAATCTGACTATCTGACTGCCAAAATCTGACTATCTGACCACACAATCTGACTACCTGACTATACAATCTGACTACCTGACCATAAAATCTGACTGTCTGACTGAAAAATCTGACTATCTGACTGCCAAAATCTGACTACCTGAATACACAATCTGACTACCTGATTGAAAAATCTGACTACCTGACTATAAAATCTGACTACCTGACTGAAAATTATGACTACCTGAGTATAAAATCTGACTACCTGACTATACAATCTGACTACCTCACTGAAAACTCTGACTACCTGACTATACAATCTGACTACCTGACCATAAAATCTGACTGTCTGACTTACAAAATCTGACTATCTGACTGCCAAATACTGACTACCTGACTGAAAAATCTGACTGTCTGACTATACAATCTGACTACCTGACCATAAAATCTGACTGTCTGACTATACAATGTGACTACCTGACTGAAAAATCTGACTACCTGACTATAATATCTGACTACTTTACTATACAATCTGACTTTCTGACTATACAATCTGACTACCCGACTAAAAAAAATCTGACTACCTGACTATACAATCTGACTACCTGACAGAAAAATCTGACTGTCTGACTTACAAAATCTGACTACCTGACTGAAAAATCTAACTACCTGACTATAAAATCTAACTATCTGACTGAAAAAAATCTGACTACCTGACTATACAATCTGACTACCCGACTGAAGAATCTGACTATCTGACTGAAAAATTAGACTGTCTGACTTACAAAATCTGACTATCTGACTGAAAAATCTGACTACCTGACTATACAATCTCACTGTCTGACTTATAAAATCTGACTACCTGACTGAGAAATCTGACTACCTGACTATAAAATCTGACTGTCTGATTTACAAAATCTGACTGCCTGACTATACAATCTGACTACCTGACTGAAAAAAATCTGACTACCTGACTATACAATCTGACTACCTGACTGAATAATCTGACTATCTGACTGAAAAATCTGACTACCTGACTGAAAAAATCTGACTATTTGACTGTCTGACTGAAAAAATCTGACTACCTGACTATACAATCTGACTGTCTGACTTACAAAATCTGACTATCTGACTGAAAATCTGACTGTCTGATTTACAAAATCTAACTATCTGACTAAAAAATCTGACTATTTGACTGAAAATCTTACTACCTGACTATATAATCTGACTACCTGACCATAAAAACTGACTGTCTGACTTTAAAATCTGACTGTCTGACTGAAAAAATCTGACTATTTGACTGTCTGACTGAAAAAATCTGACTACCTGACTATACAATCTGACTACCTGACTGCCAAAATCTGACTACCCGACTATACCATCTGACTATCTGACTACCAAAATCTGACTACCTGACTATACAATCTGACTACCTGACTGCCAAAATCTGACTACCTGACTATACAATCTGACTACCTGACTTTAAAATCTGACTGTCTGACAAAAAAAAATCTGACTACCTGACTATACAATCTGACTATCTGACTGCCAAAATCTGACTACTTGACTATACAATCTGACTCTCTGATGGTCAAAAAAAAAAAAAAAAAAATCTAACTACCTGACTTTAAAATCTGACTGTCTGACTAAAAAAATCTGACTACCTGACTATACAATCTGACTACCTGACTACCTGACTATACAATCTGACTACCTCACTATACAATCTGACTACCTGACTATACAATCTGACTATCTGACAAAAAAAAAAAAAAAAAAAAAAAAAAAAAATCTAACTACCTCACTACACACACACTCACTACCTAACTCCAAAAAAAAAAAAAAAAAAAAAAAAAAACGCAAATCCAAACAAACAAATAAACCACAATCTACAACTACACCAACAAAACAATCTAACCATAACACCCAACACAAATAAACACAAACACCCTAATCCAAAACAACAATCTGACCAAAGAAAACTAAAATAAAACAATTCCAAAACTATTTTGAGACAGACCACTCCTTTTACCACCTACTACTATTACTGTATCAATTAAAATGTTTTAATTAAAATTTTAATTTAAATCTTCTAATTTAGGGCAATAAAGTTAGGTATGCCTACTTCCCAATGAAAACAATGAAATAGATAACCTACCTGTATGTTAGATCTGTTATGTTTATTGAGGTTAGTTTTTGTTTATTTCTAATGTTTTATAACTAATATTAGGTTATAATGTTCATGATTTGCATTGGCAAGAGAGAGTTGTGTGAGTGTTTCACACTAGAAAAATATTATTACGTAATATTGTAAATATTATGGTTTTCGAGATGTCAGTGGTGACCTACTCCTAAAAACCACCATTTAAGAGAAAAACATAGTTTTTTAATTTGTGGATTTATGAAACTGATGAGCAATTGAAATTTTATTCTGCTAATTATTATGTAGCATCCCGTAATTATAAAGTAAAGAATGAAAGTTAAGACTATTGGCACTTGCGATGAATGAATTAATGTAATTAAAATGAATGCAGCAGTACTCATAATTCAACTTGATTTATAATTATTTAAAAAGTTTGCAACTTATCAAGTTGTTAGTAATGCAATTTCTCTTTAATGTCATTACTTGATCGTAATTACTTTTCACCAAGTTTAACCACTGTAAAATGTTTCACGTAACTTTACTGTCACCTGCACAAAATTTCATGTTCCAAACTTTATTTGCATAGCAAGTTAAAAATTATTTTTTATGAAACTATCATTATTTTACTTGAAATTTCATGAAATTCATTTAAATTCTGGCTATTAATTTGCTAGATCAGTGGTTCCTAACCTTTTAGTACTCACGTACCTCCAATTATAACTATTAATGAAATAGTCATAACTGGTGGTTCCTGACAAGAAACAAATTACATTCACATTTCAAAATTTTGTCAATTTTTTGAAGTAGGTAATGTTATTTTATTTAAAATATAAATAAATACTTAATAATTTGTCATACAAAGTAAAGATTATCTGTAATAACTATGACAATGTTGATGCAATTGCTATGAGAATAACTAAACAAATCGAAGTGTATCAATTAATATAAATAACAGCAAATAATAATTATACATTGATGCCTTGAAAATAACCTTAAAAGAAACCTGCTGCTGTTTATGTTTTAAGATAGTGCCTATGTCAGGGTCGATTGAGCTTATCTTAAATTGTTCTCCTCAGCTAGTCTATTCCTGTAATTGTTTTTTACTAAAGTAACTCTGAAAACCCACACCAGCACAGATAAGTTGTAACAAATTGAACTAAATATTCAAGAGCTTGATTGGAAAGAGCAAGGTACTCATTATTTATAGACATCCAAAAAAGACGTGATTTTTGTCGTTGAAAGAGTTTTTCGATGTACCGTCACTGGTAAGTTCTAAAAAACTTTCTTTAACTTCCACGCTGGATGGCACGCCTTTCTGTGAAAAATGATTCCTAATACTGTCATCGTTTGTAGAGCGGATTCTGGTAAGTAATTTTCAAAACTCTTCTTTAGAGTCTTTAAATGTTCCACAATGTCTAAGAAGGGAGCATCACTAGGAGTCAAGTCACTGTCTTGTAACCATGATGACAGAGTCGTAAAGGAAGAGATGTCCTTTTGTTTCCTTTATGTGATGAAGAGTTCTAGTTTCCTGCTAAATGAGTAATCTTATCTTTGACTGACGGTTCAGGAGCAGTGACGCTAGTTATAAAAGTTAAATTTCTCCGCAGCGTAGAACAAAAATTAAAAAACAAAATCAAAAACTACAAGTCATAACAACAAACGATTTGTAGATTCGTAATCTACACAAAAAGTTAGTGGACCTGGATTGGGTTTGAATTCCGGTTTTGACCGGAAGTAGCCCAAAACCATTAGTCAAGAAATCAAAGTCGGAATTTGGAAACAAAATAGTGTCATTTAATTCTTCTTAAAGTATAAGAACACAAATAATTAATGGTTTTTACCATAAGTCAAAGGTCAACATTTAAAAAAATTGCCACACGCTATGAGACGCGTCGTCTCATGAAAGGGAATGTTTTACTTGTTTCTTTTTAAAATTTAATCTATATGATTATGTTGATTGTTTTAAATTTAAACGATTGGGTTTACCTGGGAAATTTTGACTGTTTAGAACGCAGATTGGTGGGTTCTTATCGTCATCTAAATTTGATTCAATTACTGCATTGTCTGTTGAATTGATTCATTTTTGTACGGTATAAATAATTATATATTGAGGTGTGTATGAAATGTAATAAGGGAACGTTAACGCCTATTTTTAGTAGTTTTGATTGAAAACATTGAAGTTTAGCCAAAAGTGAAAGTTTAGCTGTGCCACAAACGCTGCGTCCACACATTCATAGTGGCTTGTGTATGGATTTATAAAGGATTACTATCACACGCATCCCATATTAGTATTACTGTTGTTGTTTAGAGGCTTTACTAAGTAAAACGAGGAGAGAGGCAGTTTACCTTTGCCTTACTCACTGAGTAATAAATTATGCTTATCAGCATTTTAAGTGCTCTAAAAAGCATCTATTCTCCACCCTGCAAATGAAACCTTCACTTCATTCGACATGTAATGAAATTTATGGAATGCACCAATTTATATTGTTTAGCCCCACGTTCGGCGTCAAATTGTAATGAAATGAAATTAAATGAAATGAAAAACAAAAAGAAAATTGAAATTTAAAATAAATTGATTTAATGAAAACGAAAATGAAAGAATTGAAAAATTAACAAAGAAAATTATATTACAAGATTAGGAAATGTATGTTCTTATTTGTTGATGACACTTTGTTATAAGTATTTTAAAGAATTATTAATGTATATAATTATTTATTGCAATGTATATTTCAATGTTAATATTTGTACTAGCTATGAGCTTAAATTAATCGATTTTTATAGTTACTACTTGAATTATTCTTGGAGTCTTGTTTTTGCTTCTTGTTCATCCATTGACCGGGTATCAAATTGGGCGTCGGTCATTGTTGGAATTATTTTTATAATATTGAATAAATTTTATTTCCAAATATTTTATTCATATTTTAAAATAATAACATTTATTTTTTTTTGGTTCCATAATTAATTAGATTCTTTTTTTTATTCCTAATTTGTGTACATTGCAATCTGTTCAATTCAGAACAATAAGCAACCTCATGACCCAATGAGATGAGGATGATGCGTATGACGTGTAAGTGAGGTGTAGTCTTGTACAGACCCAGGCCGACCATTCCTTAAAGAGTATGGTTAATTAAACCCCAACCATCAAAGTACACCGGTAACCACTCTCTAGCATTCAAATCCGTGTAAAAGTAACTACCTTTACTAGGATTTTAACCAGGAACTATCGTCTCCAAAAATCAGCTGTTAAACAGCTTATTTTGGCGACGACTTTACCTCTAGACCAACCCGGTGGGTTAAATTAGATTCTTGATACTTTAATATTGTCCTTTACTTATTTACTTATTATTTCAAATTATTTAATTAAAATTATACAATCTTTTGTTTTCTTGCTTTAATTTGAGATATTTATTATTTTTTTATCATTTTTATCTTGATATTTTAAATTACTGTTTAAAATATTTAAACTTTAAATTATAAACTGTTTAATTTTGATTATTATTTATGATTATTTTAAAATTACATCGTGAATTTGCAACAATTGGTTAATTGAATTAGATCATCGATCAACGACGTACTGAAACACATACTGCTATTCTACAACCACAGGAACGGGCTATATTATGAAATACATTACTCTCAGAGGAGACAACCCTAACTAGTGTCTTTTACACCTCTACTGCTTCTGTTCTTAAATGCTTTAGTCATATTGTATGACCATATCATAAGAAATAGAACTATTTTTCGTAGCCCTGAAACTAGCAGATCGAGTGCAAATAATTCAGTACTTCACCAACCTGTTATGGGTACATTATTATTGTTACTTTGACAACCGTTTTATCTTGTCATGTCTCATCAAGTAGATAGAAGAAGTATAGTAGAAGTATAATAGAAGAAGTATAGTAGATAGAAGTAGATCTTGTCATTTGTCAAGTAGATAGAAGGAAGAAGAAATCGTGGATGACAGAGGAAATTCTGAGCCTAATGGATGAAAGAAGAAAATTGAAACAACATCCAGTGAAATATAAAAAGATGCAAAACATTATAAGAAAGAAAATACGTGAAGCCAAGGAGAAGGAGGAAAGGGAGAGGTGTGAAGAAATAGAACAATATCAAAAGAGATATGATGACTTTAATGTACATCGCAAAGTCAAGGAAGCAACGGGAATGTTTCGGAAGAAAACGTATGGGAAATTAGTAGATGAGAGCGGAAGGATAATAATTGATAGAGAAGAAAAGAAAGACACTTGGAAACAGTATCTCGAAAAATTGTTTTATGACGCACGACAGGAGGTGGAGCCAGAGATCAAGGATACAGATGGCCCGGACATTTTAAAGGAAGAAGTAGAAGCAGCCATTCAACAGCTCAAAAAGGGAAAAGCAACAGGACTGGATCGAATTCCTGCAGAGATCATTCAACTGATGGATGAAAAACGAGTGCAATGGTTAACTACAATTTTCAACACCGTTTATAGAAGAGGAATCATTCCAAGGGACTGGTTGAAGTCAGAATTTATAACTTTACCAAAGAAGAAAGGTGCTAAGAAGTGTGAAGACCACAGGACAATAAGCTTAATGAGTCATCTCCTAAAGTTATTCTTGAAAATAATTCATAAAAGAATGTATAAAATTTGTGAAGAGCAAATTTCGCCCAATCAATTCGGCTTCCTGAATGCGGTTGGGACTAGAGAGGCTCTATTTAGTGTGCAAATACTGTTCCAGAGATGTAGGGATGTGAGTTGCGACGTTTTTGCCTGTCTGATTGATTATCAAAAGGCGTTCGATCGTGTCAGGCACGAGAAGATGATGGCGATACTAGAGGAGATAGGAATAGACGCAAAGGACCGCAAAATAATAACAAATCTCTACTGGAACCAAACGGCGGTACTGAAATGTGGAGAAGACCACACAGATGAAGTTAAAATCTTGAGAGGTGTGAGACAGGGATGCATTTTGTCGCCGATCCTGTTCAATTTGTACTCCGAACGTATTTTCAGAGAAGCATTACATAATATAGAGGAGGGAATATCAATAAATGGAATCAGATTGAACAATTTAAGATATGCTGATGACACGCTGGTATTTGCCGACACCATACAAGGCCTACAAAAAGTAATGGACAAGCTAACAGCGGTTAGTGCAATATATGGATTGGAGATAAATCCTAACAAAACAAAAGTGATGATCATCAGCAAACAACAGATTGGTGCACACGATCATATTGTAGTCAATCGGGTTAGAATAGAAAGAGTGTCACAATGTCAATATCTGGGCACATGTATAAACGAGACGTGGGATAACTCGCAGGAAATAAAATGTCGTATTGCAAAGGCTAGAAGTGTCTTCAATAACATGGGTTCGGTTTTCAAGAGCCATAACTTGACACTTCCAATGAAATTACGACTGCTGAAGTGTTATGTATTCTCAGTCCTCCTCTACGGAGTAGAAGCCTGGACATTAACACAGGCAACAATTAACAAATTGCAAGCTTTTGAACTCTGGCTCTATAGACGAATACTGAGAATATCCTGGACCCAAAAAATCACCAACAAGGAAGTCTTACGTCGAATGGGCAAGGAAGCCGAGTTAGTTAACACAGTAAAGGCACGTAAACTTCAGTATTTGGGACACATAATGCGTAACGAGCACAGATATGAGTTGCTGCAACAAATTCTGCAGGGCAAAATTGACGGGAAAAGAAAACCGGGACGAAGAAGAATATCCTGGCTGGCCAATCTAAGAACCTGGTTTGAGAAGAGCTCACTGGAACTGTTTCGTATAGCCTCAGATAAAGTACGCATCGCCATGATGATCGCCAACCTCCGGACCGGAGCGGCACCCTGAGAAGAAGATGTCTCATCTTCTTTTTTGGAGTCTCCCGTATGCAGTTAATATTAAAAGACTGACTAAAAATTTGATAAGACTTAAGAAGTAATTTACAAGAAATGAAGAAAGCAATTTTTACAAAACTGAAAGTATTCGTTAGTATTTTTATAAAGAAATGGAATTTGGAAATATTTTAGACGACTGGATAGCAGAAATATGAAAGAAAATGTTAGGAATTCAACATGCCCTGAAGTGAACTTTCTCTGCCTTGTGTTTTTGGTGAAAAATATTTTCAACTTTTTCGCAATTTACCATATTATATATGTATATATTTTTAAAGCATACGAAAAAATATTCCACGTAACTGTAATGATCATGTCAATCTCTGTACTTTTGAAACTTTAAAAAAATATTTTTACAGATCATCATAAAAAAACATTCCTGTTTGATAAAATGTCATACAAATATCTTTGAAAGTTTTTTATTCTAAATTTTACATCAGAACCAATATTTTTCTTTATACAGTACAGAAATCAATGAAAATAATTTTTTTTGTTATTGCGAAAAAGTCAAAATCACTACGCCTACAAAAGAAAAAACTAATTATTAATTCTTCCTATTTCTCCCTCAAACGTTTACTTTCTTTTGCCCTATATGAATAATAATCATATGATAGGTAAAATTAGTAGATAATTATTCTTTTCATATCGATTTTTCAAAATCGATATATGACGATTTATCGATCGTACGAAACGGAATATTGTACAAAGTTGAAATTTAAAACTTAAGTTTAGTATCACTAGAAAACCCGACACAAACATTTTCATTAAAATCCTTCAACTGAAAATCGTGGTTTATAATTTTCTGTAGTCGTTTATTAGATTGTTTCTGTGTCTACTGGGTCATATTATGCTATTTTATTTTTTGTTTTCCAATGTACATTTTATATCACAAGTTAAAGCATATCTCATATTTCTATTACTTGTTTCTAGATTCAGTTTTCTTTATTTTCATCAAAAACCTTCCAACAATTTTCATTATAGAATCTTGTAGTACTATAGCCCTTAAGCCACTCTTATAGCCACATAAGAGGCATAACTGCCTGTTATGGGGTTAATAACTAACGTAAACGGTTAACTTATTTACTGCACATAACAGGCCGGCCGCATTGGCGTAGTTGGTAACGACCTAGCCTCTCATCATGCGGTTTTGAGTTCGAATCCCATTCAGGCACGGCATATTTTCATACGTTACAAAAAACAATTTCATCCTGCACCGTCTGCATTAGCAGTAATTGCAGAACAGTCAGATGTTAACTAGAAGAAAAAAAATAACAAGCAGGTAGAATGTTAAATTATTTACACTCGATCTGCTAGTTCAATTATTGTTTTTTTTGTTTAACGACCGACTGTGCTGCAAGTATTAATTAATTGCTAATGCAGACGGTGAAGGATGAAACGATTTTTGTAACGTACGAAAATATGCCGTGTCTGAGTGGAATTCGAACCCAAGACCGCATGATGAGAGGTGAGCACGTTACCAACTCTCCAATGCTACCGGAATGCTAGTTCCAGGGCAATAAAAAAATATTTCTATTTCTTATCACATGATCAGTTAATATATCACTGAAAAACAGAAGAGAAAGAGATGTAAAAGACATTAGTCAGAGTTATGTTCTCTGAGAGTAATGAATTTCATTATACAGCCAGACCCTGTGATGAATGAAATAAAGGTGTCACTTGTAGGATGGAAAGTAGTTGTTTTTCGGAGAGACTGGAATGCTGATAGCATAGGTTGTTTTTTCACTCAGTGAGGAATGCATGGTAGACCATCTCACTCTTCTTTTACTTAATAAATCCTCTAGAGATTCAAACCAGCCTTTCAGCTGTTTTTGGTTCGAATCCCATTCAAGCACGGCATGTTTTCATACGTTACAAAATCATTTTATCCTTCACCGTCTGCATTAGCAGTAATTGCAGAACAGTCGTACGTTCAACCAAAGAAAGTTTTGGTTGTTGACCTAAAAACACAATTAGTTATTGTGTAAAAAGTATTGAATTATGTTGAAATTGTTTGGCCATAATATTAACTTTTTATCTATTTTGATTTTGTCGAAAAGATCCAGTTAGGAAACACAGACGAGATTCTATCTGTATTACGTTTCTGCGTCCTTCAAAAGATAATTAACATTTCACGTTAAATAATATTGTACATACTAGACACGTTAATTAAATTTATCGAAAAGTTAGCAAACTGTATTAAGGTTTTTTTATATTTGAGTTCATATATCTCTCATTGATATTTGAGTTACCTCTTCTACAAAAGGATACGAGAAAATGTTTTCCTTTTGCTTGTTTCATTGATATTAGTATGATACAGTTATAAGGATTCTGTGCCGAGTACATAAGTATGTGTGTTAGTGTGTTGGTGACTATAAAGAGAAGTTGTTATTACATGAAATTTCTGTGAGTTCAAATTTTGAAAATGATGAACAACTTCCTTATGGATAATGTTCCATATATTTATGTAAATTGTTAAAGGGTGTAACAACTCCAACTTGTTCGTCCACAAATTTTCAGCAAAGTTTTCCTTTAGACATGCCTAGCCTTTATCACTTGACCTGTACTAGTAATTCAGTCATTCTGTAATGATATACTCGTAATATCTATTAGCCTATAGTTCATGCAAACAGAGATGATTGTAATATACGCGGCGGTAAAATATGAGAGTTTACAGGTACTATTCAGGGCAAATTGATTGGAACAAAGAAAAAACCCACTTACACTTTTACTTCCTCTTATGAATATTAGAAAGAAAAGTATTGTTTTCATGTCGATTTTTCGAAATCGAGTTTTCACCGGATGTGGACGTTTTCAGACCCCTGAACCTAAAAAAACATGTTTAGCGATTGGTCTGTGTGTGTAAATAAAATATCTCAAGAATGGAACATTTTACGAAGTTAAAACTTAAAACTTAAGTTAAATACACTACTACCAGATCCGACACAATCATTTTCATCAAAATCAGTCAACTGGAAGTAGTAGCTTATTCGTGTCGTTTTTAACTTTTTGGCGATTTTCTCAAAAACCACTTCTACGATTTTTTTAAAAATCGCTTCATTTATTAAAATTTTTATTTTCTACAAGATAGAGTAGTTGCTATGTCTGCTGACATTCTTGGGAAGGCTGTTCTCTCGTAGAAAAAATGTTAAGATTTCAGCCTTAATATGCAGTTTAGGGCAAAGGAGTCTATAATAAAATTTGTAGGCAATTTACAACTTTTTTTGTTAAAAAGTTTTTGTATAATGCTTATTTTAGTTATAATTAGTAATTTTCTGGTTTTTCATGAAAATCTGTAAAAAATGGTTTTTTAAAGATATCGGCCTTCTATGCATTTTACGACAAAAGTGTATAAGCAAGTTTGTATGAAAATTAAAAGATATACAACTTTTCTTTAGAGAATTTTTTTTTACAGAAAAATATCAAAATTAAATATTTGTTTAGCGTCACAAAATGATTTTCCGTATTAAGCCAAACTAAGGTTGATTTTCATTTTGCGTGATTAAAATTAGGTTATGTTTTTTGAGGTTAGTTTTTTGTTTATTTCTAATGTTTTATTACTAATATTAGTATTTTTCATTTTATGCCATGGCAAGAGAAAATTGTGTGAGTGTTTTGCACCAGATGTTTCAAGACACTATGCTTTTATTTATTATGCCTTTATACTGATGTATCTTTACTAGTATGAAGTATGTACTCCTTTAGCAGAAATCACCTCTTGACATTTTGACATTGACTCTATTAGATTAATATACATTTTCTTGACTTCAATATAATGGAACGACACTTCTATTGCATCAGTTCTTTTCTTGTAAAATTCATATAACCTAAAAGACTCTTCAAGACATTCCAAAAGTTTTCAATAGGATTTAGTCTGGTGAATTTTCAAACCAATCAAGCACATTCACTTAATATTTAATTATATAAGTCTTTACCAATTTTGAATTATACAAGGAATCATTGTCAATGATTCAAAACATTGTCAATGATTCAAAACATTGTCAATATTTTGAATTTTGCAAAAACAGCAATGAGATCCAGAAAACATCATGCGTGAAAAATTTATTTAAGGTAATTTTTAGTTGGCACAAACGATAAAAGAAAAATCTGGTGTGAAATATTCACACAATTTTCTCTTGCCAATGGAAATAATGAATAATAACCTATAATAATAGTAATAAAACATTAGAAATAAACAAAAAACTAACCTCAAAAAATATAACTTTATTTTAATTATGAGTGAATGATGCAAAATGAAAATCAACCTCAGTTTGGCTTAAAAATACAGAAAATCATTCCTTCACGCTAAACTAGGTTCTGTAAAGACCTTAATTTAATAATTCTTTACTTTAATACTAAATACTTTAATTTCCCATAAATTTGTTTATACACTACTTTTGTCGTGAAATGCCAAATTCATTTATCAACCAGTTTTAAAAACTGGTTTTTTTTTTGGTTTTAACTGGTTGGGGTTTTTTTTATTTCTAAGGCTGAAATCTTAAAAAAACTATTTATTCACACTTTCGTGAAAAAAACAGAAAATCGCTAGTAACTGCTAAACTAAGCGTTTTACAAAAACAAGTTAAAAATAAAAGTTGTAGGTTTTCAAATTCTCTACAACTTTTAATATACATTTTTGCGTTAAAATGTATATTAAAGTGGCACTCTTAAAATTAAACATTTTTTTATGAAAGCACAGCCTCCCTAAGAATATCAGCAGAAAAGGCACCTACCCTATCTCATACAGTATAAAAAATTTAGTAAATGAGGCAACTTTTAAAAAATTGTAGGAGCCATTTTTGAGAAAATCGCAAAAAAGTGAAAAATGACATGAATAAACTATTACTTCCGGTTGACCGATTTTGATAACAATGTTCGTGTCGGGTCCTCTAATGGTATCTAACTTAAGTATCAAGTTTCAAGTTCGTGTAATATTCCGTTCTTGAGATATTTTGTTCACACACACACACACACACACACGCACGTACACACACACACACACACACACACACACACACCAATCGCTAAAAACATGTTTATTGGGTTCAGGGGGTCTGAAAACGTGTAGATCCAGTGAAAACTCGATTTCGAAAAATTTACTTGAAAACAATACTTTCCTTCCTATATTCATATAGGCAAGAGAAAGTAAAAGAAGATCGAATTTTATATGAAACTCAATAACTTTGGGCCTCACAGTACGTAAAGTACACAAGCACGATCATAACACGCACAAAATTTTATTAATTTCGCTGGTACATATGCAAAATGCGGATGAAATTACATTAGGACATCAATTAGGAAGGCGTAAATTTGATTATGATGCTTCGACACGCGAATATTAATGGCCGACCGAACGATTTGCTTAATTGATTGACTTTAGGTGATGTGAATATTCGAGTTATATAATCTGCTGTGTCAAACAAAGCATTCAGAGCTACATATATCAGGTTCAAAAATTTCTATTTTGCTTATAAACGAATATGTATCCTGATTCCAACAATAAAGGTACCTAAATGTAGTGAAAATTAGTAAAATTTTCGGCATATGATTTATAGCTACTGCGAATAAGTTGTTTCTTTATACAGAATAAAGCCTCCTTCTTACAGTGGCACTTGTGTAGTAATATTGGGGCCATGGAATTCTTGACAATCGTTACAGTGGCATTGTCTTGTTCTCAAGTGTCGTTACCTCAGTGAAATTTTGATGGGTTAACACGTTGAGCCCGTAGGCTGGAATCACGGATGTAACGCTTTGCCGACACATCATTGCAGTAAGGGAATTCCATGAAGCCTAAAGGCGTCAGTCGGTCACACAAACGATATTACCTATCTGTTCATCTATTCATCAGTTTAATGTAGTACTGTACCAGGTGTCCCATATCTCAGTTTCTCCATAAAATAGGATAGTTTGTATTGATAAGTTTGTTACTTTTTTACGATAGCATTTACGACGTATAAAATTAATTTTGTTGTCCGTTATAGTGAGTTTAGTCTCTAAGCCATGTCGTCCATCTCTATTCCAAGTTTTTCACGAGAGTAATCCCGATAGGCGATTGGAATTCTGTGAGGCAGTCGCTATCCGTACAAAAGAAAATCTAAATTTCTTGCGATCAATTTTGTGGTAAGTTGAGGCATTTTAAAACTCAATGAACGTGTTAATCGGCGTAACTGCGAGTACTCGTCGGACACAAACCCACATAAGGTTATCCAAGAAGAGCTTAATATACTTAGTGTTATGGTGTGGGGAGAAATTTCGAGGGCTGCATTCGTTCAAAAATAGTTGTGGCTAATACCGGTGTGGAGAGAGGATCTCATTTTCGTTATTTAAGGTATAATGTGGGATTTGATTCTGATTTGGATATAGAAGAGAAATCAAGCCAATTCCAGAAGATATGCGAGACTATAAGCAGAACATTGAGTAATAGATCGAGAAAGGTTACAAAACTTATGTTTTAAAAATAAATAGCAGCTCCAGTTATTCTGTACGGAAGTGAGACGTGGACAACAACAAAAACACAAGAGCGGAGAATCCAGACGGTAGAGATGAGATTTATTCGAAGAACTAAGGGGTGTACACGATTAGACAGAATAAGGAATGAGGAAATCTGGTCAGAATTGGGTATTTACAACTTCAACGAAGAGATAAAGGATTATCGCCGAACTTGGAGACAGTACATGGCAAGGATGTCAGATCACAGGATACCTAAGAAGCAACACTGGTATGCTCCAAAAGGTAACAGGGATTTCGATAAACCTAGGATAAGTTGGAGATGATTTAGTTTGTGAGTTTGGAACAGGCTGCGGTCTTAATCCTTGGTTGGAAGAAGAAGAAATTTCTGGCACTAGGTAACAAAAGATGACAGCGCTTGTAGGATTGTTTGAATGCTTGAACAATATTTACTAACATTGTGCGTTTGCCGGTGATTAAACAAAAGCTATAGAAACGTAGTAGGGTATATGACGCCTTAAGGCGTCAATCGGCCCTGGGAAGAAATGGGTGTTTCAAAAAGGACGTATAAGACAAAGGATAAAAGGACGTATTAAAAAGATGTACAAGGAGACATGAAATTTCCCTATGCGTTACTTACAACTTCTTAATGTTATGTTTTATAACATTAAGAAGTTGTAAGTAACGCATAGGGAAATTTCATGTCTCCTTATACATCTGTTGGCAACACTGTATTTAAAGTCAACAGCTTGTAACAATTGAAATAATCATAGGGTGCACCAGTGCTATTCTAGTATCCATTTATCTCTATTGGGTCAAAAATGTTGTTTTCGAAAGACGAACCCATGTTTATTTTGGAGACTTATTTCGCTAATTAGTCTTACAAACAAAGCAATTATACTAACTACACGAGGCAAGGCTATTGAAAAAAACCGAAAATGACGTTGTAAAAAAATTATTTAAATTTTATACATAATCATTTATTGACACCTTCAATTAACACTCCTTCTCTATCACTGCAACGCTCTTGACAGATAACGCGGAATGAGCTGGCGCATTGTCTTGATGGAGAACCCTTGATTTGTCCTTCCACGTTTCGGGGCGTTTTTCCTTACTCTTTGACGTAGTTTAGAAAATACCTTCACTGGGTTCCTGAAGGTGAAACAATTAATCAATATTACTACCTTGACGTACTTTCTAAACTACGTCAAAGAGTAAGTAAAAACCCCCGAAATTTGGAAGGACAAATCATGGATTCTCCACCAAGACAAATCGCCAGCTCATTCCGCGTTATTTGTCAAAAGGTTCCTAGCCAAGTACAGCATCTCAGTGTTAGAACATCCATCTTATTCACCAGATCTTGCACCATGTGACTTCTACCTTTTCCCTAAGGTGAAATCTGCATTAAAAGGGACAAGATTTGAGTCTGTGGAAGCTGTAAAAGAGAAAGCGGCACGTGTCCTGAAGGAGCTGACAGAAGATGACTTCCAGCACCGTTTACAACAATGTAAAATTTGCATGAAGCGTTTTAGGGATAGAGAAGTAGTGAATATTGGAGGTGACTATAAGTGATTATGTATAAAAAAATAAATTTTTTTACAATGTCAGTCTCATTACTTAATAGCCACACCTCGTATTTTAAGTATTATACTGAGCATTAGACTTATGTATTAAATTAACTATAATTGAATGATTAAACAGAAAGAGGAATATTAAATATCAGAGTAATGGACAGTAGCAAGGAAAGACCAATTTATTGCTATTCTAACGTAATAAAGACTAATTAAATTAAACCTTCCAGTGAACCGAAAATCATTTACGAAATTAAGATATTTTATTTCGTTAATTAAATTTTTCCAAAATCAAATTTCTTTAAATGACGTTTCAATGGAAATTCTTACTTTCCATTAAGTTTCTTAAATTCAATTGTTCAATTTTAATTTTTCCTGAAAAGTAATAATCTATGTATGAAGTGTTCACTAATGAACATTTAGTGAAGTGGTGATTACGAATTGTAATTGCAGTCATTATAAAATTATGTTTCTTGTGTAGTCATTATGAACATTTAAATTTTGTAAAAAGGTATTTCATTGTACATAAATTACCACTTCAAATTCGGTTGGTGAATCAAAAAACGGCGTAAATATATACTGTCTTGCTTTTGCAGAAAACCTAGAAATAATTTCTAGAAACACAGAAATAGTAAGTTATTTGAGTTAATCAATCAGTTAAAAGAACAACCAGAAAACATTGGACTACTTATATTGTTTCAAGAAAACTACGTACATAACGAACATGAAATCTGCCCCACATCATTTGAAGACACAATGCGGAATGATTGGGAAAGTTCATAAATTTCAAGTATTTCGGGAAGATGATTCAACGAAAGACTAGTGAAAAGGAAGTGTACAACAGCAGACGAGGGACCTCACCACCGGTATAAAAAGAATCACTTTCATTTTTTTTCTAATTTTATGTCTGACTGTTTTGCAATTTCTGCTAATGCAGACGATCCATGAAGATGAGTGATGAAAAAATGGTAGACCTGACCGGGAATTGAATCAGGTCCCTGGCGTAGAAGCCAGTTGCGCTAACCACTACACTAACTCTCAAAGCAAACCAAGAACAGATATTGAGGAGTTATATGTAAAATAGGTGTATACTATCGTATATACCACGATTTTCACTATAGGACCGAAAAATCTTATTTCAACGTCTTTGTATTTGAGTTTGTAAGAGTTTTGAACGTGTAACTCTATTTACAAACTGTACCACTGTATTCAGTAAATCAGAAATATTTTCTGATTGGCATGGGCAGGAAAAGACTTATTTTTTCATGGTGGAACAGGAACAAAAGTGAAATGTTCATTTTCAGGGAGCTACACATTATGAAATGTTAAGAATATTGGAATACTTAATATTTTACGATTAATACAATAGCTGTTTATTATATTTTGTAAAGTTATAAGAATGAATAAATATATTATCATTATTACAAGAAATAGAATAGATTTTACCAAAGGCAATAAAAAAATAATAATAATGCTCTGGAGAGAATTCGATTACTGAGTTATGGATTCCATTATTCTTTTAAAAGTACTGCCAAGTATGTATTACGTCTTTAATTTCATTTTTATATTTTTATTTTGTATACTCAGAATTTCCTCAATATCCTGTTTATTCTCTAACAAAAAATAGAAATATCTTTCATTGTTTATCTTCCTTCTGTGGGAAATTTAAAGAAAAAGGAAATAGAAAATATTTTAGTGCATTGTTATTAGAGAAGAATGTATGAGCTTTGGCATCTATGATATTTTATTAAAATCTACAAAGTGATGGAAATATTGTTGGCATCTCTAGGATTTGTCTAGGTAATCGTGAGTACTCTTACACGAACTAACATAAAATTTCTTGCTTAAGTGATAATACAATTATGAAAAACTTTCAATAAATTAACGAGATAAATATTGTTGTAATAAAAAAAAGATTCATTTAATGCTAATGAAACTTACACAAATCTTCAACATTTAGAACTTGTTTCTGTGAAATTCACACCGCAGAAGTTTTTACCTTCACTGCATTCGTGTACCGTTTCATTGTTGTCAAACTTCTCGGCGCGTAAAAAAAACTAGAGTGGGCTGAACAGATATCATAGATTAAGGGAGCGAGATCTGGGCAGTAAGCAGGTTATGAGAAAACCTCCCATCCAATTTACTCGAGCATTTCACTTGTACTCTGAGTGGTGTGAGGTCGCGCCCCCAATGCAAAAGAATAAATAAATAGACTTTATTGTCACGTAAATTAATATACAGTTAAGACATGCCAAAATAATATTGTGACACTTATTGCTAAGGTCCGTTTCGGGATCTAGGTTATTAAATAATTAATACACTAAATTTTACAATTACAAAGATTTATTACACTAAAAGATTACAAAATAACTAATTCAACTAATTATAATTAAGAAATACAATAAATGATTTAATGATTCACTTAAAATAAATAACAAACAATAAATAACTTAATAACTTACTTAGCCTACTTACAATCACTTTTATAGATTACACTAACATACAACACAAACTGAATTCACAAAACTACACATTAACTTTACAATACACACACAACAAAGAGACGGTATAACAATCTTACTCGGATACGTAATCTGTTTGCGCACCTCGACAATCAAACGGCAAAGATCACACGAATACTGACTGGACCGCCGCCCGGGGGCCTCCTTTTATTATCATTCACAAAGATCGTTCCAGAACAAAGTAGAGAAATCTACCCAAGTACAAAAATAACTCTTTATTAATGAATGCTAGAAAAATCCCTTTGTTAACAAGTCAACTATTGTAAATAGAAACGTAAACAACCTCATAAACAACTTCATAAAAATAGCTGTACACAATAGTATACCTGAACTTTATGATAGTTATTTCAACCCTTATGAATGAATAGACACTTTTATGGTTACAACTGTCATTTACAAAACTGATCTTATTGTGTAAATTATTGTTATTTTATTATTTCTTAACTATGTTTATGAATGGAATTCTGGAAGATTCGTGAGCGATCCCGTCTTTTCTCGATCTTGTTACAATATTATAAATAATAAATACTATATAGTAAGTAATACAGTCTTTCTGTTCTTTTGTTAGAGGACAATTGACCTCTATTTATTGAAATTCTCTGTTATATCGAAATATTTCCTTAGTTTCGTGAAATTTTAATGTAAAAATGTTTCTGTACATCAAAAAAATTTTATATATCGAACTTAATTTTTGTGAAAATATAAATAGAACTCCATATAACCATCCCATAACACACTAGTCAATCCGAAAAATAGAGAGACAGCAACGTGCCAATACAGTACGTTAACCACGGTCTCAACGTATAAAAGTATTGTGCTACTCTTTTACTATGTACGACCAAAAAATTGTAAATACGATGATGTAGACGAAGCAGTTCTCAAATGGGTAAAAATGTTACGAGATATAAATATGCTTAAGCAAAAAAGAAAAGTTGTTCTTTTTGTGGACAATTTCCCTGCACATCCGTCTTCTGTCTGAAATAAGTTAGTAAACGTGAAGCTTGTTTTTCCCCTCCAAATACTACGTCGAAAATACAATCTTTAGACCAAGGTGTTATTAAAACTCTAAAAATGTATTGTTTAAAACAGCTACTCAAGAGACTTATTCTTGCGCTGTAAAATGACAAACTTATTGAAAATAATATTAACCTCAGGCTGTCTATATCAGAGTTAGTAAAGGTGTGGCAAACGATGTAGCGGAATCGACGATGAACAAATAATTTTTAAAAGCCGGCTTCTCTGAAAAAACTGTTGTGAAAGAAATTAATGCACTACCGCAACTTGAGGAATGTTGGGTCCATTGGCAGGTACGATAAACGATGATATTTCACTCAATGAATTTTTAAGGGTAAATGAAGTTATTGTAGCAGAATCCAACCGATGCATGTTTTTCATTACTCATTTTATTTCATTATTTTTAACCAAAATACAGTATTATTTAAGTATAATGCGTAGCCTTATAAGTCTATACTATTTTTTAAGGCTGATGAGCTTTCGTTTGCATTGCTCCCTACCCACTTTATAGCTAGCAAATGACTTGCTAGCAACTTTGCCAATACTTGCTCTTGTAGCTCAGTTAAATATTTCGTCGGCCATTTTTTTGGTCTTTCAAAAATAATTTTATAACATACAAAAATACAATCAGCTGATTATGTTATCGCGCTCTTTAATCGATGTTTTCAGTATGAGATGCAAGACGAGAGTGAACTATTGCGGCTCTTATATGCATGCGCGCGTAATGTTTGTCAGGTACAATTTGACAACGCTGGCAAACGTTCTGATTGGTCTAAATGTGTGGAACAGCAGAATTTATCAATCGTGAAAGCATATTATATAAAACTGTACTATATAACAAACGTTATTGTAAACAAATACTATTTTTTACGCAATACGGTTACGGTCAAGTAATCTCACGTAATATATGTAGCAGTCTTATGAGAACAAAACAGCGTTTCTCTTTATCGAAGTTTCTATACATCAAATGTTTTATAAAGAACCTTCAATTTCGATATGTGGGGGTCCGGCTGTATAATGTATAATAGAATAATATAATAATATGGTTTACATAATTATGACAATTCAAATTATTTGGATTAGATGTTAACCGTGAACATTGTCCATATTTACATTCCAACTTAATAATCGTGCATTAAACAGATAGCAATTATTAATTAAGATAAGAAGCAGAAAACACATAATTAATTATATGACCGAATAATTTTAACATAACTTTATATGAATTTTTAAACATATTTATATTTTAATGAATTTAACTGACACTTAACTGATTAACTTTGTAATGGGAATAATAAAAATAACAGTATAAATTTATTGCAATTACACAAAGAAAGTTGTTTTTGTTTTATTTTTATGTATAACTTATTTATTTAACGTCGCATTTACAATGTGTCAGTAGTGACTGCAATTTACATAATAATTACTTCACAAAATATTAATTACAAAAAGAAATTTATCAACAATTAAAATTAAAATATGAGATACTGGGTAACAAGTAAGAGCAATCGAATATTCTGAAATAACAAACAAAAAATACAAAATAATTAACAGAAACTAAACATTACCTACGAAACAGAAAAAAACTACACAAAAACCAATTAGGCTTAATAGAAACTGAAATAAAAAAGTAAATCTATTTAAAAAGACGACAAATACCCAAAAAATGTCATCATCATCATTATCTTCTTTTTTAACCCAAAGATTAGGCCACAGCCTGTTCCGAACTCACAAACTATATCACCTATCTCCATATTCTTCTAGGTCTACCGACAACCCTTTTCCCTTCTGGAGCATACCAGTGTGTCTGCTTAGGCATCCAACATCCGACATCCTTGCCGTGTGCTGTCTTCAACTTTAACGATAATCCTTTATGTTTTCGTTCAAGATGTATATACCTAATTCTGACCTGATATTCTCATTCCTTATTCTGTCCAAGCCTGTACACCCCTTAGTTTTTCAAATAAATCTCATCTCTGCCGTCTGGATTCTCCACTCTTGAGTTTTCGTTGTTGTCCCCGCGTTACTTCTGTACAGAATAACTGGAGCTGCCATAACTTTGTAAAACTTTACTTTTGTATCCTTTCTCGCTTTATTACCCAAAGTTCTGCTTACAGTTTCGCATATGTCCTGGAATTGGCTTAAATTCTGCTCTATATCTAGATCCAATTGAATCCCACTTTACACCCTAAATAACGAAAGTGAGATACTCTCTCCATACCGGTATTATCCACAACTATTTTCGAATGAACAGGATATTTTCCCTTAAAATCCATTATTTGGGTTTTATCAATAGAAATTTTCAAGACAAAATCTTTTCACAGTTTGTGTAACATATAACTCGTCCATGTAAATATTTTCACCGCCACCCCTGCTAATTAATCATTTACTGTGCTGCCGGCTTTCAATACTTCTTCCGGCCTTTGTCGGCTCACCGACAAACCTTTCGGCTCCGCACCGACAGAGGCCTTTGTCATCAAGGCCAAGCCAGTCGCCGCCCTCTTTCACAGCGCTCACGGCAACTATATAAAGAGCGCTGCACTGAGCCGAGGGATTCAATTCCGATGAAGACTCCGAGGGATTCACTTCAAACCAGACAGCAGACAAGACATCCACCACGGCACACGGCTGCCGGACTCCAGTGAAGACTAATCGACGACCCCACAAGAGAGAAGATGCTTCCGCTCGCCGACCCGTCACCGTAAGCCGTCGACTGGGCTGTCATCGCCGGCTGACGCGAGCGATGCCCACAGCGGTCCCTCGACCGAGCCTTACGCCCACCGGAACCGACGAAGCAGCCATCGACGCACTACTGAGAGGGAAGAAGATGATGTCTCCGCTGGACGACGACACGCCGTGTCGTCCAGCTCCTCGACCGCCACAACGCTACGACCGACGCCTCTCCAAGACGACCACCGCTTAAACGGCCCTTTTCAGGGCCACCAAACAAATAAGGTTTGCCACTTAATGTCGCCATCCGGTGACGATACAATGAAAAATTTCATTATATGAAAATTTCATGACGTTATAAATTTCCCAAAACTCACTATGAACATTGCACTTGGACGAGACCGTTGAACCCTGTTTTTCATGAATGGATTTCAGCGTATATTAAAAAAATCTTTATAATAAAATTGTTTTTCTGGAAGAAACTGCGTTAATTTGAAAAATGTGTGACGAAATATTTTTCAAATGATTTGGTTGGCTGTTATACATTTTGAGTCACACCTTTTTAGAGAGCGTCCTTACGTTTTCATCCTATAGCTTGCCTCATTTTCTGTTGGAACATGTTAAAATAGTCCTCACTTTTCAAGGTTTTTCATCTAATTAATCACAAAACATTTGATTAGACTCACGAATCTCGGAAGCCAAATTCATGTAGCGGCCGACGCATAAATTTGTCTAACAATGCTATGAAATAAAAATTATAACAGGAAGGATCATTAATAAGGTTGCTGTAAATAACTGACAGTTTCTTAAGTAATAAGATTCACAGATGACATTTATGAATTTTATAACAAGACAGAATACGTAAGTGAAGAAATTCAATAAAATTTAAACGACTGGTTTATAAGTGTTCATCCTCATTTCGTTCAAAACATTACCTTGTTTTGGGGTTTCAAATTAACTAATGGAAGACTGTACCATGTATCCCCTAATGTTAAAATTGCTATCTTTATATACCTTTTTCGCAGAAGTGGTTAGAGTACAGAAATGAGGTTTTGCAGATTTATAGATATATGTATTCTGTAACTACTGTGTTTTTTTCAAAGATATTATTATTTATCTGCAATTAAAAACCAAATTAGGCGGCCGAATTGGTATAGTTGGTAACGTACACGCCTATCATCATGCGGTCATGGGTTCGAATCCCACTCAGGCATGGAATATTTTCATACGTTAAAAAAACCTTTTTATTCTCCATTGTATAGAGTTACACCTCAACGTAGGAGCTAATAACTTTTGTAGTTGATGTGACGTTAAATAAATATATATTAAAAAAAATTATTTGTAAAACCAAAGTTTTGACTCAATTTTCACAAATGTTTTGTTAAACAACTTTATTTATACGTGTCTCAGGAGGTAAAAAAACTAACTGTATGTAAACCTATATAAAGAATAACTGGTAAAAATCTCAGCTCTGTAGCATTTTTGGTTCCTGAGGAAAAGATACATAACTACTAAAAAACTAAATTTATGGGAAAATGTAAAAAGCTATGTCGTCGTGCCCTCGAAATCTTACAAAGTATTATTATTACAGAATTTACAGGTAGCTATACCATTAAGTAATTCTGTAAACACTTCTAAGTCTGAAAGAATATTCTCTTTTGTTAATTCTGGACTTACATTACTGCAACTTTCAATAATATTCTGTAACACACCAACAGAAGAAAATAGTTTTTTTGCAGATGCTGGGGAAGCCAACCCCACTTGTAGATGCCCCAAAAGTAGAAGCTTCTGAAACTAAATCTAAACTTACATATAATGTTACAGGTAATTGGCTAACTTTACCTCTTCCAAAACCTGCTTTCTTCGTACTAAGCAACCGAAATAACCGTCGCATTTTGACTTTTACACATGGTAAAGTAAATACTCACACTAAGTAAACTTACAAACTTCACAACAAAATACTGAATTTATATGATACATGGTTGATATTAGACTTGTATGAAGGACAGAAACCGTGATGCAAGTATTAAAAAAACAAAAATTTCCTTTGCAATAAAATTGGAATGGTTTCAACAATAAAATATTCATTGTTGTTTATTATAATATGAAGTTGGTCTGAAAAGGCGTAACATAAATTAAGTTTTTTCGACCAAATAAATTTATTTGAACACATATTTGTATATATTTCTTAAAGATTAAATACTAAAGTATTTAAAAATACAAAAAAACTGAAAATCGATTTTTTTCACTGAAAACCAATGTTCACGATCTCCCCTTTAAACATTGTTATATCTTTAGAAAATGTAACAACACAATGTAGTTGTTAAAAAGCATGATAGTCGATGTAATTCTAAACGACCAGAAGGAAAAACAAATACTTTGTTAACTACCTTCTTTGTAATGTATAAACTTTTAACGGAATTTCTTTGTAACTTCGAGAAACTTGCCCTAGATGAAATTACTTTTCTTGGCTAGGGAATCTTCCGGGATTTTCTAATGAACTAATAATGATGTACGCTTTTAACCTTTTCAAAAAATAACTTGTTCTTCTACGTAAGAAGAAAATACTTTTAGTTTTATAAAACAAAATAAAACGATTATCATTATTTGAACAATTCTGTACAGTAAAACCTCCACAAACGACCATCTTTTCTAAGCGACCAACTATCTAACCGACCAGATTTTTCGGGAACCAAAATATTAACTATTCTCCCCATAAAAACTTACCTTCGTTAAACGACCACTCTCTAATTCGACTGCGACCGGAAAAACCGAGCAAAAGCGACCACTTTAATTTAATAATATAATATAATTTTTGTAAGTAAAGGGAAAATAAATAAATAAATGAATAATCTTTTGAACTACAGCTGGCTATCGACTGACTGTATTATGACATTATTTTTAAAAGAATGAGAAAATGAAAGATAATTTCATCCATCTCTGACTTCTATTACAAGACGTACAGTTTTGATATTATATTTTACATAAACAAGATATATTTACAAAATGCATACTATTAAACGATATGAAAAATACAATACATATAAAAAAATTGATTAAAAAGAAATAATAAAGCATGTTTTATTTAGAATATGAAGAAAGCAGGAGTATTATAAAACTCCAGATTGTTTGGATGTACACAATTCATATCTGACATGAGATTAAAGGGAAAGAAAGAACGAAATACCAGCATTGAAATACATTCAGTTTAGGTAAGGCTAAAGAAGTAGTTTATACGAACGTAGATAGATAATCTTATATATAAAATGAAAAATTTATTGCTCCGTATATTCTTACGAAATACATACATGTATTACGTAGAATATTACTAATATACGTAAGGAATTTGAAGAAAACCGAAATGAATATATGTTATCTATATCAGTATCCCTATGGGACTAGGCTTACAGTTCTCTGTTATCAATAAATGTTTCATTTATTGATAGAATAAATATCATAATATTCTTTTTTCAACCCTCACGTCATACATTCGTTTTTTCTTTTATTTTAAAGCCTCATTGGACCACTTTAGTTCATAGCCTGGTAAGCTCATTTTCTAATTTTAATCTTCTTGGACGGGTGAAGTATCAAATTATTTACATTCAATCTTTTAGTTGCAGGGCTAATATAAATAGTTCTGTTTCTTATCTTATGGTCAGCCAATTAAATGACTAAATCATGTAAGAACAGAAGAGGTACAGATGTAAAAGACAATTATCAGAGTTATCTCCTCTGAAAGTTTTGAATTTCATTATACAGCCAGACCCTGTGGTGAATGAAGTAAAGGTGTCATTTGCAGAGTGGAAAATGTGTGCTTTTCAGAGGGCATGCTGATAAACGTACTTTTCCACTCGGTGAGGAACGCAAGGTAAACCACTTAAGTTCTCATTTTACATAGTAAAACCTCTGTAGGTTCAAACCAGCCTTTCAGCTAATGACCTATACAACAAAAATATTCTTGATGTTGTTTTGCATTTTTTTTATATTTTTTTTGATCTCCCAAAATTCTTCAAGGCTTCTGATCTTCTGAGCCGTTTTTCTTCGAAAAACATTTGTTTTCTCGCCACCTTTGTTTTCTCTTAGAATCTGGTTATTGGGTTTTTGATTTGATGATAGTTTTTTGATTTAGTTTTTAAGTAATTTATTTGATATTGAGTTCTGTCATTTCCTTCTTGAACTCCTTGATCCATTTTAGTGTATTTACTTTGTTCCAGAAAAACTCTTTCAGTCTTTATACTAATCTTGTGTCGTCAACTCTGTTCACTTAGCCCAGGAATGATATTTTATTCTTTTTTTTTTTGTTAAACGTCCGATTTTTCTGCAATTACTGCTAATGCAAACGGTGAAGAATAAAATGATTTTTTTGTAACGTACGAAAATATGCCGTGTCTGAATAGGGTTTGAACCCAAGACCGCATGATGAGAGGCGAGCACGTTACCAACTACGCCAATGCGGCCGACAAGTTATTTATTTCTCCTGATCGTAGGCTACCTGTTAGTGGTTCGATCATCTTGTAGAGTTTACTGTTTGGGATGGTTTTCCACTACCATCCCATCCTTTATATTGTTTTTGTTGATAACACACTTCTCACTATTCTTCTCCCGACTTTTTCTATCTTGTCTTTATCGCTAGTTCAAATTGGCCGGAATAATGTCTCACTTCCATAAAGAATTTCTGGTACATAATACCACTGTCTAAAAGTGTCTCAATTTGGTGTTTGTTGTAGATATTTTGTTCACTGATATTTTTGTTTCACTGATCTGTTGAGTTTCTCTGCTCGTGCTTTCCAGTTACTTTTTTCTTTAATGTTGTGTATGATATTCTCTCCAAGGCGTTTACAATTGTTAACAAGTTCTATGTTATTGTTGAGGTTTACTTTGTAAATTCAAAGTGGATCACGGAACATGATCTTGGTCTTTCCGTAGAATATCCTTAGTCCAATTTTCTCAGCAGTATTTTCCAGGCTTACTAACTGCTATCTTGTTTCTACTATTCTGTTCAAGAGCAACGCCAAATCATCTGCAAATCCCAGACAGTGGACTGTGATTTGTTGTTTATAATACTACAAAATATTATCATATTTTTGTCTTTTAAAGATAATATGTTTGGAATCGTAACGTGTGCATTCGTAAACGACTCTAAAAATAAATTTTGTTATCGTATGTCGGACGACAATGATATTTGAATTACTTGCACAGTGGAAATCGGGTGAATATAAAGCAAAGATTAATGAAAAGCTGCATTGACGTAAAGGATGGAAGAGTTTTGACTTAAAATAATCACACAATAAAATATTTGGTGTGAAACACTCACAGACTTTCTTTTGCCCCGTAGGTAATGAAAAATATAGGTAACCCATGTTTAATCATAGCATAGTAAACTATGTCAAATGAATAACATAACCTAATTTTAATCATGAGTGAATGCGCAAAATGAAAATAAACCTCCCTGTTCGACTTAAATTAGGAAAAACAAAGAAAAATGCTTAAATAAATAGTTGTAGGGTTTTTAATTTTCTATAACTTTAATTATAGGTAATATAAACGTTTGTAGTGAAATGTACACTAAGATCGCGATCTTAAAAATCTCATATTTTTACCGATTTTGACGGAAAGAAAAATAGAAAATCACTACTTGTTTGATTTCGCTAGATTGTTCATGTAACGCTTTAGTTTCGTTTGAAATCAACATTACTTATAATGCGTAAAATTTTTATTCAGTTTCTATAAACAAGATACAACAGGTTTTAAAAGGTAAAACATTGGAAACACGGCAACAATTGAGTATGAAAGGTGATTAGATACAAGTGAAATTTGAATTAAAATACTGATCTCTGAAAAACTTGAATGCTAGAACGAAAAATTGTGAAACCGACGATTCTGTCATTAAGAGAACGAGAAATCACGTTTTTATACTTTTGATTGTTGGAAGGGAACAGAAAAAAAGTCATGAAACTTACAACGCAGGGAAGAAGAAATGAATTCATTACTAATCGATTACGCAAAAAGCGAAAAATTTGAATATTGACGAATACTAAACACTGAACACAATATTTCCTAAAAACCAGTTTAATTTTTCAAAGAAAGAAAGGATAACATGGATCAGAAAATATCGTAAAAGAACAATGGAAATAAAATATGACAAAATTAAGATGACAAACTGTTTTAAATACTTGTACGTACGACATGCACCACCTTCAACTATAACGGTGGGGAAATACTTTAGTACAGATTTAAAACAAAAAATCTGGTGTGAAACACTCACACAACTTTCTCTTGCCAATGCAAATAATTAACAATAAACCTAACATTAATAATAAAATATTAGAAATAAACAAAAAACTAACCTCAAAAACATAACCTTATTTTAATCATGAGTGAATGATGCAAAATGAAAATCAACCTCAGTTTGGCTTAGAAATACGGAAAATCACTCTTTCTCTCTAAACTAGGCTCTGTAGAGAAAAATGCTTTAAATAAAAGTTGTAGATCTTTTAATTTTCTATAAATTAAATTATATACACTTTTGTCGTAAAATGCATACTAAGGCCGAAATCTGAAAAAAATCAATTTTTCACACATTTTCGTGAGAACAAAAACAGAAAATCGCAAATTACCGCTAAACTAAGCGTTATACAAAACATTATTTGAAATAAAAGTTATAGAATTTTACATTCTCTACAACTTTTATTATATAACGTTTTGCGCTAAAATGCACATTAAAGCCGCAATCTTAAAAAGAAAACGTTTTTGCGTAAAAACAGCCTCACGCAGAATTTCAGCTAACATGGCGCCTACCCTATATTGTAGAGCATAAAAAATGTAGTGAACCAGGCGATTTTAAAAAAAATCGTAGGACTAGTTTTTGAGAAAATCGCAAAAAAGTGAAAAATTATACGAATAAACTACTACTTCCGGTTGACCGATTTTGATGAAAATGTTCGTGTTGGGTCCGGTAGTAATATGTAACTTAAGTTTCAAGTTTCAAGTTCGTATGATGTTCCGTTCTTGAGATATTCTGTTCACACACACACACACACACACACACACACACACACACACACACACACACACACACACACACACACAGACACACACACAGACCAATCGCTAAAAACATGTTTTTTGGGTTCAGGGGGTCTGAAAACGTATAGATCCGGTGAAAAGTCGATTTCGAAAAATCAATATGAAAACAATACTTTCCTTCCTATATATTCATATAGGCAAGAGAAAGTAAAAATAATAATAAGCAAATATTGGGCGCCAGCTCTATCAGTAGAGCATGAGAAAATTGAATGAATAAAGCTACGTTTCTTTGCATTAAACTGCAATATTTAACGTATCACTTAATAACAAAACTATTCTTAAATTACCTTAACCTATTTTAAAATATAGCCAACCTTTTTTTTGCTGCGACTTTAATACAAAAACAAAACGTAACAATCCCTTAATAAATATACGAATGAATTTACTTCCAATTAAATATTTTTACCCTTTCTTCTTCTTCTCCTTATTCTCATGGTCACTTCTCGTTCTACTAGTCACTTCTTCCAACTCTGCTCCTTCTTAACCAACTGTTTCACACTGAAGTCCCTAGGGAACTAATTTTAATTTCGTGGATACAAACTAAGAAAACCTCTAGTTAACAAACCTTATTTTCCTACCAACCGTTCAACCAACCTGGAGGACCAACGGAAAGAAGAACCATCCCAATGATTGGCTGTAAGTTGGTAGGTGGAAAATGGCCTAAAATCACGGATGGGGAAATACACTCGCCTTAATAACTACTACCTGTATCAGATGATTGACAGTTGGCTATAATTACAACTTATTTCCTAACTCTTAGTTTATTCTAACAATGGGATTTTCTTCCTTACATTTTTTATTGGATTTTATCCTTATTAATGAAAGTTACGGTAATTAGGAATTATTATAACCTCCACTGTTTGTACAGTTGTACTTTTACAACAGTACAAACAGGATCATTAGAACCGACATACTAAACATGGAGGGCTAAAGCACAAATCGAATTGAACTAAAAAACTATTAACAACTATAAATCTAGTAAATGATGAAAGAAAACTAGTATAATTCCGAATTTTCTTTAAATATAAGGAATCGGTATAACAAAGTTTGTGATTGGGTAAGGATATCATAAAGATCAAGGCTAATAAAAATTACATACCGCAAATTAAAATGTTAAATAATTAACAAATTAACAATTTACAGGCCAAAATGAGTTGAGTAAAATAAATAGATTTGAAATTGATTTAACTGTTTGAGCTAAATTTTTGGTTTAGAGGGTTTTAAAAGATCATCATCACAATTTGTGTCGGTTTTCTTTTTCTGGTTTGTAGTTTCAACGGTATCATTTCCCGTTAGTTTGATATTTACACAATAAAAAACACAATCCAGTCAGTAAAACCGTGTTTTTTGGGTTCAGGAGACCTAAAAACGTGTATATCTGATGAAAACTTCATTTCAAAATGACATGAAAACATAACTTTCTTTCCCTATATAGTAATGTAGGAGAAAGTAATAAATCGTAATATTACTTAGCACAACTAATAACTCCCAAATGGTAAATTTTACACAAAACTGAGAAAACGTTGCTATATTTTAGCTACTCATACTGTTGTAGCTTAGGTCAACAGCCGAAAAGCTGGTTTGAATCTCTGGAGGTTTTACTAAGTAAAACGAGGAGTGAGGTGGTTTACGGTTGCCTTCCTCACTGAGTACAAAAGTAGCCTACTCTTATCAGCATGCCAGGCCCTCCGAAAAGCATCTACTTTGCACTTTGCAAATGACACCATCACTTCATTCACCACAGTGTCTGGCTGCATAATGAAATTCGTTACTTTCAGAGGAGATAACTCTGACTAGTGTCTTTTACACCTCTACCTCTTTTGTTCTTAAAACGTTTAGTCGTATAATAAGCTAACCACGTGATAAGAAACAGAACTATTTTTTGTAGCCCTGGAACTAGCAGACTGAGTGCAAATAATTTAAAACTCCACCTGCCCGTTATGGGCAGCTACTGCTACTGTAGCAGGAAATATTTGAGGAGTTACCATTTTTAATACTTGAATTAATTCCATAAAAATATGTAATTTAAAAATTATTAAAAATAATATTAGAGTCAAGAGTTTTTCACATACGAGTATTTTTTGGAGATAGGAGTTATTAAACTTTAAAAACTTACTAAGAACCTACCTGTTGATAAATTACGCGGGGTAAATAAACAAAAACTTATTTGTAATTGGAAAATTAAACTAAAAACCTAGTAATAGGTATTACTAGTATTACTAGAAAGTATTAGGCATATTATTGTTAATTTAACTGGAAAATTAATAGATAAGAAGGTTTTTCTTTGGTCTGAAAGATCTAACTAAACTCGTAACTCTTTGTTAAAACATAACATACTAAGTGACGAAGCTCGTAACTCTATGTATACCAGAAAACAAGTTTATGACATTAATTATAAAAACAATATTATATTGAATAAGATGTGTTACAGCTAATCTGTATTGCTTTTTTTAGTTTTAATGTCAGTATTAAATTGACTGAATAATAATTTACAGCATAAATGTCAGCCAAATAATTGACTAAGCCATTTAAGAATAAAAGAAGTAAAGGTGTAAAAGACAATAATCAGAGTTATCTCCTCTAAAAGTAATGAATTTCATTATACACAGCCAGACCCTGTGGTGAATGAAGTGAAGGTGTCATTTGCAGAGTGGAAAATATGTACTTTTCAGAGAGCTCGGCATGCTGATAAACGTTTTTTTTCCATTTAGTGAGGAAGGCAATTCTCACTACCTCACTCCTCATTTTAGTTAGTGAAACCTATACAGGTTCAAACCAGCTTTTCAGCTGAATAGCCAGTACGAAAGCCAGTACTGCAGTCACGAGTGTTCTTATAGTTACTATCATCATCATCTGTGAAGGATTGGGCTCAATAGTCTGTTCCAGCATCCATCTCTTTTTAGGTCTTCCCAAGTCTCGCTTCCCACTAGGTTTATATTTTCATCCTCGCAGAGGAAGTCTGTGACTTGGCATGCGAAATAAATGGTTGGTTCAGTTTCTCTTATACGTTATTAACGTTTCCAACAGTAACTGTAGATTAAACTTGTGTATAACTTTTGACTCCTCGCAAAAATCTTATTTCAGCAGCTTGGATACGAGATTTATTCCACTGTAATGACAACCATGTTTTACTCCCATATGTTATGAGTGGTACAGCCATTGTTCTATAAAATTTCATTGGGGTGTCCTTTCTCGTTTTGTTTCCTATTGTCTATGTGATTAGAACCGCATTCAGCGCTGAATTTTGCCAGTTATTCACTCACGACATCACCTTTGACATAGGAAATCTTGCATTCTAAATATTTAAATTCTCGAACTTGTTCTATAGTTCGGTTCCCAAGTATAATTTTTGAGCGAACCGGCCATCTTCCCTTGAATGTCATCATCTTTGATTTCTATGCCAACATTCTCATGCTAAACTGTGCAACTTATAAATGGCTTATTGGAGCCTGGCTTCTGTATCAAAAATAATAAGAGTGTCATCTACGAACAGCAATGAATTTAGAAATACGTTATTGCAAAGCTGAATGCCTGAGTCAACTGACATTACTTATGAACATATATTACTTATATCTTTTATATAATAAGTTTTTTTTCGGAAATACGACGTTTTCTAAGTGAATAGAGCGCATTCTGTTGGTTAAGCAGAAACCAAAATCATAAAATTAAAAAAGGAGTTACGAGATTTGTAAATTAGTGTTACGAAATAATAATTTTGTATAATGTTTATTATTATTATTATTATTATTATTTTTTGTTAGATTCTACTAGGGATGCATTTCTCTTAGTTCCAGCCAGTTTCCGGATGACCCATGCTGCCTTCATTTTTTCTGCATGTGATCTTTTTCGCTCCTCCGTCCAGGCCGTTCCCGTTCTCCTCGGCCCTCCCAAGCACTTTAGATTCTCAATTTTCTGCTTCATTTCTGTTCTATTGAGAAGTGTTTCGCCCGTAATGTCATTCACCAGCATCGTCTCGTGGATCTCCTTGTGCCATCTCGTTGTAGTTTTCCTGCCCTCCCAGTACTTCCATAACTGCTTCGTTAGTCTGGAGTCGTGCATCCTCGCTATGTGGCCGAAGAAAGCCAGTCGTCTTTGTTTATTATTATTATTGTTTTTATGTATTATAATTGTATTGTATTATAATGTTTGTTATTATTATTATTATTACTGTAAATAATTAATATGTAATTTTTTTAGTTAAGGGGAGACTGTACTTTTTATTCGGCCAATGTTAAATTTGCTAATTTTAGGTACATTTTTCATAGGATTGGTAAATGATAGGGAATGAATCTTTACACACTATAGGTGCCAGGTTTATTCTCGAGCTACGGACATTTTTTCAAATTAATCTTTGGACCATACCATTTTTTTTTTAAATTACGAATAACAAAATTTTTTACAAATTATTTTTCAGGTGTTTTGCGTATTACTAATTTTTGGAGCGCTTCAAGAAGTCATGAAAATGTAGATATATGTAGCTATAAAAGATAATTAACTGGTAAAAATTTCAGCCTGGTAGGTGTATTGGTTTCTGAGAAAAATGTACCTTAGTGTTAAAAATCTAAATTTACGGGAAAAGGTAAGAAACAAGAAGGCACAAACCAAAAACAATGTGTATACAAGTAAATTTTCCATCATTGTTAAGGAAGCTAAACCAACAGCTGAGAGTATTAAAAACTGTGATGCAAATATTTTAAAACCTAAAATTCTCTTTGCACTAAAATGAGCAGTATAAAATATTCGTCTTCGTAACATGATAATTTTTCTGTGGAAACCTGATAAAACTTAATTTTTTCATAAAAAAATAATTTTTTTGTCGTAATTTAATGTTTTTTCTGGTAGATCTAGGCCTGAACTATTGAAAAACACAAAAAACTAAAAATCAAAATTTTGAGTTAAGACCATCGTCCAATTACCTCTTTTATAATATAATAGTATATAATATAATTATAATCTGTTCGGAGTACAGGACATCAATGCAAAACCTATCTTAACACATGTATAAAGATCGTATTGGGCACTTCTAAATTTGGAATTGTAAAAATAAATTACACGAGAAAAAACGGTGGTAATTGAATATACTGGCAGTTGCGGTACGGATGCATGGGCTCTTCGATATTGGTAGGAGAAAAAACTATTATATACAACACGCAGAATTCGCTTTGCAATTCACCTTAGTAGATTATTTTGCAGCTGGGCTTTAATATAATTATAGCTTTCTCGGTTAAAAAAGTTGTATGTACGTAGCCTATAGTACGGAGGCCAGTATGAGTTTTTTTACTTCAAATTCTACGATGAACTGTAACTATTGTAGGTATATTGTGCTAAATAGTAGACAAAGACCATAAAGCGATTGTCTGTTGTATAATTTTTATATAATGTGTATCTATAGGTTGTAAAAGTCTAGTGTGAAATACACACTTGCTATTCCCTTACCAATGTAAATAATGAAACATTATCAACTATGTTTAATCATAAGTAAACAATATAAAATAAAAAAATCTGATGTGAAAACACTCGCACAACTTTCTCTTTCCAATGCAACTAATTAACAATATAACCTAACATTAGTAATAAAACATACAAAAATGACTAACCTCAATAAACATAACGTAATTTTAATCATGAGTGCAAGACGCAAAATTAAAATCAACCTCAGTTTGGCTTAAAAATACGGAAAATCACTCTTTCACGCTAAACTAGGCTCTGTAGAGAAAAATGATTTGCAGAAAAGTTGTAGATCTTTTTATATCCTATATATTTGATTATATATTTATTTTGTCGTGAAATGCATACATAAGGCTAAAATCTTTAAAAAATCTATTTTTATCTACACATTTTCGAGAAAAATAAACATAAGATCGCAAATTACCGCTAAACTACGCGTTATACAAAAAAAAAATTGAATAAAAGTTGTAGGATTTTAAATCTCTACAACTTTTATTATACATTTCAGTACTAAAAAGCATATTGAAGCCGCAATCTTAAAAAAACCATTTTTTTTCGAGAAAACAGCCTGCTTAAAAGAATGTCAGGAAACATGGCGCCTACCCTATCGCGTAGAACATAAAAAATTCAGTAAATGAGGAGATTTTAAAAAAATTGTAGAAGCCTTTTTTCAGAAAATCGCAAAAAAATGAAAAATTACACGAATAAACTACTATATATGCTTCCGATTGACTGATTTTGGTGAAAATATTTGTGTCAAGCCCTCTACCAATATCGAACTTAAGTTTCAAGTTCAAGTTTGTACGTTGATTGGTTCTTGAGATATTCCGTTCACACATACACACACACAGACAGAAATAAACACACACTCTCCCCCCACCACGCACACACACAGACCAATATCTAAAAACATGTTTTTTGGGTTCAGGGTGTTTTAAAAACGTGTAGATCCGGTGAAAACTTGATTTCGAAAAATCGGCATGAAAACAATACTTTCCTTCCTATATATTCATATAGGCAAGAGAAAGTAAAAATCTACGCGTTACACGACCAACCACCAATATTGTATTAAAGTAACAGTAAAGATAAACTGAGCTTATCTTTGGTTCGAGATGGCGCGGATATTAAACAGTACACTAGTAAACATTTTTTAATGTAATTACGTATTTACCCGAATATAAGGCGATCCGAATATAAGTCGATCCTTAAAACTTTTACTAAAATCTTAGAAAAAAAACAAATTTTTTAATATTAATTGTTTAATTAAAAATGACAATAACACTACATTATATAAACGAAACACTATACACAAAACAAACTTCTTTTAAACTTTACAAACATCTTCAACTCCATTCTCATCGTTTTCAATACTTAAACTATAGGCTACTAACACGGTAGGCCAATGCAGAATGTTACCCTGTGGTGAGTATGGAAAGCCATGGGCTCTAGATACGCCTATAACCCATTGTATAAACAAGACAGATCTACGGTTCATTATGTTTTTCTAAGAAATCTTCTGTGCATCAACGTTAATGACATCTCTCACCTTTGAACAAGTTGGGTTCTAGGCAATCCTATAGCCCATTCTACCCAAAAGACAGGTAATGTTTTTCTAAAACATTGTTTCAATAGATAATATCATTTAGTTTATCGTATATGTCCCATTACAAGTACATTCATTAGATACCTACTACTTTTACTATAGGCCTTTACAACATTTTTAAATCTTTAATTTTTACATCTTCGTTATGGCTTCTGTAAATATTCGAATATAAGGCGACCTCTAATTTTTAAGGGAAAATCTCGGGAAAAACATCGCCTTATATTTGGGTAAATGCGGTAATTAAAAGTATACGTTATTAAAACTTTTCTGTGTAAAAGATTCATTCATAGTTCTTGTAAGACTGTAAATTCAATTTTGTTTAAAACGAACATGTTCAATTACATTTACAATTTTAGAGAAGACGTGTAAGTATCTCTGGAACTCAATAAATCCTATCCAATTTCTCATTACCTAATTGACCTCTCTAGTAACAGCCACGACCTCCCTTGCTAAAATACGAAGGGGGTGGCTTATCTCCCTTTAGGTACTGCAAAACCATCAACAGCATAAATTCAATTTCAGTAACTAATTTCATGTGACCCCTAAGAGCTTGCACCCGAATTATTGCGTGCTGTTGTTATGTATTATATTGCAATGTTAAATGAACAGTTAAGTTTTACTTGAATTTTACTAAGCGGTAATAAAAACGAACGATAATAACATTTTTACATCTTAACAATAAAAAGTTTTGTACACATGAAATTAAATGCTATTATCAGAATCCTATTATTTCGTTCTCCTCCTTCTTATTCTTTTTCTTATCTTTTTCTACTCATTCTTCTCCTTCTTTCTCTCCCGCTCTTAATCACCTTCCTCTCTTCACGCCACTTGTTCGGAACTAATAAACATGTTCGGAATTAAAATATTTTACGCTTTATGAAAAAGCAGAATTTCAAAAAATTATTTTCATGAGACGAGTGTCATGGTTGGCGGTGATTTTTAAAAAGGCTTACCTTTGACTTATGATCTAACTTATCACTTATGACTTAACCATTAGTAATTGCTATAAACATATTTTTTAAAAGGAATCTAATGACACTATATTTTTACCAAATTCCGACTTTGAATTCCTAACTACCGATCGAAACCCGAACTTCAAATCTAATGATTTCTATATTTACTCTTTAAGAGGAATCGAATGACATATTTGTTTCCAAATTTAGACTTTGATATCTCTACTTCCGATCGAAACAATAACTTCAAACTCAATGATTTCTATAGTTACGCTTGAAGAGGAATTGTATGACATTATATTTGTTTCCAAATTCCGATTTTGATTTCTTGACTTTTGATCGAAACCAGAATATTTCAAACCAAATGATTTCTATTATTTACTCTTTAAGAGGAATTGAATTACATTTTATTTGTTTCAAAATTCTAATTTTTTTTTCTTGACTTCTGATCGAAACCAGAATTTTAAACCCAGTGATTTCTATATTTATTCTTTAAGAGGAACTGAAATACATTTTATTTGTTTCAAAATTCTAAATTTTTTTTCTGACTTCTGGTCGAACCCAGAATTTCAAACCCAATGATTTCTCTATCTACCCTTTAAAAGGAATCGAATGACACTCTTTTTGTTTCCTAACTCCGATTTTGATTTCTTGACTTCTGATCGTAACCAGAATTTCAAACCCAATAATTTATGTATCTACCCTTTAAGAGGAAACGAATGACACTCTTTCTGTTTCAAAATTTCGATTTTGATTTCTGGACTTCCGATCGAATCATAATTTCAAACTTAATGATTTCTGTATTTACTATTTATATGAACTCGAATGACACTCTTTTTGTTTCCAAATCCGATTTTGATTTCTTGACTTCTGATCGTAACCAGAATTTCAAACCTAATGATTTATGTATCTACCCTTTAATAGGAATCGATTGACACTCTTTTTGTTTCCAAATTCCAATTTTGATTTCTAGACTTCCGATCGAATCAGAACTTCAAACCTAATAATGTCTGTATTTAATATTTAAATGGAATCGAATGACACGCTTTTTGTTTCCAAATTCCGATTTTGATTTCTTGACTTCCGATCGTAACTTGAATTTCAAACCCAATGATTTCTGTATCTACTTTCTTAAGAGGAATCGAATGACATTACATTTGTTTCCAAATTTTTACTTCGATTCTTGACTTCCGTTTCGGGCCAACTCCGTTCAAAACCAGGACTACAGCCCTAATTCAGGCCTAACTTTTGGTGTAGATTACGAATCCGAAAACCTTTTGTTACTATCGCTTGTAGTTTCTGATGTTAATTTTTTGACTTCCGGTTATGGACCATTTCTGATCAAAACAAGAACTTCAAACCCAATTTTGGCCTACTAAAGTTTTTGGTAGATAACGAATCAAAAAACTGTTTATTGCTGTCTCTTGTAGTGTCTACCATCGGGGTATGTTGGAGGGATGGACAAAACAAAACGATGGACCACAATTTAAAAAATTGCCGCCAATAACTTCCTTCCAATGGTGTAGAAGACTTTACAAGGTACTTCTTCCTGCTGCTCTGTATTCCTTGAAAATGCTCCATTCATTTATTGTGATAATAACTGATTCTCTTGTTTACAAGTTTAAATTATGTTCTGCAAATTCTTACTTATATAAAGGGTTCTTTCTTATGCACAGGGATAGGCCTACAACTAGCACTAGATTAGTTGCGGAAACAATAAAGAAATTTGGAAAAAATGATAGTAAAAGGAACCTCGGGGAAATCAGTAAAACGGAAGCAGACAACAACAATTGAGAAAATATGACCGATGCACTCCGAGGAACTCACATTTTGTGAAGATAACACTCTCAAGACAAGATTAAACATTATATGACATTATATTTATAACTGTTATAAAACCTGGGTGTTTTTACGTGAGTGAGGACCTTAGTATGATCGGGAAGGTTTATCTAAGAGAAAAAAGAAATTTGAGACGAAGATCGTCGCAAGTAAATGGGTTCGAAGATAGGAGATGGACAAAATAGGTTACGAGGTCGAGAAAAACTATAAAAGGAAACTAAACGATTAGAAATAAAAGGCTAAAATTTTATGGACACCTGTATAGAATGGATGACAACCGGTTAGCAAAACAAATTTTTCAGAAACTAAACAATAGACCTAAGGTGTCGGATAAATGGTTTAAAGAAATCTAAAAGAATATTATAAAAACCAAAAAACTGAATGTACCAAACTAAGTTCAGGCAACTATTTACATACTTTAAGAGCTTCTTGAAGAGCAAAATCAGAACAACAAGTGGACAGAAGCTAGAAAAAAAGCTTACAATGAACGAATGCTAATAATGTGGGCTGCGCAAAAAACTTCCAAAAACGTCGAAAGTCCTCACCTCACGTGGTCTGAAATTGGCCCTAAATAAACGAATCTGGTGTGAAACACTCACACGACTGTCTCTTGCCAATAGAGATATAGAACAGTGTAACCTTACTATTAGTAATAAACAAAAAAACTAACCTCAAAAAACATAACCTTATATTAGTCATAACTGAATAATGCAAAATGAAAATCAACCTCAGTTTGACTTTAAAATACGGAAAATCACTCTTTCTCGCTAAACTAGGCTCTGTAGAGAAAAATTCTGCAAATAAAAGTTGTAAAATCTTTTAATTTCCTAAAAATTTGATTAAACACTCTTGTCATGCTAAGGCCGAAATCTTAAAATATAGATTTTTTTTATAGATTTTCTTGAAAAAACAGAAAATCAATAATTACCGCTACACTAAGCGTTATACAAAAAAAAAAAAACAAATGTTCGAAATAAAGGTTATAAATTTTTAAATTGTCTAAAACTTTACTTATACACTTTTGCACTAAAATGCACATTAAGGCTGCAATGCAACAATTTTTTACAAACTACCATTTTCTTCTACGAGAGAACAGCCTCCCGAAGAATTTTAGCAAACATGGCGCCAGCCCTATCTTGTAGAATATAATAATGTACTAAGGGAGGTGATTTTGAAAAAAATCGTAATAGCCGTTTTTGAGAAAATTGCGAAAAAGTAAAAAAAATGACATGAATAAACTACTACTTCCGGTTGACCGATTTTGATGAAAATGTTCGTGTCGGGTCCTCTAGTGGTTTCTGACTTAAGTTCTGGTGACACACAGACACACATACACAGACCAATCGCTAAAAACATGTTTCTTGGTTTCAGAGGGCTAAAAACGTGTACATCCCGTAAAAACTCGGATTCGAAAAATCGACATGAAAACAATACTTTCCTTTCTATATATTATATTCACCTAGGCAAGTTAAAATGAACTCGTTCAGTTGTAGTATGTTGTTTTATTTTGTATTTTTTATATTAAAATAACGGGTACGGGGTAAAATGTTTTAGTATTATACAATATCAAATTAAACAACCCCAATTGGAGAACTAAATTGATTACATTCCTTTCTTCACAGCCACCTACGCGCAATTTTATGTTTTATTTTTGTTTTGTTTTTTGATTGAGCAGCTGTTATTCATAGCAATTAAGTAGTTAAACATCTTTTAAGTCATTCTCATACACAATGTGGAGTGTTTTTTTCTTAATACGTTTACGTGATATATCAGTGAATAAATTACCATATATCATGGAGTACTTGCGTGTTTAGCATTTTATGTTATTTTTAAAACGTCAACAGAAACCTTCAATGTTTATATTTTCCCCACCATCTTTCTGTATTATATTAATGTTTTTCCGCTACTTCATAATAAAATTCAAGATTTTTTCGGAGTATGGTAGAACATTTTTGATCCCTGTTTTCTCTATCGATGTTTCAATTTTACTATAGTATTGTGACACTTATCTCTAAGGTCCGTTTCGGGATCTAGATAACACACTTAAGTTTAAAACTACAAATATTTATTACACCTAAAAAATACAAAATAAAGTGATTGAAATCTATAAGTGAATTACAATTAAATTACTTATAATGAATAACAAACTAATTAAAATAACAAAAAAACAATAAAAACCTAACTAATTTACTAAACACTACTTACAATAGATGCAGAAATAACATTTAACAATACACAGTAATTCATAGTACGTCGACCTATTCAAACGCACTGGTACAATTCACTAATTGGTTCACAGACAAAAAACGGAAACGAACTGAGCTAAATAACTTGCTTCGATTATACAAATGAATCAATGGAGACTTCGAGAAAGACAGAGAATTTTGACAAAAAATATTTCAATACAAAACCCTTCTGACGGCTTCTGGATAAATCTTAAAACCTCTAAACAAATTACGATTGAATAGAAGATGTTACAAAAAGGCCAATTATCTAAATAAGGTACCCGACACAACTCTTTCACAATAGTCATACAACAAAAGGGAGGTTTACCTGTACTATAAAAACCGTTTACAACTATTCCTAGGAAACGTATTTATTATTATTTATCTACGTAAATAAAATTGTGATTTTGTCTGTACGATTTTTCAAAATGCCACATATTTTATTTTGTTTCTACGCCAAATCTACTAACTAATCACCGAAAATAAGTTCAGCTGAATTTTAGTCTGTTTTTCTGTTTATCTCTTTGACTGTTTGTATGTTACGGACTCGCGCATGAACCGTTGAACCAAATTCAATGATTTTGGTATTAAGGTTCTGTTCATTATCGAAATGAAAATAGGCTATACATTTTTTAACATCACAAAGGAATGGAGGCGTTCAGAGGGAGGGGTAAACAAAATACTGCGAATATCCCAATTAAAAGTCAATCTATCAAAAATTGTATATCATCGAAATTACGAAACGTTTATAGACAAATAAGTTTGATTATGTAAAGTTTTACATTTTTATGCATAATAACGGATATATTACCAATTTTATCAAAATAAACATAGCAGTATTTTAGAAAACACAATACGATGTGTGACTATTAAATAACGAGACTGACGTTGTAAAATATTTAATTTTAATTTTATACATAATCATTTATTGTCACCTTCAATATACACTCCCTCTCTATCCCTACAACGCTCCATGTGAATTTTACAATGTTGGAAGTTATCTTCTATCAGCTCCTTCAGGACACGTGCCGCTCAAAAATGTTTGAAATGTAACTCGCAGATATTTTTGTACTGACATATTGTATGTGATTGAAAATAACCCAAAATTTTTGAAAACGATAATAACATGTGATGAAACGTGGTTTTTTACTTGTGATCCGGAAACGAAGCGCCAATCCATGCACTAGAAGAGCCGAACTTCACCGAGAGCCAAAAAAGCTTGAGTGAGCAAGTCAAAATTTAAAGCAATGATAATTGTTTTTTATATCCATGGGATTGTGTACCTTCACTGGGTTCCTGACGGTTAAACAATTAATCAACATTACTACCTTGAGGTACTTTCTAAACTACGCCAAAGAGTAGGGAAAAACGCCCCGAAAAGTGGAACTACAAAATCATGGGTTCTCCACCAAGACAATGCGCCAGCTCATTCCGCGTTATCTGTCAAGAGTTTCCTAGCCGAGTACAGGATCTCAGTGTTAGAACATCCACCTTATTCACCAGATCTTGCATCATGTGACTTCTACCTCTTCCCTAAGGTGAATATGCATTAAAGGGGACAAAATTTGAGTCTGTGGAAGATGTAAAAGAGAAAGCGGCACGTTTAATGAAGGAGCTGACAGAAGATGACTTCCAGCACTGTTTCCAACAATGGAAAATTCACATGGAGCGTTGTAGGGATAGAGAAGGTGTCTATATTGGAGGTGACAATAAGTGATTATTTATAAAATAAAAATACAATTTTTTACAACGTCAGTCACGTTTTTTAATAGCCACACCTCGTAAACAGAACAATAGACACAGGCATACGCGCCGCTGTAATTCATTCCAAAGCTCTGTATTCTTTCCCTTTCAGCAATACCTAACCTTCCGACACACCCGTCCTAGGTAACATTGTCAAAAACGAAAGACAGTCACCTTAGTAGTTAACCATCGCGGAGTGTTCCAATTGTGATTTACCTTTCATCTCAATTTTTATTGCTCTGTAGTGAATAATTAAATTACCTAGTTATATTACACACAGATTTGTGTCAGTTAAACTTCAAAATATAAATTTTCATTGCTCTGTAAATATAGTAAATTTTTTTATTTATGTCAAATAATTAACTACGCTTCTGAAAATAATAAAGCGCTGCGTATCTTCATTTAAAAACAGCTAGATCTCGCTTTTATTTTACGTCAAACTATTTTGTTTTTTCATTAATAATAATGCTGACGTTGAAAGGAGGTACAAATAGATAGTGTAACAATAATGAATAAAAAATATCAGAACTTAAAGGGATCGAACTCGGTACACCAACAGACTATACACTAAGAAAATCGTTCGAAGAACGGGCATTTTATCTAGTTTATTAATAAATACTCGGTTTTCCTAGAAAACTCTTGAACACAATTCCTTTTAGATATTGTCACAATACATTTCTTTTAAGCTGAGACCTACGATACACAACATTTTTACGAAGTAAGGTTGGATCTGTTGTGTCTGCGCTACGTGTAACTGGATGGCTAGAGCCCGTCGCCCGCTAAAGGCCCGCCGCCCCAGTAGAGGCAAAAGTGTAAACTACAATAAAATTGTAGCAAATTAAAAAAAAACTATTTTTATTTTGAATATTTTTTTAAGAACGGTTAGTTTTATTACGTGAGACCCCAATTCAGTTTCGCAGCTGAGAAAAATGGTTTAAAAAAGTGTCATGGAAGTCAATTTGTTAAAATTTTCTTTTAATTCATAAAAAAATTTCATATACACTTCTCATCACAGTTGTTATGGGTATATTTCAAATAGGTACAATAAGACCAAACCATTTAGTTTTTTTCATTTCATTGAACAATAAAATATAGGAAAGGTTTCTTAAGAAATATATACGATCGTTATGGTTGCAGTAAGAAAAAGAGGAAGGTAAAAATTGAGAGAAAGAAAACTTGAACGATAGAAAACTCAATCAGAGTTTGACAAGACGGTAAGCATCTTGACAGATATTTGGCTCAAATTCACATCCCGTCAATTATACAACATGTAAATCCTTATTTTTCAAATCTCTTTTTTCATTTCTTTATATTTATTCCTATAATATTCATGACATATTTTATAAATCAAATAGAATTTTAAAATCTTAACTACGGAAATGCTTATTTAAATTACTTTTCAATAAAAGCTCCGGTGGACGAAATAAATATAAAAACATATTGATATTTAGGTTTTATTAGCAAATTATGAAATTTTCTCTTTTATTAGTGCTCTGTGTCATAACCGAGCCGTAGTGGTTGTCGCACTAGTCTACTAAGCTGAAGGTTTCGGGTTTAATTCCTGACTAGGGTCTAAAAATTACGTGTCAAAAGTCATCGTTTGATACCCCAAATTGATGTTTACCCTGTTGACGTGACTCTAAAAACAAACTAAAACAATTAAAAAATTAATTAATTCAACCATGTTGTGTATTTTGTATAATAATTTTTTATGCATTTTTTTTAAAATTTCGTCAATTTTATTCTAATTCGTTCTATCACAGTGAACTGACAACGTCTTCTCCAGAAACTCTTTTCCATAACTCTTATTCTCATTTTAAATCTTTGTTGGGAAGTACAGATCTCTGTACGCAGAAACGTTCAACACCAAATTTCTCCATTCATGGCTTAGAAGTTTGAATTCTCCAATTAGGGTTAAAATCAAAAGATATCAATGCCTAAGAATGACTGGGAAGGCTGGTCTAAGAGAAGGAAAGTAATTCGAGAAAAAGATCTTATTCAAGGACCCGTAGATAGGAAATGGACAATAATAGGTTACGAGGTCGAGAAAAACTTTTCTTTTTTCTTGCATCCGGAGACTTCAAAATGGAGTATAGGACATGTCAAGATAAAACTGATAAACAAAAAGTTAATCTCATAGATAAATATTCATCACTTACCACGAAAAATTTGTTTCTGCTACTGCTTACTTCAGTAGGCTTGTCATGAACCCCTTAGTATCAAATAGTTGTTTATATTTGTTATTAGATAGTTGTTTATATTTGTTATTATATCACAATATTTGTTTAATTAGAAGCTAAATACTTTTCAACCAAAAACTATTTAAAAAGGAATTCGTGCACACTGTAAAATTTTTTATCAATCAAGTATTGTTTTAGCTGTTTTTTTAAAAATGACTTAAATTATCACAACTTTTTAAACATTGTGGCAATTTATTGATGTATTTTCTGCCTGCATAAGTTGGTTTTTGTTCAAACAATTTAGTATTGTGATTAGCAACATAATAATCGATTCTGTTTCTTGTATAATGGTTGTGAACATGTAAATTCTGTAAAAAGGTATTTTGCTTTACGTACATTATCACTTCAAAAATGTACAAAGACAGCTGTACTGTGTGGCAAAGATTTGATTGCCTTTTGCGGAGAGGAGCAGAATCGGCCCGCTTCTAGCCTTCTGAATAACATTTCATTTAGAAAAAAATATTTTTATAACAGTGTAAAATGCTCTATTGTTATCATGATACGCATAGTTTTTGTCCTATTAACTTTCACGATAAATAAAATGGTCAAAAACTAACTGATTCTAAGAAAACAAATGACAACCGTGAAATATAGTACGATTTTTCGTTTTTACAATGATCACGTATTAACTGGAAGTCTGATATTAAAAAAAATTCATATACAGGATCAGGATATAACGAAAACACTTACAGATTAAATAAAATTGTATGTTTGTTAGTGATTTCAATACTGTAGCCACTCATCTTGTAAAAAGGTTTGGTTGAAGTACGCCCGGACTTGAAAAAGTCATGACACGAGAAAGTTTTTGGCATATAATTGTTTCTATACATCCAGCGCACGAAATATAGTGTAAAGAATGAAATTTTTTTAGTGAAAGAATCACACAATTGTGATGACCCATTCAAAAGTTAAGGACCTCTAAAAATATTGGCGTATGAAAATTTTACTTGATGAAGATTAGTGTACTCACAGTTTGTATATAATATGTTTAAATAAATCAAATACGTAATCTGAAATATTACTTATATATTAATATTACAATATAATATATAGTATTTTGTTTTATATCTAACGTTTAACATTAATATAACACATAACTACTACTAAATATTACACTGGACTTGGTACCGTTGCCGACTTCCCTACCAAATAAGCGCCTGCAGATGATTCCACTACCTACCTGCCACACGGAGTGCTACAGACGGGCAAAGCCTAAGTGCCTCACCTCCACCTTGAAGTGGACTCAACGAAGAGGATTTAAGTGACAGCCCTGGCCCGCGAGAGGCACTCTTTAATCCACTCCCAACCGGAGAGAAACACCAGGAGAAGAGCTCCTGAATGAAGAAGAAGAGCCCAGCCGAGAACAGACGCACCATCTCTGGTCTACGCTACCGGTGGCGGACGCTACATTCCCGCACCGAACTACATTCCTTCGCCGACCCGGAGAGAAGCACCTCGGCCGCTCTATCGCCAAACGGCCTACGCCGACTCGACACTGCGGGACTCTTGGGGCCACCACTACCACGCTACAAAGGGGACCTAACTGCCACTGAGGGAAGGCAAGTCCTGAACCCGGTAGCCGAGCCGTCACTCTTCGGGCTCCGCTTTTACAACGCCGGCTTGCCGCTTCCGACCGCCAACAACGGCCCTTTTAAAGGCCACAAATTTTCCAAACAAGGTTTTGCCACGTGCCGTCGGCCCCGGTCGGCGACAGTACATAATGAAATGTTATTAAAAAGGCTAGTAGCGGACCAATTCTGCTCCTCTTGCAAGGAGCAATCTTTGCCACACAGTACAAGAAAAATGAACGATTATAAGAAGAAGCGTAAATTTTAACGGACACATGTAGTGTAGAATGGATGACAACCGGTTGACAAAATAAATACGTGACACACTAAACTAAAGACCTAAGGTGTCGGTTTGGTTTAAAGAAGTCAGAAAGGATACTGAAAAAACTTAATGAACCAAAACAAATTCAGACAAATAATTACGAGCTTTAAATGCTTTGATAAAGAGTTAAAACAGAACACCGGGAGGATAGAAGAAAAGAGAAAAACTTAAAGTGAACGAATGATGAGAATGCGGATTGCAAAAAGGGCTTCCAGAAACTTTTAATGTCACCTCACTTGCCTAAATTTGATCCTATACGAAAGAAGAAATTGAAGAAAGATAACTAATCTTATAAGATAATTTGTGAAGACTGGAGGTGGCCAAAGAAAAATTGTCCATGGTTTCCTGATAAACTAAAGAGACAAGAATTACTCAGAAAGTTTTTATAAGCGTTAAGGAAAGGAGAGGTTTAAGAGATGAAGATACGTTCGTTAAGATTATTATTTTTGGTTACGGTAAATAGCTTTGTGATGTAAAAAAGCTGAAATAATAATAAAATTTTTAATTAATAGATTATGTAAGTTAATGAGCAACAGCAGCAGAAAATTAAAACGTTGATAAATAATTTTATATTAATTGGTTAGCTACTATATCAAAACACCTGCGGCTTACAAATTGGTGATAAAAGTATTTGATAATTAGTGGAACATCGTTTTTGTTTTAATGGTGCACTTATTTTACCAAACTTGTTATTTAACCATTAATATTCATGAAAATTAAAAACTGATAAATTATCGTCAAGGATTAATAACCATAAAAAAATGATGATACATCGATATAGAGTGTTTTAAAATTCTACTTACCTTCTGATAATTATTATGAAAATGTTGAAGTTTTGTTTCTTTCATTTATCACAAATTTTAGTAATTCAAAATTAGAAGAGACGTAATTTAAAAAATTATTTTACTATCGATTCACATTCGTAGTTCCTATAGGAGAAAATAATGTTCTTCTCCTAGCAATAAAATTCTCCATCGCTTGTTAAATTATCATATTTCTGGGTTTTATTAATAGATTTAGGGTATTTTCCCTTTTCTGTACGCCACTATCAAATCCGAATTCCCTGAAGGGTTGCACACTTGCTCATTTCTCCCACTCCCTGCTATAATGAGACAGCCACACTCACGCACGCGTACACACGTCCTCCCCAGTCCCAGTATATAGTACTTTGTTACACGTTCTATTGTTTTATTTCATATTTTGATTGTTTTATTTTGCTATTACTACATTACAATAAAGTTATAATTTTTAATTAAATTTTTTGCTACTACTAGGCTACATTATACTATTACATAATTTTTTTTAAAATAATTTACATTGGGAAGAGAAAGTCGTGTGAGTGCTTCACACATACTTTTTAGTTGTCACTTCGTCTGGGATTATATAGTAACAACCCCTTTTTCTGAAGGAACTCTGCAGCATCTTCCTCCGTCCGAATATTATTAAGTAACTACAAAATTCATAGCAGACTGTGTAAATAATGCAAGTCAGATTGGCGCGTTAGATGCAGGAGTTGGAGAATTGTGCAACCCTTCAGGAAATTCGAATTTTATAGTGGCATACAGAAAACGGAAAAGAACCCAGATTTATTTATCGAGAATAACTATTGGGTTTTTTTGCTTCCGGATGATGAGGAGCAAGTTCATTGCTTCAAACCCCAAACCAGCTTATTTCTAATCAACACCAACACTAATGACTTATAATATTTTAGCCAGCCGTGATTATTTTATTTCCTCAGGTCTCACCATGCTTTTATTATTTACGTTAACAATTTTAATTCTTAGTCTTTCTCTAAAATTCTCGAATACTCTTCCGTTTTCGATATTGTCACAATACTTTATTAGATACCATTCAAATGCAAATACTGGAAAATTCGATTAGCTTTACTAATATATTTGAATCAATTATTGTGTGGTAAAATAATGATCTTTGTGCGCTCGGAAAATCCCCTTTTTGCGTCTCAAGTTTTTATAACCGTTCAAAAAATATATTTTATCACAAATTCCTTCATTAATCAATTACGCAGCTAATTGGCGAGTTAACGGCATGATAATATTAATTACAATAATAATTGATAGTGTAGCAACCCATTTAAATAAATAAAATTCAAATTCCGCGATTGATTCTCTTTATGAATTCATTAATTTCAGTCAGCCATTTTTAAGTCTTTCAAGACGTTGTAAGTTCTCAAACGATTCAACATTATGTGTTAGTTAATTTTTTGCACCTCTATCACGATTAATTATTAAGTAATATATTTTTAAAATGTATGTGTTTTTTCTACATTTTAAACTAAACTTTAGTTTGCTTTAGGTAAGTTTAATTCTGTTTGTATTATTGACTATTTTTATTTGTACGTATTTATTTTTACTTTTTCCTTTTATATATTTTCTTTACTTTAGCAATGTTTCTATAATTGGGCCGTAGTTAGAATCAATCGACGGCGATTTACCTGTTGTAAACTATTGAAATAAATAAATAAATAATTATATTCGTGTAGCATTATACGGAAGTGAAACATGGATGGTAGGGCTGCAGAAAGGAACAGAATAGAAGCTTTTGATACGTGGTGTTATAGGAAAATGTTAAAGATTAGGTGGGTGGACACAAAAAGTAATTTAGAGGTTCTTAGGCGAGTGGATGAAAAAAAAGAAGTATATGGAAGCATCTTACCAGAAGAAGGGATAGGCTAATGGGAAATATCTTAAGACATCCAGGTATTGGATTATCAATAATGGAGGGTAATATTGAGGGAGTGAATTGTAGGGGGAGGCAAAGATTAGAATATATAAAGGAAATTACAAACGATGTAGGGTGTTACAGGTATGTAGATATGAAACGACTTGCGCAAGATAAACCAGCTTGGATAACTGCATCAAACCAGTCGAGAAACTGATGACAACAAAAAATTATTTTCTTATATTAGTTCGATTCACTGTAATATTTACTAATCATGAAAAAAGTTCACAGACAAGAAGACTAATACTTCTATCCTACCTTTTATTCTTTGTAGAAATACAGTGATGAGTTCATATCAGAAAGAGTTTTTACATTTTGAACACCCATTGAAACATTTTCACTTCTTTTAGCACATCATTTGTTCACCACTAATTTATAAAGTTTAGTAACGGTTATTTGAGCTTTAAAAGCATAAATGTGTGTTTGATAACTCCATTATTAAACTGCATAGTTTGTTTATTATTGTAAATAATATTAAGAGCTAAACTTTTCATAAACTTTTCTGTGAGTGTGTCTATGTTCTTAATATTTTCTAACTAAGTACTGTATTTACATTGCATAAATTTTAATTAAACATTTCAAATTTATATGAAAAGTTAAATTGGATAAAGTAAGCCTGTTAATGTGGAATAAGAAAATTAATATTAGCAATTTCTTAATATTGTAATTATTTAACTTTTCAATAATTAAGAAAATTTTATTATTACTTTTGTTAATTATTTATTCATTACCGATAAAATATTTCATTCTTATAAGCTTTTCATATTTTACCAAAAATATGGTTAAATTTTGACCGCTTTCCTTTCGCAATATTAACCTCCTCGACAACAGCGAATATACTCACAGACTGAAACGTTTTAAAACATTGGATTTACTTTTACGATTTTGTTAAACATTTACCTTATTTAATCTTTTTTTTCTAATTCTACTACTAATCATTGTCTTATCATAATTGGTATCGTTATCAACTTCTTCAGTTTATCATCACCTTTAGCTTCTACAACTTCATGTTTTAAAGTATTAACAATATTCATCAAGTTTAGTTTTGTTGTTCATAATTTAGTGTTTTTGTAAAACAAAATTTACTTTTCGTGGTTTTTGTTTTTATTCTAAGAAAGTTATTACTCAAATTTTATCATCTTCGCTTAAAATAATAACATAAAATAATACATAAAAAAACAAAAGAAATATAAAATAATTACAAAGTTTTACAAATTTTGATTGCAAAAGAATTCCACTGTTAAAAAAATAGACTCTGTTGAGTTAGTTTACTAATATAAACTATACGGAAGAGTGCCTGGATCCTACACAAACTGACAGGGACATGTATGGGGAAGAATGAGATCAGATAAGTAAAAATTGTACATGAACATCAAGGTAAGAGGTAACGGAATGTAAAGGAGATTCAGGTATTCATGTGCTGATTTTGTGGAGCACCTCGGAGGAGGGAGACTGAATTGCTGAAATGAGAAGAATGGCTTTGTGGAGGAATGACTGGCAGAGATAGACCGAGGAAAAGCAGGAGGAGGCGTCGAAGGAAAAGGAAGAAGAAGTGAAGTAGAGGGGAAGAATAGGAGGAGGAGGACGAGGACGAAAAGATGGTGAAATAGAAAAAGGAAAAGAGAAAGAGAAGAAAAAGAGAAGAAGATCAAGGAGAGAGAAGACTAGAAGGAGTTCCTTTAGGAATTTCTGGGATACCTTTCATCCATGATCTATTCTTTTGTTGCTTTCATGAAACGCTTAACGTAAGTAATTGTGGACCGAGACAACCCCAACGCAGTAAATGGCATAAAAAATAGAGAAAAGAAAAAGAAGAAGACGAAGAAGAAGAAGGAGATGAATTTAACGGGTAGTGCGTTCTAATGTTCAATTTACTTTTTTTTTGACTAGAATTATAATTTCTGAAATCTCTTTTTTAACCCCAATAATTTGTGTACTTTGCAATCTGTTTAATTCAGAACAATAAGTATCCCCATGACTCAATACGATGAGGATGCTAAATATGACATAAAATTAACCGTAGTTTGCATAGACTCAGGCCAACTATTCCTAAAAGTGTATTGGTAATTAAACCTCAACCATCAAAATAAACCTGCAACCACGGTCTAGTGTTCAAACTCAAATAAAAGTAACCTTTACTAGAATTTGAACAACGGAAACTTTATCTCCGTACATCAACTGCAAAAGTATCTGACGTTCAGTGACGACTTTACCATTAGACTAACCCGGTGGGTTGAATTCTTTCTAAAAAATTATTTCTACTATGAAAACGTAAAGTTTTGCCAAAATCGTTTATTGTGCCCTTTGAATTCGTTTACAACTTCAGAGAATATTTCAATTCTATTTCTATATAAGTAAAAACGATACTGAGTTTAATCTTTGAAGGATAGTTTCAGTATGAAACAAAATATATTTAGCCTGGACTATTTTGAAAATTTTATTACCGTTTGTCGAAGAGTGAAATCCTCTCTCTCTCTCTCTCTCTCTCTCTCTCTCTATACGTATAAAAAAATGAAAAAATCTGGCGTAAAAAGTAAAGAATAAAAATCTATATCCCGATCGTATTGAAACCAATATTATTTTTCCTTCCTTTCTCCTTTTCCTTCAACACTTTGTTATATAATATTCCCCCTTTATCCCCAATATCCCCCATATCCCTCGTTATTCCTTTCCCTCCTTACCCGTATCAAAACCATCATGTTCTTCCATTTGTATCCATCTTCATCCTTGTCACACCGAAGAAAATCTGTTTTAAATCTTCTGCAAATACGATGCGATGAGAAAGTATTTGTGAGAATTTTTACGTCAAAAGCATAAGATATTTCATATCTCCTTTCGCTTTACGCAATAAAACTGTATGTATAAAAGTCTAGAAATTTTTTGTGGGTTTGTAGTTGTATTAATGTTTAAGTTAATTTACCTATCTTAGATTTTTATGTCGATGATTGAATAATAATTAGAGAGTTATCATTGTTAAAAAAGGTTTTTAAAAAATGGAAGGACAAGAAATGCGTGTCTCGTAGAAAATTATCGCAAATTTAAGTACTTGGTTTTTATTCGTAATAATATGTATCGAGTTCGTCACGAATTCTTCGTTGGAAAGGTAATAATTGATGGAATTAAGAAATTTCAGTACTTGGAGAATACCTTTGGCTTTAAAAATGTAATAAGTGACCCCATTTGAGAACGAAATTTACTACCTATATACTTGGCCATTATAAAATTATCTAACAATAAATAATTACCAGGAACATAAAAATGAAAAATTATTCGTTATTAGTGCGCTCAAATATAGTTTTTTTTTGCTGTGATATGTAGACTTTTTCAGAAACAGATTGCAATATGCTGATGGTTCAAAAGAAATATTTTAAGCAGAATAAAATTTTTGACCTAGTAAAGAAATGAGATGACTGGAGAGCACTATGATAAAAAAGGTAGAGGCATAGTTCGTTTCATATAGTTTTAAGATTCAGATAGTTGGGGAATTGAAGGAATGGAGTCAACGAGGATGATTAAAATGATAAATAAGGAAAGACTATATAAAATAAAAAAAACGCTCCGTCCTAGGAAGAGGTGGAAAGACTATGTTATGAATAATTTTACATTTTTAAGCAGGCAAGTAGTTTAAGCAGGCCAGGGGTTGTGTTGAAGGGATTCAGCCCCCCCCCATAAAAAACAAGGTTTCTGTAACTTTTTATTTACTCTAATTTTAATGTTATCAAATTAATTGTATGTATACAACTGTTTATTAATGTAAATGGATTCATCAAATTGAACCAGGTTAACGCGGCAAACCATAAATATGACTATAAATCACAAGATTTTTCCCCCTAAAGCCTCTTGCATTTTAAACGTTGTATGTTTTGCAAAACTTGCTGAAATATGTGAAAAAAGAACGGAATAAAGATAGATTTTGGAAAGATGAAATATCTAGTGGTTGGAGATGGAGTAAGGGATATGGAAATAGGAGGAAATTCCGTCAAGAAAAACGAAGGATACATATATCTGAAAATTTTGGTAACTAAGAACGGAAATTCAAGGAAAGATCTTCAAAAGGGTTGTGCATGCCAGACAAGGTATACAAGGATGAATTCCTTGCTCTAGTCAAGAAATATCGGGAATGGCACATAATTTTGTGTTCAGTGGCTCAGAAGCCTCAAACCATCCTGCATTTCTGCATTCCATCCTGCATAAGAAAGGAAACTGAACACGACAAATAAGGAAATCTGAAATGGTTGGGTTATGACGAAAGGATGAAGAAAAAAAGATAGGCGAAGAAAATAATATATTGGAATGCACCTGGTCACAGAAGACGTGGTAGGCCTTCAAAATCATGGTGTGGTCAAATGTGGCATGATATGTACGCCGGGAATTTTAGTGGGGAAGACGGGATAGATAATAAACTGTGGCACATGGGATGCGTGAGATGACCAGAGTTGTAACAAACTTAAAATAGAAACCAAAACTTAATATAAAGGAATTACAAAACCTATACGTTCATGGTTCCTTAAAATGGGATTTTATAATCGATTTCATCGATGTGGGATGTGTAATTTCATGTAAATCAATCAAAGTACACCTAAATTATGACCACTAAAACAAATAGCTGCTTTTCAACCCCCTACCTTGATATTAGGAGATGAGCGAATATTTTTTAAATAATTTTTTCTTCACGATTTACAAAAGAGAATAACCTAATTTTATGTCAAAAATAGTGTTTCAATAATTTGGAACACAATAAGAATATTTGGAAGATAAACTCCCTCGTTAAGAAAGAAACAAACTGAATTTTGTCACATCTGAATGAAAAAATAGCTAAATGATATGAAAATAAGCTTAGAGGACAAATGTTTAAGAGAATTATTAACATCCTTTCTCTGAGAATAAACTAATAAGATGATTATAAACACAATGTTTAACAACGTATTTTGCAGAATTGTTACTTAATGTGTTTTTTTGAATGGTTAACGAGTAAAATGGAAGCTATATTTACCATCTCTGAATGTTTGAAATACCAGCTTAAACGAGCTAGGGTCTTTTACATGAATATGAAATGTAGGGCATATAAAGGACTTAGATAGTGGTGTAATATTGTTATTATTGTTTTGAGAACATTAATTCTATATGTTGTTTCTCTTGCATTCATCCCTTTATTTTTCCTCGTCCACCCACTCTTCTCTTTACTAATCACCCCTCTCATCTCCCAATTTCCCCCTACCTCATCCCTATTTTAATATCTTCTGCTGCTTAATTACTTGTACTCTTTATCCAAACACATATATACACAGATACATTTAACTTTTCTCTAATGATTTCATGTTTATATTATTTCAAACTGCACGCTTCCTTCCCTTAGTTTTGTTTTTCCATGAAGGCGTTGAAACATAAGATATTATCTTCATTCATTGTCTGGTATGAAAATTCCTAGAATTATAAATGTTCCTATAATATTCAGGGTAATTTAATAGTCTGATTCGGCAAATATTGTTTAAATTTAAAATCTCACCACGACCATATAATTATTTTAAGGGAGATACGACAAATGTAAAATATTTACCCATGTGGGACTGATATGTTTTAGAATATTAACTCTTTGAACACTAATTCCGAGATCACGCAGATAGACTTAAATTTTTTTTATCCATCTCGTATCCAAAAAAATTGAAAATGAATTTACCAAATATTTGTTGTAATTTACGCAAAGTCGCGCATTTGTGTAAAATATGGGAAATACATATTTTTTTGGTCTGGTATTATAGGAAAATGTCTCGAGAACAATTTTATATATCAAACACCCTCGCTTGCCACACTATACAGCCATACAAGCGTATAAGAGTCAAGTGCATATGGATTCTACGGTAAAATGGAGGCCGAAAAAAATTCTCTCTTTCAGCTGATGCCATTGACCCATTCCTACAATTTATTTATATAATATATAAATATATGTTATTATATGGAAGCACGAAATTCTGTGAACGCCTGAATGTGGAAAAAAATTATAAAATTATAAATTACATTGAAACATTTCATTTCTATTTTGAAGCATATCTTAAAATAGGCTATTTTACGAATTTTGGAGCGTTTATTCCCTTTTACAGATCATATGAAATTTAACCGGTTTTGCTATAACAGCAACATTGAACAATTTACCTACCTTTACCATTCAAGCTTTCAAATGCGGTAATAACTTTAATTTAAAATGAGATACAACCTTTACACAGTTTTGCTCAAAATAACCGGAATTGCGTTGTATCCCAACATTCACAAATAAATTGAAAATTTTCGACTAAACTGATTGTGTTTCTAAATAGCTTACTCTATTTTTTACATTCAGCTACATTTTAACTATAATATTTACTAGTGTGTGCGTTCATTGATCTTCACTATTACACAAACTGTTGAGTATTTACACACTCGTCGTCTAACAACCGTATACAGGGTGATTCATGAAGTTCTCCCCCCACTTCTACAGCACATTGTACTAGTAAAAATAATGAAAAAATGTTATATAAACATAGGTCCGAAAACGCTTCGTTAGCGAGTTACAGCTAGCGAAAGATTTCGCCTGAATTCCTGGGCAAAGAGTAAAATAAAGCCATACTGAACTTTTGGAAAGGTTAATTAAGTAAGAAATGTCGTGGATTCTTATGTAATTTTACCTGATAAAGCTAATAAAATAGGTTTCAGAACTGTACCTGTAGTAGTTTTTGAGGGATTCACGGTTAAATGCAAAAAATTGGGGCACGAAAAAATGTTTTTTTAAGTTTCATGTACAATAACTTTGTTAAATTGGTAATAAATACATAAAATCAACAAACATTAATTGTAGAGAATTTAATTCTGAGAAAATTGATATAATCAAAGTCTAAAATAAAACAGAAATAAGTATCAAAAAATCGATTTTATTCAGTATAATACATTACTATCTGTAAAGAAATACCGTACGGTATTTAGTTAAAATAAAACAAAAACAAAATGTTTGTTCCTTAATGATGAGATAAATTGAGAAAACAAGATGAACTGTTAAATAAATTTGTTTGTAAATAAAAATATCATGTTTTATTACGTTGTATTTTTTTTTTAAATAAAAATTTACATTAAATGTTCGAAAATAAATGAAGCAAACATTTTCCAATTATTGTTTACTAATAATCGAAATGCAGTTTTTTGTTTTATTAATTTCTAAGTTGGTAACACACGAATAACAGCTGATCAACAATGGTATTCTGTACTGTTACGTTAGAACTGTGTATTAGTGGTGTTTTGCCAGCTACAGCAGGAGATCGGGTTCTGTGAATCGTGTTATTAAATGCAATTTTTTTGTGAGTTATAATTCGATTGTTTATTCAGCGAAAAAATGCCTTACTTATTTACATCAGAGGAATACGCTGATATGGTTTTTATTTTGGGTTACTGTAATGGTAATGCTAGAGCTGCTGTAGTAGAATATGAACTACGTTACCCTAATAGGAGGATTCCAGATACCAAAACAATTTCAGGAACTTTTCGTACTCTTCGGGAAACAGGATCACTACCAAGTACTAGAACCAATTATGAACGAGCTGTCCAACTTGATGATGATATTGTTATTAATGCTGTTCATCGCAGTCCAGGTGTAAGTACACGACGTATTTCTAGGCGGATAGGAGTTTCGCAGTCAACGGTGTGGAGGTCACTAAATCGAAACAAATTTTATCCGTTTCATAAACAAAAGGTTCAACATCTACAGCCAGGGGATGGTCCGCTTCGCTTGGAGTTTTGCAACTTTTTGAATATTAATAATCAACTCTACAAGCGTATTTTGTTTACGGATGAGGCACAATTCACTCGGGATGGTGTCAATAACTTGCACAATGAACACTCATGGGCAGAAGAAAATCCACATGAGGTAGTGGAACAGAACTTTCAACACCGATTTAGCGTCAATGTCTGGTGTGGCCTTTTGCACAATCGGCTGATTGGACCTTTCATATTACCTGGACGCCTAAATGCTGAGTTGTATTTGCATTTCCTTCAAGAAGAGTTGCCGCAGCTGTTAGAGAATGTTCCTTTACGTCTCAGACAAAATTTGTACTTCCAGCATGACGGAGCACCTCCCCACTTTTCACGTGCCGTTTCTGCTTATTTAAATCATCAATTTCCTGGACACTGGATTGGTCGTGGAGGGCCTCACCCTTGGCCACCAAGATCCCCAGATCTATCTCCATTGGATTATTGCATCTGGGGATGGATGAAAGACATTGTATACAAGACAAAAGTGAATTCTCGTGATGAATTAATTGCCCGTATTATGGATTCGGCTGTGCAGATACAGGGAAGCCCTGAAAAATTAAGAAACGCAACAAAAGCAATATACAAACGTGCTGCAAAATGTATTGATAATGATGGCCTCATTTTCGAACATCTATTATAAAAAGGTGCGTACGGTTGGCCCAACCTGATTAATTTTGCTTAAAACTAGTAATGTATTATACTGAATAAAATCGATTTTTTGATACTTATTTCTGTTTTATTTTAGACTTTGATTATATCAATTTTCTCAGAATTAAATTCTCTACAATTAATGTTTGTTGATTTTATGTATTTATTACCAATTTAACAAAGTTATTGTACATGAAACTTAAAAAAACATTGTTTCGTGCCCCAATTTTTTGCATTTAACCGTGAATCCCTCAAAAACTACTACAGGTACAGTTCTGAAACCTATTTTATTAGCTTTATCAGGTAAAATTACATAAGAATCCACGACATTTCTTACTTAATTAACCTTTCCAAAAGTTCAGTATGGCTTTATTTTACTCTTTGCCCAGGAATTCAGGCGAAATCTTTCGCTAGCTGTAACTCGCTAACGAAGCGTTTTCGGACCTATGTTTATATAACATTTTTTCATTATTTTTACTAGTACAATGTGCTGTAGAAGTGGGGGGAGAACTTCATGAATCACCCGTATGTGCTATCCGGCTTATAACAGTTAACACTGCCCATAACAGACAGGTAGAGTGTCAAATTATTTACACTCAATCTGTTCGTTGCAGGGCTAAAATAAATAGTTCTGTTTCTTATCACATGGTCAGCCAATTAAATGACTGAATCATTTAAGAACAGAAGAGGTAGAGGTGTAAAAGACACTAATCAGAGTTATCTCCTCTGAAAGTTATGAATTTTATTATACAGCCAGACCCTGTGGTGAATGAAGTGAAGGTGTCATTTGCAGAGTGGAAAATATGTGCTTTTCAGAGGGCCCGGTATGCTGATAAGCGTACTTTTCCACTCAGTGAGGAAGACAATGGTAAACCACCTCACTCCTCGTTTTACTTAGTAAAACCTCTACAGGTTCAAACCAGCCTTTTGGCTGATGACCTAAACAACAACAACAACAGTTAACACTTTCCCTTGACCTGTTTAAAATACAGAGAATAAAAAATATTGTAACATAGTAGTAGTAATTAATTATCTTAAGAATGGTTCAAGGAACAGATTATTTGTTGTAAGAAATTGCATATTGTATATGTTCCAATGCGTTGAACAAGTATAATGAATTGCAATGAATGACATGTTTGAAAAGAAATTTCAGAAAATCGAAAGAAGTAGACACGTTTGTTTTATTCTTAAATAGCGGAGATTTTGTTAGAAAGAACTTTTAATTGTTTGATGGGTCTAGATTAACAATTACGCAGAAACAAAAACAGTTAGCGCCTTCGTAGTGAGTATTTTTGTTTTCCGTATTCTGATAGTTTCCATTAACCGCTAGTTTGTGTAGGTACTGATCTTCATACCTTCGTAACCAGTACTGTTCATTCACTGACTTTGAATTCATTATTTTTGTTGTTTATTAATGAATTTTCTGGGTTTGCTTATGCCATTGATCATAAAATAGCTACATGACAGTCGTAGGAATAATGTAGTCATAAGAATACCTACAATGAATAAAATGTTTGGGAAGATTTATGATGTATTTAGCACAAATATCCAGGCAGTAAACTTAAAAATTTAAATCAGATATTATAAATGAAAAAATTAGAAGTTACGAAATAACAAAAGCCCAGCATCTTACCAATTATACATACAAAAAGGAAGACCTATTAATTCAATCTGAACTGCAACACTATAAAACGGTATTACAGCCCAAAGCCACTCACTCCTGCGAAACTATTTCTAATTTAAAAACTAAAACAACAATGAGAAAAATTCTCAAGATAGAAAATGATAGAAAAATGAATCCTTAGGACTTGCATGAACAAAAATAAATTCAGCGTTATTAGGATCTTAATGTCTAATTCTGAACTCTACGACGAAATCGAGCTAATTAGAGCGGATGCCAAATAAGCTTGCCGGATTTCTTCAGTACGCAGAAAGTTTATTTTGGTAATGGCGCACTCAGTTGCCTTAGCGAGTGGTAAGGGTCAGTGCTGTAATAGCTCTGATCAGAGTCGCTCTCGCAACGTTAAACATATCAGCTAACCTGAAAACATATAGTCTGTAATGTGTTGTATATGGTAGGCGTTAATTGTTGTATATAATGTTTCAATATTAAATGTTTTTAACGCCGCTGATAGATGATCATTGCATGGTTTAGAAGATACGATTTAATAGGCAGTTTGGTGCTAAGACACGAAATCTACCGACTGAATCCGAACTGTTCGTGCAGCTACACCGGGAAGTTTATTTGTCATCCGCGCTCTACTGACACCATGCGGACGAAACGAATTTCTTTTTTGAGGTATTCACTTATACCGGATAATTAAGCCGGATACCGGACAACTTATACCCGACACTCCGTCTAAGTGTCCGGGCACTTATACCGGATACCGGACAATTAAGTAATTAAACAACTCATTTCTATAATTACCTTGTGGAAAAATCCACCAAGGTGGTTGGCCGAAATAAAGCAAGATATGCAAGAACTTAAAATTGCAAAACAAGATCTTTTAGAAAAATCTGAATAGCTTAAGTTGATTAAAGATAAAGACACAAGATTTGTCAAAAAAACCTCGAGCTCCGTCGTCAATGATTTTTGTACAGATAAAATCAAACAGATCATGTCCAAGAATATGAAAAATTATTGGGAAAATCGTAAGAATCCTAAAACCAAACCAAGAAGGATTACTTAATTTGTTTAAAGTGATCCAATGAGACCGTAAAACCAAATAAAAAAATTGAATAACAGAAGTTAGGAAAAGTTTAGTTGTTCTAAGAATGACGGGGAGCAAGAGGCTGTGTTGTTAGTGAAACATTTTGAGAATTCCCAGACTGAAAACTACATTTAGTGTTACCTATATTACTGTTGAATTTAAAGGTTTTCATTGGTTAAGTAAATGTTATGATCAAAATGTTAGATGTACAAATGTAATATATTATAATTTTTTTCTATATTAGTACAAAATGTATAAACGTTTATAATATTCTCATTTTAGTTTGTTGAGGTGGTAACATTTTCTGTAAATTCTTTAGTTACAATTTATTAATTTAATTTCATTGCATGTTTACAGTACAATCTTATTTCTAGTTAAAGTGTAAAATGTTTACTTTGTTTTGTTGCAGTCAGCATTTTTAATTATATTTTCCTTTCCTGATTTAATATCGTGTATTTATAATACGTGTTTAATTTATTCAAACGTAATATTATATAATAACCATTATAAAATATATTTCTTAAAATATCGTTTATTAATATAATAAATGTATTCCTTAATTAAAATTAAATTTCAATATTAATAAATCACACGAACCCAGAGATAAAAACGTTATCACTCCCACACCTACCACAAAACCCCTAAAGGAGATTAAAAACATGCTTGAATAAGGAATCTTACATAAAACAGCGACGAGGGTTGCCACTCTAGGTGATTCCTTCAATCAAGATGATAAAAGACTAAAACTCGTACATCATAAATAATGCCGGTTGCTGTAGTTGTTAATAAATGAAGACAAAAAGTAAGTTGATATTTACATGTTCTTGTTATTGCTGTGGAGTGTAAAATCAATTTTTGGGTAAAGCATAGGATAATTTTATACACTAATTATCAATTGTAATAAATTTGTTATTTATTATTTACTCAATAAATTCCTGTTGCCATTCAAGTCATTTTCAGTTCAGTTAATGAGCCCCTAAACTTTTAAATATTGTGCCTATTGAAATCAGAAATCTGCCAAACATCATAAAGTTTTAAGTCAGTCTGTATTTGTTTAGCCAATAAAGTTTAAAGTCAGTCTGTATTTGTTTAGCCAATATAGACACGAGATGTTGACGCCTTATAATCCTGAACTAGTTCACTTACTTTACTTATGAACCATATAAACAGACTTTTCCCCTAATAAGCATTTTTTTGTCATCAGTCTCTCGACTGATTTGATGCAGTTCTTCAAGCTGTTTTATCTTGCGCAAGTCGTTTTATATCTACATACCTGTAACACCCTACATCGTTTGTAATTTCCTTTATATATTCTAAAGGATGCCACCCCCTATAATTCACTCCCTCAATATTACCCCCTATTATAGATAGACCAATACCTGGATGTCTTAAGATATGCCTCACTAGTCTATCCCTTCTGCTGGTAAAATGCTTCCATATATTTCTTTTTTTCTACTCGCCTAAGAACCTCTAAATTACTTATTTTCTTCAATCACCTAATCTTTAACATTTTCTTATAACACAACATTTCAAGCTTCTATCCTTGTACTTGCTACAGCCCCTATTAACCCACGTTCCACTTCCTTATAATGGTAAACTCAAAACACATTGTTTTAAGAAATTTTTCTAATCTGTGAATCAATTTTTGTAATCAGTAATATGTATTTCATTTTAAAGGCTCTTCTATCTTGAGCAATCCTACTTTTGATATTATTTGTGCTTCTACCATCCTTTATTATTTTACTCCTTAGATAGCAGGATTCCCCAACTTCCTGTAAGTTTCCGTTGCCTAATTTTAAATTTCTCGTCTCTTCTAAACCACTCTTGCTGCGCACAACACTTTCGTTTTGTTCTTATTAATTTTCATGAAGTAATCCTTTCCCATAATCTTATCCATTCCATTTTAGATATCCTCTAGTTCTTTCTTTGCCTCGGGTAATACTACTATATCATCGGCGAATTTCAGTATTTATATTGTTTCTCCTTAAATTTTATTCCTGCGTCAAAATTTTCGTTCACTTCATTTATAACCTATTCTATACACAAGTTAAAAAGTAGTGGTGACTATGAACATCCTTGTCGTACACCTTTTCTCACAGCAGCCTCTTTTTTGTAACCCTTAATTCTGAAAACAGCCGTTTGATTCTTAAACACACCGTAGATAACTTTCTTCTCTTTGTATTTAATTCCTAACCTTCTCAAAGTTTCAAACATTTTACTCCAGTCCAGATTGTCATATGCTTTCTCTAAATCTACAAATACCTTATAAGTAGTTTTATTTTTCTTTATCCATTTCTCAATAATCAATCTCAGAGACAATATTGCATCTCCAGTTCCCATTCCCCTCCTAAATCCAAATTGGTCTACTCTAAAACATGACTGAGCCATATTTATAGGTAGGTTGATTTATCCAGCACCAAAATTTATTATTAAATTGTGTACATAGTAATTATATTAATATTAACTGAAATTTATGTAATGTTTCTTTATTTTATTCATGTAACTGTTAAAAGGAAAATAAAATGTATTTTATTACTTTGATTCTTTAATGTTTGAAGAATCAGGACAGGCTAACTGCCTGATCTATGAAGTAAAGAAGAAAAAGAGAAAGAATCAGGACTATTAGTTTTAAACATAATGTTATTAGGAAGATCATAGGCACAAATATTTTAACACTATAGTAAAGAGTTCTGATATTACAATGCAATACAGAGTTATAAGTAGTTGCATTAAAACTTTATAATTACTTAATTTATTAGTAAGACAAGTTTAAAGGAAATATTAAGTTTTAATTTATAACTAAGTGTAAACCACTTTAATTTAATACAAGATAATATATAATACACTGCAAATAATTTGTTATATGTTGACAGTTACTCTACCAACATAGCAGTACTAGAATGTACAGGGGAAATGTTTAATGGGTTAGGTTGATATATGCCTGTCGATTTGTTCATCCGTTTACAAAAGAGTTTATTAGCTAATTATTTTTTTAATTAATATTAAGTGGCCTGTGTGAATAAAATTTACCCAATGAATTTTAAGTCAAATCACTAAATTTAGGACTGACTTTTGCTTTCAGAAACTTGATCCGCTTCTAATATCTGATTTATTTATCCTAAATTGCTCATAAAATAATGTTCAATAAGTAAATTTTAAGTGAATATATTAATACAATTTTATTGTCACTTAAAATAAAACACATTAAATTATAGAGAATAATCAAAATTCAAATTGTATTCTCATGAGATATTATTCTATAATAAAATTAATAAAAACACTTCATATAAATATATAAGCACGAAAACATTGATGTAACTCTTAGCAATTAAAATACATTTACCCCGGTGAATAAAATTATAGTAAATTTTTTAGAACGATGATTAAAAGACTAACTTGGTAAAATCTTATGTTTTTTGGCTAGGAAAATTGAATATAATTGGTCCGGAACTGAATCTTCCATAGTTTTTAAGATGACCGATATAAAACACAAAATCTGGTGTGAAACACTCATACTACTTTCTCTTGCCAATGCAAATAATGAACAATATGACCTAATATTAGTAATAAAATATTAGAAGTAAACAAAAATTAATCGCAAAAAAACATAACCTCATTTTGATCATGAATGAATGATGCAAACTGAAAACCAACCTCAGTTTGGCTTAATAATACGAAAACATCACTCTTTAAGCTAAACTAGGCCCTGTAAAGAAAAATGCTTTAAACAAGTTTTTAGATGTTTTGATTCCCCATTAATTTGATTGGACACACTTATGTCGTAAAATGCATACTAAGGCTGAAATCTTAAGAAATCGATTTTTTACAAATTTTCTTGAAAAAACCAGAATATTACTTATTACCGCTAAACTAAGCGTTATACAAAAAATGTTTCGAATAAAATTTGTAGGATTTTAAATTCTCTACAACTTTTGTTATATAAATGTTTGCGCTGAAATGCATATTAGAGCCGCAATCTTAAAAACACAATTTTTTACGACAAAAGAGCCTTTCCAAGAATTTCAGCTGATATGGCGTCTACCCAGTATTGTAGACTATAAAACTATAGTAAATTAGACGATTTTCAAAAAAGAAATCGTAGTAGCCGTTTCTGAGAAAATCGCAAAAAATAATAGTTAAAGAAGCCGTGATTGAGGTAAATAATTTAAATAATTGGGGTATAAATAATTTAATATTTATTTGATTTATTTAATATTTAATTTAAATAATTTAATACATTGAGGTAAATAATATAAAAATTCTATGTTAGCTTTACCTCAACGTGCCCACCTGCGTATTGATGCGGATTTTTTTTTAACATCCGACAGTTCTGCAATTACTGCTAATGCAGACGGTTAAGGATGAAATGATTTTTAGTAACTTATGAAACAATGCCGTGCCAGAATGGGATTCAGGATTGATGCGGAAGGTTTGTATTTTGAATAAGATATATTTTCAGTTAAATAACCAATAATTTTTTTTTTATTTACAAAAATCCGTTGTTTCCTGGCGTAGTGTGAATGCACTAAACAAATCGGTAATGAAGCAATACTATTTTGTTCTCTGAAATTGAATGAACATTCAATCTTAAATTTTGATTATTTAATGACAAAATCTCTTACGGAACTGACTTGAGGGTAATAGAACCAATTTGTAAATATTGTTTAACCATTCAAGAAAACAACACAGTCAACAAATACTTTGAAGTACGGTAATTTTAATGATTCTAAGAACGTTTATTCATTAATTTCAGCCACATTATTAAAATTTAGAAGGGTTTCCTTTTCTTTTTGAATGTATATACGCGCAGTAAAATTTCTTTTATACTAAGTTCTTTTGATACAATACTTATTTAGTGATGACATAAAAAATTATTTTGTATTAGTTTTGTAAAATAAAATTTTGGTATATATTTTTTATCTATTGTTTTTTTGGCTTAAGCTAAGTTTAGCGTCAGTTAGCGATTTACCGTGTTTTATGTCTAGGACAGATTAATTTTACCATTTAGCTTCATCCACATATAATAAAAAATAGATTATATTTTCCATTATTTACATTACCTAGTCGTGTGATTACTTACATCAGATTTTTATGAATAAGCACATCCATTTCTCTATTTGTATTTTACTACTGTACGAAAATAAAAACACTAGTTTTTAATTATTAACGCGATAAGGTTATTTATTTTTAATAGTTTCAAGATGCAATTTTTATCAATTTTAAAAAAGCTATTTTATTTTAAAGATCGATTAAACGATAAAATTGCACGAGAAGAAATATCTTGCAGTAAATGTAATATATCTTAACAACAATAAATAAAATATAATTAAAAATTGGTTCAATTTACTGTCTGAAGTACATAGAGAGTAAATAAAAAGACGTATCACATAGCGAATATTGTAAACTTTTTGTTTTTACAATATGTGCTCATTTGCTCGTAACCGTACAATTTATGTTACAAAAGAGCATTTGTTTCGATTGTAATAGGGTAATCTTAATCTTATAGTAAGTATAGTAATCTTAAATAGGGTAATCTTAATTTAAAAGAAAAAATATAATTAACATTTTATGCGTTGTGCTAGCAGAGTACAAGACAAAGACGAAAACAAGTCAAAGTGGCAGACGAGACGACCGGCAAAACAGTAAACGTACCGACTCTATCGGCGGCTCAACAATACAAAGCTGGCAAAAGGGCTAAACGAAGGACAATTTTCGCTACATCCCGCCTCTCGTAAACTACAAACAAGGCCTTGAAATAGGTCTCGTTTGTTCTTCCGCAAAAGAAGTCAAAAAAGCAGCATCGAGCGACCGCATAGCGCGATCCACATACACCAAGCATAAATTAAGTTCAAAAAATGTTTCGGGTACACAAGTGCGACCGTTGCTCCCCACTATTCACCTGACTAAAGGAAGAAGTAAAGAGTCCCAGAGGCACTCGCGACCCACGAGAACAAGAATCGGAAGCTTCCGCCCAATTATTGGGAACAAACTCCGAAACTCCCCTCCGAGAAGTAGCACAGAAAGCGACCGCCCAATTAAGGGCAGAAATCGGGAAACCCCTCTTTGAGAAGCGGCACCTGAAGTGACCACCCAACCAAAGGAAGCACTAAAAATACCCCTCTCTACAACCCAGTCGTGGCACCGGAAATTTTTACCCATACAGCAAATCCAATACCACTCATTAAAGCAGAAAATCCAGAAAAATCCCAGAACAATAAAAATACACCACGACAAAACGACGAGACAACGATCACACCAACCATATAGGTTAAGAGCACAACAAAAACCAAACAACAGGAGAATTTAAAAACACCTTCATAACTCGTCCTGAACGCCACACAACACGGGTAAGGGTAAGCAAGAAGATTAGGTGTCGGGAACGAGAACCACTTGAGGGACAAGGGAAACACGCCCACACAGGGCCAACAACTCAAGGAAAAAACAAGCAGGGTAGGTTTTGGAAAAGGGGCTGAGGGGAGGTGAAAAAACCTGGAAAAACAACGGTGATATTAAAACTTTCATCACAGATAAAATAAAAAACAAAGCGTCAGCCGCAACCCGGCAACAAAGTCAGTGACGCACAACAAACAGACGTTACCAACTCCGAAGGCAGCTGCGTGCCACACACCATTAAATCCATATCAACAAAACAGCAAAGAAGGTGACCAAAACAAGTTGGGAAAGCAGAACAATGAAGGGGGACAAGAAGGGAATTGTGGCGACACACCTTGGTTACCACCTAAGAGGAAACAGGGGATTTGGCACCACTCAGAGGAACCAACCTAAGGGGACAATGGGACTCCTACTACAACGGGACCATACTTACTAAAAGTGACCACTACCACAACACCACCGCTCCCTCAGATCACACACCCAGCTAATAAAAACAAACAAGAAATTTTACCAAACACAGGTATGACACAACAGCTCCTGCAACTTGAACTGACACAATACAAATTTACAACAAAGTGACGGCCAAAAAACATACGCAGCGCTATCGATCGACTTCACAACTCCAAGAACGAAACAAAAAAGCAAACCACCTTCGCACACCAGATTAAGCATTAGCAACGCCACAACAAAAGGTAAAAAAAGCAGCTTAAACAGCTGCACAAATAAGCAAACAAACAAGAAACAAATAAATTAGGAGGAAACGTGTATTCGTCCAAAAATTTCAGCCAAAAAATGCACTGCACCAACCGGGTGACGAACTGAACCTCTGCACCAGCGGCATAGTTCAAAACAAGGACACATGAAGGGTGTTAGGTGAAAACAAGGGATAAACTACCAGAACTGACTGGCAATCGAACTACAGTCACCTGCCATAGTAACCCAACGGACCATGAAAAACCAAGAAGAATATACACAATCATGTAAAGTTGCACAATACAATTTAAGTAATATAATCTAAGATTTAAAGAGCATCAAAATCAGTCAAAGCCGGTAAAATATATTAGTAAAAAGCACTGAATAAAGACTAGAGTGCTTTGCACTCTAGTCTTTATACCCAAGCATAAATACCTAGTTAACCAAGGCAACAATATGATCAATTAAAAATTCAGTCTTTTCAATTCAATCAAAAATCAATTCAAATTCGTGTAAAATATTTTCGCACAATTTAATTATTTTGTGGTGTTACTATAAAAATTTATTACTGAATTATATGCGTAAGAATTTTATTCGATTGCAAAAAGTATTCCATAAAAAGTTTAATATAATAATCAATTGGCAACGTGAACGTGTTCACTAAGTGCTGCTTTTAAGTAAAATTAGTTTATAGTTAAATTAGAACAGATTACTTCATAAACTAACCCCAAACATAAATGGCTTTTCGATAGCCGTGTACTTAGAAACCATTAGCTTAAGTCCAGGTGTAACGATCACAGGTACTTCATCCTATTATGATAAACAAAGACTCTTTGTATTTATACAGGGTGTACCAAATATGTAGCTTAAAAATAACACACCTTAATCAAAATAATATAATAATCTTAATTATTTCGGAGCAGTAATCAATAAACATAATATTCAAGGAGTACCTCAAGGAAGCTTATACGGCCCATATTGTATTTTCATCTTACCAGACATTCCGCAAACCCAATGTACAACATTAATGATATTACATTAATAATTGTCAGCGACGTTGATAGCAGACCCAGCAATTCTTTTACTTAAGAACGCTTTATTTGACCAACTACCGGACTTCTATATCACTCATTTTCAACATTGTGTAATATCAGGTAAAAATGAATGAGTGACAGTTGTTTCCTACACAGGAAATGCCACATCTGTAATATATGAAATAAAGAAATGTATTGAATCAAAGAATTAAAATTAAAATTTTTATGTTTTAACAAAGGGTGGAGTTCTAACGAAAGAGTTAACAAAAATCGAGAATTTAGTTCAGGAAATAACAACATACAATAATTTACTTTAAAAACTTAATTATTTATTAACAACAAGAGAAAATATTTAACTTATTTACATACTATTTTCAAAAAAAATCCCCAAAAATTTACTAAAGAGTTCATGAATTTACTTTATTAATTAAAATTAGCGCTATTAAAATATAAAAAGAAATTATAGTAATTACATATGAAGTATAGTATACAAATTTTAAGTTGTGATGAGAGGCGAGCACGTTACGCCAATACGGCCGGTAAGGTTTAAACCAGTTTATGATCTAAACAACACATTGTTAAACACCCATTATTAAACATAGGTTATATTTTTAATTATTTACATTAACAATAAAAAAAATCGTAGAAAGTTCCTCACACCAGATTTTTATACAGAATTAACTGCTAAAATATTAAAGTAAAATTTTAGATTACCTTTATTTTTTTATGTCATTAACGAATAATCTAATAATACAGAAAATATCTATCAAATTCTTTACAAAATTATTTAATATTTTTATCAATAGATGTGACAATGACAATACACACCTTTTAAGGTTTACGATAATACACAGCCTAATATCTTTGTTTGCATCTCACAGACAAATAATCGGATTTCTATGTAAATTTCAAGAGAAACTTTATCAGATATTGAAACACAATACAAAGAATCTGTTCAATTATTATCTTTGTTTCACGCATTTCAATACTCATCAATAAGATAGCGTATTCGAAAATCCTCTGTTATAAACTTATGAATTTCATTAAGTAGGTAGGCCTTTATAATTCACTAACTAAATTTAATAACTTTGTACTTATTGTAACAACAAATTTAAATTTAATATTGTGTTGAAAGGAGAGATATGTAATTTTAATAATGATCTTGTTATTTCATATGACATACATGATATTCCGGGGATTTATATGATGATCATATTCATGTAATTTAATTTTATACCTTTAAATTGACTAGTACAATTTCACTAATTACTGTACCATGTTCTATAATTCCGCTTATAAATTATAATTACTAAAACTTTCACTCAATTGTGATAATTCTACTTTCAACAGTGCTATAAAGTAAAAATGAAGTAAATTATTTCTTGTTGCGTTTACAATAACAGTAAATTCATTTAAAAGCACTCTGGAGAGCAATATTAAGCTTAGACTCTATAAAACCAGAAATACTGAGCTACTAGAAGTAGAGAAATTAAAGAGAAACATATTGCATAAATAATTTAATTCAGAGAATTTTATTCCGGGTTCTAACAAACTAGTTAGTTTAAAATAACAAAACTTTTTTTAACTTACAACAAGTACTTATTGACAAATTAGTTCTAATTATTTATTTTTATATTAAGGTTATAGTAACCAAAAAATTACAATAAACTACTGTACCCTGCAGCGTTTACCCAAAAACATGGGCAGACCGACTACCTTAGTGACATGGAAAATTACGATAAAATTAAATTTTCTAATAACTACGTCATCACTGCATGTAAATAAAACGAAAATTGTTTTAAAAACCTTACTAATATTGCATGCAGTAATCACATACGACTGCCGCATAGGTAGGGTTGTTTCGTTTGTGCTGTGGAACGTGGGATCCAACTGCACGTCTGGGTTAACCGAAACCCGGGTTATCCGAAACGTCAGTAAATACTCAGTATTTTAAATTTAATTTTTTTACAAATAACTGTAATAAAAACAATAAATAATAAATACTGTAAATTGTATTTCTGTACCAAAATACTGTTTAAGCAGACTGAACTGTAAATTATAGCACGTAAAGTATGCCTACATGACATTCAGGACTGCAGACAGGATTTTTACCGATAATATGAGTATTTTCCTCGGAGCGATAGCATACTACTAGGTCTACTGTTTATTTTGGCTACATCACCTTTGCTGCGAACAGTAAATTAGTACTGTATTGTGGTTGAATGGGTACTGTAGTGTCTTGGCCTTAATGTAGTTTACATTTCGTTTTGTGGCTAACTATTGTTACGTACTGGTAGTGCAAGTGAAATGATATTTAACATTGTCATGTAAACGTAAACGCGTGGTCAAAACCATCGAACCAACGCCCACTGATGTACTTTTAGTTAAACGTTGGCGGGACATTCGGTAAGAAACCGAATGGAAAATATAAACCAAAAAAAATTTATGACTTTTCAAAATAATAATATTAGAATGTACGGAAAATATTTGACAATTAAATCGTACGAATAAAAGTTTTAGCACATAGTAATATGTTTTTTATACAATAAAACACCATTTTCTCGTTATTTAAAAAACCCGGATTATCTGAAATCGGTTTACCCCAATTATTTCGGATTAGCGGGAGTTTACTGTATCTATTAGACGATGTAAGCAAGTTTGAAGGATCAAATAGTTGTCGTTTTTCTGCAGCTACCTCAATGAGTTTTGCGTTATCGTCTTTGGAAAAACTCACTTTCAACTTCAAGACTCATGCGACTACTGGAGGTGACTGGTTCTCAAAGCAGTCGATGCAGCCGACGCATGCGATCTCTTGCGTCGGACGCATAAACGGAACCACTTCTTAAGAAATCCATTAGATGAGGAATGGCAGTGACGAATGCAGCGGCTGTATGCAGTAATCGCATGGGACGATCGCACGGACTAAACCGCACCTTTACTGTAATTAAATGAATTTAAGGGGAGCACGGATCCCTATCTTACTTAATGTAAAAATTTGCCTTCTTTTCTCAGTAACCATCAGAAATAGAGTCTGAACTTTTGTTTCATATGAAAATTTGCACTCTTCTACAACTTTTACGTATAGGAGTTTTTCTTATGATTACAGATCTAATTTCTAGAATTTACTTTTTAAATTACCATTTGTGGCAAATTTAAACACAAATTTTTTTTCTCATTTCTTTTTAAAAATTTTTAAAACTTAACACTTAAAAATTACGTCTGTAAATAGTTAGAAATCCACAAAAATTTCAGCCTTGTAGCTTCAATAGAACCTGAGAAAACGGGTAATATGTTAACAAAATTAATATTTGCGAGAAATTTCATTTAAAATAAGGCAATAAACACTTTCAATATGTTTTAGAACGTTACATTAGTTACACCGTTACAACTCACTAGAATTAACCAACAACGCTGACCGCATTGGCGTAGTTAGTAACGTGCTCGCCTGTCATCATGGTTCGAATCCCACTCAGGCAAGGCCTATTTTCATACGTTACAAAAATCATTTCATCCTTCACAGTTACAACCCACCGTCGTCGCTAATGACCACTGTAGTTGATGCGACGTTAAATAAACAAAGAAAATAATTCAATACAGTAAAAAAATTATTCCATAAACAAAAGGCAACTGATGATCATTTCCATGCCGTGAATAATAAAGAAATACAATGTATTGTAAAAAGAAACGTTACGTATAAAAAAAAATACTTACTGACCATTCATTAAATAAACATATATTCTCCAGCTGTGAAGTCCTACAAATAAAATTAAGACAATAATTTTTCTAGTTGTCGTAGAAACATAGATAATACATAATTTTAAAGCCAAAATTTCAAACTAGATTGTAGAAAAAAGCCGAAAACCCGTTTTTTTTAAATTTTATCGAGCCCGTGCTCTGCTTAAATGAAACAATTTGCATGGATTTTTCATTTAGAAAAAAATTTGATAAAATAAAAAACAGACCTTACCAAAAACTCCGCTTTTTGATTCGTACTTAATCTTGCTTTCACATATTTTACTCATAATTGGTTTTATTTTACGTTATTTACATTTAGCAAGAGAAAGTGTGGTGAATATTTCATAACAATTTTTTTTAGTCTGGTGTAAACTTATTTATAATGTTCGAAACTTTGTGTTTTTAATTTTATTTTTAAATAAAGACATGTTTTTTATTATTATTAGTACTAAGTTTGGAAATCATTATTCAGAATAAAAAATAGACTTCCCATATGTTATTTGTTTAGTCCATTTCAAACGAGATGCGGGCTGTAATTAGTTTCATCAGATAAATTAACCACTTTGATCATAATTCAATCAAATCTGTCTTTAGTTCTACATTTTAAACAAAATAAAATAATTATGAATTCATGTCAACTTTTAATCCAGTGGGTGTAAATCAGGGATGTGTAATAATTATTATTTATTTTTATTTTCTCATGCCTATATGAATACTGTATATAGGAAGGAAATTATTGTTTTCATGTCGATTTTTCGAAATCGAGTTTTCACCGGATCTACTTTTTTTCAGACCCCCTGAACCCAAAAAAACATTTTTTTTAGCGATTGGCCTGTGTGCGTGTATACAAAATATCACAAGAACGGAACATCGTACGAACTTGAAACTTCTTAACTTAAGTTACAAACCATTACCGGACCCGACACGAACATTTTCATCAAAATCGGTCAACCGGAAGTAGAAGTTTATTCGTATATATTTTCACTTTTTTGCAATTTTCTCAAAAACTGGTCCTACGATTTTTTTTTTAAATCGCCTCATTTACTCAATGTTTTACGCTCTACACGATAGGGTAGGCGCCATGTTTGCTGAAATTCTTGGTGAGGCTGTTTTTACGTAAAAAATTGTTTTTTTAAGATTGCCGCTTTATTATGCATTTTAGCGCAAAAATGTATTTTTGTTTTTATTTTATTATTAAGGTTGTAGAGAATTTAAAATTCTACAACTTTTATTTCAAACATTTTTTGTATAACGCTTAGTTTAGCAGTAATTAGCAATTTTCCTTTTTTTCTCACGTAAACTTGTAAAAAATCTATTTTATTAAGATTACGGCCTTAGTATGCCTGTACGATAAAAGTGTATATTACCATTAAATTTATAGGAAATTAAAAGATCTACAACATTTATTTAAAGCATTTTTTTACAGTGCCTAGTTTAGCGAGAACGAGCGATTTTCCATATTTTAAAGCCAAACTGAGGTTGATTTTTATTTTGCGTCTTTCATATTACGAGTATATGATTAAAATTAGGTTCTGTTTATTGAGGTTAGGTTTTTTGTTTATTTCTAATGTTGTATTACTAATGTTAGGTTTAGTGTTAATTATTTGCATTGGCAAGAGAAAGTTGTGTGAGTGTTTCACACCAGATTTTTAATATCATATTTTAAATAATAAATTATTGGTCTGCATTTACATTTTCCAATTTCCCAAAATTCGAAGGAGTCCGTACAATATTAACCGCTTTTTAATATTTAGACAAGGAATTATAAAGATTTTATATAGTAGTTATTTGAAATTCATTATTTTCGTTACTTTTTATAGCTACTAGTGCAGATACTAATGTACTCTTGGAGCCACTGAAAACTGTAAATTGATGATTTATTGCATATAAAAATGTGTATTATTTTACATCAGTACATTGGTTTAATAATAATATTATGATGTTTTATGAGAGTAATAAAGTTATTACACATCAAAAAACCATACACATTGTCATAAAAATATTGGTTGAAAACCAATTGAACCACAAATTAGTGAAATAATGTTATTTCTATTTCATATAGATATTAATGGCACGTAACCAAACGGAACAGGAATTTAAAAACAAAACTTTTATCACTTTATAACTGATTAATTTTAAAATTGTGATTTTTATTAGGCTTTATTTTATCAACTCCACCTTGTCTTGGTTACATATATTTATATGGTAGAAGTGTTAGATTTCTTACTGTGAACAAATCTTATTACGAAAAAAATAACGGTACAAACTGATTCAAAAACAACATGCCCACCCTCAATTTTGAACCCAGATATTTTATTTTACTATAAAAAAAAATCTTGATTATGAATCAAGATTATATGAAATAAGTCGATTAATGAAGATTAATGAAAATATATTTTTTTATTTTCAATTTTTATTCTGGTCATAAATGAAAACGGAAAATTTTGGTTCAAACGGGGTTCTAATAACAAATTCTTTAAACAAATGGTAAGTTTTAGAAAATTTTAAGAATGAAACTGAATGAAATAAAGATTTTTAATTCGGCGTAAAATGACAGTCTGCGTGATCGTTAAAATCGCAGGTCTCGTCGGGTTAAAATATAGTAATAAGTTCGGCATATTATTTCAGTAATTATCTCAAATTCACAGACTATATTGATTGTTCTTATTTACGAGTTCGTAGTTCCTGACCACAGGTGATGGCAATCTCAACTTAACAAAATAGTTTAAGAGTAAATAGTTCAAGAGTGAGGTTGAGTGTAATTGGTATAGACAATCTTAAGTGTACTGCTGCTTGACTTAACCGTTTTAAGATTTAATTATGCTAATATTGTATTCAAAATACAATATACTATAATGTGTGCTATAAGTTATAGAGATAATATAATTAGGTACACATTGGAAAATCCACACTAGAATTCTCGTCTAGACTGTATTGATTAACATAATTACTTCCTTTATTAGGTTATTAGATTTCCAGAAATCTTAATAGGAGCATATAAATTATGATATTACAATGTGCTCTATACAAACAGATGTGCAATAAACATTACATTTTACGGGGGATGTCTTTATCTTTCTGGTTAACCCTTGTGCGACTGACAGGTTTGAGAATATTAACTTTTCGAACACGAATTCCGAGATCGCGCCGATAGACTTGGCTTTTTTTATCCAACAAATTTGAAATTTTTTTGAGACATTAAGAAAAATTCGACAGATATTTTAAAATAAACAAACATGAAACTCCTTTTTTACGCCAGTTACAGCGAATTTACCAAAACTTTGTTGTAATTTATGCAAAGTCGCGCGTTTTTGTCAAAATTTGGCTATAAATATTTTATATTTATATTTTTTTAGTCCGGTATTATAGAAAAATGTCTAGCAAAATAGTTGATATACCAAACGCCCTCGCTCATCACTCTATACGATTATTCAAACGTATGAAAGAGTTAAGTGAATATGGATTCTGTGGTAAAATGAAGACCTTAAAATTTCTCTCCTTGAGACAATATCATTGCCCCATACCTACAGTGTTCATATGGCACATAAATTGTATGAATGCACGGAACATCTTTGTGAATTGTAAAGAAAGTCTGAAAATAGGCTATTCTACAAATTTCGGAGCGTTTATTCCCTTTTACAGGTCATATTCAATTCAACCGGTTTTGCTATAATAGCACCATTGAACATTTTACCTACCTTCACCATTCAAGCTTTCAAACACGGTTATAACTCTATTTTTAAATGAGATACGGCCTTGGTTTTCTGGTTTTCTTAAAAAAACTGTAATTGAGTGGTATCCCAACATTCACAAATCAATAGAAAATTTCCCACTAACCTGATTGTGTTTCTAAATAGCTTACTTTCTTCCTCATATACTCTGCCACAATCTAACTATAATGTTTAAAAAGGTGCGTTTAAATTGATCTTCACTATTACACAAATTGTTGCGTACTTACACACTCGTCATCTAACAACCGTACATGAGCTATCCGGCTTAGAGGGGTTAATAATCTATTTTGCATTTTATAACTAACAAGCATTTCTAAGTAAACAGAAACAGCGATTGAGCACATAAATATGTTGACAGAACAAACAAATGAGCGGGTTTAGAGATGTCCTTCAAAAAAAAATTAAATACGTATATAAAACGATCATCAAAACAGTTCCGCGTTACTTGAACATACATTACGGAAAAATGTAATATTTGATAACACCAGGTACTACGGGGGGGGGGGATAATACAACCAAGACCTGCAGAAGAAAGCGGAAAATAGCAGAAGAGGAAAGATTGCTTATTCACTCCGAAGAACTGAGTAAGAGGAACTCACCAAAATTTGATGAGACCAATAATAATTATTGTTATAACACCTAAGTGATTGTACGCAAGTGAATGCCTTAGAATGACCGGTAAGGCTGGTCTAAGGAAAGCAGTGAAATTCGAGAAGAAAATCATCCGCACGATAAGTTATTATGAAGCTAAGGACTGAACAAGAAAAACGATCGATTAATGAAAACGATCAAGAAAATACTTTTAAAAGTTTACGATAATAAACTATCACAGTCGCCCTCTTTCATTAGGTACTGTGCTGCCAGATTTATCAAAGCTCCGACTTAGCGTCAGAGGGAACTACCAATAGTTCGGAAAGGGGCGGTAGGCCCGTGGCGGCGCACCGACAGAGGCCTTTGTAGCCAAGATCGAGACAATAACCGCCCTTTATCACAACGCTCTCGGCGACTACAAAAGGAGCGCTCCACTGAGCCCAGAGAGATTCGATTCCACGTCAGCCCACAAGAAGTCTTGTCAATGCTGTACATCGACAAGACTTCCAACAAAGTTTCATCGACGGCCCCGCAGAAGAAAAGATGATGCTTCCGCTCACCGACCCGACACCGTAAGCCTTTCACTGTGATCATCATCGCCCGCTGCCGCGAGCGATGCTCACAGCGGTCCCTCGACCGAGCCTTACGCCCACCGGATCCGACGAAGCCATCGACGCACTACTGCGAGGGAAGAAAATGACGACTCCGCTGGACGACGACACGCAGTGTCGCCCAGCTCCCCGACGACGAATACGATTGACGCTTCACCAAGACGACCATAGTTTAAACGGCCCTTTTCAGGGCCACCAAAAAGTAAAGGTTTCAACTCGTTACTTAATGTCGCCATCGTGCGACACAATAATACAGTGTCTGTGAAAAGTTTAAGAACACCACTACTGTTCACATTATTGGGTTTTTTCCTTACATTTGCTAAACTATATAATGTAAAATATCGAAATAGTCCTTAAAATAGTCTAGTATTTCAGCACACATTCCACTTCTCTATCTTTTATAGAACTATTTTTATTGTTTTTTCTGTTAAAAAAAAAGAGTCAAATGTAGGCCAAATTTTAATTCAAAACAGTTATAACTTAACAACGGCTGCACTCAGACTAATGAATTTTTGTATGTGTAAAGCCTTGCAGGAAAGGCACATTGGGCCAGTCTCCTTTATTTAAAAAAGAACACATATCATCTTGGTCACGGGCTTGAATGCATCATTTTTTAACTGGGTTTGCAGATAAAAAAACCCCGTTTTTCTAACTTTGGTCGTGTTCGTAATTGCCGCCCAATTAATTTCAAGCAGCCGTTGCCATTCGATCGGGATCTGAGGAGCTGGTAGCATTAACGCAACAACTGATTCCCGCTACTTGTCATTTATGCTGTTTAGTTTACTAATAGCAAATTTTAGGTTAATTTCTTAACTTGAAAATGAACCGCAAGTCAGTGAGTACAAGTGTGAAGAGGCAAATTGTGTGGGTGTTGAAAAGTGACTTGAGATACAGAGAGATCGCAGGAAATTTTTTGTAAGAAAAAATAATATTTGTATTTTTTTTCATGGTGTCTTTAAACTTTTGATAGGCACTGTAGACTCAAGATGGTGATAATTGGTTTATTAAAGTCAGAGGGGATATTGAGAAAATTAGAATAAAACGAGGAAATGGACCGATAAAATTTCGCACAATTCGTTACTCACTTAATGGCTTCCAAGAAGAACAAAAGCATCGCACTAGATGGAAGGAAGCAAGGAGAAACTTACAGTGAAAAAATTCTGATAATGTAAGCTGCAATAAATGCTTCTAGTAATTACTTCAGAATATTAATCCACGTGGTCTAAAATGGGCCTGTATAAAAAAAATGATTATCAACCTTTGTAGGGAGTTTCTAGGTTTCAACGTGTTTGCGGTTACATAAAATAGAACACTTAAAGCAAGGGTCCGGAAAGAATCGCTGTTGAGGCTGCATGATGTAATGGCACTACATCTTTTGTTGCACGGTAGTGAAACATGTACCCTAAGGAAATCTGACAGTAGGAAGTTAGAACCAGCTGAAATACGTTTTTTAAGATCGGTGTGAGGCGCTGAAATACGTTTTTTAAGATTGGTGTGAGGCGCAACACTTAAGGATTGCGTAAGTTAGTTTGCTGGTATTTCTCCCACCACCTCCCCTCCGATTGGTCGCCGTAAGGCATAGACCCGGAGGCTGTTCCTAAGAACTCATAATTTATTCAAATGTGACGGCGACAGCCATAAAAATAAAACTAAGTTATAAAAATTTATAACTAATTCGAGGGCAAGTTGGAGCCAGGTCGGCCGACCTGGGAAGTGTGCACTGCTCGCCCTCTTATCATAATGCCTCTTGGGGCTCAACGCCCTCGACAAGTATTAGAAAGAATGATCTTAACAGGATCATGGAAGGATTGCGTCAAGAGTGAGAGAATCTGGTATGATTTGGGTAAAACGGAATTTGTGAGGCAGAACGATACAGGAAGAGGTGGCTAAAACAAGTACGCCGCATGCCAAAGGATCGTCATCCACTACTTGCCTTACAATACCTTCCGCAAGGAGTGCGGTCGTCGGGTGGACCACGAAGAAGATGGACAGTAGCTGGAACAGGCAATGTGCCTAATCCGCAAATGAGCAAGAAGAAGAAGAAGACTAACTCCCGTAATGCTCTGCTTCGCGGGAAACTATGCTTGCACCGTTTAACTTCTCATACAACTCTACACGTTGAGAAAAAAACACGACTGCAAAAGTAAGTCGTTGCTTATTACTTACAGTGTTGCTCAAAATGGTATTTATTTTGTTTATTGCATCTAAATTTACCATTTCTTTTTTAAAAAAAATCATAAAAGAAATAGTATTTAACAGTTTCTATAGCTGTTACTAATCGATACCTTAAATCGTTTTGTGTTTTAATCCATTTTAAATAAAGAATAAATTGACTTCATCCTACAGGACAAAGTTTGTTGGCCTGAGATCAGGACAGTGAAATCGGCACAACAATCTCCAAACCTCAAGTCAACAGAGTTTTACCTGGGGGGGGGTTAGATGAAGTATATTGTTTATTCAAAACGGTTTATCTAGTTCCTCATAAAAGGAAAAGATTTTGAAACTCTAGTTTAGACAGACTGGAAAGAACATAAAAGTAAAACGTGGTTCAAAATGGTGGAAATACTTTTAAACAAACGTAATGTGAAAAATAGTGATTATTTCAGACAATGAGATATTTTGAAAGTTTTTCTCATTTTTCAACAACCTGTATAAGGCTGCATAAACATAAACACTAAAGGGAGACTAAAACATGTTATTAGATATTTTGATAAAGGAAAGGATTGTCACAGAATGGTGATGATGAAAACCGTCAGTGAAGAAATAGGCACAATATAGGTTATAAAAAGCAAAAGGAAGTTTTTTTTTTTAACGTCCGACTGTTTTGCAAATTGCTGCTAATGCAGACGGTGGAGGATGAAATGAAGTTTTTGTAACGTATGTAAAAATGCCATGCCCGAGTGGGATTCGAACCCAAGACCGCGTGATGAGAGGCGAGCACGTTCCAACATCGCCAACGCGGCCGGCAAAAGGAAGTTTTGAATAAGTACGAGTTGAGAGAGGAAAATTCTTAGAATGCTGGAAAGGTAAAAGATTAGTGTGCATATGTAATGTCAGATGATGGGTTATGTTAAAGGAGTTGAATTTAAGTAGGTATGGGTAAAGCAGCCGTATAAAGAGGTTTTGTGTCAATACATGAATAAACGTCAGTTACTTTATAAAACATGCTTGCTAATATTAATTGACTAATACGGAACACAATTTTTAGTTAAAAAAATTGGTTTACGAATTTTTTACATAAATAAAATTACTATATTACGCCCCCACGTAACGTTATAAATATTGTAAACAAAATTGGAGTTCAAAAAATTTACTTTCATTAACAACGTTGGAAAATTTCAATAGAGCTATATGATTTATATGTCAATGATGCAAGTATCGTTAAAGAAAATAAATTTTAATTTTATGAATGATTTAGGAAACAGATGAAATATGTACGAGGTGTGGCTATACAATGAGACTGACGTTTAAAAAAATTTAATTTTAATTTTATACATAACCACTTATTGTCACCTTCTCCTTCTCTATCCCTACAACGCTCCATGCGATTTTTCCATTGTTGGAAACAGTGCTGGACGACATCTTCTGTCAGCTCCTTCAGGGCACGTGCCGCTATCTCTTTTACAGCTTCCACAGGCTTAAATCTTGTCCCTTTTAATGCAGATTTCACCTTAAGGAACAGGTAGAAGTCACATGGTTCAAGCTCTGGTGAACAAGGTGGATGTTCTAACACTGAGATTGCTGTCCTTGGCTAGGAACCTCTTGACAGAGATAACGCGGAATGATCTGGCGCATTGTCTTGGTGGAGAAACCATCATTTGTCCTTACACATTTCTAGGCGTTATTTCCTTACTCTTTGACGTAATTTTTTTTGTTTTACGCCCAAATTTTCTGTAATTACTGCTAATGCAGACGGCGAAGATGAAATGATTTTTGTAACGTATGAATATATGCTGTGCGTGAATGGGATTCGAACACAAGATCGCATGGTGAGAGGCAAGCACGTTACCATCTACGCCAATGTGGCCGGTTTGACGTAGTTTAGAAAATACCTCAAGGTAGCAATATTGATTAATTTTTTGACCTTCAGGAACCCACTGAAGGTATACAATCCCATGGATATAAAAAAATCATCATTGTTTTAAATTTTGACTCGCTCATTCAAGCTTTTTTGGCTCTCGGTGAAGTTCGGCTCTTCCAGTCCGTGGATTGCCGCTTCGTTTCCGGATAATAAGTAAAAAACCACGTTTCATCACAAACATGTTGTTACCGTTTCCAAAAAATATGGGTCAGTTTCAATCGCGTACAAAGTTCAGTACAAACATTTTTGCAAGGTACATTTTAAACATTTTTGAGCGGCACGTGTCCTGAAGGAGCTGACAGAAGATGACTTCCAGCACTGTTTCCAACAATGGAAAATTTTCATGGAGCGTTGTAGGGATAGTGAAGGAGTGTACATTGAAGATGACAATAAGCAAATATGTATAAAACAAAAATTTTTTTTACGTCAGTCTCGTTATTTAATAGCTACACCTCGTATAACAATACACTTTAGCAATTTAAACTTTTTAATAAAACTAATTACAAGTTACAAGTTCAAAACTATGTTAAAATAACTTATATTTGTTATTAGTTGAGATAAATTAGTTGAAAATGAAACAAATATGTAGAAACACGTGAAGTACTGAAATATTTGTTCAGAATTTTATAATTCATACAAATTATTGTGAGTATGCAAATGGAGTAAGAAAAAAATGTGTGGAACGCAAGAAGCGACTGTTGTACGCTTTTGTACGAATAATTAATTATAAGTAAATAAATGTATGTATGTATAACGAAAGATCTTTTATGCAAATTTTTATGTATATCTTTTATTTATAATATAATAAATCTGGGGTGTTAGAAGACATAAAGTAAGAGTAAACATAAGTAAAATATTTTTCACTAGAAAGGAAAATTTCCATATTTACTGATTTCATTTATTTTAAACGGTAACTTACGTCCCACCGTCATTAAAAACCCTATAAAATGGTTTTAACCTAAATTATTCTACGGTTTCTTCAGTTTAAATTGGTATTTTGATTTGGTTCAAAAACTGTAATATTATAAACTCTTGGGAAGCCATGATACGAAATAGCCTGTTTTTTTTAATTATTCAAAATATGTGCATCATTTCTATACATACCCAGTAGTACAAACGTTGTACGAACTTGAAACGTAAATTAAATGCCACTAGTGGACCCGACATGATCATTTTCATTAAAATCGGTCAACCGGAATAAGTAGTTTATTTATGTCATTTTTCACTTTTTTGCGATTTTCTTAAAATCGGCTCAGTTACTAAATTTTTTATACTCTACAAGATACGGTAGGCACCATGTCTGCTGAAACTCTTGGGAAAGTTGTTTTTTTCGTGAAAAAATTGTTTTTTTAAGATTGCGACTTTAATATGCATTAAAGCGCAAACATTTACATGAAAAAAGTTGTAGAGAATTTAAATTCCTACAACTTTTATTTCAAATCTTGTTTTGTATAACTCTTAGTTAAGTGGTAGGTAATTAGCAATTTTCTGTTTCTTTATCACGAAATGTGTAAAAAAATCGAATTTTTAAAATTTCCAGCCTTAGTATTATGAACTTTACGACAAAAGTCTATATAATCAAATTTATGGGAAATTAAAAGATCGACAGTTTTTATTTTTAGCATTTTTCTCTACAGAGCCTAGTTTAGCGTGAAAGAGTGATTTCCCGTATTTTTAAGACAAACTGAGGTTGATTTTCATATTTGCGTCTTTCACTCATGATTCAAATTAAGTTATTTTTATTAAGGTTAGTTTTTGTTTATTTCTAATGCTTTATTACTAATGTTAGATCATATTTACTTGCATCATACATTACTTGCATTGGCAAGAGAAAGTTTTATGAGTGTTTCATAACAGATGTTTTTTATTAAAAATAATGTTAATAGATTCGGATTTTATAGCATCTGATTGATGAATATTCGGTAAAAAGGCCTTTCATTTTATTAACTATTAAGATTTTTAATAACCCATTATAAAAACAACCAAGAGAATAAGAAAAAAGAAAAAAAAATTCTTCAAAAATCATCTGTAAAACATTTTTAAGTCATTTCGTCTTTAATGTTTGAGGGTTAGTTATTCCTTTGATGTCCTCAAAACAGGCGTGTTTCATTTTTACTTCCTCCAGCTACATGGAACGTTCCCTCTTCACCCTTTCACCCTGTTTGCATACTTTTGTTTACATGGCTTCATCTCTGTGGCATATTTTACTGACGTTTACACATTTTCAAAGCAAGTCTTTGGAAATTACTTCCACAACCATTTTGACCTAGGCTGAACCACAAGTATGTTACATGTATATCATTTCTGAATTCCTATTGGCTGAATATATAATATTCAATAAATGAGTAGGTGCGTCTTTTACCTTAAACCCTTCAATATCTTAAATTGTTTCTTTAGGCAATATTGTATAGCTTTTATTATTTTACAAAGCAAAATATAACAGCTATGATGAAATCATGCGTCCTCCAAAAGTGACTAAATAGATTGCTTCACAACAATAATAATTTCAGCTAAGAATATTTTGGCACAGGAAGACAATAACTAAGCGTTGGACGCACATATTAATACGTAAATTATATTATTATTTTTTAAAGATTTCTTTATCTTTTAAGGCCGCAGTGGATCACTTGAGTCAATTTCTGGGCACTCTCCAGTAATCTTTCATCCTGGCAGATCTTCTTTGCCTTTCTGCTTCTGAAAAGATCACTTTCCTGCTTCTTCTATTATCTACTTTTTTTTTGGAATGTAATATTTTTATCTTTTAGATAGTTTCAGCTGTTCGGTTTTATTTTCTAGATTTTCGAAGGTAATGCCTAATTCTTCCATAACTTTCTTGATTTCTCTTAGCCGTATTACTTCGGTTTTTTTCCGGTAGAGTTTTCTGATTACTTGGTTTGTGATTCTATCTTTGGGTGTTCTGATTATATGTCCAAAGAAGAATTTTTTTTTCTTAGTTTTTATTACCGATTCTTTCTTCTGGTAGACCCTTTCATTTGGTAGTAATCTCCATTCTCTTTCTACTTGGTGTCTCTTTTCGATGTAGAATCTAAGGATCCTCTTTTCAAGTTTTTGGATTTTATCTATTCTGTTTTTCTGGTTTAATTTGAATTGAGTTTTGCACCCATATGTTATATTTGGTTGTACAACCGTTTTGTAGTGTTTTATTTTGGTTTTGATTGATAGGCTTTTTCATTATAGGTGTTTTTGGCGATTAGTTGTGATGTTGTTAGCTTCTTGGTTCTTCCTGCCATGCTTCCTTTTCGTAGTTGTTGTAAGTGATAATTTCACCCAAGTATTTAAAGGATTCTACGAGTTGTACATATTGGTCGTTAATTTGGACCTTGTTTATACAAGCGGGTTTGTTGCCATTATTTTGGATTTTTCAAATGAAATTTTGAGGTCTATTTTTCCTGCTATTTGTCCTAGCGTTGTAACTAAGTTCCTATCCTCTGCGATGTTGTTTGCTAATAATGATAGATCGTCGGCGAACCCCAGGCAGCTAAGTTTGATTTTATCTTTTTTGCTGAATATTTTGATGTTTTTGTATTTAGTTTGTACCATTCTCTCATAATGTATTCAAGAGCGCAGTTAAAAAGTAGGGAAGAAAGCCCGTCACCTTGCGTTAGTCCAGTTTTTATATCGAAGATTTCTGAGAGTTCTCCTCTCAATTTAACTTTGGAACTGGTGTTAGTTAAAGTTATTTCAATCATTTTAACTAGTTTCGAGTGAAGTCCGAAGCTTCTTAAGATTTTTAGCATTCATAGTCGGTCGATACAGTCGTAGGCTTTTTTGAAATCGACGAAGGGTATCATCTGTTTGTTCCTGTATAGTGGCATAAATAATTTCAGAGGTTTTTTGTACTTCTTTTATTTTATTTAAGTCATATCGACAGTTTTGTCATTAGAAATACTGTCAAGACCCAAGCTGGTAATCGAACTTAGGACTTTTTGCTTTGTAGGCTAACGCATTAGTCACTACGCCACGTATTTTATTGTACACATATTAGATAAACTGTATTATAAACACAGAAGTGGGAAGAGGAGGGGAAAAAAGAAGAAGAAGAAGAAGAAAACGTAATAATAGGAAGAAGGAGCTTTATGATTAGAACGAGAAGAAGAATAAGAAAGAAGAGAGCAAAGTAAAAAGCAAAGAAAAAGAATGACAGGGATAAGTTATAGGAAAATAAAAAGAACAAGAAGGCGAAGAACAAGAAGTAGGAGAAAAAACAAAGGAAGGAAAATAACAACAAGAGAAAGGAGAAGAAGAAAAAAGAGGAGGGTGAGGAAGAGAAGGATACGAAGGAAGAGGAGCATATCAGAAACAAGAGGGAAGAAACAAAGATGTAATGGAGGAAAGGAGATTCAGAAAGAGAAGAAGGGGATGAGGAAGAAAAGGAGGAGGAAGAGGTCAGTCAGAGAAAAAGAAGGAGATGAAAGAACAGGAGGATGAGGATGAGAAGAGGAGAAGAAGAGAAATAGAAGGATGAAGTGTAGGAGGATAAGGGAAGCAAAAAATAAAAGAATGGCGATAAAGCGAATAAGAAAAGAAGAAGCAAGAGCCCAACAGCAACTGGAAGGGGAAGAAGGAGCAGGACGAGGACGAGGTGGTGGAGGAGGCGGAAACTGAGAAAGAGGAGTTACAGGAGGAATAGCAGCACAACAACAAGCAAAAATTGAGGGTGAAGCATAGAAGGAGGATATGAAGGAGGAGGTGGACAACAACAACAACAAAAGGAAGGAGAAGAAGGTGAAGAACAACAATAAGAGGAAGGAGTAGAAGATGAATGATGAAGGGGAAGGAGGCGGTGAGGACGGAGGTGGAGAAGTAGGAATGGGGAGGGGAATGGGGTCGTGGTGGATGGGGGAGCGGGATTAGGACAAGAGGAAGGAGAAGGAAAAATAAAGGTGGGTGCGTAAGAGTAGGAGGAGATGAAGAAGCAGGAAGAGATCAACAACAACAAGAGGAAGGAGAAAGGAGGTGTAGGGTGAAACAGAGAGAGAGAGAGAGAGAGAGAGAGAGAGAGAGAGAGAGAGTAGCAGGAGGCGGAGGAGCAGGGGAAGAAGAAGAGGAGAACAAGAGAAAGAAAAAAGTAAAGTAAAAATAAATAATAAAAGAAGACCAAATTTAAACGTGTTTCATTTGAATTGTGTAATTATAATGCCATTTCCACGTTAGACCTACTTGGAGTTATTGTTTTTGTAATTCTACATTGGAGCTACAGTAAAAAGCGATTTTTATTTTTAAATTAAGAAATATAAATTTTACTTTGTTTTTCATTAATTCCTAATGGAAATACTTTAAATTAAACAGTTTTTATGAATATAATTATTTCATTCTGGTGTTTCTGAACTGTCGGATTAGGAATATAATAAAAGATTCTGTTATCTTAATATTGGAATTTTCTTTCCCGCTTTTAATATATCTGGCGTAAATGTGATTTTAATTTTTAGACATTTCCCAGACGTTTGCCGGTTACTTTACAAAATTTCAAAATTCTTATGAAACGTTGAACATTTAATGTTTCATTCATGATGTTTGTGACGGTTAATTAATCTTTGAATCTTTCTCGTTTCTGCTTTTAAATTCTCAGTATTTCATGGTCAAATGTTTTAATAATATTAAATATTATTTTATAATTAAATTTAAAAAGGACATTTATTCTAATAGATTGTCAAGTAAAATATTGAATCTAGTTTTCACTGTTGAACTTTATAACGGAATATTATCTAATTTTTCGATCAATGTTAAGCATTCTGAGTTTAATTTCGATTTTGTAAAAGGAATTACATTATGATAAATCTTCACAAACTCAGGAAAGTTTCATAAACACAGGGAAGGTGAATGAACCATAGTGTAAGAAGTTGATTAATTTTTTTTTTTGAGTTTAACGTCCGACTGTTATGCAATTACTGCTAATGCAGACGGTGAAGGATGAAATGATTTTTTATAACGTATGAAAATATGCCGTGCCTGATGGGATTTGAATCAAAGACCTCATGATGAGAGGCGAGCACGTTACCAACTACGCCAATGCGGCCGGCAAGTTGATTAAACGTGCCATCTAAAATGGGCTTTTCGAAAAACATCAATATTGTTTGGCTTCGTTTTAAAGACTAAAATATCATTTACATACATACATACATACATGCATACATACATATGTACATACATATATACGTATTTCTAAGCCAAGCTGAGGTTCATTTTCATTTTGCATCATTCACTCATGATTAAAACTAGGTTATGTTTTTGAGGTTGGTTTTTTGTTTACTTGTAATGTATTATTACTAATGTGAGGTTATATCGTTCATTGTTTGCATTGGCAAGAGAAAGTCGTGTGAGTTTTTGACACCAGAGTTTTTTTTTAATATAAAATGGAATATAATTTTATAAATTCAGAAGATGCTGCAATGTGCATATTTATAAATTACATAGATTATTACGTCACGAAGTAAATGTCATAATAATTTACTCTTGATGAAATAAGTTCAAGGTTTCACACCTCCAAATCTGTTGCTGAACTCCTTCTAACTCATTTCCTGCCATTTGCTTAGTTACGCTTTGCTACCTTTGGTTAATTATTCCCTAGATGGACTTGTAAGGAGATAGTAGCTGTGGAAGTGAGTTAACTTTATAATAGAGGAAGGTAATACAACCTCAAACTGTTGTTAATTTTGTTAACTTCCTTCTAACTGTACTTCAATTAATAGTAAAAATTTAGTTGTACTAGCCAAGAATAAATACAGGAAATATAAATATTTACAGAAAAGTTTTTTGTTTTTCTTTTAACCCTTATTACTCGCGTTGGGTCATATTGACCCGACATTTTTTATGATGCCTGTTTCCCGATTTTTTTTATCATAGATAAATGACCTCTCATCTAGTCTTCTTTAGTAGCGTAATTTTTATATAGTATTACTTCCAGTGAGCTACTGTGCTCTGTTTTGTCTGTACAGGACATGTGACTTGACACGACTAGTTACGTTACATAAATGTTGTTTCCTCACCACCTTGCATGAAATCAAGTTATAAAAAGATATTAGCTTCCGAATATTTATAAAATCTTAAAATTAAAATTTATTTACAAAAATTATAAATGTAGAACAATTTGGTTTGAAAAATTCACACGACTCTCTCTTGCCAATGCGAATAATGACCAATATACTATCATTAGTAATAAAACATTAGTAATAAACAAAACAAAAACGAATGTTTATTATAAGTGAATGATGCAAATGAAAAATCAACCTTAGTTTGGCTTAATAATACGAAAAAATCACTCTTTGACGCTAAACTAGACTCTGTAGAGAAAAATGCTACAAATAAAACTTGTAGATCGTTTAATTCCCTATAAATTTGATTACACTTTTGTTATGAAATGCATACGACGGCAGAAATCTTTAAATATCCATATTTTACAATTTTCATAAAAAAAACTGAAAATCACTAATTACCGCTAAAATAGACGTTGTACAAAGAAATGTTTTCAATAAATGTTGTAGGTTTTTAAATTTTTTACAACTTTTATCAAAGTCACTGTTTCCCTAAAATGCATATTAAGGTCGCAATTTTAAAAAAACCGTTTTTTTCTACAAGAGCACAGTCTCCCAAAGAATTTTAGCAGACATAGCGTCCACCCTATTATGTAGAGCATATAAAATGTAGTAAATGAGGTAATTTTTTTAAAAATCGTAGGAGACGTTTACGATAAAATTGCAAGAATGTGAAAAATTACACGAATAAACTACTACTTCCGGTTGACTGATTTTAATGAAAATATTCTTGTCGGGTTCTCTAGTAGTACCTAACTTAAGTTTCAAGGTTCAACTTCGTACAATGTTCCCTTCTTAAGATATTTTGTACACACACACACACACGCGTTTGCACACACACACGCGCACACACACACACACACACGTACACACGAAGGCAAACACCATTCGATAAAACCATTTTTGGGGTTTACGGTCGTCTGAAAACGTGTATATCCGGTGAAAATTCGATTTCGAAAAATCGACATGAAAATAATACCGTGCGTTCGGAAAGTCGCTGTGCACTGGAATTGTGACTATGGATTTATGAAAATATGTATAAAGAAATGACTAAGCATTTTGGAAAAAAATTTATTCAATACCTTAATTACATTGTTAAACCGTGATTACATTGTTTATAGAAGGTGTTCGAAATGACCTCCATTGGCATCAATACAGCATTGCACTCGTTTCATTTTGTTTGCAAACACCTTTCGCAACTGTATAAAACGTTATGCAACGTGTTTGGTGAACGAATAATTTCAAAGAATTTGTGGCCTGCAAGATCTCCTGAACTGACTCCCCCCGATTTCTTTTTATGGGGTGCGGCGAAACAAACTGTGTATCGGAACAGACCACACACGATTGACGAACTTAAAGCCGCAATAACGGCATACATTCAAGGAATCACTGTTCTTAAGTTGCGAAAGGTGTTTGCAAACAAAATGAAACGAGTGCAATGCTGTATTGATGCCAATGGAGGTCATTTCGAACACCTTCTATAAACAATGTAATCACGGTTTAACAATGTAATTAAGGTATTGAATAAATTTTTTTCCAAAATGCTTAGTCATTTCTTTATACATATTTTCATAAATCCATAGTCACAATTCCAGTGCACAGCGACTTTCCGAACGCACGGTACTTTCCTTCCTATTTGTTCATATAGACAAGATAAAGTAAAAATTAATAAAATTCTAATGGGCGTATGGAAGACTTTGTAAATACTAAAAAACGTAAACGATGTCACTTATGTCTTATTAACTTATATGTCTAAATTGTTGAACAATTTGAATACTACACATAAGGAGGTTGCAAAGGGTCCATGTTTTAGATTTAGTTGAAAGAGATTAATTTTTTTACAACTTTACAGCTAAGTTGTATGTAATACAAGTTGTACATAAATATAATATGTTAAAAATACAAATAACTACTGTTAATTAAATAAACACATAATGCCTAAATCCATTCTATTGCGTCGGGTCAGCATGACCTGACACGAGTAATTACTAAATCTAAGTAGCGCGAGAAACTAAGAGTTGGGAGGAATCTACCTTTTTATGATTTTTTTCTGTTAATTTAAATATTAATGGTTTTCTGTATATCCCTTAATGTAGTGCATTACACCCAGTACATATAATATAACATAAGAAAACTATCTCTAAGTTCATTGCAATCCCAACGATAGTGAACTTTTTTAAGTAATAAGAGATTTTAAATTACTGGAAATTGCAGAATCTGTATATTTACACTTACGAAACTACTTTTTGAACGTATATTAGGGTTGTTAAAGTTAATCTAGTTAAATTATTGTTATAATCACGGTTGCTTTTCTAGACGGAAGGCATCATCAATAATATGCGCGTGACAAACCCCGCCCTCTGACGTCACTGGTCACCACCGACAACCGACGCACGATGCGTACGGTGTCGGTCTGTGATGTTTATAAGTCTTTATTAATGGTGTGTTGTGCGATTTCCGGGTGTTCTAATTACGATAGACACCTAAAGGAGATGGGCATTAAGTTTCACCGTTTTCCAAAGGCCAGTGAGACTAGATTGACGTGGATAAATGCTTACAAGCGGGCCGTTTTATTTTCTGCTGATAGTTGTCGCATTGTGTTCAGTACTTTTCGACAAATCGGATTATGTACGCGATTAAAAGTCCGAGTTCCTATATCCTCCATTAAAACGTGCACTATAGACGAATTCAGTTCATCATTTAAATTTGCCGATTTATAGCGCCATTCTAAATCCGGTAAATCCGACGACTTGTAGTCAAGGTAAAAATCGAGCAGAGAAACGACACACTTGTAAAGTAGTTCATGATATTTTAAACTCATAATCCAATACAGGTAGTTAACAAAATAAAAGGATAGCAGTAGAGGAAGGTAGGCCTCTTTTTAATGAAGAACCGCCAAATTTTAATGTTGCGCAGTCAAAGGAAATAGATCTCTTAAAACTTTAAAACGCCATAATATGTTTGCCATATGGCAGCGAATCTATGGAACGAATATGATAGCAGCGAATGTGGTAGGAACGACAATGGTATTGTAGAATTTGATCCTCGTTTCTTGTCTTGTTTTGTTTTACAAGTTCCTTTGAATATTACGGCATATTCTCTGAAACTTTGTTATTTTATTTATTATGTTTTTAACATAATCATTTATGTTATATCGTTGCTGAGGTAATTAAAGTGTTTGACTTGCTCTATCATTTTTGCATTCAATTCCATTAAGTTTGTATTATGTGTTCCCTTTGAAAGCCATTGATTTGGTTTTTTAGTTGAAATTCCTACTCTTTTAGTTGAAATTCCTGCTCTTTGTCAGTCGTCCTTAAAGGACGTAAGTTCTTTTTTAATCTATAAATTATGAGAAAAAATTAGTTTGGCTTTTTCTCTAAGGTATTTTAACGACACGCTTGAATGTACAATTCCGGGATTGATCCATTGGTTAGTTTCATTGTTTTTAATTGTTTTCCTTGAAAGAAAACAAACTGAAAAATAGTGAACTTCAAATTTACGCAAGAAATGATTAATTTTTTTAACTACAGATTGAAAGATTATTTAGACTACACCTGTTTTCTTTTTAAAACTCTTTAAATAAGGTTATTATTTTAATTTTGTTTTTCCGACATATGTAAAGTAAAATTCATTGTATTTATCGAAAGAAACTTTTAAATTGATATTTACAATTTTGATATTGTGATATGAAGGACTATTTTATTTACAGTGACAAGTAGTCACTATCATATAAATTAGCTGAAAACTTGAGTTTCAGAAGTACATAATTAATAAACTGTGAAAACAAGAGTAAAAATTGAATAGTTAGAACCCTTTTACAATTGGGAATAGTTAATAAGAAAAAATACGAGTAAATAAAAACTTCCTCGACATGCTTTGAATAAACTCTCTAGCTGACTTAAGTTTATTTATATTTAAACGATTCTATTGACAGATGGAAAAGCATTTAGAAAAATTTTATGAATGAAAATGGTTTTCCCTTTGTTCAATTAACTGTTTGCTTTTCCCTACTAATCAATGTTTAACAGTAAATTCATTCATAAAATAATCTTTTATTAAAATTATTTGCAGAAGTATTTACTCTTTTAAGTAGCCTATTTAAGTTATTTATTTGATGTGTTTGCAAAAATAGTTTTATTCAGAGCAACTTCAAGGGGCTGAGATTTACAGCGTTAGATTACGCCGAACATTGCAATGGACAAGATTTTTGGTATGATTATTGTCTAGGAGCTAAAAAATTATAACGCGTTAAAACAAATTTCCTGAGGAGGTAACAGAAAAATTGATGACTTTTTTAAAGTTCAAAAACCTGCTGTGAAACACTTCCACAACTTTCTTGTACCAATGCAGATAACGAATAATATAAGCTAATATTACTAATAAAACATTAGAAATAAACAAAAATTAACCTCAAAACACAAGCTAATTTTAATCATGAGTGAATTATGCAAACTGAAAACCAACCTTAGTTTGGCTTAATAATATGAAAAACTCATTCTTTCACGCTTAACTAGGTTTGTAGAGAAAAATGCTAATAACATAAAAGTTTTACATCTTTTAGTTTCTTTAAATTTTATCATATACACTTTTGTCGTTATTTGCATATTACGGCTAAAATCTTAAAAATCCATTTTTTACAGATTTTAATGAAAAAAAAAACAATAGAAAATCACTAATTACTTCTAATATAAGCGTTGTACAAAGAAATGTGTAGTATAAAAGTTGTAGGTTTTTAAATAATCTACATTTCTGAGTATTCGCTTTTTCCGTAAAATGCATATTTAAAGCAAAGATCTTAAAAAAGCCATGTTTCTCTACGAGAGCACAGCCTTTCCAAGCATTTCAGCAGACATGGCGCCTACCCTATTATGTAGAGCATTAAAAACGTAGTAAATCAGGTGATTTAAAAATAAATCGTACGAACCGTTTTTGAAAAATCACAAATAAATGAAAAATGACACGAATAAACTATTACTTACGATAAACTGATTTTAATGAAAATGTTTGCGTCGATGTCTCTAGTAGAATTTTACTTAAGTTTCAATTTTCAACTTCGTACGATGTTTCGTTTATGGATATTTTGTTCACACACAAACACATAAATACGTACACACAGAGCAATCGCGAAAAACATGTTTTTGGGTTCAGAGGGTCTGAAAACTTGTATATATATTGAAAACTTGATTTCGAAAAATCGACATGAAAACAATACTTCCTTCTTGTTTACTTATGTAGGCAAGAGAAAGTAATTATTGACATAACTGATAAAAATATGATACCTGTAACCTAATTTTCCCTGATCTAAATTTATAAATTTTTCCTGACCAAATATTAAATCTGGCACGTTTTTAATACATTTAGAATCCAACTGAATGTAGAAAACATGTATTGAATTTGTTTGGAAGGTCAAAATACAATAATTGAACAAATTTGTCGAAAGAAGACCAAAAACATAATACTGTCTAAAATTTATAATCAATGGTATAAACGGTAAATTCAACTGGGAAAGTAATTCCAGACCATTTACGAAAAATTTCATTGATGTGAAATAGCGGTAGAATGAAGTGAAGAGAAATATTACTAAGGTGTATACACAATGTAATAAGACCAATAACAGCGGAAAATACCGTTTTTCCTCTATTTTCAAGGAAGCAGGAAACAATCTAAGATAATCACGGAACTTAATCTAGTCTCCTATACTTCATTTCATCTTTGATACAAGAAGGAACAATTTCTTATAGAACAGAATCAAAAGAAAATCAGGAAAAGGAAATGATAGAAAATCGGAAAACACAAAAAAGGATAACCTGAAAGATTGATATTTATTACTGTGAGGCATGCTATTTGAGAGAACGGAAAATTGTAGAGAACCACTCGATCACAATACTGTGGGACAATCTATAAACTGATAATTTCATTGTAGGAAGATTTTAGATTTGGAAAACTTAGGGCTATAGAAAAAATTTTTTTTACAGTTAAACTTTTATAACATTTATTACAAATCCGATATTTTCTCTTAAGGGTACTCGAAACGGAGAAAATTGAAAATTTTCACATAACCGGTTTTTTGGACTCTATTAAAATAAAGTGTTTTCTGCATCCAGTAGTAATTTTTTGAGGATTTTGCACATGTTATCCGCTAAAAAAAAAGTAATAATATGTTGAACCCTTACGTTATTTTCCAAACTTTACCCAGTTTGCATAAACATTTATATTCTTTGAATGACAAAAGTTTCACAATTTTTTTTTTGTACGATATTTTTTGTTTGAAAACTTTAAGTTGACATTAGACCAGCTGTGAATGTAACATTGAATTCTGTGTTAATATGTTTTTTTTGTTTAACGTCCGACTGTTTTGCAAATTTCTGCTAATGCAGACGGTGAAGGATGAAATGAATTTTTTGTAACGTATGAAAAAATGCCATGCCCGAGTGGGATTCGAACCCAAGACCGCGTGATGAGAGGCGAACACGTTACCAACATCGCCAACGCGGCCGGCGAATAATAAATTTAAATTTTAATAATAAATTTAAATTTCTGTGTTAATAAATTTAACTGTTCATCGCGGTTACAACCTTACATTTTTTTTAGTTCTTCATGTTTCCCGTAATATACAATTTTTTTACAAAGAAGGACATTTTGTCAGCCAACTGTGAATGGATTTTAATAAAATTGTTGCACAGCCTTTTATAACATAATTTCAATGTAGTGAGTTAATATTACAGTAAAAAAAATATGTATGAATATTTATTTTCCACTTCAATATTCCTTTATTCCTAATTTGTGTACGTTGCAATCTGTTCAATTTAGAACAATAAGCAACCCCATGACCCAATGAGATGAGGATGATGTGTAAATGAGGTGTAGTCTTGTACAGACCCAGGCCGACCGTTCCTGAGAGAGTATGGTTAATTAAACCCCTACCATCAAAGTACACCGGTTACCACTGTCTAGTATTCAAATCCGTATAAAAGTAACTACCTTTACTAGGATTTGAACCAGGAACTTTCGTCTCCAAAAATCAGCTGTTAAACAGCTGATTTTGGTGACGACTTTAACTCTAGACCAACCCGGTGGGTCTTCCACTTTAGTAGGCAAAAGAATTATGATTTTCAAAACAGGTAATTTTGAAAAATTCTTTCTTACTTCTTAACAATATACAAAGACGCTATTAACTCAGTGGGTGTAGAATAGCTTGAAAAATAACCACTAAAAAACTGGACAGGATAACTCAATAACAGTTTTTGAGAAAATGTTTCATACATGAACATTATGGAGATAGGCTTCCGGTACCCTTAACAATGATATATAGGTGTCTAAAATATAAGGCCAAATTTAGGAAGTGATAAAATAGCTAATTAAAAGAAAAACGTTCATCTAAACATGGTCCGGAAACGCTTTATTAGCTTGTTGCAGCTGGCGAATTATTTCGCCTAGAATACACTTATCCCAGTAAAATAATGTCATACTGAAAGTTTTATCTAAGGCTTTACCTAAGAGGAAAACGCGGTGAAATCTTATGGTTTTAAACCAAAAATGACCCCCACGATCTTATGACCTCATGCTTTCAGACATTGTTCTGTGGGGGTGAATGAAGTCAATCGTTTATTCAAAAACGATACGAGGTATCAAATAATAGAACCTTAAGAAACTTTTGAACAATAAACTGCTACAGCCGCTAATATACGTTATGGTACTAACAAAGCATAGTTTCGTGTAGCTAATCTATGAATTGAACACAAATTGAGGCCATTTCAAGCAATTTTGTGTGCAGTGAGAGACGACTTGATTCGTTTAATTTCATTTTTCAATGTTTTCAATATTGATATAAATACTTGAAAAGCTACTAATGCCGTACTATGAAAAAAGTTATTTCATTTTGTTCACACATTCCATGCTGAGTAATTATGAGGTATCTCTCCCGCTGGGCTGATTTATTGTGCGGCATGTTCTCTGCTTGCTTTATTTACGACTGTATGTTACTTACAGTTCTTAAATTTTTTTTTATTTACAACCTATACATGGATTTATCTTTGCTAATAACATAAAAGTAAATAATTCAATGTTTTTTATAGATTTTTATTCAGATTCATTTTTGTTAGTTATGATAAATGTATGTATTGATTGAATGTTTTCATTTACTGTTACAATTTACGCGTAATTTGTCATATAACGTTAAACTACAAATAATATGTTTTTTTTAAGTAAAATCCAAAAGCAAAAGCTATTTTGCATCGATACCTGCAAAGAAATTAAATTCACAGCTTCAACTCTATATCCTGAAAACCCATTTATAATACTTTATGAGTATACTAAACAAGGGTATAAGATCGCAAGTTGAAAATTTAAAAACGAACTGCACAGTTACGAAGAAAATACCTTTTTGAGGGATATATTATAGCAATAAATTAAGCCTCACTCCAGAATTACTTAAAATGTTAACAAAACAGAACCCACTAGGCGAGACGGTAGCCTGGCGGTAACACCTTTCCTTGACCCGCTATGTGAGTCCCTACCTCTAAATGTGTTTAAAAAACTGTAATTATTTAGTAACTATTTTAGTGTGTTTTTGTCATTATTTTTCCTTATGTAGGAACAATTCAGCTCTCCCAGCACCTACTTCCATGAGCCCTTGTCTCGATTTCTGGGTTCATGGCAGCATTGGGTTGTTGTTATGCAACAGGATGGAAGAGGGTGAAAGGTGAGTTTTTGGCGCCTTAAAACGGAAACATTTCTACTAAGGTATGGTAACCCTTGATAGATGGTTTCTTGGTCCTCCTGGTTGGAGGTTATGCAGAAAGTTAAAGTCCTGCTGGTGGTAAATCTTAGTTCAAATTGTAGTATCCACAATAGCCTCGGAATCAGTCTTGAAAAATGTCTCCACACAGGATTCCTAGACTGGTCAAAATTTAAATAAGCTGATTAGAGAGAGCAATCTGGGGCGACTGGTGACTTGTTGGTTGCTGAAACAAGTCTTGAGACCTAATCATTGATTGGTGAAGAAGAAGGAGGAGAAAAGTTTCAGTATGACCTTATTTCTCCGGGGTAACTAAATTCAAGTAAAATCTTTACAGCCTCCATAACGAAGCGAAACCTACATTTTTACATAAGGTATTTTTTCTTATTTTTAGCGATAGAATCAGCTTCCGAAAAATTGTCACTGTGGTGTTTCCCATTACTTAAATTCACTAAAAGTGCAACATAATTTTGGAAATAAACCACGCAATACAAATACCATGTTGAAATAAGTAAAGGAACCGCTATGCAATAATAGCTCTAGAATCCAGTCATAAGTTACATCTGCAAATGGAGCTAATTATATCACTAAATTTAGTTCTAATTCATAAGGTTTGAGTAATACAGTTATACATCAAAGTTCTGGTTCTATTTGTTTGAACAAATTAGTAATATCATGTGTTATCAGCAAAATCAATGTACTCCGCGAATCTTTAGAAGGTTTCTAAATTAATTATTTAATTAACCCATTAACGCCGAAATTTTTTTTTTCACCCGATCTTTTTAATTTTTGTGTATGTGACAATACACATATAGGACATATTATCTGTGAAATATTATTAAATTAACTGGAGCCAAACGTGAGATATGGGGTGTGATCATATGGACACGCTAGGCGCTTGTGGGGTCGGAAAATTGATACTTTTAGATTATAGTATCGCATTAGGCTCTGTGTAAAATAAACCTCAAAATAACAATTTTAAATGTATTTTTTTGTACAAATGCGTTACTTACTTATAATGCAATACATATTTGTAGTCTATTTATAAAACTTTTTTTTTATAAAATAATAATTAGGTATAATTTTATAACAAATAGTCTGTTTATCCTATAACAAACAGATTAGAAGAAACAAATGTTTAAATTCGTTGAAAAACATATACGTGTATAAAACTACTATAAACAAATAAAAAAATGTAAGAAATACGTAATATAAAGTATAAAATAAAAGTGCAAAATATTTATAAAAATATAAAAATAACATAAACACAGGTGAATATTGCAAAATTGTTAATAAAACGATTAGTGTAAGAATTATAAAATATTAAAAAGTTCCGTAGTTACATGACTAACTTATCTACTGTGAAATAAAATAAAACTAATTACACATAATCCGACATTACATTTAACGCACTCCGTTCTTACAGTACTTGTACAGCACCCAGCACAGCGACGTCTATTGCATGGTTTTACGAGATGCCCAAGCCCATCTAATCTTATGTCATCACTTACCCTACAGTTCATTTTACTGAATTTTGAAATTGATGGACGTCCTGGCCCCATTGGTAACTGTCTGTACTTTGTTAAATATGTGATGACTATTTCCCGTAGCTCTTGGTGGTAAACCTTCATCACTCCAATTCAAAACTTCTCGTTTAATTTTTTTTCTTGGATTTGCTAGACATACTCGTATTTTATTGCTTTAATTATTAGGCACGGCATTATCGTTATCATTTACAGACTTATCTATATTCTGAGCAGAATCAGTCACTACTACTTCCACATTACTTGCTAACTGCCTACCAGTCAAGTTATCTAAATATCCGCCGCCATCTTCGTCACCAAAATCCTCATCAGTGTCAACATTGATTGAAGGTGGTTCAATGAAAATACTGTCAACATGCCCAATATCATCGGATTCAAGCAAATCAACCGCTTCTTGCAGAGTTAAGCCCCTAAAAGTTATAAAAGAACAGTAATTACTTCTTATGAACGGTATAAGGTATTTGACCCAGCAAGTGCCTAGCGTGTCCATATGATCACAGTGACATATAATGCGGAATAAATTCAGTTACGAAGAAAATAATAAAGGCATATCATTATACAAAACAACAGTGGTATGTGTACATTACATATTACTGTATAACAGAAATATAAAGTCATCAATAAGGAAATAATAAATATTTTCGTCAGTCGGCAGTCGCTGAATGCCGCCGCATCATACTTGCTATGGAAATCGTTGTCCATTGTGCCTTACTCAAATCAGCTAAAGACACGTTATGAAAGGGAAACATTCGCCAGGACACCTACACGTACATTAGCACCCGTACCAACATTAAAAACCGAAATGTTCGGCAAGAAAACTTATAGAAGATGAAAGCGTCCGCCCGTGATCATACGATCACGCACGGCGTTAATGGGTTAATATATACATAGTAAACTGTATTTCCCAGCTATTTCCTGTGTTACATCAGTTACTATAAAACAAAAATCAGTTTTTAACGAAAATTTGTGTAATAAATAAAATTAAATCTTAGATATTCTTAAGATTTTTAGAGTAATTTTAAAAAATAAGAGAGATTCCAATTAATATATATCATGATATAAATTTTTTGTGAATTTCTAGAAGGATTTGAAAGGATTGTGGCTCAGTGTGCGTGTGGAATTTTAGGTTACACAGAGAATAATTTTTTTTTGCAATTCCTAATGTGTGTACGTTGGAATCTGTTCAATTCAGAACAATAAACAATCCCATGACCCAATGAGATGAGGATGATGCGTATGACGTGCAAATGAGGTGTAGTCTTGTACAGACTCAGGACGACCATTCCAGAGAGAGTATGGTTAATTGAACCCTAACCATCAAAGTACACCGGTAACCAATGTCTAGCATTCAAATCCGCGTAAAAGTAACTACCTTAATTTTATCAAATGCCTTTTTTAGGAGAATGATAAAAATTCTATGGATTTATGGAAGTACCAATGGGAATTACTTAGGAAGAAATTTTAATTAGGAAGCATACAAAGATATTACCATTAACAGGACACTGAGTAACAGAGCTAGAACAGAACCAGTAATGACGTTCTACAAGGTAATGGCAGCCTCAGTACTTTTTCATGGAAGTTAGTCATGGGTTACCACGAAACGCCAAGAAAGTAGAAACCAAGCAGCTGAAATGAGGTTTCTAAGAAGGGCAAACGGCTACTTGAGGCTGTATCTAATACATAACGAGGAAATTAGATCTCAGTTGGGTGTATTTAGTCTGAATGATAAATTGGAGGAGTTCGCAATCAATGGAGCCAACATTTGGAACTTCAAAGTTACGGAATATGTTCCAGTTGGAAGAAGGGAGGCGAAAAGACCTCGAAGAAGATTGCAGTAGTCGAGATGTACGGGTTGAAATATCTCATGTTTGTGCGTAATGTGCAGGATTGTCTGTTGTTTCGGAACAAGCCTATGCCTAATCCTTGATAGTAAGAAGAAGAAGACAAACAGAATGCATCTATTGAGCGGAGACCACCATTACAAAAATAAAAATAGGCAACTAATACTTCCACAACTGGAAAAATGAACTTCATCAGCATCACCAAGATTATTAGTCACCGAAAATGATTTATTTGCTTCTTTTCCTCGTAATAAAATAATTAAACCATAGGTTTTTTAAAAGTACTATAGGATTTCATTAACGGAAAATGCAGGTAAAGTCACTACAGAATTGTTACTTTCAAACTTAAGTTTCTTGGCTCACTTAGTTTAACATATATATTTATAGTTCATTAGGTAATATTGTTTGGCTTTTAAATTTATTATAATTTTATATTCATAATCTCACTACCCACTAGGTTAGTCTAGTGGTAAAGTTTTTGCACTGAATTAGCTGTTTACAGGTGATTTTCGGAGACGAGTTTTTTGGTTCAAATCCTAGTAAAGGTAGTTACTTTTATATAGATCTGAATTTAAGACATTAGTTTCCGGTGGACTTTGATGGTTTTTGTTCAATTCTATTAACCGTAAATCTTCAGGAATTCTTCAGAAATCTTCAGAAATTAGGCCAATTCCAGAGGATATGCGGAACTATAAGTAGAACTTTGGGTAATAGAATGAGAAAGGTTACAAAACTTCTACAAAGTTCTACAAAACAAAGTTCTCAAAGTTATGGCAGCTACAGTTATTCTGTACGGAAGTAAGGCGTGGACAACGACGAAAACCCAAGAGCGGAGAGTCCAAACAGCAAAGATGAGGTTTCTTTGAAGAACTAAGGGGTGTACACGCTTGGACAGAATAAAGAATGAGGAAATCAGGTCAGAATTAAATATTTACAACTTGAACGAAAAGATAAAGGATTATCGCCAAAGGTGGAGACAGCACATGGCAAGGATATCGGTTATTGGATACCTAAGCACAGGATACCTAAGCAGGCAAAGTGGTATGCTCCAGAAGTTAAAAGGGATATCGGCAGACCTAGAAGAAGATGGAGATAGATGATATAGTTTGTAAGTTCGGAACAGGCTGCGGTCTAACCCTTGGCTGGAAGAAGAAGAAGAAGAAGAAAAAGATCTTCAGGAGTGGTAGGTCTGTTTCTGTACGAGACTACACATCATCCTCATTTTATTGGGTCACTGAGTTGCTCATCGTTCTTAAATTGAGCAGATTGCAAGTTGCAGTATTAGAGATTCAAAATTTATCAAACCAACAAAAGCGGGAAAAATAAAACAGCTGTGAGAACTAAATTTCGTAGAAAAATAAAGATTATTAAAATCCTGCACAACTATATAAACAGGCTATATATAACTACTTAAAACTAAAATATCAGATTTATCATCGAAGAGGAAGGTTCCTGATTCAAATCCTAGTAGAGGTAGTTACTTTTGTACGGATCTGAATATAAAACAGTAGTTTCCGGTGTACTTAGATGGTTCGGGTTCATTTTTATTAACCGCAAATTTTCAAGAACGGTCGGCCTGATTTTGTACAAGACTACACATTATCCTCATCTTATTGGACCATTGGGTTGCTCATTCTTCTTAAATTGAGCAGACTGCAAGGTACAGTATTAGAGATTCAAAAAGATTATCTCACTAACGAAAGCGGGAAAAATAAAAGAGCTGTGTTAACTAAATTCGGAGAAACATGAAGATTATTACAATTCTACACAACTCAAATAAATATAATGATTACTTTAAACTTATATAAAAGATTTATCATGACTACAGTACTATTTTAGCCTACAATTCTGTATAAGTATCAGAAAATAAAATTAAAATGAGAGACAAATAACTCCAAGTTAACGTTTTTAAATTTTTAAGAACTTCTACCTACTTGTCTCCAGGATAAAGGCTTTTAATTTACCGTAAAACTTGATCATTATATGTAACGAAGTTAATTTTTATTCCATTTCAAAACATCTCACGTATATTACTATACAAAATTTAACTCCGTTAAATTTGCATGAAATTGTTGAAACCTTTTTTTTTATTGTTTCATAATTTAAATTTCTTCTCTCATTGAGAACATAATAACAAGATCACGTTAAAAAAGCAAGGTAAAAAACTCTTTCCTTTTAATTAAATTGTTGTATTTAAAATTATTTATGTATATTTATGCAAATTATAAATTGCTCACTGGAATAAAAAAACATATATTACATTTTTAGATTCTCTTGACTATATGAATACATAAAAAGGAAAGTATAGTTTACATATCGATTTTTCGAAATCGAGTTTTCACCAGATCTACACGTATTCAGATCTCCTGAACTCAAAAAACAAGTTTTTAGCGATGGGTCAGTGTGGTTATGTGTGTGTGTGTGTGAAAAAAATATCTCGTAAAGGAAACATCGTACAAAGTTGAAAGTTGAAACTTGAAACGTTAGTTAAGCACTACTAGAGTACCGACACAATTATTTTCATCAAAATCGGTCAACCGGAAGTAGTTTATTCGTGTCATTTTTCACTTTTTTGCAATTTCCTGCAAAACGGCTCCTACGATTTTTTAAAAAATTGCCTCATTTACTAAAATTTTATGCTCTACAAGAAAAGGTAAGCGCCATGTATGCTAAAATTCTTGAAGAGGCTGTTTTCTAGAAAAAAAATGGTTTTTATAAGATTGCGGCTTTAACTATGTATTTTAGCGCAAATATGTATATTAAAAGTTGTAAAGAATTTAAAATCGTCAAACTTTTATTTCACACAGTTTTTTTGTATAACGTTTAGCGGTAATTAGTGGTTTCTGGTTTTTTTTTCATTAAAATCTGTAGAAAAATAGATTTCTTATAATTTCAGCCTTTGTATGTATTTTACGACAAAAGTGTTTATAATCAAATTTGTAGAAAATTTAAAGATCTACAATTTTTATTTCAAGCGTTTTTCTCTACTGAGAAAATTGATCGTTAAAAATTGATTTTTTGTATTTTTGAGCCAGAGGTTGATTTTCATTTTGCATCATTTACACATGATGTGATTTGAAGAATGGAATAGCCTACGAAGTTTAAATTTCGAACTTCAGTTAGGTACTAATAGGGGACCCCACAAAAACATTTTCACTAAAATCACGAATTCACGGAAGTAGTAGTTTACTCGTGTGATTTATTAATTTTTTTGCTATTTTTCTCAAAAACGGCTCCTACAATTTATTTTTAAAAATCACCACTTTTAGTCTACTGCAATTGTTATACTCTACACGATGGGGGCTAGGACATGTCTGCTGAAATTCTAGGGGCTGTTTCCTCGTAACAAAAACAGGTATTTTAGGATTGTGGCCTTCATATGAATTTTACGGCAAACGTGTATACAAATAAAATTGTAGAAAATTTTAAAAAACCTACGAACTTTTTTCTAGAACGCTTAATTTAGCGTCAATTTTTGATTTTCTGTATTTTAGTTATCGAAATCGGTAAAAACTTGGATTTTCTTTAAAGAAATTTTAATTAATTTATTTCACTCGATCTGTTGGTTTCAAGGCTCCAAAATTAGTTCTGTGTCTTATCACATAGTAAGCCAATATTATGGCAACTATTTAAGAACAGAAGAGTTAGAGGTGTAAAAGACACTAGTCAGAGTTATCTCGTCTAAGGGTAATGAATTTCACTATACAGCCAGATCCTGTGGTAAATGAAGTGAAGGTATCATTTTCAGGGTAGAACGTCGGTGCTTTTCGGAGGGCCTGGCATGCTGATAAGCATACTCTTTCAGCTCAGTGGGGAAGACAAAGGGTAAACCACCTCACTTCTCGTTTTTACTTAGTAAAACCTCTAGAGATCCAAACCAGCCTTTCGGCTGTTGACCTAAACAACAACAATTCATTTTACGAAAGTGTTTGATTAATGTTATAAGAAATAAAGAAATCTACGACCTGAAATTCGAGAATTTTTTTCTACAGATCTTAGTTTAGCGTCAGTAACTGTTTTTCCAAATTTTTAACTTCTACAGAGGTTAATTTTCATTTTTTGGCATTCACTCATGATAAAAAGCAGGTTTGTATTTTATTATTTACTTTGGCAAGAAAAAGTCACGTCAGTGTTTTACACCATTTTTTGAATGGTCTAAATATCCTAATAATCATCACCGAGATACGCTACTGAATATTTTGGGAGAGTAAGGAGTGGATTTGAAAACAAAAGAAATGATAAGGAAAGATAAGGAAAGATTAACTGAAACCCAATCTTAAGAAAAATTTCAAGAACTATCCGACGAGTTTGAAAATTGTGCTTTAGGAGGTAGTTTCAGAAATAAACCAATCAGGATTTATTCCAAAAATTAACACGAACCAACCCTTATGCTCTAAATTCCGTTGATGGTATCTCTCTCATCGACTAATATAATCTTTTAGTATGAAATACTAATACATACACATAGTAATTTAAACAAAGAAACATTAGAAACATGGTTGAAATATAAAAACTTACAAAAAATTTCAATCATTCAAATATAAACCAACGGTAAAACCACAAGATTTATTGAACAAATAACAACAAAATAAAAGCTGCGAAAATTCAATTTACAATGTAAGGCAGTACAAGTTTTAAACGTGAAACATGGTTACGTAGGCACGTAGAATACTTTATGAAAGAAACTTTACACCTATATGCATCATATATATTTGACCTTGATAATAAAGGTCTGTTGTTCTTACCTTTCATAAAAACTTTTATACGGAAATGGTTCTCCTACTTCTCTTACCTGAAACAAAACAAAGGGGAAAAAGCTATAAATATATTAGTTTATAATAGATAGTATTACAAAAAATTGTTGTTTAACATTCACAAGCTTTCTAATACCAATGGAAATCAACCTCTTTTGGATGGTCCAAAAAATAAGATGATGATCCAAAAAAAGAGTACAGAAGAAAAAAGCAAAAAGGTAACGAATGCTGAGAATGTGTGGTACAAAGGGATGTTTCAGAAACCCAAAGTCACATCACTTGTTCTAAAATTGACCATAACCGACTTAAACCCATATTAAAAAACCACAACTAATAAATACACATCAATATAAACTTTTTAAAAATTTCAAAACATCTCTGATAACTGTAAATAAAACAGCCCAATGGGTAAGCTCAAATATACCATTATACGAGAACGTTTATACTGATACTAATTCCTTTTAATGAAAGGCGATTGGACAGTTGTACGCTCACCTAATTTACCCAGATTAGCTAAAATCACTTTGTCTCTCCTAACAAGGAACGTTTAAACACGACATGTTTACGACGTGATTGAAAGGGTCACTTTGAACCATCCAATCAGAAGGTTTTCCAACTGTAATCTAATTATTCATGCAAATTAAATTGTATCATGAATAAACTTACCCTTTTTACCTGTTCTGTTATTTGGATCACGTTATTAAAATTTAGCCCATCAATAGTATAGAAGAGAAAGTGATACAATCCTGATAAGATTCAATAACTGGATTTTGATAAATATTTACGTTTAATGGATACCGGTAACCAAAGGTTGACCTTTTCATGGATTATTATTATTCATTCGTTTTGTGTGAATACGCGCGCACGTGCGGCTTTTATTTATAATACTAAACGACTATAAGATAAACATTCAAAATTATCTCTAGAAAGTAAAATTAAAATGTACAATACAATCATAGGAATATTAATAAAACATGAAAAAACCAGTATATTCTAGAAGGAAGCGAGGCTTGGGAAGACCTAAAACGATATGGATGCTGGAATAGGCCATTGAGACTAATCCTTGACAGATGATGACGACAAAACAACCATAATGACACATTAGAGTTCCTGAGTACAGTTATGTGATTTTACCAAACCGTGACAAAAAAGAACACATTCAGGAATACAAAACAAAATATAGTTACCAACTGCGGCCGGTTCCTTTTAATCACTACTATGGTAGATTTATGACCAAGTGAAATGTTCAACAACGGCCAATCTTTTACTGAGAATTCAATTTAATGAAGATTATTTGAAAATAACTTAGATTTTTTATTTAATTACAACATTCTTTCAAAAATTGCCTTTCATTTTTATTCCGAGAAGTTGAGTTTTTATTTGTTAAACCTTTTCTGACCTGAGTTTTATTGCAATATTCATTTTTTGTAATCTCAAGTTTTTACTTTCTCTTGCCTATATGAATATAGGATATAGGAAGGAAAGTATTGTTTTCATGTCTATATTTCAAAATCAAGTTTTCACCGGATCTACACGTTTTCAGACCCCCTGAACCCAAAAAAAATCATTTTTTAGCGATTGGTGTGTGAGTGCGTGCGTGCGCGCGTGTGTGTGTGTGAACAAAATATGTCAAGAACGGAACATTTTACTAACTTGAAACTTGAAAAGTAAGTTCCATACCACTAGAGGACCCGACACGAACATTTTCATCAAAATCAATAAACTGGAAGTAGTAGTTTATTCGTGTCATTTTTCACTTTTTTGCAAGTTTCTCAAAAACGGCTCATACAAATTTTTTTAAAATCACCTCATTTACTACATTTGTTATGCCCCAGAAGATAGGGTAGGCGCCATGTCTGCTGAAATTCTTGGTAAGGGTGTTTTCTCGTAAAAAATGGTTTACTAAGATTGCGACTTTAATATGCATTTTAGCGCAAAAATGTATACATTTAAAGTTGTAGAGAATTTAAAATTCTACAACTTTTATTTCAACACTTTTTTGTATAACGCTTAGTTTAGTGTTAATTAGAAATTTTCTGTTTTTACTCACGAAATCGCGTAAAAAATCGATTTTATTAAGATTTCAGCCTTATTATGCATTTTACGACAAAAAAGTATAATCAAACTTATAGGAAATTAAAAGATCTACAACTTTTATTTTGACCATTTTTCTTTACAGAGCCTTGTTTAGCGTGAAGGGGCGATTTTCCGTATTTTTAAGCTAAACTGAGGTTGATTTTCACTTTACGTCTTTTACTCATAATTAAAATAAGATAGGTAATGTTTTTCGGAGTGAGTTTTTTTGTTTATTTCTAATGTTTTATTAGTAATGTTAGGTTATATTGTTAATTATTTTTGCATTACCAAGAAAAAGTTGTGTGAGCGTTTAACACCAGATTTTGAAATTTCCACCTGTTGTCTATAGTCATTGTATGGGGAAATTCTATGATGAAGGATCATTAGGATTAAACTGAATCGAAGGCTGTGAGGTATGAATATTGCAGTTGATTCTTCTCTTCTAAGTTGAATAATTTTTAGAAATCCACAATTGCATTTTTATCCATGAGGGGGCTACTAAATAATAAGGCTTTTTAAGATTTCCTAAGCAAATAAACTTATTTCAGAATTAAATCAATTGTATTACAAAGAATTGTTCATTGTATTCCATGGAAAAACGCATTCTTTGGTTAAAAATAATGTTTACGGTTTTGTAGTATCCTCGTGAACACTTACAACATTTTATTTCCCTCTATCACTCTAAATTAACCTCTGTAGAGCAAATCACTAGAAATGAAATTTGTAGATCTACCGAATTCCTATAAATCTGAGAAATACACTTTCGTCGTAAAATGGCCAAAATCTTAAAAAATCCATTTTTTACAGATTTTCATGAAAAACAAACAGAAAATCATTAATTACCGCTAAACTAAGCTTTATACAAAGAAAAATATAGGTTTAAAATTTGTTTCAACTTTTGGCTACATTCACTTTTCCCCTCAAATGCATATTAAGGCCGCGATCTTAAAAAAAAACAACTTTTTTGACGAGAGCACAGCCACAGCAAGAATTTCAGCAAATATGGCGCCTACCCTAATATGTAGACATAAAAAAATGTACTAAATCAGGCAATTTTTATAAAAATCGTATTAGCCGTTTTTGAGAAAATCGTAAAACAATTTACACAAGTAAGTAGAGCAAATTCTTCCGGTTGGCCGATTTAGATAAAAATGTTTGCGTCAGATTCTCTACTGATATTTAACTGAACTTTAAAGTTTAAACTTCGTACAATGTTCCGATCTTGAGATATTTTATTCACAGACCAATCGCTAAAAAACATGTTTCTTGGGTTCAGGCGGTCTGAAAACGTGTATATCCGGTGAAAAATCGATTTCGAAAAATCTACTTGAAAACAATACTTTCCTTCCCATACATTCAAATAGGCATTAGAAAGTAAAATTCTATATATTTTTTTCTGGATCATTATAATCTGCCTAAACAATGGTGAAAAGTTGTTTTATTGAAAATTTCCGAGAAATTGAACGCAGTTTGCAATAAAATAGAGTAAAATGACAAATTGATGAAACTATTCTCGGTTTGTTTGTTGTTTTGGTAATGGTTTACTATATTGCTGTTAGTGTTCATAGTGAATAAACCAATTAAATCAAACGGTGGTTTAGGAATTTGCTAATAGGTAAAGTATGTAAACGCTATATGATAAAGCATACCACTCTAGTATTTCTGTGTGAAACACACAAATATCTATAGGGTGTTAGAAAATTATAACATGATTAACATGGTGCGTCTATTGGTATTCTATAAAGTAAATTGTGTTAAAACAGCAATCCCCACGAATTTCAGCAGTCATACTGTTTACGCTATCTTGTTACTTTTTTACTTACAAAAATCTGGACTGAAACACTCACACAACTTTCTCTTGCCAATGCAAATAAATAACAATATAACCTGACAATATTAATAAAACATTAGAAATAAACAAAAAAAATAACCTTAATAAACATAACTTATTTTGATTCATTAGTGAAAGACGCAAAGTGAAAAACAAACCTGTTTGGCTTAAAAATACGGAAAATCACTCTTTCACTCTATAGAACACTCTATAGAGAAAAATGGTCAAAATAAAGGACGTAGATTTTTTAATTTCCTATGAGTTTAATTATATATACACTATTGTTGTAAAATGCATAATAAGGCTGAAATCTTTAAAAAATATCGATTTTCTACTCGATTTCGTGAGGAAAAGCAAGAAAATCGCTAATTATCACTAAACTAAGCGTTATACAAAAAAGTGTTTGAAATAAAAGTTGTAGGGTTTTTCCTCTACAATTTTTACTATATTCAATTTTGCGCGAAAATGCAATATTAAAGCTGCAATCTTAAGAAAACAATTTTTTAACAAGAAAACTGCCTCCCCAAGAATTTTAGCAGACATGGCGCCTACCCTATCAAATAGAGCATAAAAAAGTTTGTAAAAAATCAAAAAGCTGTTTTTGAGAAAATCGCAAAAAGTTAAAAATGACACGAATAAACTACTACTTCCGGTGGACTGATTTTTATGAAAATGTTCTTGTTGGGTTCTCTAGTGGTATCTAACTAACGTTTCATGTTTCAAGTTTGTACGATGTTCCGTTCTTGAGATATTCTGTTCACATACAGACACACAGATCAATCGCTGAAAACATCTTTTCGGGTTCAAGAGATCTGAAAACATGTAGATCCGGTGAAAACTCGATTTCAAAAAATCGACATGAGAGCAATACTTTCCTTCCTATATATTCATATAGGCAGGAGAAAGTAAAAATATCAGTTTCAATACATTTTAAGCTGTATTTTAACTTAAATGCAGAAATTTATAACGGTTTTCCATTTAATGATTGTAAATTTCATTAAGTTGTCGCATTAGTATTTTGGAGTAATGGTAACGTTCTGTTGTAGATACGTAAAGACAGCTGGGTTGAATCCATCTGTGGTAAAAAATTTTATTGGTAAAAAATATTGGAAATATTAAAAACAAATAATTAATTATTTGTTTTATCATCTAAAATTATTTACTTAAAAATTTATTTATTTTCTTGGAAGTATTATTTAAAATACCTAATATATTTTCTTCGGCAACAGTTAATTTTCAGACAGTCATTTTCTACAGCTGATTGTAGCAATAATTTTATTTTAGATGATAAAAAAAAGATTCAAAATTAAAAAATAAAGAAATACATTAATTGTTTATAATATTTCCAATAATTTTAACAATAAAAAAATTCTACCACCGATGAATTCGACCCACCTGTCATTACGTATCTACACCAGAACGTTACCATTACTCCAAAAATAATTACAATTCGACTAGTTCATAAAATTTGCAATACTTAAATAAAAAATAGTTACAAATTTATGTATTGCTATAATTTAAGTTAAAATACAGCTTAAAATGTATCAAACTGATATTTTTTTAAAAGGACTAAACATTTTGTACAGATTTCTGATTATAACAAGTCTTTATTTATTCGTGGGAAGAAAAAATATTAACAAAGTAATAAAAATTAATGCTACGAGGGCTATCCGCAAAGTCGATTACGTTTTGGTATAGAAAAAAAAACAACGTACAAGAAAAACAATTATTAAAAACCATTGAATGTGACACTATAATACTACTTTTCGACATAGTCACCATACAAATTTAGGCACTTATCATAGCGGTAAACTGCTTTGAAATTCCAGCGTCATAGAATTCTGCCGCCTGAGACTTCAACCAATAAGTCACGGTCTCCCGCAGTTCCGCGTCTTCTTCAAACGCTGCGTCGCAAGCCATATCTTCATTGCTGGAAACAGATCGTAGTCGCTAGGAGCAAGATCCAGACTGTATGGCGGATGAGGAAACACCTACCACTTGAAAGCATCCAAGACTTGTCGAGTCCGACTTGCCGTATGTGGTCGAGTATTGTCAAGCAAATATATAATTTTCGGACTCAACTTTCCTCTGCGCTTATTTTTAATCGATCTTATTAACTTTTCCAACGTTCCATAATACCTCGTAGAGTTTATTGTTGTGCCACGTCTAGGAAAACAACATGAAGAATTCCTTTCCCGTCCCAAAAAACAGACGCAATATTCTTCCTTGCAGACAAAGTTTGCATGCATTTCTTTGGTTTTTTTGGGAGAGTTTGTACGCTCCCATTCCATAGACTGCCTGCAATTTTGTTTTGCAATTCACATTTTTTACCCAAGTTTCGTCTCCAGTAGTGATTCGATCGAGTAGTGAATCACCATCTTTTTCGTAAGACTTCAAAAATGACAATGAAGCAGTCAAACGCTGATTTTTACGGGTATCTGCCAAGATTTTCGGAACCCATCTTGCACAAAATTTGTGGTAACCTATTTTTGTGTAACAAACTTCTTAAGATTTGTGCGAGAGCTCTGTTATTGTGAATGGGCGGTCGACAACGAAACCCGTATGACCAAGCGCATCTCACAACTCGCGGGATTTTCAATTGCGGCACACATTTCAAACTGTTGCTATAAATAACGAGGACTGACAGCAACCTCTGACTAGCATGGCTGGATAGTCACTGAAAGGAGAAACGCTGTGACATGTAATGGCCGCGACAGCCCCGCTCCTAGCGGCTACAGAGCAAAACGTAATCGACTTTGTGGATAGCCCTCGTATTTCCCTATGGTTCAAATTTCGTGGGACACCCGGTATAGTAAACATCAAACTTATTAAACAAGTTAATACCTATACTTTTGAAAGAACCTATAGAGAATAAATTGGTGAACGTCGATCAGTGGAAATAGTAAAGTGTATACTGGGAACGCATGCTTGTAGGTGTCTATGCGTTTGAATGCGTAATGACGTACATTGTAAAGGCCAATGATTATTTGTAAGTGCGAACATATGAACTGCGCAAGTCTTTGCGTGTGGATATGACACTGATTGAGAAACAAAAAACACGGAAAATAAATTTGAATATCTAATTTATTTATGAAAACAAATTTAGTAAGCCCTATTAATTGGTCTTTTCAAAACTCAATGCCACGTTAATGAATTTGGCATACATGCTAAAAATACGCGTTTATGTAAGCCTTTATGAATTCAATTCCTACTGTAGTCCTGTTTTACGCTATTTAAATTGAGATAAAATATAACCGCGATAAAATCTAACATTTCATTTTGTTACTACAACAGTTTTTTTTATTGTTGTAGAAGCAGTAGCACGAATTTATTGTGAGGTCATCAGTGGAGTGACAAGGAGTCTATATATATTATTATAATAAATAATTTTATTGTCTCATAAAAATATAATGAGCGAGGGACGTTTGATAATTAACGTGAAAAATTCATATACAGAAAAAACTGGTCGTTTAATGAAATGGTTTGAAGGTCAAGTTGGCAAACCTGGAAAAAGTGTTAGCTGTTCGATTAAATCATACCAGAAAGATTTATATTAGTGGGCTCCTCGTGTTTCTCAATTCAGTCCGCTTAACAAAATACGTGACACATGGAAAATGTGGTCTTGTCATCACTAGTATTTTAGTGTAACAGAGTCAGTTCATGACTGAATCCATTTTGTTAGATAACAATTCATAATTAAATTATGAAGTAAGAAATTTAATACGCACAAAATTTATGCAAGATATAAAGCAACTGTTAAAATCTTTAGTTTTATTACTAATCTAAACCTTTGGAACATTTAAAAAAACTGTGGTGTTACACAACTTTCTCTTGCCTATGCAAAAATGACCAATGTAACCTAACATTAGAAATGAACAAAAAAGTAACCTCAAAAACAAAACCTTGTTTTAATCATGAGTGGATTATGCAAAATGAAAACCAAACGTAGTATGAGTTTATAATAGGCCTACAGATAATCACTAATTGACGATAAACTAGGCTCTGTAGAAAAGAATGCTCATAATAAAAGTTGTAGATATTTTAATTCCCTATAAATTTGGTTATACACTGTTATCGTAAATGAGCATTGTAAGGCTGAAATCTTAAAAAATCATTTTTTTACAGATTTTCATGAAAAAATAGAAAATCACTAATTATCGCTAAACTAAGAGTTATACGAAAAAGTGTTTAGATAAAAGTTCTAGGTTTTTAAATTTTCTATAACTTTTAATATATATACATTTTTGCGCTGAAATGGATATTAAGGCCGCAATCTTTAAAAAACCATTTTTTCTACGCGAGCACACCCTTCCCAAGAATTTCAGAAAATATGGCGCCTACCCTATCTTCAACATAAAACAATTTAGTAAATGAGGCGATTTTTATACAAAATTTAGAAGCCATTTTTGAGAAAATCGCAAAAAGTGAAGAATTACACGAATAAACTACTTCTTCCGGTTGACCGATTTTGATGAAAATGTTCGAGTCTGGTAGTTCCTAACTTAATTTTCAATGTTCAATTTCGTACGATATTCCGTTCTTGAAATATTAAGACGTATTAAGCGGCAATTGAAAAAAATCTAAATTAAAAAATTGAAAAATTGCAAGAAGAAACTAGTAGCTACTTCTGGTTGACCGATTTTGGTGAATATGTACATGTTTGGTCCCCTAGTGGTACTTAACTTAAGTTTTAAGTTTAAACTTCGTAGGCTGTTCCGTTATTGATATTTCTTCTTTACACACACACATACATACGTGTGCGCGTGCACACACACACTCACACTTACACGTGCGCACGCGCGTGCACACAAAGACACATAAACAGACCAATTGCTATAAACATGTTTTTTGGGTTGAGGGGTCTGAAAACGTGTATATCCGGTGAAAACTCGATTTCCAAAAATCGATATAAAAACTGTAGGCCTACACTTTCCTTCCTACATATTCATATAGGCAAGAGAAAGTAAAAAACAACTTGGCTACCCAAAAACGATGAAATTTTGTGGAATAATGATGTATCGTTGTTTAATGTGATCAATCATTCAGTACAATTTTTTATCATTGCAGTGTGACGCACTAAAATTTAAAAAAAAATAGTTTAAAAATTACTACCCCCAATCAAGTCATGGTACGGCCGCTAAATAAAGGCACTGTTTTTTTAGGAACCCATTTCTTTAGTCAAGAGCAATTTTAAAATCATAGAATTTTTAAAACCGGTCAAGTGGGAGACTTTAAGAAGCAGGAGAATACTCTTCTACGTTAAAAACAAATTTTTATTTTTCCACTCGGAAAAATGTATTCATTAAAATTTTATTTAAGTAACCCGAACATAAAAAAAATTTAGGTTAATTGAAAAACAATGAGTTTGAGTTTTTAATGTAAACTAATCGAACGTTCCGTACTGTTTAAAAGCAATTATGTAAAAAGAAAATTTGAAAACTTTGTTATTAAATTTTAAAGAAGTTCTTAACTTTAATTTAGTACAAGTTTTATTAATTTACGTATCGAAAAACTAAATCATTAGTTGCTTCTTAATTATTAACAACCTCATTTGTTATGCACATACTTTCAAAAAACAAAAACAAAGACAAAATAAAAACGTATCCACCTAACTTAAGCCAATGTAAACTGTTGAAACTAACCATTGTACCGAAAAATACGATATATTTTATCGTGCTCCAAGGAAAGAAAATACGCCAAGAGTAAGCATTAAAAGATCATGGAACATCTCAGAAAATAAAACGTAAAGGAAGGATCCACTTGTTGAGAAGCGTTGAATGAATGGTTAGCCAATGTAACTTCGCAAGGTGTTAGTGTCAATGGTGCAATACTTAAAACTAAGGCAAAAGGTTTTGCTAAAACGTTAATCATTGTTCTGATACCCTTTTATTTGTTTCGTGTGTATATGGTTAGAACTTGCATGTAAAATTTATGTATGTGATAATTTTAATAAAATACAGTATCGTATACGCCACAGTTTACGAATTCGTTTATTAGGGCCAGCCGTTTAATTGGGCCAAAATGCTCCGGTGCCGATGGGCCCCAATTATCCGGAATCGATGTATAACCAGACAATGGAAGTTATGGTGATTCATGATTACTGTAACTTCCAGAAATAAAGTAAAACTATCAACTGGTGAATGGGAAAAACCCAAGTTAAAAGCTAGTAACATTGGCATGTTGTTAAACAATAAATTGGCTATATTCATTTATTTCATTTTTTGGTTACGGTACGTTTAAGGAAATAATTTATTCGATATAACAGCAGTGCTGTTTTTGAACAAGCTGTACCGATGTTGTTAATCCGGCAGCAAGAGCAGAAATGAGCGTCAGTACCCCCTCTATATGGCCAGGTACCGCGTATGACTTTCCAAAGTGCAAATCAGTTTCTGTAACCCTGTATAATTGTTTGATTTAATATCAAATGTTCATTACTCAAAATGTTCATTTAACCAGAAAAATAACTTTAAAGTTGACTTAAGTTCTAGAAATTCAACAGTGAAGTTGTGTTTTGTTCAATAAGAAAGGCCGAGAATTAATCAATTTAAGTTATTGTTATGATCATCAACCGATAGGCTGGTTTGAACCTGTAGAGATTTTACTAAGTAAAACGAGGAGTAACGTGGTTTACCAAAGCCCTCCTCACTGAGTGGAAAAGTATGTTTATCAGCATTCCACGCCCTCTGAAAAGCACATATTTTCCACTCTGCAAATGACACCTTCACTTCATTCACCACAAGGTCTGGCTGTATAATGAAATTCATTACGTTCAGAGGAGATATCTCTGATAGTGTCTTTTACACCTCTACCTCTTCTGTTCTTGAATGATTCTGTCATTTAATTGGCTGACCATGTGATAAAAAAAACAGAACTATTTATTTTAGCCCTGCAACAAACAGATTGAATGTAAATAATTTGACACTTCACCTGTCAGTTATGGGCATGAATTTAAGTTATCAACGTGAAATATATAAATTTAGTAAAATCTGAGGTTATAATCAAAAATTATTACTGTATATCAATTATCTGTGGGGAAAGAAAAGTTAAGTAACAGAAACCTGACTTATTATTTAATTACACTTTATCTTTTATAAGTTTCAGACGAATAGTAATATTATATGTGATTATACTAACCACCGAAAGTGGAACATCACAGTGTTTATAATTTGTTTCTTCTTGTTCGATGACGTTTGAGTCTAAATCTTTCTTGAATATTTCAGCCTTCTCCCATCTTGTAACGATGGTAATATATATATATATATATATATATATATTAATCAATGTGTTAACGTAGATGGTAATATATATATTAAGATATATTAATCAATGTGTTAACGTGCACGGTGCTTATAAAGCCGATTCATTATCAGACCGAAGGTATAAAAACAATTAGCATCTTTATAGTTAGTTAGTTAATACTTGAATTGTGAATGGAAAATGTTGTCGAAATAGTGTTGTTACGGAAACGATCTGAATTACGTTAATAGTTCGTGATGTACGAGAGTTAGAAAGTAGTAGTGGACAAGTAAATCAATTGTTTTGCAACAGTGCGTTAATATAATAAAAAAAAATAAGTTAATAAATTCTGTAATCAAACTGATTAAAGTAATCGAATTGTATTTATTGGTACTATAAATTTGAAAATAAATAATAGTGTCAATGAATAATATTGTTAAAAGTTTAAAGAAAGTCTGTTTATTATTTATTATACCCAGATCCCAAACAAACAAAAGGCAAATGTTATTCAGAATTATAGGTATATTTGAAATTGAGTCAAAATTATGGGTACATAATTTAAAACTGAGTCATTCGTTGGTTTATTTGGAATCAAAGAAGAGGGCAAATGTTATTCAAATTTGTGGGTACATTCGAAATTGAGTCATTGTTTGGTTTAGTTGGGTTTTTAGGGTAGGGCAAATGTTATTCAAACTTATGGGTACTTTTGAAATTGAGTCATTCTTTGGTTTAGTTGGAATCTAAGGTGTGGGAAATGTTATTCAAACTTATGGGTACATTTGAAATTGAGTCTTTCTTTCATTTATTTTGAAACTAAGGGGTGGGAAAATGTTATTCAAATATATGGATACATTTGAAATTGAGTCATTCTTTGGTTTAGTTTGATTTTAAAGGGAGGGCAAATTTTATTCAAATTTATGGGCACATTTGAAATTGAGTCATTATTTGGTTTAGTTGGAATCTAAGGGGTGCGAAAATGTTATTCAAATTTATGGGTACATTTAAAATTGAGTCATTCTTTGGTTTTGTTGGGTTCTAAAGGGGAGTAAAAATGTATTAAAATTTATGGGAACATTCGAAATTGAGTCATTCTTTGGTTCAGGCTTAGGTAATACAATATTGTTGTACATGTACACGCATATCCCAGTGTGTAAAACCATATTTTGGGCCCATGGGCCTGAACGAATGCATTTCCCGTAAAAAGTTGATTTTTAAAAACCCACTTCATAACAACACTTTTCATTTCTATACCTTTTATCGGAAAAGAGAAAGTAACACTATGTTAAAAAAAATAAATTTATAAAACAGATGGCGTTAATGTTTGATATAATACAATAAAAAGAAAGGACAAAGAAAAATAAATATTACTTGAAAATTAATTATTAAGAACTCAAGTAATACAGTATTTTGAAATAAAATTTTATTCTGATGTTTATTAAAATTGAATTATTTATTCTTGACTAAATAAAATTATATTAAAAACTCGCCAACACTGGGTGTTCAAAAATTTCTGCAATCATTGTTACAATTTCAATGACATACCGCATTTACATTATTGTGTTCTGCAAGACGGGAAAAGCGCCATGTCTGTAAAATTCTGTGGAGAGCTGTAGTAGGAAAGAGATGCTGGTAGAAGAAGAATTGCCTATCCAATTAGAAGAACTTGTTCGGTAAGAGCTCCATGGAATTGTTCCGGCTTGTGACTAATTAGGTCAAAATAGCCTTGATGATTACCAACATCCGAACCAAATAGGAAGAAGAAGAAGAAGAAGAAGAAGAAGAAGAAGAAGAAAAAGAGTTTTAAATAGACTAAAAATATTTTATGGAAATAAACGAAAGAAAAATCAAAAGTATTTTACTTTTCTATTTTGAGTTGTTGAGAAGAAACGCGATACATCATTTAGTCAAAGAAAGTTTTCAAATTTGTGTATATATAGATTGTCCCACTTAAACATACCTTACCACAAACGAAAGTTTAAAGTACGGTAGAAGTTATAACTTACAAGATCAATAAGGCGTAGTTCTATTTGACAAGACTTGAATAGACAGGAAACTTTGGTGTAACTCAACCGTTGAGCATTATCCTTGATCTGTTGTGAGGTGAGTTTAAAGAGGATTTGTAAAATGGAATCATGCCGTCTAATCGATGCGTTTAATTCGTCTGGGGAACGTTTCTTTTTAACCCTCTTCTCTAACTTCGTTTTTCCTAACATTGTTTCTCCCTCCTGACTCGACGGCTAATATAAAAAAAAATCCAATCGTTCCACAGTTTCAACAGGTCTTCACGTTTCCATTTTTAAACGTTTAAAGATTCTCATTAAATACTTATTAGTTTTGGAATGTTCTATAATTTTAAGGATTTATTCGGACGTCGAAATTTTCATTTGTAATGATATAAATTATGAAGCTATTAAATTTTAAATGGTTTTACACAACTCACCAAAATACAAGGCGCCTGTAATAACAAAATATTAGGCCGATAGGAAAAGAGAGCGTGATTGATAACTCTTATTCTAGCGTATCCATTCCAACATAACTATCTTTATACCGATGTTCAAAAATTCTCGGAATATACTAAAAACATCTCGAAACAGAGAAATGAATCAATAAATTGATTAATTTTTTATTATTTTTTTGTAAACAAACATCACTTTTATCTATATCAACAAATCACCGTAATCATCATCGTCATTATCATTTTTAATTAATTTAATACAGTGTAATTCACCCCAAAATAAGCGGGTATAAAGTTACATTTTTTCATTCGATCTGCTAGTTTTATGGCAACAAAACATCGAGTAGTTTCTTAATAATTAATTACAATTATTTTTTTAAATATTTCCAATATATTTTGAACAATAAAAATTTGTTACCGCCGATGGATTCAACCCACCTATCTTTATATCTCCGGACCAGAACGTTACCATTACACCAATCATAACATTGCGAAAGATTATTAAAATTTACAATACTTAAAATGGAAAACGGTTACAAATTTATGTATTTATGTATTTAAGCAAAAAAATATACAGATCAAAATGCACAAAAATTGATATTTTATAAAAGGTCTAAACATTTTCTGATTCCGGACTATAACAAGTCTTCAATTTATTCGTGGGAAATAAATATTAACAAACTAATGAAAATTCATCCTATTTCTCTATAGTTCAAATCCCGTCGGACACCCGGTATAGTACAAGATGTTCAGTGGTACAAGATTTTTGGTTACAAAGCCTCAAAGGTATTTCCGGTAACCTAGTAGTGTAACTAGTAAGATTGTAGTAGTAATGACACACGTGCAGAAAAATTACTTCGTCCCTTTACTCATACGTTGCATCCATTCCAAACGTAGCCGAAGAGTAACCAAATTATGGTTTTTATATGTAAAGGATAACATTGAGTTATAAAAAAATCTGGTGTGAGACACTCACACTACTTTCTCTTGCCAACAAAAATAATGAACAATAAAACCTATTATTAGTAATAAAACATTAGAAATAAACAAAAAACACAACCTTATTTTAACCATGAGTGAAAGACGCAAAATAAAAATCAACCTCAGTTCAGCTTAAAAATACGGAAAATCACTCTTTCACGTTAAACTAGGCACTGTAGAGAAAAATGCTTAAACAAAAGTTGTATATCTTTCAATTTCCTATAAATTTGTATAATATGTACACTTTTGTCGTAAAATGCTGAAATGTGTTAAAAAAATCTATTTTCATACCTTTATCGTGAGAAAAAAACAGAAAATCGCTAATTACCGCTAAACTACGCTTTATACAAAAAAACGTTTAAAATAAAAGTTGTAGGATTTTAAAATTTCTACAACTTTTCTATATACATTTTTGCGCTTAAATGCGTATTAAAGTCGCAATCTATAAAAACCAACCTCCCAAAGAATTTCAGCAGACATAGCGCCTACCCTATTTTGTAAAAACATTTAGTAAATGAGGTGATTTTAAAAAATCGTAGGAACCGTTTTTAAGAAAATCACAAAAAAGAAAAATTACACGACTAAATTACTACTACCGGTTGAACGATTTTGATGAAAATGTTCGGGTCGGGTCCTCTAGTAGTATCTAACTTAAGTTTTAAGTTTTCAGTTCGTACGATGATTCGTTCTTGAGGTATTCTGTTCACAGACACACGCAGACAAACACATAGACCAATCGCTAAAAACATGTTTTTAGGGTTTAGGGGGTCTGAAAACCCCCCTGAACCCAAAAAAACCCTGTGTAGATCCGGTAAAAACTCGATTTCGAAAACTCAACATAAAACAAATACTGTCGTTTCTATATATTCATATCGGCAAGGAAAAGTAAAGTTGGTCTACTCGTTAAAAAAAATCAATCAATAAATTTTAGTGTTGGAAGAAGTTAACTTTAACAGTAAAGGATGTTTGTTGTCGTTACTCTTGGTTAGTCGAAAAAGCAAAACTTTTAATTTCTAAAGATGTAAATAGTTTATATGGATAAAGTATTTTATAACGCAATTCATTATTATACTGTAGGTACGTTTAGTAATCTTTGGAGTTGACGGAGCACAAGAAAATTGGATTCTTTAAAGTATTCGAGTTCGGGTGACAAAATCATAAAGAAATTATTCGGTAAATTGACTTGCAACCTAACTGTATTTTGTAAAGGTTATGATTTTTAAAAGGCTCTTTATAAACTTTTATATCATGAATAAAGCGAGTGACTCGATTAACTTCTACTCCCATCTGCATAATGTAGATTGAGAAAGCACTGCATTCTTAGAAAAGTTTTGATGCCTTTTAACCTGTCATTCATTCTAACGTAAACTTCAGATTAAAGTAAACCCTACTATTAATAGTGCAACGAATAAAGATTGTTGTTGTAGAATTATTGATTGATAATATAAAGTAGTTTAAAAGTTTGTCGAAATGATTATATTGATTGATAATTGTAAATATAAAGTAGTTTAAAAGTTTGTCGAAATGATTATATTGATTGATAATTGTAAATATAAAGTAGTTTAATAGTTTGTCGAAATGATTAAGTTGAATATAGAAACTTTTAATTTGTATTTTTCTTCTCATGATCAAACATTAGGCTTCCAACTGGTCCAACTCACAACAGCGACAAATGGTTGAATTATTGTCATCTTTTGCTTGGCCTTCCAACATCTCTCCTTCCTTCCGGTCTGTATTGCAAAACACTGAGGGGGATCCTTTCCTCAGGCATTCTCTCTACGTGCTCCCTCCATCAATTTCAATATTCTGCAATCTTTCCGTTCAGGCTGTTAACATCCAGTTCCGTTCTTATGTCCTTATATCTTAGTTGGTCCCTACGACTGCAATCCTTTGATCTTCAAAGGAATCGTATCTCTGCCGCCTATACTTTCATGTGGTTGGGTACTAATCCAAGAATAAACTTTAACTGAGATAAATAAACTTTCATAAATAACCATCCTGCTCATAACAGACAGGTGGAGTGTCAAACTATTTACACTCAATCTATTAGTTGCAAGGCTAAAAAAATAGCTCTGTTTCTTATCACATGGTCAGCCAATTAAATGACTGAATCATTTAAGAACAGAAGAGGCAGAGATGTAAGCGACACTAATCAATCTCCTCTAAAAGTAATTAATTTAATTCATTACTTCCAGATTTTCAGGCCCCGTGGTGGACGTAGTAAAGGTGTCATTTGCAGAGTGAAAAATTTGTGCTTTTCAGAAGGCCCGGCATGCTGATAAACGTAAATTTCTATTCAGTGAAGAGCAATTATTGTAAAACACCTCACTTCTCGCTTTACTTAGTTAAACCTCTTCAGATTCAAACCAGCCTTTCAGCTAATGACCTAAACAACAACAACAAATAACCATCAGTGCTACATGTGAATTAAACTAAATGCAATCGATTCCGGATGATTGGTCCACTAGTTAATTGGGGCAACCGGTTTTTTAGGACAGTTCTTTAATAAACAAAAACAGAACGGGATTTTACATTGATAAGTACTCCGTTTATTCAGTCCACAATGCCGCTTATTGGGGCCAACCTGATGTATGTACAATATATTATGTTTTATTAAAACCATTACAGACCAGCGACGAACAACACGTGGTTCTAAGCGGCAAGATAAGGATAATGGCAAGGATAGATGTAGTAAACATTTCGACAGATAAACAACAATATTCGCACAGCAGTCATAAGAGAAGTTATTTACGGTACAACGTGTAGGCTACATAATCGTCATTGCACAAATTTCAGCAAGTCATATCCACTAGTTATGGCCAACCTTACAAGCTGTATAGCCGCCTTGAAACTTACGGTTATTTGTCACTTGTCATACGTACATTGAACGTTCGTAATTCCATTCTTCTAATCAGTTTTTGTGATTTCATAAGTGTACTGTAACACAATGTTTTTAGAGTTGGTTGTTTTTTAATTCTGCAGCCATACTTTATTTTTTTGATTCCCATTCGTTTCACACATTTTGTTGATATTTTCATGCGTAGGCTTACTGTACAGTACCTACTATCAACGTCTTTGCAAGTTAAATGCCGCATAACAATATGACTGAGTAAACAAATAAAGCTTCTCGACAAAATAAATACGTATCAACCTAACTTAAGCCAACGTAAACTATCGGAACTAACTGGCGTACCAAAAATTACAATAGCTTGTATCATGCTCCGAGAAAATAAAATACGCCAAGAGTGGGCATTAAAAGATCATAAAACATCTCAGAAAAGAAAACGTGAATGAATGATCCATTTGTTAAGAAGCGTTGAATGAATGGTTTGCTAATGTAACTTTGCAAGGTGTTAGCGTCAATGATCCAATGTTTAAAAGCAAGGCAAGAGCTTTTGCTAAAAAGTTAATCATTGTTCTGATACCCTTTAATTTTTTTCGTGCGTATATGGATAGAACTGGCATGTAAAATTTATGTACGTGATAATTTTAATTAAATACAGTATCGTGTACGCCACAGTTTATGAATTCGTTTATTAGGGCCAGCCGTTTAATTGGACTAAAATGCTCCGGTCCCGATGTGCCCCGATTTATCTGGAATAGACTGTATTACTTCTGATGTATTTATAGTTTTGTTAACTGTCTGTCAGTAGGGATGTCATTGGTCACGTATGAGTAGGTTTTACAATAATTGAAAAAATTGAAACCGTAGTCAAGTATTAACCCAAAATATTATGCTTTGTAGTGGCTTTAAACTTAAACTTCATTCATCATTATTTCACAACAGAAACCAATCTAACTTCAAATATATTTGTTTCTTTAATATTATAAAAACAAACATCAACATAATACTTTCACAATCCAATGAATACATTAATATTACTCAGATAACATTCTCTTACAGCAACTTTCAAAGTAAGTTGAATCGAAATAAATTCAATAAGGATTACTCAGGACCTTCAACTGAAGTGTTATTTCTTCATGATTTTTTTCCTGAAATGGACTTTTAAACGGATAATCTCTAAGGCCTTACGTAAGAAACTTTGAAATTGTAATGTAAGCCTTAGTAAAAACATCCAACTTGAAAATAAAATAAGTTAACTTTTAAAAGCCAATTCTTCAATCCTTTTTGAAATAGATTATTTAAAAATTAATACGTACTGTATGATGTTAGAAAACGCTTGATAACTAATTTAAACAAAATTATAAGCGTAAGTTCATGTAGGTAACTGAAATTTTTTTACACAGAAACAAGCGCGCGCACACACACATAATACTCACATACAATACTCCGTGAAAACATGTTTTTTGGGTTCAGTAATAGGGTTGAAAACGTGTTTACAGTGAAAACTCGATTTTGAAAAATCGACATGGAAACCACTTTTTTCTTCCCTTCATGAATACAGTAATAAATAAGCTTCAATAAAAAACACTAATATACAGACACACAAAATACACGGCACATTTAGCTAGCAATGTAACAAAAACGGACAACTTTTTGACAACACATCGAAAGAGTAAAAGCTTTTAAATTAATTTTAAGAAACTTACTATAAACTAAGTGTATCAGACTGAAAAATTTCAAATAAATTGGAAAATTTAATCATTGAACAAATGTTAGAAAAGTTTTTAAACTATTGAGCTACAACTTCTTACATCTTTATTTTTAGGAATCGTTACTTAATTTCTAGGAAGTACTGGGTGTTAGAAAAGTTTCATTTCGTTGTTATACTACTGAAATATCAATAACGAACTTTAATCAGCTTCATTACGCCATAATTTCATCTCATCATTCGCAAACTTTCTTGTTAATTCGTAAAAAACAACGAAAATTCATCAAAAATTTTACAAAATTAATAATAATAATAAAAACAATATAATAATAATAAAAATAATAATTAACTCGAAAATAGAAATTTTTAAGGTGGAATTACTGAAGAATGTGATTTGACGTAACTGACTGTGATAGTATGTTGATTTAATTTATGTTTTTATGTTCAAGCTCTTTGTACCTGCGTGTTATGTGTGTCTATATTCATGTCTTCGTGTCTACAGACGTTCTTCGTGAATACTTATGTTGATATAGGATTTGGTAAATTTGGAAATTATAATAATAAATAGGAGTGGTGATATATGATATAATGAATCATTATAGCAAGTATATTAAGGCTGTTTGCCGTTCTACTTGCTGACGGACTTCCGTACCTGGCTGCACACTGTTCTGTGGGAGGAGACGGCAGGGTGTAGGGGAGTGTGGGAGCCCTGATAAAAAAAAAAAAAAAAAAAAAAAAGAAAAAAAAAATTATTATTTATTTATTTATTCTCATGTTATTGTATCAAATATAAATTACGATAATACAAAATTTCTTACAGTAAACTACTATCCTATTAGGCTAGTGGTGGTGGAAATTATCCCATCCAACTATGGCGAAAACCTTGTAGGCCTACTAGGATGGGTTGGAAACTTTTAAATAAATATGAAAAAACTTAAGTATTAACTTTTAGCAATAGCATTCAATACCTACTATATTTTTACTTAATACACTAACTTAACCAATACTTTTCTGTACTAAGATTACGATGGTATAAATTGTGATACGTTACATTTTAATAATTTATTATTAAACTTACAATATTTTTAATAAAATTAAGATAATTATATACAACCTGAAATTTATTAATACATTTAAAAATTAAAAAAAAAAACTAAATAAATATTTTATTTTATTTTCCTCCTATCTCTTTAGTTACATCTTCATTTGAATATTGCTGAGCATTTTTGCTATTTTCTCTCTACCTGTTTTGGCTATCCATTTTTTTTAGTTTGTTATAAAATTTTATTGCCCATAACAGACAGGTGGAGTGTCAAATTATTTACACTCAATCTGTTAGTTGAAGGCCAAAAAAAATAGTTCTGTTTCTTATCACATGGTCAGCCAATTAAATGACTGGATCATTTAAGAACAGAAGAGGTAGAGGTGTAAAAGACACTAATCAGTTATTTCGTCTGAAAGTAATGGATTTCATTAAACAGCCAGACCCTGTGGTGAATGAAGTGAAAGTGTCATTTGCAGAGCGAAAAATATACGCTTTTCAGAGGGCCCGGCATGCTGATAAGTGTACTTTTCCACTTAGTGAGGAAGGCAAAAGTAAACCACCTCATTCCTCGTTTTACGTAGTAAAATCTCTACAGGTTCAAACCAGCCTTTCGGCTGATGACCTAAACAACAATAAAATGTTAAACCCATTATATATTTTACATCTAACGGGAGCAAGTTATATATTTTGGGTGCTAAATACTCAAAATGACGCTGGTAAAGAGCAAAATCATTCCTAATAAAATGGAGTTATAAAAATTATTCCTGATACATTTCAATTTCTAAGAAGCCATCTTACAAAGGAGAAAAATCTAAACGTATGAATTCTCTGAAGCTATTTTAACAGCAAATCTATTGCAAACCGTGGATAAGCAACGAACACACAGTAAATCATTTATAAATCATTCACCAGTAGCCACTGTAATGTGAACTTGCAATCTTGTCTTCACTTCAAAAATACGAGGGCTATTCAGAAAGTAACTTACGTTTCAGAATAAAAAATAACTCAGATGAAAGGAAACTTTTTTTTATTGTTTACAATTAAAAGATATATTGTTATGTAATTTTCACCCTAATCTCCGCATAAATTAAGATAAATAATGGTATTCAGTTTGTTAATTCTGTCGTCATAATGTTGTTTCCACCTGAGATTTCAAGCATCCCGGACGACAGTTCCTCATCATCGCCGAAAATCTGTATTACGAGCGAGTTCTTCATGAGTGAAAACAAGTGAAAATCACTTGAAGTCCGGAATGTATGGTGGATGACGAAACAGCTCTCATGCGAAACCATCCAAGAGTTTTCTCGAGTTCACCAGTCGTATTCGAGAATTAATGTGACCCCTAAATTTTGTGGGTTTGTTGATTGATTTTATTATGGTGCCTACTTATTCTCCCTTCACGAAAATTTATACATCAGTTTAAAAATTCTCCAAATTTTACTTTACCACATTATTGTTCTATATCAGTTTTCTAATAACTTACCTCTGCGTATAACTCCTTAATTCACAAAAATTCTGTTTCCTTTGAGATTGGATGAACAGTAGGCTAATTCAATAATACATAACGAAGTTTTTCATTAGAGAATCTTTTAAAAAAACATTCTTAATAACAGCTTTCGGTGATCACGTTTAATATTTATTACTAGAGTTGTACTGTTATTATAAACTGATAATATATTCATATACGATGATAGACTGTTTAAACTGATAATTTATTCTTTTTTATAGAAGGAAGGGTGACTTTTACCCCTTTATTCAATACAAAACACAAAATTATATGGTGCTCTTGATCCTCTTGTATTTCCTTAGACTTTTGAAATAGAGCATTCTATGACACCTAAGTAACTAAACATGCATGTTATATTTATCAATCATGAAAACTTCGTTTTAAAAAAATCTCACATAGCACTTTCATTCACTCAGCTCTTCAATTATTATTTTCATTTTTTTATTGAGTATGTTTATGTTTGAGATGTCCTTTGAACTGCTAGGATGCCAAATATAGAAGTTCTTTGGAACATGAAGAAAGACGTGGAAGTAGTTCCACATCAAGTGAAGGAAGCTCAAATATTTTGGACACATCAAAGCAAAATGAATTACAATATTCGGTATTATAAGCCATTCTACAGGTAAAAATATATGGTAGATGAGGACCTGGCAGAAGAATGGTATCGTGGCTTTGAAATCTGAAAACTTCGTTCGGGTAAAGCTCAGAAAAGCTATTTCACAGTGCAACGAACGAAGTGGAAATTTCTATTATGGTCGCCAACGTTCGGAACAGAGAGGCACCAGAAAAAGATGTTTATAAATTGTATTTTTATGTTACTTAGCTTTCTAATATACTTCTCCTTCATTGCCTTAGGTTTTTCAAGGAGTTATTTTTAAAAATAAAATCAGTTACAAAAAGCGAATTCCAAAATTTTTTATCCCTAATTTGTGTGTACGTTGCAATCTGTTCACGGCCTAATGACAAGAGGATGTTGCGTATGAACTTTAAATCAGATGTAGCAGTCTTGAACAGAGCCAGACCAACCATTTCTAAGAAAGTAAAAGTAAACCTTTCTTTTGTAATCCCTTACTTGTGTACGTTGCAATCTGTTCAATTCAGAACAAAAAGCAACCCCATGACCCAATGAGATGAGGATGATGTGTATGGCGTGTAAATGAGGTGTAGTCTTGTACAGACTCAGGTCGACCATTCCTGAGAGAGTATGGTTAATAAGTAAACCTAAGAGAGTAAAAATTACCTAAGAGAGTAAAAATATTAAGTTGTCCTACTTTTACTAGGATTTAAACCAGGAACCTTCGTCTCCAAAATTAGCTGTTAAAGAGCTGACTTGAGGCGACGACTTTACCTCTACACCCTAAAAAAATTAAATTAAATTTCTATTGATTGAAAATAATTTATATAAATACTTATTGATTAAATATTATAAATTTTGGTTCAAGAAAAATATGAAATAAAATCTTTTAAGTTTTCTAACAACCTGTATTAAACATTTCTTTTACTTATATATATTTTTTTTGTAAAAGAAAAGGTAGCAGAAATAAGACTGAACTTCGGAAAAATGGACTGAAAAGTCAGAAGCAGTTAAAGCTTTTATGTCTCTGAAACTGAAATAAAGTTTCAAAGTCAAAGCGAGAAGTTTCAAAGTAAGAAATTAAGTACAAAACGTTCTTATCCCTGGATTTAGTTAATAGTGGTCACCATAGAGAAACGTGACACAATGGTTTGAATCTTGTTTAACGTTTGGCACGTGTTTTAGTAGCTAGATAATAGGTTAATTTCTACTTACAATTCTATTGACATACAAAAGAGTGAACAATTAGGTATATAATAACCGTAAAATATTTTAACACCCAAATTCTAACCTACACTTTTTAAAACTATTGCATAGAGCAAAACACTGTAGTGCGTTACTCACACGACGTTCTTCTGACAATGTAAACACTGTAACTCGTAAAACTATAATCTAATTTTAATCAAGAATGAATGAAGCTAAATGAAAAACAACCTGTGTTGGACTTTGATGACGAAAATACTCAAAACTCTAAACAACGTTCTGTAGAAAAAATGCTAAATAATCAAAAGTTTAATTTTTTTTTAAGTTTTTCTAACTCTAATCGTATTTATACTTTTGCTCTAAAATACATACTAAGGCTGCCATCTTAAAACCCAATTTTTTTTTACCGATTTCAATGTAAAATAACAGAAAAATTAAAAAATTTACACCCTAAAAGCTGTTTCTACAGCTTTTTCTTCTCGTATCAAGCTTTTTTTTTTGAAAATGCTAGATTTAAAAATTGTAGGTTTCCTAATTTTTTACAATTTTCAGTATAAACGCTTTTCCTCTAAGCATAAAAGCATATTAAGGCTTTAATCTTAAAAATTTCATGATTTCACCACGAGAGCAGAGCCCAACGAATTTCAGCAGAATGCTCCTTAATTTATCCTGTAGAGGACAAAAATATAAAACATGAGCATTTTAAACAGAATAATAAGGGCTATTTTTCAAAAGAATTGCAAAAAACAAATTGTAAAAATAAATTACTACTTCCGGTTGGCTGATTTTGATATAAATATTCGATTTAGGACCCGTAATAGTACTTCTCCAACGATAGAACTAAAATAGTTCTAAGTTTAACTACGTACAGTAGTCCATCTTGAGATATTTTATTCGCACACACACACACACACACGCACGCACGCACGAACCGGCCAACAGATGATTTAGTTCTTGTTTTAGGTTCAGGATACCCTAAAACGTGTATTCCCGTTGTAAAGTCGAATTCGAAAAATCTACAAGAAAACAATATTCTCCTTCCTTATTTATTTTTTAATTAATTTATTTATTTAAGGTCGCATCAACTAATAGGTCATTAGCGACCACGTTACATATAAATACATGTAGTATAAAATTTCCAAAGAAGAAAAACAAACACAATTAGGTCATTATATAAAAACATAATGAAAAATTAGTTAGGTTCAATTAAAATTTAGACAACAGAAAAAAAATTAAAAAATAGAGTGACACAATGAAAAATAACATATGCGATTTTACAATTTTATATCAAATCTGAAATTTCGTGAAAGTTTTAAAACAATTTTGTGTTTTGAACCGCTACTTTGTCTACTAAATTAAGTGCTAAAATGTTGTTAATTTTGAATAGTGTTGGTGTGGATTGTGTAGTTTGGCAGTCTGTGATGATAAAATGTTTGATTGTAAGTGGCGTGTTGCAATGTGTACAATGTTGTGGTTCTTCTTTCTTCAGTAAGTGTATGTGTGTAAGTGTGTAGTGTCCAATGCGTAATCGTGTAAGTAGAACTTGATGCCTTTGAAGCTCCAAGTGAGGTTGAGGGTTTTTAAAAATTTGTTTTCTGATGTAGAGAAGTATCGTTCGAGGGTATCGAGACCAGATGTGGTTCCAGTATTGTTTGATTTGGTTGTGCAGATGTCTCCTGATATTTGTATGATATGAGAGATGTTTATCTATCAGTGGAGGTCTTTAACGCCTCTTTGGCAGCCGTGTCCGTTGTCTCATTTCCGTTTATACCGCAATGCGATGGAACCCACACAATATGTACTTCATTCCTGTTGTTAACATGTCGAAGTAGGTTGGATATGTTCCATAATTGGCTCTGTAATTTCTTCAGCCTGCAAGCCTCTAACCACACTCATCGAATCCGTATATATTGTGAACTTTTCGTCCGTTCTTAGGGCTAGGAGTTTTAAACCACTATTTTCCTTCCTTATATTTCATAGGGCATGAGAATCTACCTAATTCTAAATTTGTAAAACAGCAGAAAAATTTTATAGAAAAATATCTTCCGTAAGATAATGGTTCCAAAGATAGTAGACGGAAGATATAGGTTACGAGGATGAGAAGAATTATTGTACAGGAAAATGAAAAATGAATAAAAACAATTAGAGAAAAAGGCCAAACTTTTACGGAGACTTGTATAAAATATAGAACAACGCATTGACAAAAAAAATTTATAAAACACTAAACAATACACCTTGGAGTCGGATAAACAGTTTAAAGAAGTCAAAAAAGATAATGACAAAACCGGAAATAACCGAGAAATTTAATAAACCGAACCAAATTCAGACAACTAATTATGGAATTTAATAGCTTTTATTAAAAGCAAAAACAGTTGAACAGGTGGACAGAAGAAAGGAGGAAAATCTACAATGAACGAATGCTGAGAAATTGGGCTGCAAAAGAAGCTTCCAGGAATTTCTTAAGTCACCTCACGTGGTCTAAAATTGGCCTTATAAAGGGAAAATAATTGCTAAACTTTTAATTTTTTCCCTCACACTTATCATTTGAAATTTTATCTAAATTCTGGAAATCATAAGGAATTACAAATAATATTTTATTGTTAAAGATATTTGTTGCACCTACGATTGTAAAACAATTAAATTTGAATAAAATAATTATTTTCGAACGTGAAATTGTTTATAATTAACAAAGAATTTTATAGTATACATAAGAGAGTGACAAAATAAAATTTGAAAAGAACAAAACATTTTTAATACTTTCTTTCAAATCTGTATGTGGAAATAAATTTTAAACAACTCCAAAACAAAAATGAACACCACGAGTAAAATATTCATGAAAATTAAATACGGATGAAAGGAATTCTCATGATTTGTTACAGTATTTGCATGAATTACGTCATACGAGAGAGCTTCCATATTTCTGATTTCAAAAATAGCAGTACGTTTATCATTGTTTTTCATGTGTCGCTTTGACTGTGAATGGGTTTTTATTACGCTGAACAGAGACTTCATAGTCACAAAATACTGGATTAATAATAAAGGCAAACTAAAAGTCCTTTTGTCAACCAATATACAGGATGTTAGAAAAAATGTTACTTATTTGTTTTAGTTAAAACCGTTAACATTCAAATTAATAATTTAATACACTTTATAAAGTGTAAAAGACTCGCCACTCCAGCAGCACTTCGCGCCGCTTACGTGACTCAGCCTCAGAAAAGGAAGTGGATCAGAATTCTAAGACGATCTGAACCACGAAAGTGTGTGCGTTGCGCGCCCGCATTTTGCCCCAAGGTAAAGTTCGACCGCCAAAGGGGTTGGTTGGATCACTATATTTTGAAATTTGATGATATGAAAGTTTGAAGTTTCAAAATTTTAAATTTAAAGGTTTTAAAGATTTAAGTTAATGTTTAAAGTTTCATAATTTCAACTTTGAATGTTGAGGTTTGAATTTATGATACTTTTATGAGTTTTTTCATTTTCTTATGCAATCTGGGGTTGCGAGCTGAAAACTTTTGGCTTACCAAATTTTTATGTATTTCTTTTCGCTAAATAACATGCCGTTAAAAGATTATTTGTATTCCGAAAGTTTATAAATTTTTGTTGGAATAGGACCCCGATCTAAAATTTAATAAATTCTCCGTGACTCTACGCAAATGTGTAACGTTTTTCCAATAAACATTTGCCAAAAAAACCGTTGTGAATATGTAACGAAAGAATAACATGAAAATTGCAAGGCCTAAAAGCCGAAATGCTAGTGTCTTTTTCAGTGAACAGGTAGGTTAAGGACAACTTTAGCTACATGGACTTGAAGTACTTTGGGGGAGGCACAATAAAATCTTATACACTTTCTCGCTACGAAGCACCGTTCAGGAAGCAAAAACTACTAACCCTTACCAAAGGTAAAGGGGTGGAACCTGAAAGTTTTCGCGCTACCAAATTTTTATTTAACTTTTAACGTTAAACATGCCGTTAAACTATGTTTTGTATTCTAAAACTTTAGAAATTTCAAAATTTTTGGATAGGGGTAGCAATCCCCATTGGAGGGTTCCAATAACCAATTTTTTGTTGTGAGATTGGGTAATCTAATATTACAAAAATTACCCTTTTTACTAAGTACCTGTAACGTTTTTCTAATGAAAATTTGCCAAAAAAAACCGTTTTGAAGCTGTAAAGATAGGAAAACCTGAAAACGGCAAACCCCAGAAAACCGAAATTTAGTTTTTGTAGTTTACTCAGCAAACCGGTAGCGAACTTACTTGTTTTAGATAAAACTCAAAACATTCAAATTAATAATTTAATACACTTTATACCTCTATTTGTTATGTATGCTTTATTAAAACCGGAAAATACCATTGTCATCAAAATCGGTTAATAGGAAACAGTATAAGTTATTTGTACTGTCTGACAAGTTTCGAAAAAGGACTCCCTCCCTTCCGCACTTCATCATAGTCACCTCGCATTACGCACTGTCCCAAAAACATTAGTTCGGATCATTAGCTCAGTCTACTAGTACAACTCGTTACTACAACAATATTTATATACGAGTACATACTTACTATTACTTTATTATTTATTGTTATTTGCACTTATTTAACCTGTACCTGTTTTAATCACAAATATACACTTAAACTGTATTTGTTCAATCGAAACGAATTTATCTGAATATTTAACAACCGATCAAACCCAAAACATAATAAAACTGCACTGACTACAAAACCAATATTGCACAATGTTATATGAACTTGCTGTGTTATATGCATTATGACTACACTACCTAATAGTAAACAAAAATAATGGAAACACTAATGACTTTCTGCTGGTGGTCACATAATCTGTACAAAATGTTATAGATAACAAGAATCTAGTATACTGTTCGCCAACTACGGCGGCATGTAGGGAGGGTAGCGGGACAGAGAATGTGTTGCGTCCGCCTTTCCCCTCAACTCATTTCAATCAGTGCACGGTGTTTAAGCGCTTTAGTGACAACAATACGCGGTACGGTAAAGCACTCTGCCGGCCAGTTTCGTTCACTACACTCTAACAAGCTCATTTTTCATCAAAAAATTCTGAAAATAATACTTTCGCTTCCTAATGGATTTTGTTTTATTACACTAAAAATGTTATTATTATACTCTGATATTTATATAAGATACGCTCGTACAAAGTTAGACGTTTAAACCTCATCGCATTTTTTGCGTATCACGTAGGCTAAAAATATAGGCCCTAACTTCTTTTCCAGGATTACATAATATGCGTTTTATTATTTTGTTATAAAATATAAAATTTTATCTGTAATTTGATGTATGTAGGGCAGAAAGATAAATAATAAACGAGCTTGAAAAAAAATCATTTTTTGAAGGGAAGTCAAAGATAGATCATAGTGTCTAGTGTCTACTTCCTGTTAATATTCCAAGAAGCTGAATCAATTTTAATAGTTGTGAATTTTATACGAAACATACGTCAAATTTTAGAAATCAACTACACACGCACAATATCAGTTATTTGACATTTTAACAAAAAGAACCGTATAGTAAATATAACAGAATGAGGTTATGACGTACCTTTCTTTTGGGCCTGTCAAAACTTACGGTAGGTACATCATTTAGAAAAAAACTTATTGCCTATTACCCTAAAATGAATCGCAGACATTTTCCCGTACATTTTCCCGCAGACATTTTGTACGCGCGCAACTAATTTTGACGGGGTGTGGCTTTCGACAGCGACACCAATGTCAAAACGATTACCACATGAATACAACACAATGAGTAGTGAGTACTACTTTAGAGGCAGTCGGTATCAGGCTATGACGCTGTAGTGGGGGAGCTACTTACTGCGCATGTGCGGCCCGCATGCCACCGTAGTTGGTTATACAAAACCAACAACAAGGTTGGTAAACAAAAAACTAACTTCAATAAAAATAACCTTATTTTAATCATGAGTGAAAGACGCAATATGAAAATCAACCTCAGTTTGGCTTCAAAATACGAAAAATCACTCTTTCACGCTAAATTAGGCTCTGTAGAGAAAATTGCTTTCAATAAAAGTTGTAGTTCTTTTAATTTCCTGTAAATTTAATTATATACTTTTGTTGTAAAATGCATAGGCTACTAAGGCCGAAATCTTAAAAAAATCGATTTTTCACACGTTTTCGTGAGAAAAACACAAAAAATTACTAATTAATTGTCGCTAAACTAAGCGTTATAAAAAAATGTTTACAATATACGTTGCAGGATTTTAAATTCCCTACATTTTCTATTATTAAAATTTTGCGCTAACATGCATATTAAAGCTGTAATCTTAAAAAAAAAACAATTTTTTTTACGTGATAAAAGCGGTTGACCGATTTTGATGTAAATGTTCGTGTCGGGTCTGGTAGTGGTATGTAACTTAAGTTTCAAGTTAGACACTGAAGAGATCACTACCCATTGAGAGTACTCCAACCGTGCTTATTAAGTTAGTGTTCCTTCTTTACTTAATTTCATTTTGTTTTCTTTAATTTTGACGTCTCATGATATCCCTACTGCAGAGTCATTTCAGTCTTCGTTCAGGAGCAGTTGGTAAACTGTAAGATAAGATAAGTAAACGGCGTGTGTAGTGTATCGTTTGTTAAGTGAAGGGGAGCACTCTTGTTATCTATCTAAACAGTTTGGACTGAAAGCGTTGTATTTTCAAAATTACCGACTGTTTGGCACAACAGTGAATTTTGCTGATATAAATCCAAATTGGGTCTAAGGTAGCACTTATAAACTAGTAAATGGGAGTTAAGAAGATCTGGAAATCAACATTATACAGTTGCTTACGTCTAGCGTCCACAGTTTTTTGCGTTTCGTTAACATGTTGGTTCCGCGTTAGTCTTTTTTCGATGTAGAGACCAAGATACTTTACTCTGTCATGTTGAAGCGTTTAAGAATAGAAGAGGACTTTAGTGTAAAAGACGCTAGTCAGTCATCTTTTTTGAGAGTAATGAATTTCACTATACAGCCGGACCCTGTGGTGAATAAAGTGAAGGTGTCATACGCAAAGTGGAAAATTTGTGTTTTTAAAGGCATGATGGTAACCATACTTTTCCACTCAGGGAGGAAGGCAATGGTAAACCACTCACTCCTCGTTTTACTTAGTAAAGCCTCTAGAGGTTCAAACCAGCCTTTCGGCTGATGACCTAAACAACATTTATTTTATTAATAGGTAGTTGGAGCTACTGCTGTCTACCTTCCCTTGACCAGATCCTCAAATATCTCCTACTCAACCAATCATCATCCAACAAAACCTCTTTCCTAATAGGATCGTTCATCCTAACCCTCCAGGAGTTTGTAGGCCTGCCCTTCCTTCTTCTTCCCCCAACCGTTCCGTTATCTTATGAATCCATCTTACCTCCGCTTTTCTGACATATCCATACCATAGCAACCGCTTTTCCTCTATTTTATTTCATTATATTCTCCTCCACTCCATCCTTTATTTAATTTCCTCATTATGGTACCGTATCTAATCTGGTCAATATCCATTACCAGATTAGATACCAGTACCGTATCCATTCAGGCACGGCATATTTTCATACGTTACAAAAAAAAATCATTTCATCCTTCGCCGTCTGCATTAGCAGTAATTGCAGAACAGTCGGACGTTAAACCCAAAAAAAAAAAAAAAAATCTGGTCAAACAACAGAATCTTCCCCAGTAATCTATTTTTGTTTCAGTATTTTTAGTTTGATTCTCTTGTTTATAACTAAAACTTCTGCAGCATAGATTACAAAAACATTTGTTCTATGAAGTTGTATATAATTTTCCTAGTCTTAAAGATTACATTTCGTCGTCGTGCATCACAGATTAGGCTGTAATTGAGCCTATTTCGGCATCCATCTCTTTCTAGGTCTCCTCACTCCTCTTGTAACCCTTTTTTTATAGAGCCATGCACTCAGAAATCATCGGTCCGGTAACATTCTAAATAAATGATCTATCCAGTTTCTTTTAAATTTCGTGATGAACTTAACTAATAATTTAGTTCCTCTCTTATCACTCATCTTATCACCTCATTCCTGACGTGATCTTTTTTATGCATCCATTAACACATCTAAGGAACCTCAATTCTGCTGCTTGTATCATTGACTTTTGTTTCTTGTTAATCATCCAAGCTGCACTTTTATACATCAGCGTCGGTGTGGCCGTCACCTTGTAAAACTTAAATCTCTGTACCATTTCGAGCTTTGCCTTTCAGGCTTCGGCTAAGCCTTTCATATCGTATTGAATGTAAATACCTTTTGTTGCATATCTTGATCATAATTATATATAGGTTGTTTCACATCCCAAATACTGGAAATTACTTATCTGTTCCAATATTTTATTACTGATAATAATTGTGGTTCTTATCAGCCACGTTTTGCGAAACGGCATCACTTTAGATTTTTTTTAAGTGTTATTCCATATAATTCCATATAATTGGATGTTATATAGTCTAATGACTTTTCCTGCTTGCCCAATTGGTTGTTAAAGCCTACTACGAAGTGTGGCTATTAAATAACGAGACTGACGTTATAAACAATTTTATTTTTATTTTACACATAATCACCTAGTCACCTTCAATATACACTCCTCTATAGCTACAACGCTCCAAGCGAATTTTCCATTGTTGGAAACAGTGCTGGAAGTCATCTTCTGTTAGCTCCTTCAGGACACGTGCCGCATTCTTTTTTTACAGCTTCCACAGACTCAAATCTTGTCTCTTTTAATGCAGATTTCACCTTAGGAAACAGGTAGAAGATAATAACATGTGATGAAACGTGGTTTTTTTACTCATGATCCGGAAACGAAGCGCCAGACCATGCACTGGAAGAGCCGAACTTCATCGAAAGCTAAAAAAGCTCAAATGAGAAAGTCAAAATTTAAATCAATGATGATTGTTTTTTTTTATATCCATGGAGTTGTGTACCTTCACTGGTTTCCTGAAGTTCAAATAATTAATCATATTACTACCTTGAGGTACTTTCTAAACTACGTCAAAGAGTAAGAAAAAAACATCCCCAAATGTGGAAGGACAAATCATGGGTCCTCCACCAAGACAATGCGCAAACTCATTCCGCGTTATCTGTCAAGAGGTTCCTAGCCAAGTTCACTATCTCAGTATTAGAACATCCACCTTATTCACCGGATCTTGCACCATGTGACTTCTACCTGTTCCCCTAAGGTGAAAATAAATCTGCGTTTAAAGGGCCAAGATTTGAGTCTGTGGAAGCTGTAAAAGAGAAAGCAGCACCTTTAATGAAGGAGCTGACAGAAGATGACTTCCAGTACTGTTTCCAACAATGGAAAATTCGCATGGAACGTTGTAGGGATAGAGAAGGAGTGTATATTGAAGGTGACAATAGGTGATTATGTATAAAATAAAAATAAAATTTTTACGTCAGTTTCGTTATTAATAGTCACACCTCGTATTTGTGGCATTATACTTTAGAGTAAACACCAGGTATTTGAATTTGTGGTTCCCTTGATTTCTAAATTATTTAGGCATATACGAGTTTGCTGTTTGCTTATCAGGTATTTTGTTTTACCGAATGTTGATCTGTAACGCTACTTCTGGTTTTAGTTCCACGTAAATAACAAACAATCTAGGCATTAAGTTGAGCCTTCAATCACAAACGTAAAAAAGATCTCTTTTTAAAAATTACTTGGCTTATATCCACACAAAACGAGTGGTAAAGAACAAGGTAAGTGGTAGGCATGAAGAGATTCGTGGGGGCGCTATCTTACCTGGAATAAATTTTCTTTTAAGAATGCGAATAAGCATTTTATGCAGAAATCATATAAAATTATAGTTACAAAAATTTGAAACGTCTACAACTTTTATTTCAAATATTTTTCTTCAGATAGCATTAGTTAGTAAATTATTATTATTTTCTCACCAAAATATCCAAAAACGTCAATTTAGCGTTATGTACTCATGACTAAAATTAAATTATTTTTTTAAACAATATAAGTATGCTCGGCAACATTGGTTCCATTTAACATCGGCAAGAGTCGTGTGAGTATTTCACAACAGATATAGTTTTTTTAATTTTCATTTTAAGTTGGGTCAATATGCTTGGACATAAGCAACTACTGTGGTTTATAGAATGATTGTTTTGAAAAACAAAATTAATTTCCAGACCCTTTTCTGGTAATCGAATCCGGGTGTTTCCGTTTTGTAGCCTTTTATGCCTTAGAGGCGACCTCTATTTTTAATTTCGTTTATAATAATTTTTTTAAATCTATTTATAAAATAATAAGAAGTAATTGCTTTGCATTAAAATGAGTTTATTTAAATATTAGTCAGATTTATCATTGATTTAAACGTAGATTTTATTGGCGAATTGCTTTTGAAACTTCTGACAGATCTCCTCGGTATGAATCACTTATTTTGTACAAGAGAAATTATCGCGTACGTCAAACAAAGTGCACAGTAGTATGTCGTAACGATTGGAATGTTTAAAATATTGTGAAGCGTTTTGTTAGTTATGCAAAAAGGGGAATTGTGTTATGGTTCGAAGAATTTTAATTCCTAAAGCTAAAATTAAATTATATTATGTTTTATATGTGATTGCGTTGGAAGCTCCTAAATGGTGAAAGCTGTGTAGATCCAAATAGCTATGTCCACACTCGTGCGGTGTAGCATTCGACATCGCATGCGCTTAAAGGCATGCCGTTTCACCTGTCCGCACTCGTTTGAAGAGCTTTATCTCAGAAAAACATTACGAATATTTTTGAAGACTTTACAAAATTAAACCCTGTTCTTTCGTGGGTTGATTGGTGTGACTTAGATTATTTTATTTTGTAACTAGTCGGAGATGCAGCAATTTACGCTAAATTGTACTAAGATTTTAGCCGGTTTTCCGTTACTGTGTTTTAAAAAGTCCGTTACTCCGTCCAGTTTTTTCATAAAAGAACGGCGTGTAAGTACGTTGAAGATCAGAGTTTTCTCTATATGAACATTTTAAAATAAAAGTCTGATACTCCATTTAAAAATGCCGACCATTTAAAAAAAGAAGTATATTTTGGCTACACGTAAAGATAGGGAAATGATTTTGAACTGAACCATGCATTTTTACAGAAGTATTGTGCATGTTTCGTATTTTGCAGTTGTAATTAGAAATAGATATGGGGTTTTAATAGAAAATGTTATTAGACTCTTAACTTCTTGAGAGGAACCTGAGCTCTATAGTGATATTCGCTCCGAGTATAGTCGTTCAGAAAAATAAACTGTTGTGTTTTTTCTGCTGCAACTAATTCCGTAGCTAATTTTGAATTATTATTTAACGATTCTTTTATTAAAAAAAATTAAACCCTTTGCTTGACATAATGAAGTTGTGAAAATTCATGGTTCAGTCCTAAAACTCATTCCCTACTATTACGTGGAGCCAAAAAAGCACTTTTTTAAAAAATGGCGGACACATTAAAACGAAACATGAGATATACCTTTTAAAATTTAAAGAAGAACTTTCAAGTTGAAAAAGAAAGTGCACGAGTGTGGACATACCTAATCGGTCGTATGGTTGCTTTCTAGATTGTTAGTTTGTTTCGTGGTATATTTTGAATATGTGTCTGGCAAACTGTTTTATTTGGTAAAATCGTGATTCAAGTTTTAATGACTTGTTTTCTTACATACGTTATCCAAGTTCGTTTCCTCTCAAGAAGTAAGCCGAAATACCGTATGCCAATACGTACTTTATTTTTATAAAGTGATGGTATAGACGTACGCCTTGGCTTGTACGTAAATATGAGGTTATAAGCAGATGAAAATACCAGACCAAACGGGAAACGAACCCGGAACTCCAGTATAAAAACAAGTTACGCTGACCACTACAACAATGGCCGGCCAACTTTTAGTCAAAGGGATGTTCTTTAGGAAAGGGTTGGATAGTCGAATATGTTATTTGTGTTCATTAATTTTAATTTTCCATAGTTTAAGCCATGATTCGATGTGTCTTAAGTGTATGTATGTGTGTGTGTGTGTGTGTGTGCGTGTGTGATCTATTGGATGCCACAACATGATCAGTATCTATTGCAAAAAGGAAAGCGACCTCTATAGATTATATTAAGATTAAATAAATATAATAACATCTCTAAATTGTGTAAATAATGTCTAATATAGAGATTAGTTACTAGTTTTCTATCACCCTATACATTTTATTTATATTTGAATATTAATTTTCACTAAAGATATATGTATATATACATTGATAAAATAGGAATGTAAAATTTATTCGCTGAACATTATTCATTGCCTTTCCCATGTAGGCTTACAACAAATTAATGGTATTACAAAGAACATTTTTTTCAGTTCAGCCATTTAAATAATTTACAGATTTTGAGGGCTTTCAACGTTGAATTAACACATTAATACATGGATTTTTACATAAAAAAAATAGAATGATAAATGTTTATTTATTACTTTTCACTTTCCTCGTCTCTAACCCAGAGTTTGTACGATAGTGATGAAAAGTAAATTTCATACCCATTAGCTATACCATACCACAGTAGCAATTAACAGTAACAATTCAGGTAACAGTAGCAATTCTCAGACTGAGAGAAGTTGGTTTTTAAATGAAACCAAGATCTTCGATACATCAAAGATTTAAAGTAATTTCAATTATAAACGTACCGGCGGTCCAAAGCGGGAAAGTCATTAGGAATATCCACACTCGTGCGCTTTCTTTTTCAACTTGCGATTCAACTTGGAATGTATTATGCTACATCGCAAGCGCTTAGAGGCATACCACCTTCCCGCACTCGTTTGAAAAGCTTTATCTCAAAAAAAAAACATAACGCATATTTTTGAACAATACACTAAATTAGAGCCTATCCTTACCTGTATTCATTGGTTTAATTTAGATTGTTTATTTAGAAATTAATCGGAGATAACTCCAGCAATTTACGCAAAAACGTACTTAGTTTATAGCCGGGTTTCCGTGAATGTGGTTTTTATCGTCCATTACTCCGTCCAGGCTTTTCATAAAAATCGACCTTTAAGTACGTTGAAGATCAGAGTTTTTTTCTATAATATGAATATTTTGAAAGTTAAATCTCATGTTGCGATTTATTATGCCAGCTATTTTTTCAAAAAGTGTTTTTTTGGCTCCACCTAAAAGTAGGGAAATGAATTTTGGACTGAACCATGTTATATTATTTAATAAAAACATCGTTAAATTATTCAAAATGAGCTACGAAATGAGTTGTAGCAGGGAAAAACAAAAGTTTGTTTTTCTAAATGACTATACTCGGAGCGGATACCGCTATAGAGCTAAGTTTCCTCTCAAGAAGTTTAAAGGCTAATAGAATTTTCTATTAACACTACATCTATTTCTAATAATTAGAAATATTTTGTAATTATTACAAATGCAAAATACAATACATGGCACAATATTGCTGTTAAAATGCATATTTCAGTCCAAAAATCATTTCCCTACCTTTACATGGAGTCAAAATACACTTTAAAAAATGGCCTGCATTTTAAAATGGAACATCAAACTTCTATTTTTAAATGTTCAAACAGAGAGTAAGGTACTAAATAATCCCTCTCAGTATCTCCGCCAGGGATCAGCCAAATCCTCGTCCTCATCCTCCGATGACTCATCTTCTTCACCCTGTTCATCTTTCCTTTTCTCTTTACATGGAGTTAGATTCCTCTCTGCTACTGGAGAAACAATCTTGAATAGATACGAGTCTAGATCATGGCCTTCATCAACTAAACTCTTATGTAGTCGTTCCATAAGTATTGCTTTTACACCTTTTTCTTGTATATTTCGTTTTCTAAGTTCCAGTTTTAAGTCTGCGACACGGAGATCTACCAGTTTCTTATAGTCAGCGTCCGACATGTCTTTTCTTTTGAAATTGCAAATGTGTTACATGTATTTCTTATATATTCCGTTTTTATTTATTTCATGAATTCTTCTATAAATTGTTGCTTAGCTCCTTCCCCACAATCGGGTTGCCAAATTTGTAAGATTAAAATTTTACTCCCCGTAAGCTGGATGCCAAATCTGTTGTATACTTTTTTACTCCTCTCAGTATCCCCACGAGGGTATGCCAAATTTGTTGTATAATAAATTATTCCCCTAGGTATCCCCACCAGGGATGCCAATTTGTAAGGTACTAAATAATCCCTCTCAGTATCTCCGCCAGGGATCAGCCAAATCTGTTAAAAAACTATATTCATTTGATGAGGACTATTTTACCTACACAAGGGTATGCCAAAAAAAAAAAAAAAAAAAAAAAAAAAAAAATTGAATAAATTCTTGTTTTATTAATTTTAAAATCTTTCACAACCTAGATCATTGTTATGTAAGTTTTCTTTTATGTTTCTTGTTAAATTTCTTATTTACCTTGTCCCTTATTTTATTTTAATAAACATTATTCACGTTAAATCATTATAAGTTCTATTTAATTTATATATTTTCATAATTACATAATTGAACTAATGGTTATTATTATTGTTTTATACGTCTTTTATACTATCATTTAACTTTTAAATTATCATTCGCTTCACTATGTATATTGCGTAGATTATAACATGAATGTTATATTTATTAATATGTGTTTATATTCATTATTTATTATATGTTAATACTATTTGTTAAGCACGGATGAGGGACCTACTCTCTTGGTTTGGCCTCCAGTCCCCCATTAAAAATTTTACAATTCTCTTTTCTTCTTCTTAGTTGCCTAGTAACCATATTTTGTTAATGAAATCAAATAACTTTTAAAGTATTTATTTTAATCAGCTGGAGATATCTATTTTTATTTCAATAGACTCAAAAATAAACAACTCCAGGTGTGCATCAAATTTGTCATATTACAAATATCCTCCCCTTTAAATTTTGAAAACAAAAAGAAATTTTTATGATAATCTAAATTTTGAATTTGTTTGATAAATTTAAAGCCAAAATGTTTTAAAATTGTGTTACTAAGCTACTTTACAATACTTACTATCCCAAAACTATAAACTATAAACTATAAACACAAACTATAAACAAACTATAAACATAACTATAAACTATAAACATAACACAAATAACAACATAATGTACATTGATTTCTTTTTCACATTTATTGTGATTTGTATAAATACTTATATTCGGTTTCCAGTTATTTTGTTTAACACATTTATTTACAATATTCACACTTTCATAGATTAATTTGTTCATAAACTGTGAAATCACTTTTTTCTTGTTTCGGTCTTCAATCAGTTCAACGACTCCTAAATCTACATTTTCTTTTATTGGTTTGTCTACATTATGCTCTGAAGATTTATTTGATAAGTTCATTTTATCTAATTCATCGTTTCTTCCTTTGTTTATTCGATCATTTAATGTAATATTTATGGATTTATACTGATCTGAACCTTCAAATTGTTTGTTCATATTTTTTGTTGCTATAACCTCACATATTTGTTTTCATCTCATATTTTTATCATTATCCTTATTGTCATTACTATTTGTTACAATATTTAGTACTCCTTTTTGTATTGGTTTAATATTTTTGTTAACATCTTCTAGACTATTTCTTACATTCTCTATTATTTTTACATTATCCTGTTTTATCCCTTCTCTAAGTTCTCTAATCGCCCTTTCTTGTTTATCTAACCTTTTATTTAAATTATTTATTTTTTCAACTAATTCCTTTCTATGTAGAGCTATAGTGTGTGTCTGTTCATCCATTTTATGCCCTAATTCATTTTTTTGTTCATCCATTTTATGCCCTAATTCATTTAACTCACTGTTTTGTTTAGCCATTTTACTCATAAGTTGCTGAAGCATGTTTGTAATCATAATGTTCTGACTATTATTATTATCATTATTATTATTACTCATACCCGCTGCGTCACATGATGTCTGCATCAAACCTGCTACCTGGTTAACATGAACTGGTCCTGGCAATCCTGTCTCGTCTGGCTTCTTTTCCCTTGATTCGTCGTCCTCGTTTGCTCGACCCTCGTCCTCATCCTCCGATGACTCATCTTCTTCACCCTGTTCATCTTTCCTTTTCTCTTTACATGGAGTTAGATTCCTCTCTGCTACTGGAGAAACAATCTTGAATAAATACGAGTCTGGATCATGGCCTTCATCAACTAAACTCTTATGTAGTCGTTCCATAAGTATTGCTTTTACACCTTTTTCTTGTATATTTCGTTTTCTTAGTTCCAGTTTTAAGTCTGCGACACGGAGATCTACCAGTTTCTTATAGTCAGCGTCCGACATGTCTTTTCTTTTGAAATTGTAAATGTGTTACATGTATTTCTTATATATTCCGTTTTTATTTATTTCTCGAATTCTTCTATAAATTGTTGCTTAGCTCCTTCCCCACAATCGGGTTGCCAAATTTGTAAGATTAAAATTTTACTCCCCGCAAGCTGGATGCCAAATCTGTTGTATACTTTTTTACTCCTCTCAGTATCCCCACGAGGGTATGCCAAATTTGTTGTATAATAAATTATTCCCCTAGGTATCCCCACCAGGGATGCCAATTTGTAAGGTACTAAATAATCCCTCTCAGTATCTCCGCCAGGGATCAGCCAAATCTGTTAAAAAACTATATTCATTTGATGAGGACTATTTTACCTCCACAAGGGTATGCCAAATTTGTTGTGAACAAATGAAATCATAAGTCAATATCATTGAATAAATTCTTGCTTTATTAATTTTAAAATCTTTCACAACCTAGATCATTGTTATGTAAGTTTTCTTTTATGTTTCTTGTTAAATTTCTTATTTACCTTGTCCCTTATTTTATTTTAATAAACATTATTCACGTTAAATCATTATAAGTTCTATTTAATTTATATATTTTCATAATTACATAATTGAACTAATGGTTATTATTATTGTTTTATACGTCTTTTATACTATCATTTAACTTTTAAATTATCATTCGCTTCACTATGTATATTGCGTAGATTATATAACATGAATGTTATATTTATTAATATGTGTTTATATTCATTATTTATTATATGTTAATACTATTTGTTAAGCACGGATGAGGGACCTACTCTCTTGGTTTGGCCTCCAGTCCCCCATTAAAAATTTTACAATTCTCTTTTCTTCTTCTTAGTTGCCTAGTAACCATATTTTGTTAATGAAATCAAATAATTTTTAAAGTATTTATTTTAATCAGCTGGAGATATCTATTTTTATTTCAATAGACTCAAAAATAAACAACTTCAGGTGTGCATCAAATTTGTCATATTACAAGAGAAAAATCTGATCTTCAACGTACTTAAATGCCGATCTTTTATGAAAAGCCAGGATGGAGTAACCGACGTTTAAAAACCACATTAAAGGAAAACCGGCTAAAATCTGAGTACTCTTTATGCATAATTTGCTGTATCTCCGACTAGTTTCAAAATAAAATAATCTAAGTCAAACCAATCAACGCAGGAAAGAACAGGGTTCAATTTAGTGTAGTGTTCAAAGATATTGGTTACGTTTTTTTAGATAAAGCTCTTCAAATGAGTGCGGACAGGTGAAATGCCATGCCTCTAAGCGCATGCGATGTACCTGCTACATCGCATAAGTGTGGACATAGCTATTCTATTATGTTATCCTTTGTGTATCTTTGTCATAACTTCGTCGTCATTGATTTCTTAAAAAGTTCCACCTCAATTTGTAGTTTTAGCCTTGAATCGGGTTTTCGTTAATGCAATCTGGTCCTCCAAAAACCTACATTTTTAAATTTTGTACGCTTAAAAGACTTTCCCAATCGTAAAAACCTATTCTACACCAATGAATATTTTATGGAAACGGGAATGGAGTAGCTAAATTAAGATTGTTGTTGTTTAGGTCATCAGCCAAAAGGCTGGTTAGAACCTCTAGAAGTTGTTCTAAGAAAACGAGGAGTAAAATGGTTTACAATTGCCTTCCACACTGAGTAGTAAAGTTTGCTTCTCAGTATGCCAGGCCATCTGAAAGCATGTACGATCCTGCCTACAAATGACACTATCACTTCACTCACCACAAGGTGTGACAGTATAACGAAATTCATAACTCTCAGAGGAGATAACTCTGATTAGTGTCTTTTACACCTCTACCTTTTCTGTTCTTAAATGCTTGAGTCATATAATTGGCTGACCATATGATAAGAAACAAAACAGAACTATTTTTGTAACCCTGGAACTAGCACATTGAGTGGAATAATTTAACACCCCACCTGCCTGTTATGGACAGAAATATATATTGTCACATGCTATACAAACGAACATTACAGACGTTTTTAGCCGGTCGTAACTGCTTTTAAATTTTCAAAGTGTATACTGTACTTTTCAACATCGTTATTGCTTAAAAAGATAATTATTTATTAATATTACTTTATTATGATTGTACTGTAATGTACCAAATTTCTACGTTTCCCTTCTAAGCCGGATAGCCCTCATACGGTTGTTAGATAGGCCTAACGAGTGTGTAAGTACTCAACAGTAATAGTGATAGTCAGTATACGCGTACACCAGTAAACATTATAGTTAAATTGTAGCTAAATGTATGAGAAAGAAAGTAAGTTATTTAGAATCACAATCATAACAGTGGGAAATTTTATATTGATTTGAAAATGTTGGGATACCACTCAATTCCGGTTTGTTTTTAAGAAAACCGTGTAAAGGCAGTAGTATCTCATTTAGAAATGAAGTTATAACCGCGTTTGAAAGCTTGAATGGTAAAAGGCAAGTAAATTGTTCAATGGTGTTATTATATTAAAACCGGTTGATTTGAATATGACCTGTAAAAGGGAATGAACGCTCCGAAATTTGTAGAATAGTCTATTTTCAGACATTCTTTACAATGGAACTAAAATGTTCCAATATTATCTTTTACAATTTTTTCTACACCCACGTGTTCACAAAATTCTGTGCTTTCATATAACATATGTCATATAAATAGCTGTAGGAATGGGTCAATGACATCAGCTCAAAGAGAGAAATTTTTACAGCCTGAATTTTACCACAAAATCCATATTCACTTGACGCTCATATACGCTGGAATAGTTGTATAGTGTGGTAAGCGAGAGCGTTTGATATATCAAACTTTTCGATAGACATTTATCTATAATATCAGACTAAAAAAATAAATTAAATAAAACATTTTATTGTCAAATTTTGACAAAAACGCATAACTTTGCATAAATTACAACAAATATTTTGTAAATTCGCTGTAACTGGCGTAAAAGAAAACGAAGTTTCATGTTTTTTTAACATCTCTCGAAGTTGTCCTAATGTCTCATAAAAATTTCAAAATTTTGGATAAAAGATGGATAAAAAAGCGAAATTCATCAGTGCGATTTCGAAATTAGTGTTCGAAGAGTTAGTATTCTAAAAAACTATTAGTCGCAGAAGGGTTAATATACAAAATTCTGTAGTGTTCTGCATTGTCGTTATTTCTTGTTAGATAAAAGTGTTCCTCCAATAATCCAACTTTATCGCGTTCCTACCAAGCACTGAGTAAGGTCAGATTAGTATGATTCTACAGTATTTAGATTGTGGGTGACGTATTGTTTGAAAACGAATCACTAATTGAGCTACCAAAGGACATAGAAAAAAATTTAAGTATTTTTTGCTAAATTATTATTGCATTACTGTTAATAAGAGGAAATTTTATTTTTGTACTCATAAACATGAATAATATTGAAAGAATGAACCATGTGATTAGCCAAGCGAATTAAAACCGACTATAGAATCAATTACCAATTACTGTTGCTTTATTACGCTGCATTGACTAATGAACGGCAGGGTGGTGAAGCCGCCCCTTCATCGTCACGCATCAACAACCTGTCGATTCTGTCTGCCATTTAAATAACATCATTTTTATGATATTTACAAAATCTACAGAAAGAGTTTAAATTGAATTCTATTTAAATTTCCATTCGCGTAGCTGATTGAAGTTATTTTAACTTTCATTAGTAATTTATTTAATATCTCCCTCATATTGACTGATGAAAAAATTCCAAATTTTATTCCAAATCAGTAATAAAATCTTTTCAATAAATTCAGTTACACAGATAGGGTGAGCGATGTAATTCAACTTTTAAGAATAATTTTTGAACACATATAGCAAACATTCATTATTTCATTTAATTAAATTTATTTTAATACATTAACTAATACACTTTCCACTGTCGCGTAAAATAACGTAACACACGATGGCAATTTGGTGTTTTGTGTATGCTAATTTTTAGTCCGTTTCGTTAGTAAAATTTATTGCCTTCCGGGTGCTACTGGAATTGTTGTTTTCTAGTATAGAGTAGAAGTTTTTGAAACTGATAAGATGATGTTACCGACATCGTGAGGAGTACCACCTGATCGAACGGGGCGTGATGACGGGACGGGGGTTCTTCATTGAGAACATTTCCGAGAGGTAGTTGTAGAAATATCCAGTTTCAGAATCAGAAACACGCTCGGGGAATTTCTGACCAATATACCGGGTGTCCCAAAAGTCCGAGCACGGCAAAATATTTCGCGAACTAGAAGTGATGTTCTCTTGAAAACACAATATAATCTTATCAATGTGAATAGAAACTACCGAAAATCATGTTCGTATTTTTTATCCGCCATCTTGGATCCGCCATCTTGAATGCAACTTTTTTTTTTAAATACGAAGGTGGTCATGTGGCACATCATTTCCATGTAGAATTTCGCGAAAAATCCACTGGTGAAAACCGTTTTCAAATAACGGATTAGTCCAAATCAGTGCAAATCTCTATTAACCCTTTCTTTTTAATGCTTGTACAATGCAAAATTTAAATAAGGTAAAAAACCTCAACAAGCCATTTCTTATGGTTGACTATGTTAAAGCAGACTTTAAGTAATTTTTGATGAATCATTGAAAGATTTGCTCTAATTTTTTAAATTGAAACTCAAATTAAGCTAAATTGATCAGTGAATTAAGTCTAAGTGACGGTTAAGGAAGAAAATACTAATATCCAGGATAGGCCATTTTTAATATGTTCCCGGGTTTAACGGGCTGTAACGTCAAAACGGTACGAGATATTTTAAAACGATTTCCACCAGTAGATGTTTTGCGAAATTCAACATGGAAATGATGTGCCACATGACCATCTTCATATTTTAAAAAAAATTTGCATTCAAGACGGTGGATCTAAGGTGGCGGAAAAAATGTACGAACATGACTTTCAGTAGTTTCTATTAACATTCATGACATTATATTGTGTTTTCATGAATAAAATCACTAGTTCGCGAAATATTTTGCTTTGCTCAGACTTTTGGGACACCCGTTACATAGTTATATATATATATATTTTAATATACACGTATCAACATGTACATTACAGAATAGTTACCTGGTTTACCGCGATATCAATAAAAATTAATACCACGAAAAACCAGGCTAGGCGGGTAGTACTGGCATTGATGCATTGATATGTACCGAATGTCCAACGAAGAGCTTGTTATTTTTGAATTAATATGCCAGACGTATCGCACACTCTACAGACTGGAAACTTTACAGCTATAAAAAATAGATATGTTAAAAGTACCCGCGAGTTTCTTTTGCTTATTATTAATCAAAAAACAATTGGCCGAATTAGAAAACACTATCATAAATAAACAATAATCTTGTGGATAAAATCACTTATATTTACAATAAGATTCAGAAAGAAGGATGGTGTTTTATCGTATGACATATCCCATCAGATAATGACTGGAGACAGATACACATCAATTTTAACTAATCACATGGTTCCTCATCTTTCTCAGGAGGAGATGCAGGACATTTTTCCAGTAAGATAGAGCTCCTCCACATTTTGCTAAGGAAACCAAAGCGGTTTGTAGCAGCCAGTTATGAGGGCTCATTATTGTAAAGCATGATATTTATATTCTAAAATTAAAATAATTAAAAATTTTCAAAATAAATGTAATTTAAGTTATTAAAATATTATTAAATTATTAAAAATAAATGTTATTTGTTATTCCAAATTTAAAATCTAATATTTATGTAAAATAAATTAAATAAATTTAATAATTTTTATAACAATGAAAAGTTTAAGAATAATAAAAGAAAGAGGTAGTCGGTGGCTGGTAACCGATATAGGCAGTTGTGTGTTTTTATTTGCTCTGAATAATTAATAATTTGTTCAAAATACTGCACGATACAGGTTTTAAACCAAAATCTTTCTAACCATTGGGTAGGTCGTGGCAGCGGCTTCATGGACTGGCCTCCAAGATCGCTAGACTTGTCTGTTTGTGATTTTTTCCTATGGGGCTTTTTGAAGGAAAATGTTTATTCTCATACTATTGCAACAGAAGGTGAATTAATGAGGCTGGTTGAAGAGAAACTGCTGTTCATACCCCGGAAAGTTTTCAAAAACGCTTATGACTCATTTTTGTTTTGTTGCTATCAGTGCATAGCTATTGATGGACATCAGTTCGAATAAAGGTTAATGAAACAAATTGTGTTTATTAATAATTTTTCATTTTCATATTTTTTTATTTTATTACCTAAGTAACATTGTAACAAATCACAAATTTGAAATGGTTATGGAAATAAAATTACTTTCCGCTATTTTATTTGGATTAATCATAAGCAAATGAAACTCGAAGGTACTTTTTAACATAAATCTATTTATTATAACTGTAAAGTTTCCAGTCTGTAGAATGTGCGATACTTCCGGCATATTAATTCAAAGAAAGCAACCTCTTCGTGGGACACCCAGTATATATTTATTTTTATACATTCAACAAGGCTGAAAGACGCGTTTCTACAGATAGTCATGGAAAGGTAGGTTCCGGAAAGTCTCAGGTGGATGTACTCCATAAATGTTTCTGATGATGTTAATGTCAGAGGTACTTCCGCTCGTGAAGTTGTCTAGATGTGATGCGAATGTAATCATTAAGCAAAGGGGTCATAACACATTCGTGTACAATGGAATTTGGAATCCTGTAGTGAGGGCCCGAGATGACGTAAAGGATACAAAATTGTGGAAGGAATGAAATTTATTTTTGTTGGTTGTCGAAAAAAGGGGTCACCAGACCGATAACCCGTACATGAGGAAGGATCTGATAATGGTCATGTAGATGATTACTTTTAGGGGAATGGAAATGACCCTAGAATGAAGAATGATAGTGAGTTTATATAGCATTATTTTACCCTTACTAAGCTTCTCAGCAGAATTCCTTCCAAAATTGAGCCGTTTATCCAGCGTGGTGCCCAAGTTTCTTTACGTACTACACCAGCTAGGTGATTGATATTTTGTTAATCTTAGCTACGAGTATTTTTAAAAAACCTGAAAAGAGCATGTTCTTTTCATAAAATTGTATCTTTGTATTATTATCTAAACAAATATTATTCGTGATTTAAGAAATAGTTTATTCCTGTTTAGATGTAAAATAATTCTTTTGGCATAAGTTTTTCTCAAGGTGGGTACATTAAACTCTTGAAAATTAATTTACTTGGATAGACTCTAGATCTGTCTAAGGCAGTTCTTGTAGTGTGTTTGTGAAGCGTAAGTGTTTGTTAAAATGATTGTCTAAAGCACCACCCTCCACTTATATACCAGACTGGAAGAAAAAGTGTGCGTACGCGAAATAAATACTTCTGATAATGCCGGTCTTTTGTTTCATTTCTTTGATAAAATTTTTCAACAAAATATTAAGTTTCCATTACTTAATTTATATGTGAGTCGTATTACAAAACTTGAACTATAACACAGACAAAAAACTTAACAATTTTTCTACTACTGTGGAATCCAGTTAAATGGGACACTGGTTTATTGGGACAACCGTTCAAGGAGACCTTGAACCATGATTTTTGTGAAAAATTAAAGATTTCAAGGGAAAATCAGACTCAGTCCATTTTTCCCAAATTCGTCTTCTCAATCTATACTAAATATAATAAAGAAAAAACGTCTGTTTGTTTGTTCGTTTGAATGAGGTAATCTCAGAAACTACTGAACTGATTTTAAAAAATCTTTCTTTGTTGCATAGCTTAGAGCTTCCTGATCAATATAGGTTATGTTACAACTTTAAGTAATTTTATTTAAGTGAGTTAAGCAACTTAAGCTTTTACGATGTCGCATGTTTTATTCCGTCGGGTGCATACTACTTTTATTTTTTTAAGTTCTCTGGATGGTGTATTTTTTGGCTAGAAGCACGATTCAACTTCTATATTTCATTAAAAGACGTGACTAATAACATTCGATTCCAAAAACATTAAAAATTCGGAAATATTCGAAATTTTTATTTTTCTACAGTATTTGATGTATTTGTTTTTAGTCGATAGGAAGTGAATGAGTCATTTACTTCCAGTTACTCTGCTTACCACACCCACGTATTACTGTCTCTTGTCTTAGCCACATAGCAACTATCTTTCATTTCCATCAGTATTCTTCTATGCATTCGATTCAATTCTGTTAAGTCGCAGAGACAAACATTTTAAAACGAAGGGTATCGATTTGAGACAAGAGTGCTTTACTCATAAACAACTTTTAAGTCGGACTTTTTAGAGCTGGAAGTGCAGAAAAACAATTTGTTTTGCTGCCACAGAACAACAAAACCACAAATATTGTATAGAAAGAGGTTTTAAAATAATTTTATGAGGCCTACATTAGCTGCTGTGAAGCGAAGCGAGCGGGGGAGGGGGGGTTGCTAGTATTTTAGAACGATGTTAATTGCCCATAACAGGCAGTTGGAGAAATTATTTGCACTCGATCTAATTGATCTAGTTGTTCCAGTGCTACAAAAATAGTTCTGTTTCTGAATACATTGTCACCCAGTTATTTGACTCAAGAATTAAAGAAAAGAAGAGGTAGAGGTGCAAAAGACACTAGTTAGAGTTATCTCCTCTGAGAGTAATGAATTTCATTATACAGCTATGTGAATGAAGTAAAGGTGTGATTTGTACGGTGGAACTAAATGCTACTTAGAGGGCCTGGCATGTTGATAAGCTTACTTTTCCACTCTTGGAGAAAGTCAATGGTAATCCATCTTACTACTCGTTTTACTTAGAAAATACTTTAGAGATTCAAACCAGCCTTTCGACAGTTGTCTTAAATAACAACAATGTTAACTTAATGAGTGTCTAAAGTTGTGGGAAGAACAAGCTCAGTTCCTTGTAATAATAAAACGAAATAATAAAGTGCGGGGGAAGAAAAGTTCAGCCTCAGATTGTTGGTGAGAAAAGGCTCATTCCTACTGAGAACTCGTGGGTAAGAACAGCTGATTTCATGATCAATAGATCTGTTTGTTTTGTATTTCTTGGAGTGAAAAGCATTCAAGTGGATGTTGAATGTTAAACAGTTTGAGTATTTATTATTTTCAATAAATTATGTTGAAATCGTATCAAGAAGGCTAAATACAAAAACTTATGAGGTTTAAAAATATTTTGTTGATGTGCTGCTCAAGAATACTTCACCAATCTTCCTCTTTGGATCAGTGATTCGAAACCTAAGCTAAGGATTTAAAATTAAATGAGTTACTAAGTTTTGTATTTAAAAAAAACTGTATTCTTTTGGAATTGATTTTATTGTTATTTATTGTAGTTTTAACCTACGGTTTTTATGCAGTTGGAAAATAAACTCAGTTCTAGACTGAGCCTGTTTTATCACTATAGAATCGGTACTTCGGTTGAATATTTCATTAAATTTGATACAAATATTTTATATTGAAAAATAATATAAAACAGTTACATTAAAAGTATTGATACTAGCATTTAAAAAAATACCGGTCATTAGAAATTACTTGCAAATTAAGCTTTAAATTTAAAAACCGATTCCTGGAACATTTTTGAGTTTCGCTTTTTTTATTTCAAACCTTTCTCTATACTTTGGTAATAAAAGTGTAGTTAAAAAAATTTATTTAGAAACACATTTAAATGTACTGCACCCACTGACTAAAAGTAAATTATATATTTGTCTGTAAACTGACCTTCATCAACAGATACCTTTTCTGGGGGGCTGTTGCTAAGTACAGCCGTCCAATGAGTATTGTACGTGTGCCTACAGTTGTGTGCTGTTTTCTTAATTCATACACAGTTGGACAACACCGCTCTGATAATGCGTTTGTAAATTATTAAATTTAGATATTTTTTTTAATTTTAATGTTTTATTACGCACATTTTTTGATAATCCGAACAGGTCCTGATCCCAATAAAACTAGAATTAGCAAGGTTCTTGTGTAGTACATTTATTTTTCTATTCTTTATTTAATGTTACTAACTTCGGGTTAAGTAGCAGAAATGCGTTTGGTGTAACTTGTTTAATCCTTATGAAAAAGTAGGAGATTCTTGTTCCATGTATTTTAACGGAGGGCTCTTGTAGAAAAATAGTTTTTAATACATTTATCAGTAACTATAATCGAAAACATTACTTCAAAACATAAAACTAGTTATGTTAACAGTAACACACAACACAAATACCCTCATATACCAAACAACAATACTCTGACATCACACAAAATACAATTTACTGAAATTTACATAAACGCTCTAACTATGACATTGGTTACCATTCTAAAATCAACAAACACGACAATATTTACTACAAGTGAAAATGACTTTTGAGTATAATTAATCTCTTTGACTATTTAGTAAATGTCTACAGTCTTACGAAAGGAAATTATACTCGTAGTACCACAAATAAATTAAATCGAAATACCACTAAATAAAATTAATGGTAACCTTCGTGGCCCAATGGTTGGCGTGGTGTGCTGAAAAGTGGAAGTCCCAGTTAAGGTTTACAAAATTACTACTCATTTAAGCCCACCGTTTCATAACCCAAAGTAATCGCTGATGTCTAAAATGTATATGTTAATTAAAACAAACTAATAGCTGAAATTGACTTTATACGTTCTTTTCCGTCATTGTTTCTAATGTCCGAGCTTTCATAAATTATTTAGACTTTTTAACTTCTACAACTATCACAAAACTTCAAATCTAATGCGCAGTAGTTTTCGCTACATCAATTGCAGAAATTTAAGAGCGCATTAGTCGATAGTACACTACAATTGATACCCAGTAGTTCACAAAGCTAGTGTAACCAGCAGTAAGAAGCTCTTTACTTAGTTATTATATTATATTAAACACCAGCTAAGAATTAAACAAGTGAACAGCTCTTACCAACTGATGTCCAATATTAACCCTTTTGATACGGGAGCCAATCTCAGTTGCCAGCTTTAAAAGTCTATAACAAACGTATTAATGAAGCGATTTCTTCGATTTATATATTGAATTACGCGTCTTGAATAGCTCTACAACATCATATAACACACAATGCAAATGTTTTGATAGTAAGGTTGAGACGATAGTTGTAAATTGCCAAGTTACTTTTGAAGTCGTCCTATGTTCAATACAATATCATTTAGGGAATATTTCATCTGTGAGGTTGGTAGAACAACCTACTAAATCAAAATAGCGCGTAAAAGCTATTAAATTAAACCTTTTCTCCCTACATGCAACCGTTCGCGTGGTATGCGGAAACTCTGAAAGTAAACATTGTTTTTCTTCGTCAAACTTCCCTTGACCTTTTTCATGGCCTACGTATTACAAACCCTATCCTTTTACCACTACTACATAATTTTTTATGTATATTTGTTACTGTAAATGTGTTCAATGTCAATACTATTCACATATGTATTGTGAACAAGAGAGAGAGGCAGGAATTTGACAATGCAACACGGCTTGAATATCACAGATTCTGTAATCACAGAACTGCAATAATTAGAGCTAACGTTACTCAAAATTATATAGTAAAACATAGTTTTATTCACGAAAGTGTCTTTTACAAATTTATGTACTGTACAGTTTTTTGATAAACCTAAATTTTAGCACGTTACAGCCAAAAATATAACGTAATCTACAAATTTTTAGGCGCAAACGTTTTTCGCCCGCATTAGCTAGCGACAAACGCGACCTATTTTTATGTTTTCATAATAAAAATAACCGTACGTGTTGTATAAAATGCCTGTAATTTTTTCACAGTTTTCTATCAGTAAAGGTCTTAGAAAAATTAACTTATTTGGAAGCGTGTTTTGCCTTTTGAACATTCACTATACGACGAAAACCACGCCGTATCAGAAGGGTTCATAAGATGTCCAAGAAAAAAATTGGGAAACAGAGTTATCATAATGATGGACTGGGTAAAACCAGTCAAACCCCAGGCCACCTCCAAGAACTTCAGGAGACAAAGTACTTAGGTACCCAATCTTGTGGAGCATTGGTTCCCAACAGGTGGTCCTCATACCCCTGGGGGTTTGCGGATATCAACTATGTTCCTAACTTACTTTGATAATTGAATCTGTCGTTTAAGTTCTTTATTTTGTTAGGCTCCGTATTTGATATTTTTACTGTTTCAAAATCAGACCACGTTTCAAGCCGATTTCTGTATTTATTTTTAATGAAACACATGGTCGAGAATCCTCAAAACCGGTATGTAGTTGGAAAAAGTAGAATATTTTTCATAGCCATATCGTCAAGTTCTGTGAGATCTTTAGGTTTGCTTAACTAAAAGTTCGCAATTTGTTCATCGTTAATAAGTCATCGTTAATAATCGTTAATAAGTCCATAAGTTGATCTTTTTTTTTCTGAGAGGCTTTGAATCTTGCCTTTTTTATGACAGTTGAATGAATTTCGAATCCAACTGTCATCAGGATCGGGCTCAGAGAAATATTTCCTAAATGCGGTTGCTAAGCTGCGAAGATGCTGAATCATTTTTCTTTATCTGATGAGGCAAATTCTCTTCCACTCCAGAAAACGGTTTAAAGTGGGGAACCGTACACGGGTAGGTATATCATGAATTACTGTATGCAAGTGTTAGTAACTATTTATGTGAGAAAACCATATGATTACGATTTTTAGAATTTAGAGGGTCCTTCCCATTATAGTGAGTAAATGAGGGGTCCTTGAAATTTTTTTGGGAACCACTGTTGTAGAGCTTAAAAATATAAATAAATGAGGCAATTTTTTTTTTAATTCTTAAATGCCGTTTTAGGTAAAATCGTAAAAATCGTGAAAAATTTAATAGATAAACTACTTCTTCCGGTTAACCGATTTCGATAAAACTGTTCACGTCGGCAAACAGACCAACGGCAAAAAATATGTTTTGTGGTTCAGTGGGCCCTGAAAACATGTAGGCTATACCCGGTGAAAGCTCGATGTCAAAAAATCGACATGAAAAAATACTTTCCTTTCTTATATACGGTAAAACCTTGCTATACCAGGTCTTAAGATACTGGAATTCGGATATAGCGGGCTCGATTCAGACACTGATACAAATGAATGAAAGTGCAAAGAAATTAAAAGAAAGGGAAACACTCAATGTCTGCCTGCTTAACAATACTTAACAATCCTTCCTTTCCAACACAGTAAAACTTCGTTAAACCGGGCCTCGAGGTACTGGGATTATACCGTCGATATTTATACATCGGGCTCGGCTCAGATATTGATACAACAGATTGAAAGTGCAAAAAGTTAAAAGAAAGGAAAACCCCTCAATTTCTATCTACTTTACAATACTTAAACGGTACACCATAACAATACTTTCCTTTCCTACACAGTAAAACCTCGTTAAACCGGGCCTCAAGATACTGGGATTCAGATATACCGGGCTCGGCTCAGATATTGATACAACAGATTGAAAGTGCATAAAAAATTAAAAGAAGGGAAAACCCTCCATTTCTACCTGCTTAACAATACTTAACAATATTTTTCTTTCTTACACTGTAAAACCTCGTTACACCAAGCCTCACGATACTGAGATTCGGATATACCGGGCTCGGCTCAGACATTGATACAAAACATTGAAAGTGCAAAGAACTTAACACGTTGACTGCTACGTGACCCAAATATGTGTCACACTTGTCTTTAAAAATGGGCCACGTGCATCAAAAATGAGTCACAGTACACGAGTGATTTTTAAGCCGTGTTTTGTGGTTTCAAAATAGTTTTTTAATAGTTGGTATTTTTCAAATAAAAGGATATTTCGTGTACAGGTAGTTTTCCTTGTTGTCCTGTACTTGAATGATGCTATTATTTTTCATTTTATTATTTCTTTTGCTTATTTCGGTTGAAAGAAATAGTACTTTGCAACTAAACCCAATTATGTTTATTACTTTTTTTATTGTGACGCAAAAATGGGTTACATGGCTCTGAAATGTAAAATCATTCCAGCAGGCCATGTGACCCAAAAGTGTGTCACAACTTCATTTTACAAAAAAAATAATAGCTGTTATTATTTTAATTAATAAATGAAGTAAAATAAGAAGAAAAAGGAATAAAATGTGAAAAATAAAACAAAAGTAAGATGGCTCCGCTGTAAGTGTCACAAAATTTAGTGCGGCAGTCAACGTGTTAAAAGAAAGGCAAATTCCTCAATTTCTACTTGCTTATATATTGCGTTTGCGACGTTATTGTAATGCCATTGCGACCAAAAAAGGAAACAATAGCGGTGCAAACGACAGCAATAAATTAATATGTAGGCTAATGGTAATCCCAACTGAATACACTAATACTCCAGGTTTTAAACATACCTTTCATGTACGTTTATTACATATTTGTATATCGCAATAAAAAATATTTGAACTGCAATCGCGTATTCGGATTTACCAGGAAGAGTATAGCCAGTCATTAATTCGGTATAACGAGGTTTTTATGCTTACAACGGGCAGGTGGTGTGTTAAATTAATTCCACTCAATCTGTTGGTTCCAGGGCTACAAGAAATAGTTCTGTTTCTTATCACACAGAAAGCCAATTATATAACTGAACTATTTAGGAGTTTCCAAGGCTATTTGTCAGTTTGCCAGTAGGTTAAAATATCCTCCGAAAGAATTATCGTCAAAGTTACAGACAGCATTATGGCAAAAATGTCAGATCACAGGATACCTAAGCAGGTACACTGGTATGCTCCGGAAGGTAAAAGGGATGTCGGTAGACCTAGGAGAAAATGGAGATAGATGATCATAGTTTGTGAGTTTGGAACAGACTGCGGCTTAATCCTTGGTTGGAAGAAGAAGAACTATTTAAGAACAGAAGAGGTAGAGGTGTTAAAGACGCAAGTCAGAGCTATCTCCTCTGAGAATAACAAAATTCACTATACGGCCAGACCCTGTAGTGAATGAAGGTGTCATTTGCAGAATGGAAAGTGAATACTTTTGGGAGGGCCTGGCATTGTGATAAGCATACTCTTTCAACTCAATGAGGAAGGCAATAGAAAACCACCTTACTCCTCGATTTTACTTCGTAAAACCTCTAGAGGCTCAAACCAGTCTTTCAGCTGTTGACCTAAACAACAATGACAACGAGGTTTTACTGTATATTCATAAAGTCCAAGAGAAAGTAAAACATTTTCAATAAATTAAATCCCAATTTTTATTGGCATAACAGAAGTTTGAATAGCGGTAGAGTTATCAGACTGCAAGATACTCGTATATCGATTGTGTCAGCTATATCAACCGTTACAAAACCACTTATCTAGTTTTACAGAACAATACTCTGGTTTTTGAGTCTGTCTCTTTCAAAGTAAAGCATTGAATGATAACCTTTTTATTGTATGTATATTTAGGCTATCAAATGTCACTATTGTTTAATAAAATTTAGCATATTGAATAAATATTGATAAAAATTCATTTCTCTCTGTTTCATATCTGACATGAGCAATTGATTGTCTTACCCTCTAGTTTTTAATAATAATAATTATTATTATCCTCTAAATATTGAATTTTTTACCAACTCACTGATACAAAATAATAATACTGTAATTTGTTTACTATAAAATACATTAGTTACCAACATTTATGGCTAGCGTCTGGAAATTTTCATAAGTTAAAACCCAGCAAAGTCGCTAATATTTGAGCAGCTGTTGAAATCTTGTTTCTTATTAAATCAAGTGTCTCACTATAACTATCTGGGATACAACGTGAGCTTTAATCGGGTCTTGGATGCAAAAAATGTAATAAATAAATTTCAAGCTATTTGCTGTACCATTAACAGGACACTGGGTACCAGAGGTAGAACAGAGACATTAGTGAAGTTCTACAAGGTAATGGCAGCCTCAGTCCTTGTTTATGAAAGTGAGTAATGGATTACCACAAAACGCCAAGAAAGTAGGATCTAAGCAGCTGAAATAAGGTTTTTAAGAAGTGTGAAGGGCTGCTCGAGGCTGGATCTAATACGTAACGAGGAAATTAGATCTGAGTTGAGTGTATTTAGCCTGAATGAAAAAGTGGAGGAGTACCACAACCAATGTAGGCAACATTTGGAACGAATGCCAGAGAAGAGAATACTCTTCAAAGCGACGGAATATGTTCCAGTTGGCAAAAAGGAGATGGAAAGACCTTGACGAAGATGGCAGTAGTCGAGATGTACAGGTTGGAATTTTTCGTGTTTATGTATATTATATAGAATATTTTTTGTAAGTTCGGAACAGGCTTATGCCTAATCCTTGATAGTAAAAAGAAGATCTAAAATATAGATTGTTATATCTATTTTTAACGCTGTATTATCTCTTTGTATGTCTCTAACTGTCCCACGTCCATATTCAAACATGAAAAATAAAAAATAAAAAGATTTATGAAAAACAATACACTTAACATTGATTCCGTCAAATTAAAACGATTTCATATATGTGAACTTCTCAATAAAATTTTTTAACGAGGTGAAATTAAAATGGAACGAATCTTTCATTTTGAATTTTTCAATAAAAACATATTCAACAAAAGAACAAAGATGATTTCTTCTCATTTAACAGATTAATTTTATTCTAATATTTGATAAAACAGCAATATCTGTAATTTAGTTCATAAGTAGGAAAAAAGTTTTTGATATGTGTTTGAAAATTAATTAATTTTATTCGTAGAATTGAATCGATACAAGAGTTTTTATCGTATTTTAAAGCTTTTGTTCAAAATGACATCTCTAGATTTATTTTTAACTTTTATATAAAATTGACAATATCTGTTATCATTCAAAGTCAAAAGGTATTGTAATTTTGGAAAAAACTTTATATTAATGTCAATTAAAACCCATATTTTCAAACGAGCTGTGTTAGTGTATGTTCTATACAGCAAAATATAGTACTTTGGTTAATTAATTCAAGTCTTGCGGTTGTAGACGACTGAGAAAATGTCTAGTAATACAGACACAATAATAGAGAAAATCAATGCGATTAACTTAAAAAATTATGTGACTTTACTCTACCAATCACAAAACGTTTTATCAACATTTAAAATTACATAATGTCATATTAGCTGTTACTTAGTAAACTCTATATTTTCCATCATTGAAAAAAATTTGCAATGCGATAGGGTAGTTTCTAAGATTGCCTCGTACAAAGGAACAAACACATGTTACTCAATTTAAATATCAATATAGATTAAGAAAAATTGATGAAATGCTACGTTCTTGAAAAGTTTTTTATATAATTATAGAGGCTTTTCTCGATTATAAAATGCCTCTGTATAAACTTCAAATAACTTGTTTCAGATGAATTGCAAGCTCTCCCTTCATCAAGAAGATTATTACGTTAGACACTACCGCTCAAAGAAATCAGTTGAGTTGCACCTGAACCATGTTCTCAAATTGTTCATCTAGAATAGGCGTAACCCACCTGAACTATAACATGGAGTAAGCTGTACTTCTATCTGTTCAATACATGACATAACTATTGCAAATTTCGTATCTGTTGACGCTTTAAATTCTTATGTAGGCCTACCTGTTTTAAGGTTTTTATAAAAGTATATCATTTGTTTTCCCGTCAGAATCTGTTAGGTTTTGATAAATGTTAGCGTAAATTCAAAAAATCGCACTCACTCTGCTTATTTACCATCAGCTGCTGTATCATTCATATTAAATCTTGTCGCTTTGTTCTCCTTTTCACGCTAACTTCTGTTGTTTCATTGTTCTTCCTGGTTTTTCTCCCTTACTTTTTGTCATGCACGCACCTTTCAGTGCGTCGTTTATATGCAATTTTCTTTCCGTCTTTTGTTTCAGTATGGTTTACAAGTATCGCTCACGTACGGTTAGTGTGAATTTTTCTCCGTTATTTTAAATTAATTTAAGAAGTGGAAGATCAAGGTGAACGAGGACAAATCTACGCATGTAACATTTACTACAAGAAGGGCAACTTGTCCTCCTGTCCAACTGAATGGCAAGAATATTTCACAGGCAAGTGATGTAAAATATTTAAGAATATACTTAGACAAGTTGTGACTTAGCGCAAACACATTCAAATGAAAAGAAAATAGCTGGATTTGACATAATATTTTAGGAAAATGTATAGGCTCGCTGGTAGGCGCTACCAGCTTTCAATTGACAACAAACTACTTTTGTACAAATCCATTCTAAAGCCGGTATGGACATACGGGATTCATTTATGGGGCACAGCATCGACTTCAAACATCGAGATTCTGCAATGGTGTCAATCAAAAGCTCTGCGGACCATACTAAATGCACCATGGTATATTACCAACATCGATATATATCGTAATATGGATGTACAGACGGTACGAAAAGAAATACGAAGTTTCAGTACTAAATACATCAAATGATTTAACAACCACGTAAATCACTTAGCACTGAATCTCTTAGACAACAGCAATGATGTTCATAAACTAAAACGTGCTACAGTACTGGATCTCCCAGGGCGATTCTGATAGTGAGATTCTGAATTGTAAATAATAATATAATGTTAATATTCTGTATATGACTGGCGTGTTTGATTGTGAATGTTATAAATAACTGAATGAACATATTTAGTTATCTCCAGTAATGTACATATATTTCTGAATCATTTGCTTATTATTTATTACTTCTCATTTTGTTTTTTCTGTTTTAAAGGAGGTTTTAGTTACTTTTATAAATATTTTTTTAAAAACCACTATTTATCTAATTTTGATTGTAAATAATAATTAAGAACAGTATAACATCTTTAATGTTATAATTTCTTAATTACACCAGTGGGTTGTAATTTTTTATGTGTTAAACCTAATCGATACGTTGCATTTATTGTTATGTGACAGATTATGCATTAAAAAAAGTTATATGAAAAATACGTCAATTTTCCCATCATACTCACACCACCTCAAGGTGTACATGTTTAATATATGGTTATTGTTCAGAAACTCTCAATTTGTGTAAAACAGCACGTATGAACGTTCAAACCTGTTTGGTGCTAAATATTCGAGTACCTACGCCACGTTATTAGTGTGGATTTCAGAATCCACCTCCGTTCATGTTGACGATTTCAAGTGCCTTGTTTGCTGCATAAGAAGTTTAAATGGACATGTTCATCGTAAGTAAAGTTTACATTAATTTAAAATGACTTCCTGTAAATAACTGGACAATATCCTTCCTGAGTTTTTCCTGTTGATTCTTGTCTTCTCCTCTAACATAGCTTCCACTGAACTTAAGAATTTAATGATGGTCCTCCGGGAAAATAACGGTTTAATCTATTTAATTTGTTGACATTTTCTCATGAAGCTAAAAATCTTAACAGCGCTTAACCATTATAGTTAGTAATTAAGAACAGTTTATTTACGACGAACGTTAACATAATATTAAAAACAAGTTACAGCCGTGTATGCAATCATGCCTCATTTTCAAGTATTAAAGTAGATACATAACTGTATTCAAATACATAAATTGAATATATTTATGACATTTACAATCGTGCTTTTATGTTTATCTTGAAAACCATAAAATACAATTCTCTAGAGAAAATGAAGCAAACAATTTCCAACGAGATAAACAAAACGTTAATTACGAGAAGTATAATTTACATTTTAACATTTCGTACAAAAGACAAAAGAACTACTGCTGAAGAGAGAGAGTATGTAGTAAATATAACAATTCATTAGAGTGTAGCATTTTAACAGAGTATACAAATATTTACAAAACTTAATTGTCAAAGAATGACCGCAGATTACACACCACTAAATAAATGAAATAAACGAGCTGTTTCTAGTTTAAATGAAACTTTCTATTAGAACTCTACAAAGGAAAACTTCAGAAATGTTTATTAAAGTATTTCATTTGAATAACTAAAAGCAAACATATGATTAAACTTATATCAACGGGATATCTCAAAAAACTTTTCATAAAACCATATGTATATTTTATACTGAGATTTTCCTCTGCAATAAATATATATGAAAATTTGGTGTGAAACACTCACAAGACTTTCACTTGAAATGTAAATAATAAAACATATAACCATTCTTAAACCATTAGTAATGTTAAATGACAAACATAACATAATTTTATTTATGTGCGAATGACGCAAAATGAAAATCAACCTCTGTTCGACGTAAAAATACCGATTATCACTAAATGACGCAAAACGTGGCTGTAGATAAAAAAACCTCTAATAAACGTTTTACGTTAGGTATTCATGTAAAATGTAAAATGTAAATGTTCAAACAATGTAAAATAAAAAAAATACCATGATTTGATTCATGTTCGAATGACGCAAAAAGAAAATCAACCTCTGTTTGACGTAAAAATAATAAATATCATTAAATGACGCAAAACTAGGCTGTAGATGAAAAAGCTTCTAATAAAAGTTTTAGGTTATATAATTTTCTACATTTAATTATCATAAACTTTTGTTGCAAAATGCATGCTAAAGATGCAATATTAAAAATATCCCATTTTTTACTAATTTTTATGAAAAAATCTGGTCTGAAACACTCACACAACTTTCTCTCGCCAATGAAAATAATGCACAATATAACATTAGTAATTAAACATTTGATAAAAACTCCCCGAAAAAATAACCTCAAAAACATAACCTAAGTTTAATCATGAGTGAATGATGCGATGATGATCATGAGTTTAATGATGAGTGGTGGTAAGGTGGTGACTGTAAACCAAACTTACTTTGATTTATTATTACGAAAAATCATTCATTGACGATAAACTAGGCTCTGTAAAGAAAAATTCATAAAATAAAAGGTGTAGATCGTTAAATTTTCTGTTAATTTGATTACTTGTTTGTCGTTAAATCCATACTAGGGCCAAAATCCTAAAAAATCCAACTTTTACAGATTTTTATATAAAAAAAAACAGGAAATCGATAATTACATCCAAACTAAGGGTTATACAAAGAAATGTTAGCATTAAAAGTCGTAGGGTTTTAAATTTTTTACAACTTTGACTACATATAAACTTTTGCCCTTAAATGCATATTAAAGCCGCGATCTTGAAAAAAAACCAATGTTTTCGACAAGAGCACGCCACCCCAAGAATTTCCGCAGATAAGGCATTCTATTATGTAGAGTATAAAATGTAGTAAATGAGAAGACTTTTAAAAACAATCGTAGGAGCCGTTTTTGAAAAATCACAAAAAAGTGGAAAATTACATGAATAAACTACTACTTTCGGTTAACCAATTTTGATGAAAACGTTTGTGTTGGGTTTTCTAGTAGTAAATAACTTAAGTTTTAAGTTTCAATTATGTACAATGTTCCGATCTTCAGATATTTCGTTCACTTATACGCGCGCGCGCAAACACACACACACACAGGCATACACAGACACACACACACACACACACACACACACACACACACACACACACACACACACACACACACACACACACACAGTGACCAATTGATTAAAATATGTTTTCATTTAGTTCAGGTGTCAGAAAACGTGTATAACCGGTGAAAACTCGATTTCGAAAAATCGACTTGAAAACAATACTTTCCTTCCTGTGTCTTCATGTAGGGCAAGAGAAAGTAAAAATAAACCATGAAATGTAACTGTAATTTAAAATATGAATACTACTATCGGTTTCATAATCATAGACACCCGAGTTTAAACCCTTGCATCTCCAAAACTCTGAGTCAGATTTCAACATACTTAAAATAAAAATTTAGCTCAATTTATTCTACGTTTACCTAAAAAAACCCCTATATTTTAATTGTTGTTTAAATATTGCCATATCGAGATTGGAAGACAAAAAGACCTGGTTTTTTGATACCGCATTAAATTTCATGCGTTTAGAGGCGTATAACTCGATAATTATTCGACCGAAAAATTAAAAATTTTAACAAAAAATAGACAATTATATTCTAACAGCGTGTAAAAAATTTTACATTCATACTTTATTTAAATTTTGATTTATTAACAATATTCTGAACCCTTGCTATCTCGGTAACCGCTCGATCGTTCGGCACGGGCAAACTATCGTTTTATTCAGCGTAAGACCTTAGTACAAATATGTAAATAACATTAAATATCGATTGGCCAATGTTGTGATAGAATTTTGAAAAATAAAATGATAATGCGGGGGGTGGGCGCTACTATGCATTTTGCTTGAATCTGACTGTCTACCTGAATTGACAATGCAGTCTGTCAATTCAGGTAGACAGTTCGACAGGATGTCACAGACACAAGATAGCAACATGGATAACACCCAACTCCCGCATTACCAATCCATTTTTCAAAGTTCCAAAAATTCTACCACAACATTGGCCAATCGATATTTCATGTTATTAAAGTATCTGTACTAAGTTTTTTACGCTGACTAAAACGATAGTTTGTCCGTGCCGAACGATCGAGCGGTTATCGAGATAGCAAGCGTTCAGAATATTGTTAATAAATCAAAATTTAAATAACGTATGAATTTGAAATTTCGTACACGCTCTTAGAATATAATTGTCTATTTTTTGTTAACATTTTTTAATTTTCGGTTAAATAATTATCGAGTTATACGCCTCTAAACGCATGACATTTGTTGCGGTATCAAAAAAACCGGGTCTTTTTGTTTTCTAATCTCGATATCGCATTTTTTAAACAACATTAAAAATATAGGACTATTATAGGTAAACATAGAATAAAATGAGCTAAATTTTGATGTTAAGTATGTTAAAATCTGATTCACAGTTTTGGAGATGTAACGGTTCAAACTGGTGTGTCTGATTATGAAACCGATAGTATAATAAAGTTAAAACTTGATATCGGGCTTTCAAGGTTATTTACAGTTGTCATAATAGTGCCTGCTATAGAGCTGGTGTAAAAATTGTGGAAGGAGTTTACGGTTATTTACAGTACTGTTGTCAATATATTTGTATGGTAAGGCTGTTTGTTATGAATATAAAAAAATAATGTTGTGTTTTATACAGAATTTGTCTACTTACATTTTCTTGCCCTTTAAGGATTTAGGGAAGGAAAGCATTATATTTTTGTCGATTTTTCAGAAACGAGCTTTCACAGGAAATACCTATTTACAGGCTCCCTGAACTAAAAAAATATGTTTTTAAAGATTGGTCGGTGTGTGACCAGAATATCTCAAAAACGGATTATGAAACAAAGTTGAAACTTGGATCTTATATTTCAGTTTAACTTTAAATTTCAATTCTTCCTTCGTCAAATCGTCCTACTGTCAAGATTTATTAGAGCAATGGGGTGATCCATCTGTAAAATAGTAAGTAATCTTTTCTTGGCTAATATTTCTGATTGGTAATTTTGCAAGCTTAGTATTAATAAAACGGAAGTATGCAGTTGATATTTGAGTAGAAGAAGGTTGACAAAAAATATTATTATCCTAACCTAAATTGATATAGTACTCTTATTAGTGTACTTTATTCTGTTGGTTTCATGTAATTTATCTTTACGAATACTACGTACTACTTACATGAAGCACGTTTTTATTTATTAAATAATGTATTAAATATTTAATTTGAGATGAACTTTGTTCCTGTAGAAAAATAAAAAGCCTTTTCCCATACGTATGTTGTTGTATGGGTCATCAGCCTAAAGATTGGTTTTAACCTCAAGAACTTTCCCTGCGTAAAACGAGGAGTAAGTTAATTTACACTGGGTTTAAAATTATGCTTATCAGCATTGTAAACGTCTGAAAAGCATCTATTTTCTACCCTGCAAATAACACCTTCACTTCATTCATTACAGGGTCAGGTTGTATAACGAAAGTCATTTCTTTCAGAGGAGATAACTCTGATTAGTGTCTATTACATTTCTACCTCTCCCGTTTTTAAAATGATTCAGTCATTTAAATGACTGATCATGTTTTAATGTTAGGCCTACGTACTAAAGACGACGATGACAAAATTATTCCGACAATGAGGTAACAATGATTAGTTTAGTAGAAGCACAAAATATTATATGATTAACAAAATCGTAAGGGTTATAAAACATTAATGTTTTAAAAAGTTTCAGTCTACGATTGGTTTTGCAGTTGTCGAGAATATAAATTGTGGTAAAATTATTATAATATTCAATTTTTTTTAATGTTTCTAACTACTTTCTTAATTTTTTCTTGAATGAAGGACAGGTTTAGACCATTGTGAAATATTTTATTAGTTATATACCATGTGGCTGCAGAGATGAGTCTCAGGTATTGTGATTTAAAGCTCTTCTGTACAATATTTAATTAATTTTCTAAAATGCAGTATGGGTTTTTTTATTTTCCTACTTCACTTAAATCACTATAAGTTAAAGAATTGAATGTAAGAAAAATTGTCTTACCTGTTATATATCTGCTATTTGAATCGAGTTTAACTTCCTGTAACAAAAATTTAAAAATTCATTAAAATATCAGGTTAGTAGTCCAAAAACAACATTTTTAAAAGAAGAGTACAGTTATTTATATTTGTACTCTCAGTGGATCGGTGAGTAACGTACTCAATTTATTCTAAACTACATTCTAACTACAAGAATGATGATCATGCAACCTTCATGATCTTTCATGATGGAGGATGATCGTTCATGCATGCTCATAAAAACAACTTTCCATTTTAATATGTCTTAGTTTTGTTTTACGCCCGACTTTTTCTGGATATAAGTGTCAATAAAGGTAATTAAAAATAAGAACTGATCAGTAATAGCTGCCAGTTGGTGTGATGAATACTTCAATATGCTGAATTTATAAGGTAAGAAACGTTGACTTGCTTTATAACTAAACCTGGCATGCTCCTATGAATTTGACTCAGTTTTTGGGCATTCAGGAGCCATGGAGATTTAGCAGAGCAGGCCCTGACTGGAAAAGAAAAGTAGTTGGGATTACAAACACAGTAGAGAGATGAATTAAAATTGGTAATACGTTTGTAACTGAGCAAGAAAGCTGCCGAATAAGAAATTGTGCAGGCAAACAGAAAAAGCCTAAACCAAACACTGAAGAACAGGCTGGTGAAAAAAAAGAAAATCTGGTGTGAAACACTCACACAACTTTCTCTTGCCAATGCAAATAATAAGCAATATAATCTAATATTAGTAATAAAACAATTGACATAAACAAAAAATAACCTCAAAAAACACAACCTTAATTTAATCATGAGTAAAAAACGCAAAATGGAAATCAACCTCAGTTTGGCTTAAAAATACGGAATATCACTCTTTCACGCTAAACTAGGCTCTGTAGAGAAAATATTCTAAATAAAAGTTGATCTTTTAATTTTCTAAAAATTTGATTAATACACTTTTATCGTAAAATGCATACTAAGGCTGAAATCTTAAAAAACCGATTTTTGTACACATTTTTGTGAAAAAAAACAGAAAATCTCTAATTACCGCTCAAAAGCGTTAGGTATACAAAAGAATGTTTGACTAAAAGTTGTAGGATTTTAAATTCTCTACGAATTTTATTATACTATTTGCGCTAAAATTCATATTTAAGCGGAACTATTAAAAAAGCAAGTTTTTCACGAGAAAATAACCTCTTCAAGAATTTCAGCAGATATGGAGCTTACTCTATTTTGTAGAGCATAAAATATGTAGTAAATGAGGCGATTTAAAAAAAATCGTGGAGCCGTTTTTGAGAAAATCGTAAAAAAGTGAAAAATGAAACGAATAAGTTACCACTTCCGGTTGACCGATTTTGATGAAAATATTCGTGTTGGGTCCGGTAGTAGTATCTAACTTAAGTTTCAAGTATCAACTTTTTACGATGTTCCGTTCTTGAGGTATTTTGCACACACACACACACACACACACACACACACGCGCGCGTACACACACACTTACACCAATCGCTAAAACCATGTTTTTTTGGGTTCACGGGATCTAAAAACCTGTATATCCGTTGAAAACACGATTTCAAAAAATTGACATGAAAACAATAGTACTTTCCTTCTTATATATTCATATAGGCAAGAGAAAGTAGAAATATAGCAAAAAGGGATAAAAAGAAGACTCTGAAAAAATAACTAAGTTAAAATATGACAGTATTATCCACCGGCAATATTGTTCTAGTGGATACGTCTTCACCGTGAGTCAGTTGTTTGACAGCTGATATATTATGTAGATGTGAAATTCGTAGTCCAATCTTAGTTAAAGTAGTTACTTTTATACGGATTTAATTATTAAACGGTGATTACAGGTGTACGTTGATTTTTGTGGTTTAATTAACCAAATTCTCTATGTCTGTTTAAGACTACACCTCATTTACAAATAATAATCATGTAATTGGGTCATAGGGTTACTTGTATTGTTTAGGTTATCAGCTGAAAGACTGGTTTGAACCTCTAGGGCTTTACTAAGCAAAACGAGGAGTAAGGTGGTTTACCATTCCCTTCTTTACTGAATGGAAAAGTATGCTGATCAGCCAGGCCCTCTGAAAAGCATCTACTTTCCATCCTGCAAATGACACCTTCACTTCATTCACCTCAGAGTCTGGCTCTAGGATGAAATTCATTACTCTCAGAAAATAACTCTGATTAGTGTCTTTTACAACTTTACCTTTTCCGTTCGTAAATGTTTCTGTCATATTATTGGATGAAACAGATACACGTGATGTGTCAGACAAGTAATGAGACTAGCAACACTGCGCTGTTGTCCTTGATAAAGCACGTGTATTAGTACCCTCCCATCGCTCAGTGCGAGTTTCAACTAATTCCATTACCTACGTGATTTTTGTGACTGCTATTAGTAAAATTGTGTTCTGGTTGTGTATCACGCAAAATGGAAAAGCAAAATTTGGAGCAACGTTGTGCCATTTTTTGTGTTAAGCATGGAGAATCAACAAGTGTGACTTTTGAAAAGCTAAAACAGGCCTATGGGGAACATTCTTTATCCCGAGCTCAAGTTTTTTCCTGGTACAGCAAGTTTCTTTGCTAGTACTGGTCGTTTAACATTATGAATGTTGAGTGAACAATTAAATTTGAACAGTTTTACCGTTCATCAAGTTTTGACTGAACATTTGCACATGCGAAAAGTTTGTGACAAATGGATGCTCCACCATGACAACGCCTCACGTCACACTGCCCTCTCTGTCACAGATATTTTGACTTCAAAAGGCATTCCGTGGTTCCCCAGCCCCCCTATTCACCTGACCTCAGTCCCTAGACATTTCCTTTTTCCTAAACTGAAAAATGTCCTCAAAGAACGTCATTTGGGACTTTAAAAAACATCCAAAAGAGTGTACCGGACATGCTGAAGGTCATACCGGTTAATGACTTCCAGCGCTGCTATCGAAAGTGGGAAAAACGTCTTCATCGATGTGTAGCTGCCCAAGGGAACTACTTTGAAGGGGATAACATTGATGTTTGAAAAAATAAAATCTTTGGTAAATAAAACATCAGTCTCAAAACTTTTCTGCCACACCTCGTATATTGAGATAAGAAACAGATCAATTTATTGTAGCCCTGAAACTAGCAGATCGAAAGCAACTAATGCAACAATCCACCTGTCTGTTATGGACAACTTATTGTTATGGGTTATTTATTGTTCTAAATTTAACAGATTGCAACGAAAACACGTCAGGGTTACAAAATTATCATCATTTTAGCCTAATAAAAATTATAATAGCAAAAATTCTTTGGGGATTTCACCAACCGTTACGAATTATTAACTCGGAATGCTGAATTTAAAATTCGACATAAACGGAATAATTACTTAAATTTTCAAAACAATATAATACATATGGAGTTATTATAAACAATGAGTTATCTAATGAGATACGAGGATATATACCAGATCAGAGTAACCCGTCGGGTTAAAACAGCCGCTTGAGGTTACCCAAAATTAATTAAATTATATTCAACAAGAAATTATTTTTCCAAAATTCAGATCGTTTCTTGAATTAGGTAAAATATTGATGAAATTTCAAAATACTAGAATGATTTAAACTAGAGGTAAGAGCATTTTAATAAAGTAATTGAAAAGATCAAAGCCACTACAACATCATATGTAAAGGTAAACTGCATTTAACTTTAATTTAAAAGTGAACTAGAGTATTACTACCAAATTAACAGTCAATTTAGCAAATATATCAGTCTGTAGAACAGATATTAAAACGGAATTCATCTATGATTAAAATATTATTAAATCAAAGAATTCCAGGTCAGTTAAATAAATCGAATAGTTATTATTTTCTCGTAACTCTGTATTTTAATTTGAACGTGCTGAAGTGGCACAGATTCGTAACTAATATCATTAAGATTAATGATGATATTAAAAAACTGCACCTGAATAGTTTCTTTTAATAATAATAAAGCTTTATATATTTTTAATTTATTCAATATTATTTTTCATATATATTTTTAATAAAAGCTATGGATTGGTCAGGTCATCAGTCGAAAGGCTGGTTGAAACTTTAGAGGCATTACAAAGTTGAACAAGGAGTGAGTTAATTTACCATACCTTTCTCACTGAGTAGAAAAGTATGCTTATCAGCATACTGGACCTTCTGTAAAGCATACTTTCCACCCTTAAAATGTCACCTTCAGTTTATTCACCACAGGGTCTGGCTGTATAGTGTAATTCATTACTCTTAGAAGAGATACTAACTCTCACCAGTGTCTTTTACACCTCTATGTCTTCTGTTCTTAAATAGTTCAGTCATATAACTGGCTGACCATCTGATAAGAAACAGAACTATTTTTGTTGGCATCATGGACCTGGAACTGGCATCGAGTGCAAGTAATTGAACACTCCACTGAGACCTGTTACGGGCAATAACACATGCAATAAAAGCTATATAATACAATTAAAATAATTTACAAGGTAAGAGGTGGAGAAAATTGATCTACACAATGGCTAAAAATCCATGTATTAAAATAGGTGTTCGTTTTTTTTATCCAGTAGAAAAGAACAAGAGATTCTAAAACTCGACTTGGACTTGAACGTTTAATAAATCTAATTAGCCAAACAATACAGCGTTTTAAAATCCCTAGAGGTTATTAATAGATAAAAGGTTAGATACAGTTAAAAGGTTAGAAAGGTAGATAACAGATAAAAGGTTGGTTTGAACCTCTAGGGACTTTACTAAGTAAAAAGAGGAGTAAAGTGGTTTTAAACGTTCAATGAAAATGAATATCAGAAGAATAGATACGTTTGACCTTCGGTTGTCCAGGCACATGCTAAAAATACCTTGAACGGATAAAGCACCCAATGAGACAGTCTTGCGAAGAATGGGAACAGAAAAGGAGCTTGTTTACACAACCCAAAAAAGGAAAATGGAATATCTGGGTCATATTATGGGAGGGCCAAGATATGAAATGGTTCGCTTGATAATACAAGGGAAGATTCAGGGAAAGAAAGATGTGGGAAAAAGAAGAATTTCTTGGTTGAAAAATTTTCGCAAACAGTTTCGTTGTACTTAATTGGAGCTGTTCAGAGCTACGGTTTTCAAAGTCCAAATGGCCATCATTATTATCAACCTCCGGTCGGAGAGGGTACGTTAAGAAGGATAAGATGGTGGTTACCATGCCTTCCTCACTGAGTGGAAAACCATACTTGTCAGATGATGCCAGGCCCTCTGAAAAGCATTTTCTTTGTTGCCACCGACTTATAGTCCAATAAAGCCAACATAGGACCGGCAGGGCATCCGGCGGCATAGTTCAAAGGAAAAGTAAATGGTTCGGAAAGCCTTCGCCGCTACCTCAAGAGGAGCAGCCGCTGGTAAGCGAAAGTAGGGTCATCTGTACCGCTGACTAATAGAAATAGGAGCAAGCACTGACGCACCGAGGACCTTTTACCGCTGCCTACAAGAAGAGCAGTCACCAGTGAAGCAAAGCAGGGTCGTCTATACCGCTGCCTTAACAAATAGAAGCAGTCGCCGACGCAGCGAACATCTTTTAACGCTGTCTACAAGAGAAACAGTCGCCGGTGAAGCGAGTGGAAGGGAAGGGAAGGGAAGTGATCGTGCGGAGCAAGAAATACTCAATGTTGAGTGACAATTACTTCTCCTTATCGACCTTCTCGAGTGATAGGATCGATACTGACTGATCACCTTATCGATATCTCTCCTACTTCTCTTCCTTCTCCTCGATTCGGCCCAGTCCTATGTTGGAGCTAGGTACGCGCCAATGTACTAGCTGCGTTGAGAGGTTTGACCGCTGCGCTCTCTACCGCCAGCAGCAACTACGTCACAGCGCCAATAGCGAGCAAAACACGAACGACGGACCGGCGTAGAAACAGTAAAGTATCAACTAACCATCCTTCAAATGATGCTTTCACTTCATTCACCACAGGGTTTGGCTGTATGACGAAATTCATTACTTTCAGAGGAGATAACTGTAACTAGTTTCTTCTACACCTCGTTTTCTATTAGTAAATGTTTCAGTTATAAAATTGGCTGACCGTACGATAAGAAACCTAACTATTTTTGTAGCCCTGGAAATAGCATATCAAGTGTAAATAAGTTATCACTCCACCTGCCTCTTATAGGTAAAATACTACAATCTAAAATAAAATAAATCTAAAAAACTAAATAATATATCTAATAAACTGAAAAAAATATAATATAGGCTATATTTAAATAAGTAAGTAAAAAACTTAATAGTTTAGAAGAATTTGAAGTGGACATCACACGGACGGCAATCATTAAAGAAACATTAACACAGACACCATCAAAAGTAAAAATTCTAGGAGTTTGAAATTAAAACAGGCGTTAGGCGTGGTGATGTACTGTCACGTTTTTCATTTTAACTATGTCCTGGAAAAAGTTATTCAGGAATGGGTAATGGAACTTGCCAATAAAGGATTGTTAAACCAAGTGCACATTAATGTATCAAAGAAAAGCATAAAGTAAACTTTCTTGTCTTTGCAAACAACCGAGCTACTATTACTAGGAACACGGAAACTCCCATGATTTTCTCTTGCCAATTTAAATAATATAAACATAACCTATTTTTAATTAGGAGTGAATTACGGTAAATGAAAAATCAACCATTTTTGTCACATTTTAAACGACAAACCGTTACAGTTTAGCGTCAATTAGTGATTTTTAGTACTTTTAAGTTCTACAGACGTTGATTTTCATTTAGCACCATTTACTCATGAATAAAGTTAGGTTATGTATTCTATTTTCCATTGTTTGCTAATGGTTTAACATAGGGACTTACTAAGGACAAAGTTTTAACGTATAAAATTTAATTCTAATTATATTTTAATCCTGGACAATTTTGTTATTGAAAATAAGGACATAGATTAAATTTTGCAATTTTTTCTTTATATAATATAAACAATGGCAAGTTTATTGCATTAGAGTTTGTGAGTTATTCTTTGTACTTAATCTCAATAGTTAAGCCGTTTTAGTCCTCTTACTAAGATAATCTTACAAAATTTATTACATCCAATTAATAATTTTTATTAACTATTTTATTTATTTAATTCATTACAGTAATCCATAGAAAATTGCTCATATTAATTAATTGTTTTTAAAATCATATGATTCTTTATGATTGTATAAAACACTCATATTACCTCGGAAAAATACGTAATTGTTTAAATCATAATACAATTTTTACACAATGTGACGTAGTGATTAGCTTTCCAATCTACAAATCGAAAGGTTCTAGGTTTAATTCCCGGCTAGGATCTGAAAAACTTAACGCGTTAAAACCCACCGTTATAGTACCAAATCCCACAGTATTCACTAATGGTCAAGCTGTTTATGCGAATTTCAATAAAATTAAAAATAAATTATGAAATATAAAAATCCCTTTAAAGAGACGACGCGCTATTGGCTGATGGCAAATTTTAAAAAGGTTTACCTTTGACTTATGGAAAAAATCATTAGTGCTTTCTGGATCTAATCTTTAAGAGTAATCGAATGACACTACTTTTGTTTCCAAATTTCGATTTCTTGACTTTTGATTTTGAGTTACTTTCGGTCAAAAACGGAACTTCAAACCTAATGATTTCTTTAACTTCTCTTTAAGATGAATCGAATCGCACTATTTTGTTCCCAATTTCCGAGTTTAATTTCTTTACTTCCGGTTTTGGGTCACTTCCAGTCACAAACAAAACTTCAAATCCAAAACAGGCCTACTAACTTTTTGCGTACATTACGATTCCAAAAACCGTTTGTTGTGATCTCTTGTAGTTTCTCGACTTTGATTTCTTGACTTTCGGTTTTCGGCCTCTTCAAATCAAAGCCGGGACTTTAAATCTAATTCAGGCCCATTACTTTATTTTGTTCATATTATGAATCTGTAAATCATTTGTTGCTATCTTTTTTAGTTTATGACATCTGAGTGTGACGGCGGACAGGAAAAGGAACATGTTATATGACAATTTTAAAATATATTGCCACCAAAAAGCTTATTTAAGTCTCTTAATGCTTTCTATTGAAAATTGTTTGGTTAAATTAATAAGTTTACTCAATAGGATTGTATCTAAATTATTTTACAAGAATTCTAGATATATTTATAAAATAATTTTTCAAGAAAAATATATTTGTTAAAGAATAACACATCAATAAGGAATCATATTGGTTATTTCCTGTTCTATTCTTTACGTAAATTGAAGCACGAATTAGGTTATGTTTTCTGTTTGTGTTTCTAGTATTATATAAATACGTCTACAAGAAATAGATGAAAAGTGAAATTATAAGTTTGCAATTTCCGGTTTATTCATATATATATATTAACTTTAATAGAAAAGTGTAATTTTTTTATTTCAAAGGTCACATGGATGGAACTAACTGTGTATTTTTAATATTACGTTCACGCGACTGATATCAAATCAATTTATACTAATCATAAATTAAATTATAAAGTCTAAATCTAATTTAAATTTAACATTTGATACTTAATAACCCTATGAAACTCCACAAGCTAAAAACTTAATTAAGATATTCTTAAAAATTCTAAATTAAGAGGCAGTCTTTTATTCATATCTTACTCCATTTACCATTTTAATCTGTAATTTGTACCATTTTAAGGGGATTTTTACAAAAAAAAGTAGTTTGTCATTTAAAGAATTACAAGGAGCGTCGATTATACGAATGTCAGTCATCCGAACCGTCAATTATCTGAACCACCATCGATGGAAAAAATACATATTTACTCACGTAGAGGCCTTTACTGCCCTAAAACTGCAATGCTATGGTGCGAAAAACAGCATGAATTTAGTGCTGCTGAAGCATTGTTACTAAAAGGAATGAGAAGTATTGCTGCCACCAAAATAAGTTCAGTCTTAGTTCAAAAGAAAATTTAAGATTTTTTTAATAATTAGAGAATAGTATGAACAAGGTTTGATCAAAACGACGAGAATTTTAGTTTTTCTTAAAAAATATTTATTTATTTATCTATATCAATTTTGTGCCCTTCAAAATAACCCCCCTCAGATATAATACATTTGTGCTAGAGCTTTTTCCAATCTTGGAAGCATTTCTGGAACTCACTTTTTGGTATAGCTTTCAGTTCCGTCAATGATTCCTGTTTGCTTTCTGGTTTTATGCTATCAATGTGGCAAAACGTCGTCCTTTCATGGTGCTTTTCAGTTTTGGGAATAGGAAGAAGTCACCAGGGGCGACGTCCAGTAAATATGGTGGCTGAGGTAACATAATGGTGTTGTAGTTTGCCAAAAAATTACAGACAAGCAACGAAGTGTGAGCGTGAGCAATATCGTGATGCAATTTCCACGAGCGGTTTTCGCACAATTCTGAACATTTTCGGCGGATTGCTTCACGCAGACCATGTATAACTCCCAAGATATTCATTATTGACTAAACCACCACTCGCAGGAACAACCATACAAGTGTGTTAAAAAATATTTCTCTAACGGATTTTACCGTAGTTTACTTAGTTAATTTATTCAGATTTGAAATTCTATATTTTTCCCTTTTATATTTTATGATCTTATTTTGATTGTACTCTACAATTGCAATAAATTAGAATTTTTTTAAATCAAAGTTTATGTTAGCCTTTATTAACCTGTCAAACATTTTAGGTTATATTGCATTGTTGCAGAAGTACAGTGTATCAAATTACTGTATTTAGCGTATTTGATTATCCGAACTATTTGATTATCAGAACCGCTCTGGACCAAATTAGTTCGGATAACTTACGCTTCTCTGTAGCTACTACATTACGAATTGGCTACACTTTAACGAATGAGCTACTACTTCCGGCTGATTGACTTCGATGAAAATTTCATGTCGGTTCACCTAATGGTACCTAATTAAAATTGTAAGTTTCAACTTTGCATAATAACCCGTTCTTGAAATATTTTGTTAACTCAATCACACACACACACTCACACACACACACGCCCGCGCGCGCGCACGCACACACACACACACACACGCACACACACAGAGAACAATCGCTTAAACATATTTTCTTGGGTTAAGGGGTCCTGAAAACATGAATTTTCTGGTTAAAACTCGATTTCGAAAATTCAACTTGAAAACAATACTTTCCTTCCCTATGTAATAGCCTATTCATATTATAGGCCGAGAGAAAGTAAACACATAAAATTAAAACTTTTAACTTTTTATTTTAGGATTCCAAAATGATCTGTGAGATATAAAATTGTATATTATTTTACTTGATATATAGATTTATTTGTTTATCCTAAAAGATATTACTGTTATATTTATATATCATTTTTATGAATAAAAGTTGGCTGCACTGATTTTTAACTCAAATTGTGTGAAGTGACGTACTTGTTCTTTGTTGAACGGGCAGTAAATTGGAAAGATCCGCTTTGGAACAGTCTCTATATCTCTATTGATATATCATTGTTATCATATCTTAGATATTATCAGCAGTTTTCCTTTCAAAAGTTAACAAGATACTTTTCTTTCATATTTTATCTTTCGCCGTTTCTATATTTATTCTTTTACTTTTCATAATATTGTTACAGTAAAAATAACAATTGAATTTCAACCGGCTTTTTAGCAAATAAATCCAATAATATTTCAAACACGTTTCACACTTTTGATTTTGCGTACTGGGAAATTTAATTGTTAAACGAATCAAAAAAATTCGATACAATTTTACTGAAAAGCTTCAAAATTGATTTTCAACAAAGCATATTATTAAGAAATTTTATTCTACTGCACTATAGGAAATGTAGTGAACCGATCGCAGCAATTTTTCATGAATATTCAGATCTGATGATGGATTGATTGTAATAAAAATTAAGTCAAATAGTTTTTTTAAGTTTTATTCTAAATTTTCAATAGTAACAAAACACTACCAGAAAATTAGACATAATTAATATAAAAAAAATACCATGAAAGAAGAAAAAAAACAAAGATTAATTTGTGTATCTTTGGCTATATTATAACATTACATTTAAAAGAAAATGATATACATTGAACTGATAAAGAGCACCGGATTTTTAATTTCTCTTTCCCTTACGAATATGTTGGGAAGGAAAGTATTGTTTTCATGTAAAATTTTCGAAATCGAATTTTTATTGGTTATACGCGTTTCCAGGCCCCCTAAACCCAAAAAACATGTTTTTTGGAATTGATGTGTGTGTGTGTGTGTGTGTGTGTGTGTGTGTGTGTGTGTGTGTGCGCGCGCGCGCTTGTGTGTGTGTGCGTATGTGTGTGTGTGTGTGTGTGTGTGTGTATGTGTATGTGTGCGTATGCGTGTGTGCGTGTGTGTGTGCGCGCGTGTGTGTGTGTGTGTGTGTGAACAAAATATCTTAAGAACAGTATAGCGTAAGAAGTTTAAACTTAAAACTTAAGTTATGTACCACTAGCCGACCCGACACAAATATTTTCATCAAAATCGGTCAACCGGAATTAGTAGTTTATCCGACCGATTCTTACATTTTTGCTATTTTATTAGAAAACGGCTACAACTATATTTAAAAAAAATGACCTCATTTACTATAATTTTAATGCTCTAAAAGATAGGGTAAACACCATATTTGCTGAAAGTTTTGGGTGTCCTGTGCTCTCGTGGTAAAAATGTTTTTTTTTATGATTGCGGTCTTAATAGGCCTAAGCGTTCTAGAGCAAAACATTATGTAATCAGATTTGTAGAACAATAAAACCGTATAATTTTCTTTCAAGCATTTTCTTCCACAGAATTTAGTTTAGTGAAATTTCGTGATTTTCTGTATATTTTTAATCGAAATTAAGTTTATTTAGATTAAGTTTAGAATAATTTTAAATACAATTATTATTAGTTTAGAAAATAAAAAAGTCTAGAAATTTTATTTCAAGCATTTATTTTCTTCTACAAAGTTTAGCGTCAATTAGTGATTTTTCGTATTTTTTAATCGAACTACATTGATTTTCATATATCATTTATTCATGTTTAAAATTAGGTTTGGTTTTTTTTTTGTATTTTACATCGTTTACTAGGGGATTAAACATAGTTTATTTGTTTTATATTTACATTGGTAAGAAAACGTATTGTAAGTTTTTCACACCAGATATTTTAATTTACAAAACAACATCCAACCTATAGTTAAAGGGGTTCAAAGCAAAATTCGATTTAATAAATAATGTAAAGTGAAACAATTCCAGGTACATATATTAAACAACTAAATGAAGCCAAAGCTGAAAATAATTAAATCTATTATCTTTAAAAGAGCATGTAATAACAGAAATGAGATTGGATGACAAAGAGTCTGTTTACATGAAGAGATATCTGTTTTATACTGCACATTAGTTTAATTATTATTTTATAATAATGTAATGAAATTTTACTGCACCGTGATTTTAACAGTACTACCTGTTACATAAAAATGTAATTTTACGTTACAGTAAAATAGGAATTTTAGTTATTTTTAACAAAAATTTTATTTTATCAATTCACCAGAAGTTTGTACAATATAAAGTGAAGAGAGAGACTGTATTTTGATCCCGCCAAAGTTAAATTTCCTAGTTTTGGGTACATTTTTCATAGGATTGGTAAAAGATAAAGAAATGAAACGTTACATACAGGTGTTAGGTTGTTCTAGTTACTGACATTTTTCAATTTAATCTGTCTAGCCATGAAATTTAAACAGGAAAAAACGAATGAGGTAAAAACCTTCATAGTTTTTTCTTCGTTTGTTTTCATAATAGTTATATTTGGAGCACCTGACAAAGTCATAAAAAGTCAGTATATACAAAAATTGCATGTACAAAGTAATTAACTGGTAAAAATTTCAACCTGGTAGGTTAAATGGTTTTTGAGAAAAAATATATAAGTGTTAAAAATCTAAATTTACGGGAAATAGCAAAGAACAAAAACACACAAATCATAAACAAAATGTACACAAAGAAGTTATATTCTCGTCAAAAGTTGGTTAGAAAGCTGAACAAAGAGCTCCAAATATTAGAAACTGTGATACAGATAAATATTACTTAAAAAAACTTCTCATTGCACTAAAACCTGGAGTATAAATAAGAAAAATGTTCGTTTTTGGTGACATGGTAATTTTTCTGGATATATCTGATAAAAACTGAATTTTCTTCCTTTAGAATAATTGTTTTATGTAATTTAGTGGTTTTTGGTAGATCTAGATCCAAACTATTAAAAAACATAAACAATGAAAGTCGAAATTTTCAATCAAAACGTAGTCATAGTCCCTTAAATTTTTAATTAATTCTTGCATATTTATCAAGGAGACAATCCGTAAATTTTTCATTATCCCAAGTATAAATAAAATATTGTCAGAAAATTACCTGAGAAATGCCTATTTTGCATGTACAATGAAGCCTTTTTTTATTTTTCTAGTCAATTAATAAAAACAAGTATAAAAAGTGAACCGTGAATAAAATACATTAAAAGACAGATAAAAGATGTACGAATACTTAAATCTTAATGAAATATGATACAGTTAATTTATTGTGTATCCTATTGTTTTAAATTCATTAGAAATGTTTCTTAAAGCCAAATAGATGTTATATACCAAATTAAACTTGTAAAACAAGCAACTTGTAAAACATGTAGTCGTCAAAGAGGTATTGTTGTTGTCTCAAAGAGTACATGTTAAAACATTTTACTGACAAAATCATTTGGGGGAAAATGCACGTTTAAGTTACCGTTGTTAAACCAGCGTGATATTAAACTTTAAATATATTAAGATGTAGCTAGACGTTTATAAATAAACTGGGTGTTAAAGAAATAGTGAACATTTATATATTTTCACAAAATTAAAATAATTTCCCAATTTTATATATTTAGATAGTAATTTAAGATAAAAAATCATTAAAATAATGATAAACTCCAACATAAAATTAGGATTTGCCATTTAATATATGAAGTTTTAAACCACATTCAAAAAAACGGCTGATATTAAAAAAATGATTATATATAATTTTTCAATGCAATGAATGATTAGGTAAATTTCACTACATAAAGGTTTCTTTAACTTGTGGTTTACAGATTGCAGTGGCTCTCCACTGTAAGGGAAAATGGGAATTATTTACTACTCCGTGCAACATAAGCAAAATTTTTGCAGCTTCTTCTTACTTGATCATTTAAAATTTTCTTTTTTCCTTAGAAATCGATTCTTGATATACAATTAAAAATGGAGGTGTTTAAAAATTTTCACCTTATATAAATATTTAAAAAAAAATCCTGTTCTATTTCAAGTGGCATTTCAAAGTGACAATGAAATGTTAATTTATCTCTAAAGTATTTTGTGTAAAACATAAAACAGAATAAAAAATCACAAAGCGATGCCAAAAGATTTGCAACATTCAAATTTAGAAGTATGTTTTCCCAGTGGGAAGTTAAATTAATAGCTGGCAATATGAACTTATTCGGGGTTCAAAAATGTATGGCAGAGTTTGGATGTTTTGTTGCAGCCTTGAATTAGATATATAAAAAAACATTTTTAAAAATTCATGGATTTTTTGTCCAAATTATATAAGCCTAATCGGCCTTCTTAACCCTTTTAATTCACGTCTAAAAAAAATTTTTCTTTTATGTTATCGTAAATATATCATCAAAATTCAATATTATAGACAAAATGTACTTTAAATTTGTTGATTAATACTTTTATCGTAAACTTTTTTTCTATGTCGCGAGTTATTAAAAAAAATTACTTAGACATCTATTCTACAAAACTATATCGTAATATCGTTTTTACCTAATAACGACCACATTCAATTATTTCTTTCTCACGCCATGTCATTTTTCGAAACTTTGATGATTTCTAAATAACAAAACTATCTTTTAATTTTTTTAAAAAGTACTTGTTACAAAACTAACCACTTTAATTAGCTATTACAGTTATAACAACTAGAGAATGAACGTAAACAACTTTACAAACAAAATTTAATAAAGAATTGTTTAAAAACTTAACGAAGTCTTAAACTAACTCATCTAAAAAAATATGTCTATCGTTTTACACCCATTTAACAATTGTACACTATTTCCTTATCACGAAGAAACTACTTTGATTCGCGACAAATAAATACAAAACCGGTTTTTAACTTACTTCACTTCATCAAACTTTGCACAATACTGACTCAAAAAATGGATACTCCATAGAGCTTCTTCCAATATAGAGGTTTCTCCAAAGATAAAGACCACAAAAAAATACAATAATCTACCTAGAAAAAATGAATAACAATAAGCATAATAGAACCCTTCAGAAAAAAAATTACCTTCTACCTTCTACTTCATTCTAGAAAGACAACACGTGAGTGTAGACTAACTGTTAGTCCAGAGAACAATAGTAGTTACTCCTACCAAAATTCATAAAAAATAACGAACCGTTAAACACCATTACCCAGTCAATGCATGTCATATTACGTATACAGCTAATAAAAAAATGGAAATATAAAAAAACATAAATATTTCTAGTTTTAAGAACTTCTTCCTTAATCTTCGACAAAGATTCTTGTATGTTCTTGTAGAATTATACGATAATTTGATAATCGAACGATAAAACAAAATGAAAAAATAATTAAAATGTTTACAAAATAAATTTATTCATTTTTGCAATGAAATTTCATATTTTTCTACAAAATCTCCTTCCCTTTCTAAGCATTTCTAGTATAGGGTGATTCAAAAAGAGCGCCGGTTTTTAAACGGCTGGTAAATTTTTGTTTATCGGTTGGCAACATTGTTTGACCTCATTTCTATTTCGGAGAACATTCCGATTGACGATTCAGTTGTAGTTTCTCTTGTTCGCAGTGTAATACTCTCGCAGTCTCTGTCTAACCATGGAGAAGTTTACTATTGCGCAACGAGTGTTAATCGTCAAAACATTTTACCAGAGTGGAGAGAGTTATGCGGCTACTGTCAGGCGACTTCGCGGTACTCTAGGACGTATGAAGCACCGAATGAATCAACAGTTCGCAGGCTCATGAAAAAGTTTTTTGAGACGGGTTCAACAGTCGACCTTAAAAGTTCTGGACGTCGTCGTTCTGGCCGAACTGAGCAGAACGTTGCATTGGTTCGTGACAGTGTGGCTGTTAGCCCAGCAAAATCAGTATGTCGCCGTTCTCAACAATTGGGTTTAAGATGTTCTTCTGTACTGAGAATTCTTCGGTACGATCTCCAATATCACCCGTATAAAATTCAGTTGACGCAACATTTGAAAGTGGCAGACCACCAGAAGAGACGACAGTTTGTTGACTGGGTATTGAGAAAACGGCAGGATGATGACACCTTCGCAAACAAAATAATTTCAGTGATCAGGCGCACTTCCACTTAAACGGTTTTGTTAATAAACAGAACTGCCGTATGTAGGGTTTAGAAAACCCCACATACGGAAACTTGTCCCACATAGTCGAAACTTGTCGTGCAGTAGCCTAATATCCAATTTCATGGACAGAGTTGATGCGTGCCAGCGTAGTAGAGGAAGACACATGCATGACATCATTTTTCATACATAAAATCGGAAGGTAAGATGAACTTGTTGATGTATTTATTTTCAGTTTTTCAATAAAATAAATTTCTTAATTTGATATATCAAAACCGGCGCTCTTTTTGAATCACCCTATTTTTAGGCAAGAGTTTTTTAATTCCAGCTTCATATCAATCTCTCGCCATCCGTTCTATTCGGAATACCGTAGCCAGTTGCCAACCTTGTTTTTCACATCGTCATGATTAGTGAAGCGTCGACCACCGAGATGATTTTCGAGCTGTGGATCAGTGAATATACTTGAAAAGAGGGCGTCACCTTCATTTTCAAACAATTTAAAAAAAGATTGTGCAGCTCTCAAGCGATACTGCTTATGAGTGTCAGACAAAAAACGCGGCACTCACCTTTCACACACTTTTGAGAGCTGAAGGTCTTTAAACATCATGTTGTGATGAGAGGACCGGCTAATTTCAATAATTGGTGACAGTTAAATCAAGATTTCGTTGAGTGTGAGCCACTTGACAGAGTCATTGACCTTACGTACAGGAGCAATGGCGTCGGCTTGGCGAGAAGTTTCTGATTGGTCGGTACGCTGATCATCGTGAATATTTTCTCTGGCTTCAAAAGAGATTATTCCCCAGCAGCAAACCATTTGGACAGATAAGACATCTTCACCATAAACAATGCACAACTGTTTATTAATTTCACAGCTGATTTTTTTGCTGTCAAAACGAATAAAAATACGGATCTCACAACACGCGGTAGAACGTAGGGGAACCTCTATTTTGTTCAGTTCGCTGCTAACGTCTGGTCGGTTTACAGCCACCAGACCAAGTGCAAGCGCTCCCACTACACCGGACCTAAAATCCCCTGCGCGCGAAAAACTGTCCGCTTCACTCGTAATTCGATATACAATTTAGGAAACTTACTTTTTGAATTCCCCTCGTACAATCTTTGATCTTATGAGTGGTTAGAAAAGTAACATTCGTTTTTGAAACACCCTGTTTATGAGACACAATAAACTACTATACAATGCAAGAGAATATTAGAATTTCTAAATTTAAGTGCTAATAATGGGACATGAAAACGAAAGAGAAATATAACGGGGAGATAGAGAGAGGAAGAGAAGATTATTATTTCTCCGTTGTAAAAGGTGATACCTCGCTTTACTTGAGGTTGTATAGAATGTGGCAATTTTGAGTAGGATGAACGTAAGATAAGGTTTTCTCCAACCACAAGGTGAGGTGTAAGTAGTTATAGTAAAAGAGGTGGGGTTAATAAGGACAATGATGACGAGGAAAGGTTTGAGGAAACAAATATTGTTGACACTCTAACCTAGAAATAAGAAATACTTAGGGCTGATAAACTTAGGTTAGGTTACATACTTTTTGTCGTAGTTTTTCTTTATACTAAAGATCATACGGTAAAATTCATCTAATCCCTCTCAAATCACAATAATATTTATATGTGCTTGTTTTTCGTTTCAACGGATTTCAATAATCAACTATCTCTTTATCCAATTTCTAATTCATCTCCATCTGTCTCTATTACTAAACCATCTCGCCTCTTTTATTATCATGCCATCGCACTTTTTCCCACATTCATACATAAATAAACACATCCACTTCACTCTTGGTTTACCCCTTAGTCTTTTCCGACCTACCTACCGACTTGACTAAAATCATCATATATTTTTTCTGCACAACCCCCCTCCTTAGATTGTACATTCACTAATCACATCATTTCTTATTTTAAAATTTCTTGTCTCCCCAGCATACCAACTATAATTTTATTTCTGCCCCTTGAATTCCACTCTCTGCCTTCCTTCCATATGGCCATGTAGCTAGTGCGTTAAGTTAGTATTGGAAAAACGTAGTATGTATTACACAGTGCATAGCAACTTATTGATATCAGACTAAGCTTCACATACTTCGGAAAAAATCAATTATTGTGTTCTGTTACTTAACCCTTTTACTCGATTTTTTATTCTTCGAGGTCTTTCCACATCTCTTCTTTCAACTGGAACATATTCCGTAATTCTGAAGTGTATTCTCTTCTCATGCATTTTTTCCAAATGTCGCCTCCATTTATTGCGGTATTTCTCTACTCACTCATTCATTCAGACTAAACAGATCCAACTCAGATCTAATTTTATCGTTCTGTATTAGATCCAAACTGGAGCAGCCCTTTACCCTTCTTAGAAACCTCATTTCAGCTGATTGGATCCTACTTTCTTGGCGCTTCGTGGTAACCCATGACTCACTTCCATAAAGAAAAACTGGGGACGCCATTACCTTGTAGAACTTCATATAGTTTGTATATATGGTGGGAAAATTATACTCATTTTTGTGGTTTCCAAACAAATTTTTCTTCATCATACGCTTTTGAGGACAGATTTATCAAAGTCCAATGGAGACAAGAATATTTGGAGTGACATGCAATTAAAACTGGGATCACACTAGGAGCAATTATCTAGTTCTGTAACGGACGCATTGCAAATTATCTATTATACATAAATAAATAAATCTTTATTAGTCAGCGAACAAAAAAGGAATAGACATCGTCAAATACAGTTATACGAGGTGTAGCTATAAAACAACGAGACTGACGTAAAAAATTTAATTTATATTTTATTCATAATCGCTTATTGTCAACTTCAATATACACTCCTTTTCTATCCCTACAACGCTCCATGCGAATTTCCCATAGTTGGAAACAGTGCTAGAAGTCATCTTCTGCCAGCTCCTTCAGGACACGTGCTGCTTTCTCTTTTACAGCTTCTATCTTGTTCCTTCTAATGCAGATTTCACCTTATGGAACAGGTAGAAGATAATAACAGCTACTGAAACGTGGCTTTTTACTTATGATCTGGAAACGAAGCGCCAAACCATGCACTGGAAGAGCCGAACTTCACCCACAGACAAAAAAGCTCTAATAAGCAAGTCAAAATTTAAAGCAATCATAATTGTTTTTGATATCCATGGGATTGTGTACCTTCACTGGGTTCCTGAAGTTCAAACAATTAATCAATATTACTACCTTGAGGTACTTTCTAAACTACGTCAAAGAGTAAGGAAAAAACGCCCCGAAATGTGGAAGGACAAATCATGTGTTCTCCACCAATACAATGCTCCAGCTCATTCCGCGTTATCTGTCAAGAGGTTCTTAGCCAAGTACAGCATCTCAGTGTTAGAACATCTACCTTATTCACCAGATCTTGCACCATGTGACTTCTACCTGTTCCCTAAGGTGAAATCTGCATTAAAGGACACAAGATTTGAGTCTGTGGAAGCTGTAAAAGAGAAAATGGCACGTGTCTTAAAGGAGCTGACAGAAGATGACTTCCAAAACTGTTTCCAACAATGGAAAATTCGCATAGAGCGTTGTAGGGATAGAGAAGGAGTGTATATTGAAGGTTCCAATAAGGGAATATGTATAAAATTAAAATTAAATTTTTTGCAACGTCAGTCTTGTTAATTAATAGTCACACCTCGTACGTACGTTTAAATCTGTTTTAGCATAAAATATTTGTTTCAAATTAAGTATTAACTAAAACAAAACAAAAATAACTAGTTTGTTAAATTATTACTTAAATTGTACCTTGGAGTTCTGACATTTATTTACACTAGCAATGTTTCATGATTCTAAATTCTACAGATACATTTAAAGAGCATTCATTGTAAGATAATTTAAGAACTTCTGATGAGAATAAAATGCATGTTTTGTTAAAAAACCTTTTACTTTCCGATTAAAGTTTTTTAAATTAAGGAGACTTATTTTAGATGGTAATCTGTTAAAAACCGAACGGAATTGTAGTGAATTCCTTTCGAGAACTTCGAAGTTCTATATTTTTTAATTCTAAAGTCATCATTGTGTCGAGTTTCGTAATTAAGATTGTACTTATTTTATGTAAATAAAACAGTGTTCCTTTTTGCGAATTTTAAAATTTCATATATATAAAGAGACGGTATAAAGAAAGATATTGAAGAATTAGGCATCACCTTAAAAGATCTAGAAAATGAAACTGAACAGCTGAAACTAAGATAAAAATATTAGATTCAAATGAAAGGTACATAAAAGAGAAAGCAGGAAAGTGATCTTATCGAAAGCAGAAAGGCAAAGAAGATCTGCTGGAATGAAAGAATACTGGAGGAAAATCAATGAAAAGAACCAGAATAGAGTGCCCAGAAACTGACTTAAGTGATCCACTGCGGTCTCAAAAGAAGAAAAACGAGATGGTAAGGGGAGAATATTATACATGTGTACCAAAAAGAATGATCCCATTTTATATAGATTATTTATTAAGAAAAATGGCTTAACACCAACAAATTACATACTAAATTACTCACAAAAGACATAAGTTTATTAAAATCTATCATAAATGTTCAATATGGAGGACATATTGAACATTTATGATAGATTTTCATAAACTTATGTCTTTTGTGAGTAATTTAGTATGTAATTTGTTGGTGTTAAGCCATTCTTCTTAATAAATAATCTATATAAAATCGCGTCATTCTTTTTGGTACACATGGTATTTAACAAACAATCCTTGGCAAACATAATGCCTTGGAATGTTTGCAATAATTATAATTGCGTATTTTTTATGCGGAAAATCTGATTGTGTTTGGTTGAGTTGCCACACTGCGTGACCGCATAGCTGAGTACAGAGTGAAATAACGCAAAATAAGAAGTTATCATACGAGGTCTGTTCAAAAAATAACCTAACTTTATTAATTACGCACTAATGCAGCTATTTAGCGACGTGCGGTTGGTGGCACACTGTTCCACGTCATTCCTTTTGTGAACAAATTTTCTTGGATTGTTGATGTCTCATTTAATTTTCGTGGTGTTCTGTTTTTAGTACGACATGTTTAAGTGCTAGTGACGACTTTTGTAATGTGCAAAATTTGGGAGCAAAGGTGCAACGTGAAATTTCGCGTGAAGCAAGGGAAAACTTTCACAGAAACATTTCATATTTTGAAACAAGCTTAAGGAGATGATTCTCTGAGTTGTACGCATTGTTGTAAATAGTTTTCTCAATTTGAAAGTGGTCGCCAGTCAATTAAAGATGACCCTCGACCTGGAACGCCTTTGACTTCAACTGATGGTACCCTCGTTAGGAAAATCCATAATCTGGTGGGTGTAAATCGCCTATTGACTGTTAGAGAACTTTTAGAAGAGGTTGGCATCACAATTGGATCGTACCATGAAATTTTAACTGAAAAATTAAACTTGCTTTGTGAGTTGCAGCAAAGTTTGTTCCCCGTTTGATGACCGAACAGCAAAAAGAACATCGTGTGGTAGTTTGACGGCAACTTCTTGAACAAGCCAATGATGATGCAACATTCAGGTAAAGGATCATAACAGGAGACGAAAACTGGGTTTACGGCTACGGCATTGAGACAAAAGTGCAGTGTTCACAACGGGTTGACAAAAATTTCACATTACAAAAATCGTCACTAGCACTTAAACACGTTGTACTAAAAACACAACACAACGAAAAGTAAATGAGATATCAACAATCCAAAAACATATGTTTTATAAAGAAAGACGTAGAGTAGTTTGCTGCCAACCGCACGTAGCTAAGTATCCCTGTTTGCGCGTAATTCAAAAACTTCGGTTATTTTTTGAACAGACCTCGTAATTATCTTCTTCCGACAAGATTTCCCGGAGATTTCGCAAAATAAAACACACTGAGTTAGGACGGTTCAATAGGTAAGATATTTATGTGATATCCAGGTTAGGTTCTCATCTATGTAGACCCCCAGACACTTGGTGTCCGTTACGTTTTTTAAAATATTTCCGTTTAAATAAATATTTGATTCCGGAGTTACTGTATGTTGAGTACAAGAAATTTCTTTCGTATTGTAGATTTACTGCAACTAGTTACTTGAAACTAACGAACAAATTTTCTTTAACGATATTATCTCCCCCCCTGTATATAATTATGCAGTCACCCACTGGTGCTAGCACTTATTTTCTAATAACACTTCACTATAAACTAATTTTCTTAAATTTCTAACTTATCCTATTGTTAATTCAGACATTAATTTAGCAACTTACTTGACTATATGCCTTAAAAAGAGCTTAATATTACATGTAGCTAACCATTAGTTTTAGTAACTTATATTATATACTTACTTACTTACTGCAGTGGCCACTCGTACCCCAGTCGGTACTTGGCCTCATCAACACAACCCCTCCAACGAACCCGGTCAGCAGCGTCATCCTCCTTCAGCCCCATCTTTCCCATGTCCTTCCGGGCCTGGTCCCACCATCTTGTCTTAGGCCTTCCAGCTGGTCTTCTTCCCTCAGGATTGTTCCTCAATACAACTTATATTATATACATAACTTAAATGTAATTTATTCTTATTTATAGTTTAACCGTACTTTTATTATTTTCCTTAAAACACTAAATCTACAAGCTTAGTTTTTTTCACTCGCACACTATTATACTTTAGTAATCTTATTTTAACACACTGAATCTACAGGCTTAGTTCTTTTCAGTCCTATAACTATTACACTTTTAGTAATAATTTTTGTTTTTTAAACATACTAAATCTACAGCCTTAGTCTTTTTCAGTCGCCTGACTGTTTCACTATTATCCAACAGTTGAAGTGTTTCAATGTTGACGTGATCGTGAAGACGATCTTCATGTTTTAGTACAAGAAAATTGAAGGTAGTTAGTTTTGTTTATATTTAATATTAATTTGTTACAAAAGAACTATTTATACATTCTTTTTAAAATGTTATTAGTTGCCGTTTCAACTGCTCGTGTATTTTTGGCTGATATTAACCCAACTATGATGATAAAGCGATTCTGTTCATCGGATTTATTATGAAGGTAGCCAAAAATATTATTCAAGATCATCTGAACCGAGTAAAAATCTTGATAAATCACTGATCAACTTTTCTAACTTTATTTGTTAGTGGTTATAAAATATTGTATATATTTGTATGTAAATGCGAGATAAAAGTAAAAAATTATTAACAATAAATGAGAAATAGAATTTTTACAAAATAGATAAACTATAAATTAAATTGGGAATTTAGAAGTAATAATGACGGGTGGTGAAAAATCTGAACGTAGAAACTTCATTTAAATGCACCCGTTGAATGGAATCAGTTTGGTGTAAACCGAAACCAAACTGGGTAAAGAAAACCGTTATTCTTTTATACAAAACATATATACTTTGATTGGATTTTACATGGAAACTTTATATGATATTTACAATCTTGTTTTTTCTTCTTATTAATAATATCCTGTATATTGTTATAAATAAACAACGACATCCCTTCCTTTACAATTACTCTTTCATCTCCTCAATTGTCTGGCTTTAATCGAGTAAAACTAATTGAAAAGTAAGATTGTACAACAACCGAATCGCCTACGCGAATTCAAGATATCATTTGTGGGAGTGACATTGAAATGTATTTAATGCCTACGCTTTGTTTATAAGTGATTATATCCCCCGTTATTAGGTTATAAATATGGTAATCAATCCTTTAAATAACTGAAATATAAACCATTGAAATAAAATGCAGTAATTTTAAGGCAGATTTTTCTCGGAAATCCTCTTACAGGTATACTTTCCAAACTCCTGTATTTTTGTTGATAATATGCCTCTACTAAAATTATGCACGTAAAACGTAAATTATATATAATATGCACGTATGATCTCAAAAGATTTTCGGTAAAAATTAAAATTATTTTTCGCGTCATTTACAGGAACCCACCGGAATGTTATGTGTAATTGTTGTCAAGGTTCACTAACTACTGAAATTTTTTTTCAATTTAATCTATTGAATGTGAAAATTGAAAACAAAAAAATAAATAACATAAAACTACAAATATTTTTCTACGATTTTTCTATATTGCTAATTTTTGGAGCATCTGAAGAACTTATAAAATTACGGGTAAGTGTGTATGTACAAGATGAATAGCTGCTAAAAATTTCAGCCTTCTAGGTTTAATGGTTTCCGAGAAAAATGCACTTAAATTTTAAAATATAAGTTAACGAGACCAAGCAAAAACAAAAAGGAACGATTTAAAAACAAGGTGTACACAAACAAGTAAATTTCCCATCAACAGTTTGTTAGAAATCTGAACCAACAGCTGAGAATTTTAAAACAATAAAACAGATTTTTCTGTGTAAAACTGCTAAAAGTTAATTTTTTCATTAAAATAATTTTTGACGTAATTTAATGGTTTCCTGATAGATCTAGGTCTGAACTATTGAAAAATATAAAAAAAAACATTAATCGAAATTTTTAGTAAAATCATCATACAGTTTCACCTTAAAACGGTACAAATATTAAGTATGTTTTCATTATTACGTTATTCAATTAAGAGTTTGCACATGAGAAGGTTATGTCGCGCGGAGTCGATATTTTTAGTTGGTGTAGTAGCGCTCAAACTCTCATACGAAATACATTGCTTATGGGATTTCCATACTACTTTCTGAACATGAAATCATCTATAGACGGTAGTGGTCATGTACAGCTGCTGTGAGATATAAGATGACGTAGTCTGGCCCCCAACAACTCGGCTGGTGCGTAGTAACGGTAGGATTATTGCATTTTTTTTACAAAGATAGCTGTTTAGGTATGTTTACGAGGGAAATTGATTTTAATTTTAATAGTTCTTCGTTTGCAGCCTGAAGTTATTCTCCAAGTAACTTATTTTTTTCTTTTAATTTGGCGTTTTCACGTTTTAAGAAATCTGTTTCTTCTGACTGCGCAACGTTCAAATTTTACTGAACTTTATTAAAACGAGGCCTACCTTCTTCTACAGCTGTCCCTTCGTTTCGTGAACTGCCTGTGTTATGATTGGATGACGAGTTTGAAATATCATAGACTTCCTTACGACCGTATCGTTTCTCTGCTCGATTTTTACGTTCACTACAAGTCGGGTTTACCGGACGTAGAACGGCACTACAAATCGGCAAATTTAAATGGGGAACTGAACTCGTCTTTAGGACACGTTTACAACGTTTAGGACGATGTAACAACTCGGACTTTAAATCGCATACATAATCCGATTCATCGAAATGTACTGAACACATGCGACCACTATCAGCAGAAAATGAATCGGCTCGCTTGCAAGCATTTTAATCCACTTCAATCTAGTTTTACTGGCATTTAGAAAACGGTAAAACTTAATGCCCAACTCCTTTTGGTATCTATCGTGATTAAAACACACGGCAATTGCACAACACACCATTATTATAGACTAATAAACATCATAGACCGACACCGTACACATCGTACGTCGGCTGTCGCTGATGACCAGATGACGTCAAGAGACGGGGCTTGTCAGTGCGCGTATTGTTCATTATCCCTACCGTCTAGTAAAGTAACCGTGAGTATTGTTATAGTAGAAGCTCGCAAAAAAATCAGCTGATGATTTTGATTACTGAATCACCGCATCACGGTTTAAGCTGGCAGATGTGTTAATGCCCTTGATTATACGTGATTTTTCGATGTGGTATGGAGAGAGTATCTCAATTTCCTTATTAGGCTATGATGTGGGATTTGAATCTGATTTGGATATAGAGCAGAAATTGAGCCAATTCCAGAGGATATACGGGACTATGTGTATAACTTTGGGAAAGAGATCGAGAAAGGTCAAAGCACTAACGTTCTATTAAATTATGGCAGCTTCAGTGATTCTGTATGGAAGTGAGGCATGGACAACAACAAAAACCCAAGAGCGGAAAATCCAGACGACAGACATGAGATTTCTGTGAAGGACAAATGGGTGTACACGTTTGGACAAAATAAGGAATGAGGAAGTAAGTTCATAATTGGGTAATTACAACTTGAACGAGAAGATAATTGAAAATCGCCAAAGTTGGAGTCAGCTCATGGAAAGGATGTCAAATCACGGGATACCTAACCAGGGACACTGGTATGGTCCAGAAGTTAAAAGGGATATCGGTAAACCTAGGAAAAGATGTAGATAGAAGGTAATAGTGTGTGAAATAATAACAGGCTGCGGCCTAATCCTTGTTTGGAAGAAGGAGAAGTTGTTAACTTTTATTTTATTTTTGACCTCTAGGTGATGAAACGTTTTTGAAAATTACAGATTAATAAGTCAATAAGGACGTATATAAGCTACTTTTAAACAGTCCAATGAAAATAAACATTGATTTTGAAAAGTAACTAATTTAATATTATTACAAATTTAATTAAAAAATAATAACAAATATTTCTCGACTCTTTATTTGTTATGGAAAACTCTTTGTCTTTCATGTAACAAATTTTATTCAGATGTAGCCAATCTCATTAATTAACAAAAATGCTTGTGAAGTTATAACCGCATTGTTTTTAACATTGTGTTTTTTTCATTAAACCGTTATTTGTTTCTTTCTAATTTTTTGACAGAAAATACGTATATTCAAAACATTTTTTAATGAAATTACCTGTATATTCAGATAATATTAAAATTAAATTTTACAGACAAATACCATAAAAATCTTAACAAAATTTACTTTTTATGAATGGCTGATTTTTAAATTAAAAATTTGATTACGTTTAATTTTATTGTCTATTTCAATTGTACTAATTATGAATGAAAATGTCAGTAAAATAATATAGAATTTTGATATGGAAGTTAGCTCGTAGATAAAAATTTATTTGTTATTTTTTACGTTTTTGGTTTATTACTTTGAAATTTTCTTTTTTAAAATGATGTGTAATACAACTTTTCATATTTTGTAAAATAATTTTAATACCTTTCACAAAACTATGCTTATTCATTGTCTCTGAACAAGATTGATAATGAAATTTGTTGCAAATATTTCCACTGCTACTTTGACCGATGACACTACGATTTTTACTTCTTACTAACATCCATAATGTTTTCTTGATCCGTAAAAATAACATTTACCAATTCCCTTTATAGCTGAACTTTTTCACAGCTGACCACGTACCTTGTGCGTGATGGAAGGCTTCTACTTTTATTATTGGATAAACAATTTAGCACAAGTGTGTAACCACGCCTTGCCGGTGAACATAAATTCCATGTTCACCGCAAGTCTGGCGAAGTGATACAAAATTTAAGGAAGCGTAAGGTTGCTGCAGTATTAAATAAAATGGCAAATTTGTAAAATTGACAGTAACAGATTTTAATTAACAAGAAATATCAAAAGAACACAATTACCTAAGGGTGCCAAAGATTACTTATAAAATATATATGTAAATAGAGTATAGAGTTTTAGTACAATATTTACCCAAAAAAAATAAATAGAAACATTATAGATTTTATAGTTACAAATTGTTAGCCAACGTTAGCATAATTTTAGTAAAAATTATATATAAAGGCTGCCTTTCATTTAAAAGATAAAAAAATAAAGTAACAAGATTTTATAACACAGGAGTCAAAAAAATTAACTAACTCGTTCGTTTCTCTGACAAGATGATCATTAGAGTTATAATATTATAGAATTAATGAAAATTGCTTATTAAAACAGTCAAGTATATAATTGCTTTTGAATCTTGCAAAATTTAACCAAGAATTACATTTTAGTAAACTTAAATTCAGTGCACTGAAGTTGACACGGTACAAAATACTCTTTTTTTAAAATGTTAACAATATCATTAATAAATTTTAAAAAAAATTCCATTGAACTATAACAATTTAAGAAGGTAGAATAATTTTATATTTTTATATTTTATATTTACATAAAAAATTTTATAAATTTTTATATTTACATATTTATAATAACAATTTTATATTTTTTTTTATAATAGAATTTAAATAAATAGTAATTTAGGTAAATTTATATTTTTAACAATGATGGTGCGGCGAAAATATAAGTAAAAGAAATATATGTAGGTTATTGGTAGAGCGATTGTTCAGGCAATAAACTGATGTAAAATATACTTGGCAGGTCCAATGTAACAATAGAATACACATTGAAAGTTCTTTTCCAAGAGCAAATCATTTTAACACAGAAGTAATAAAAAACACACCAGGATTTTCCACAATTAGATTAAAAAGGATATTACATCACCGTAATCTTCTTTGGTTGCTTATTCTTGCATGAAAAAATTTCTAGAACATTCTTCGCCCGGTTCTAGGCTGAAGACGAGTTTGCACAGCAAATCAACATGAAGAACATTGGCTGCTACAGGATTTAAACTGGTAGTTTAGTTGGCCCTCAACGTACATTCCTGAGTTTGTTACATTATTTTCATTTTGTTTTATAACTCATTGCCCCTCCAAACGCTCATTTCAGATGGTTACTCGGTCCCTGGATTTTAACAAAATCCAACTAGCATTAAAAATAAAATATAATATAACCAAAACAAAATCGCAGATTTTGTTAGGTAAAAATGGATACAATAGTAGAATTTACATATAATTTAATTGTATTCAACAAAAATACACTCAAACGAGTGATAAATAAAAAAAATTAACTGGTAATCGAACCAAGAATTCTTTTTAAGACGTATAGCCATATGATTACGTAGTAAATTACATTAGATTTGGTAATTATTGCTTTTATAACGATCATAAAACATAAGGATTAAAGCAATTCACATTTTTATATTATTTAATAACAGTGAATAAAAAAATAAAATTATTTCTTTTACAAGTTTTCAACAAGGAAAAGTTACTAATGAAAGCCTTCAAACGCCAGATGCTTGCACCCACAATTACAAAATAAGTTACGTATCACAGTAAAGAAATTCTAGCATTCGGTTAACCAGAAATAAATATTTAATTTAGCTTACCATAAAATGGGTAGATGAAAACATAGAAATCAAAAAACCGAGAAAACTAGTAAATATATTACGATTTACATCTTGCAAAATACGGCCTTTTGGTCAGCCATTACAACACACACAACGAACAAGAACATGGGACACCAGCCGACGGTACCTCGGGTCACGTGACGTCGAAACTACACCGAGTGCACAAAGCAGACGATAGAGCGCAGAAGCTTATAGTGAATAAATTAGTAGCAGCGGTAAAGAAAATATAATATGAAAATTGTAACGTACGGCAGGACAACGTTACAAGTGTTATACTTTGTTTAGACTGTTCAGCAGTAGTGATAAACAAGTGAAAAATTAAGGTAAAGAAATTAAAGTTTAAAAAATTAAGGTTTTAATAAATTCCAGAATAATTTATTTTCCCTCCATACCGTTATATCCTGTCAAACTCAATCCCAAATCGTGTCCATGTTTTTGTATATGTTTTGTGATACATGACGGTCGTTCAATAAATCCTTAGAAAAAAAAGAGAGATTTTTCAACCAAATCTCATTTTAGCTCGATACACTTTATCCAGCGTTCGTCCATACTTTTACGTCGTCAAAAGAAAAATTTCGGAAGATCCTTAAAATAGCCACATTTTTGGGCGATGACCTCCACGTTTGACGTAAACCGTTTTCCTCTTAGCCGTTTTTTAAAGATTGAAAACAAAAAAAGTTTTCCAAATCTGGTGAATATGGTGGTTTTGTAAAACAATGGAGCGTCAGTTTCCGAACTAATTTGGACCAAAGTGGTTCTGATAATCAAATAGTTTGGATAATCAAACACGCTAAATACTGCAACTTGATACACTGCACTGTAACAATTTAATATAACTCAAATGTTTAATAGGTTAATAAAGGTTAACTTAGGCCTAAGCTTCAGTAAAAATAAACTTATTTATTGCAAATTAAGAGTAATAAAGATTATAAAAACAAACGGAAACAGAATTTCAAAACTGAATATATTAACGAAAAAAATTCACGATAAAAGCTTTAATGAAATTCTTTTTACCGCACTTGTACACTATACTAATTTTTTTTAAATATCTTGAATTTTCTTTTGAACTAAGACTGAACATTTTGTTGCAGCATTATATCTCATTATTTTTAGTAACAATGCTTCAGCAGAACTAAAATCAGGTTGTTCGCACCATAGCATTGAAGTTTTTAGGGCAGAAAATGTCTCTGCGTGTGTAAATATGTATTTATTTCCATCGATAGTGGTTCGGATGATTGACATTCGGATAATCAACGTTTCTGTGTAATTCAAACTTTAATTTCAACATTTTTGCCAATGGAAACTTAGCGCGTGTGCATCCGTGCCATTGTAGAATAGTCTGTGGTCCAGTACGTCGTTGATCAAAGATCTAATGCAATTAATCATTTTTTTTAAATTCAATAAGTAATTTTAAAATAATCATAAATAATAATCAAAAGTGAACAATTTCTAATTTGAAATTTAAATATTACTATCTCTAATTAAGTACATCACGATGAATTATGAGAAGAAAATAAATTCAAAAAAATTAATTTCAGAAACCAAATATCTCAAATTAAAGTAAGAAAACAAGAGATAGTAAAATTTTAATTGAATAATTTAAAAATAATAATAAGAAAATAAGTAAAGGAAAATATTTACGTATGAAGAGTAAAATTAATTATGGAACCAAATAAGATAAATTTGATTATTTTAAAATATGAAAATAAGATTTAAGTAAAAGTTATAAAATAAGATAAATAAGATTTATTATGACTTAAATAAGATTTATTTAAGATTATAAAACCAAATGCAACTATGACTCGACGCCCCATTTGATTCCCGGTCAATGGATGGACAAGAAGCACAAGCAAGACTCCGAGGATAATTTCTATTTGTAACTATAAAACTAATTAATTTGAGCTCATAGCTAGAATATATTAAATCATTTAATAATAGATATTGCAATATATAATTTATAATAATTAATAATCAGTTAAAATATTTAGATTTATATCAGTGACATCACTAAATCAATAATAATCCTTCAAACTAATTTTTGTAATACATTTTCATTTTGTCGATTAAATCAGTTTTCAATTTTCGTTTTCAGTAAAATCATTTATTTTCAACTTTCAATTTACATTACATTTTGGCGCCCAACGTGGGCCCTAAGTAATTTATATTGGCACATTTCCATTTCATTACACCATATACTGATGGAAGATACATTTTTTTGCCAAATGAAGACGTTTTTTATTGATTTCTCTGCTTAACATGTCCAATAACGACTTAGAATACTCTTTATTTACCGTTCGTTTTTTATTTTGAAGTAATTGATGTACGTTAAAGTGTGTTTCAAAAATCGTGTCCATTGCTTTGGCCGGTTTCACAGTCTTCGCTTTCTTTGAAACCGAATTGTCTTCAAAACCTACTGTTTCAACTGATCATTTGTCTCTGGACATACCGGGTTGGTCTAGAGGTAAAGTCGTCGCAAAATCAGCTGTTTAACAGCTGATTTTCGGAGACGAAGGTTCCGGGTTCAAATCCTAGTAAAGGTAGTTATTTTTATACGAATTTGAGTGCTAGACAGTGGTTACCGGTGTACTTTGATGTTTGGGGTTCAATTAACCATACTCTCTCAGGAATGGTTGGCCTGAGTCTGTACAAAACTACACCTCATTTACACGTCATACATATCATCCTCATCTCATTGGGTCATTAGGTTGCTTGTGGTTCTGAATTCAACAGATTGCAACGTACACAGTTTAGGGATTCAAAAAGAAAAAATTGTCTCTGGAATATAGAGCGGACGCCAAATAAGCATGCCAGTGTAGCTGCGCGAACAGTTCGGATTCAGTCGGTAGACTTCGTGTCTTAGTACTGAACTGCCTATTAAATCACAGACGCTGAACGATGCAAATTATTATTATTAGCGATGTGAAAAAATTAAATTGTAAAAATTGAACGCATTAATATTAACGCCTACCACATACAAAATTTTACAGACTAATATTTTCAGGTTATATAATATAACGTTGCGAGACTGACGTGACTTAAATCACAGCTAGTACAGCACTGACCCCCACCACTCGCAAAGACAAACGAGTGGGCTATTACCAAAATAAACCTTCTGCGCACTCATGAATACCGGCAAGCTTATTTGGCGTCTGTTCTAGTAATTAATTCATGTTATGCTCAAAGTTATGTACCAACTGATACTCATCCGGATTGCAATAGATAAGCGCCAAACTTGCTTCCGAATTGGTCGCACAAATTGAAGTTTATTCTCCACTGAGTACGCGGCAATCAATTTCCCAAAATGTTTCCACACTCAATTTTTCGTGTAAAAAATAAACCACTGTACATTTTATTAAGCGTGTGGCCTCAGAGCTTACACTGTTATTCATCAATTATTAAATACCATATCGTAGATTTGCTCAATCATATCGGAAAAAGTGAACCTGAGAGCACTTTGGGATGAGTTCAACTTTCGTATAGATGTCGTCCTTGCAGCTAGGGGAGGACACATAGAATATTTGTGATACATTCTCTTAAACTTCATACTTTTATATTTTGATGTTCGATTTGTAATCATTTAGTATTTTTGTCTGTTTAAAATCAGGTCATTCATTTTGGAACAAGCTATATTGAAAACACTTATCAGTTGTTATTTTAAATCTAAAGAAAAATTATTAAAAATTGACAAAGATATACAATAAAACTCTTTGTTATCAAATGATGTTTAAATAATATTAAAAATTATTTCACTTTCAGGGATCTAAAATGTTGAAATACTGCAACACTTTCTAAATATACCACAAAAATAAATTCAGTTTAAAAATAAATAAATCTTGAAAATCAACAAGAAAATCAGTTAGGTTTATGAAGTGTTAGTATAATATATTAAGGGTAATCGTTACATTCACCCTAGGATAAATTACGTAACCTTTAACCTTATAACTGATTTTACGTTTTGTGTTTCTTGTTAACATTTATTTCAAACCGCATTAAGCTATATTGGAAGCCACAGAAACCATTGTCACGAGGATTACCTGCACCGCGGTAACTTTAATTGCCTCAGTAATCTTTAATTATGCTTCTAATATAACCTTTTTAACTTTGCCATTCAAATGAATATATGTTTGTTTACTAAGAAAAATCATTTAATTAATTAAACCATTTGAAAAGCAACACAATTTAATAAATTACACAGGAAAACCTTTTAATTACATGATTTTTTCAATAATATTGTAATGGTGAATCCAGATTCGTTCAAGATCTTTTCATTATTATACAATAAAACTTTCTCTTTTTCTTCTCACAATCAAGTATTAGGCTTCTACCTGTTCCGGACTCACAACAGCGACAAACTATTGAATTATTGCCATCTTTTGCGTGGCTTCCCAACATCTCTCCTTTCCACCTGTCTGCATTGCCAATCAATGACGGGAATCCTTCCCTCACGCATTCACCCTACGTGCTCCCTCCATCGATTCTGCAATCTTCCCATTCAGGTTGTATCCAGTTCCGTTCTTATGTCCTCATTTCTTAGTTGGTCCCTACGACTAAATCCCTTTGTCCCTAAGTCCCTTTGTTCTTCACAGGAATCTCATCTCTGCCATCTGTGTTCTACTCTCCTGTGGTCTGGTATTAATCCACGACTCACTTCAATAGAGTAGAACTGGGGCAGTCATCATCTTGTAAAACTTTATCTAGGTTTCTGCTAATATTTCCATACAGTGCTTGGAATTTGCCAACTTTCTTCTCCATGTTAAAATCTTGATCACACCCGATGGCTCAACCTAAATAATTGCCTTGTGTTACTTGTTCGACCCCTACAACGTCTATCGCATTTTAGACCTGGTAGAATATTTACCAGTAAATGCCATTACCTTTGGCTTCTTTTACGGAAACCTTGAAATTATGTTTTTTACATAAGTCTTTTAAATCCCTTACATATTTTGTATTTACCATTTTGCTCCACGACGCTTAGTTTAGTGGCAATCAGTGAATTTGTCTTCTCTGCCGAGCTCAGGTTAGAACGCGAACCGTGGGCTAGGACGAATTTGAGAAACGCGGCATTAAATTGCGTTTTACAGCAAAACTGTTCATAATCAAATTTGTAGAGCGTCTAATTCTTTACAACTTTTGTGTCGCACGTTGTGCCGTCCGCGGCTTCGTTTAGCAGAAATTCATGATTTGTGTAAAAAATTGGCAATAAATTGATTTTTCTTAGAACTGCTGAATTTTTATGCATTCACGGAAAACCAAACTTAATAACAATTTGTAGAGCTTTAAAAAATACACTGGTATCTGAAGCTCATCCTTACTCTCTTTTAAAATCCACATATCATCCGCAAATAGTAAAGCATTCAGGTAAACGTCATTGTTCAGCTTGATTTCCAAACTTAACTTTATTTCCATCGGCGTAAAATGTGATCCATAATATTTTATATGTTAAAATAAGTGGGTGATAAACTGCACCCTTTTAAAAACTTCCTCCTATAGAAATAAAAAATTAATTAATTTTAATACTTACTTTATTTTCAAAAAAAGATAGACAATTTTTATCTTAACATTTTATATTAATTTTTATACACATATCCATTTCTATTACGACATTCATAACCGAGGGGGTGGAAATTAACAAATCCAACAATGATTAAAAAACCATGTTCCAGAATATGTAAAAATAACATTCACGAATCTTTATAATTACCGTAATTTATATGGTAAGTGAACTCACATATTTTAATTTTGTATTTTACCTAGAATCACTTCCATGTTGTCCCTTCCGACATTTAAAAAATTTGTTTTATTACACGAAATATGAATATCAGATGAAATCCGTGTATTGAATTTATTTCCACAATCACAATACTGTTTTATTTTACACTAACGCTACCTGTAGTCAAACCAGAGAAACATTAGAGGCTTAGAGAGATTCAAGTGAAAATTAAAACTTAAATTGGTGTGGTAAATTCTAATGACATTTATATTTACCGTTAATTAATTGAAAAAGAGTACGAGAAGCTTTAACGAAATACGAGAAGTTTTAACTTTGGTTTACTTTGAAGTTTGCAAAACGGTTTCTAATTACACTTCATTAGGTAAAATGAGTTTGGTAATTAAATCATTAAACTGTAATCAAAGAAAACATCAGAGAAACCCCTTGAGAGTATATTTAAAAGAATGATCAAACAAAAATACATGATAAAATTTAATATCTTGTTCATTAAATTTTTAAAAAGTTAACTGGCTTGTTTATAACAAAAATAATAAAAGTTATAATCTAAAGTATAAGGTATCCAAAAATATATTCAAAACTTGTTTCATGAATTCCGAGCAATATTCAACAAACTACAATATTTTTTCACCCAACTTCTGCCAAAAATATTCTTCAACTTAAACGAATTATTTTTCGTTTCGAAAATATAATAAAGGACTTTGATAATGAGCTTAACTAATAATTTCGGTCAAACAACTTTTCCTCCAAAATATGCGTTACTTATTTTGTTATAAAAGATATATATAGTAATAAAAAAAGAGTCAATAGATCATAAATATTTCTTTTTTTTGTCATCAGTCTCTCGACTGGTTTGATGCAGTTCTCCAAACAGTTCTACCTTGCGTAAGTCGTTTCATGTCTACATACTTGCAACACCCTACATCTTTTATAATTTTCATTAAATATTCAAACCGTTACCTCCCCATTCAATTCGCTTCCTCATTATTACCCTTAATTATTGATAAACCAATACATGGATGATTTATGATGTGCCCCACTAGCCTATCCCTTCTTCTGGTAAGATGTGTCAACATTTATTTTTCATCCACTTGTCTAAGAACTTCTAAATTACTTACTTTGTGAACCCATCTAATGTTTAACATTTTCCTATAACACCACATTTCAAAAGCTTCTATCCTCTTCCTTTCTACAGACCCTACCAACCACGTTTCACTCCCGTATAATGCTACACTCCAAACATAGTGTTTTAAGAAATTTTTCCTTATCTGTAAATCAATATTTGTAATCAGTAAGCTATTTTTCATTTCAAAAACTTTTCTAGCTTGAGCAACTCTACTTTTGATATCACTTGTGCTTCTACCATCCTTTGTTATTTTTCTCCCTAGATAGCAGAATTCTCCAACTTCCTGTAAGTTTTCGTTTTTAAATTTCATATCTCTTCTAAACCATTTTTGCTGCTGCACAACACTTTCGTTTGTTTTTATTAATTTTTATGAAGTGCCGGTAATCCTTTCTCATAGTCTCATCTGTTATATTTAAGAGATCCTCTAGTTATTTCTTTGTCTTGGCTAATACTATTTTATCATCGGCGAATCTCAGAATTGTTATTGTTTCTTTTTCAGTAGGATAGAAGAGGATGAAAGGCGAGTTCTCAGCGCTTCAAAACGGAGGTTTTCTCGGCTAGGCCTGATGAAGAGCCCCGCGTCATTATGGTAGAGGGATGAGTGAATGGGTTGATACCTTCCCCTCATAAAATTATCTCCAAAGCATCAAACATTTTAAAATGTCTTTCAAATATCTACAAAGAAAAAATACTGACAATCCGCGAATAATTGCACAATTTTGTAGGAGTTATCACCATCGTCCCCTTTGATTAGGTACTGTGCTACCGGTTGTAAAAGCTTCCGACTTAGCAACAGAGAGAACCGCCAATAGTTTCGAAAGGGTGGTAGGCCTGTGGCGGCGTACCAACAGTGGCCTTTGTCGCCAAGGCTGAGACCAATAACCGTCCCCTACCACAGCGCTCTCGGCGACTATATAAAGAGCGCTCCACTGAGCCCAGAAAGATTCGATTCCACGCTACTCGACAGCATCGACGAGACTTCCTACATCGGCACACTGCTACCGGACTCCAGAAAAAGACTCATCGACGACCCCGCATGAGAGAATATGATGCTTCCGCTCGCCGACCCGACACCGTAAGCCGTCGACTGGAACCGTCATCACCCGCTGTAGCGAGCGATGCCCACAGTGGTTCCTCGACTGAGCCTTACGCCAACCAAATCCGACGAAGCACTACTGCAAGGGAAGATAATGACGTCTCCGCTGGACGATGACACGCCGTATCATCCAGCTCCTCGACCGCCACGACGACTACGATCGACGCTTTGCCAAGACGACCACCGTTTGAACGGCCCTTTTCAGGGCCACCAAAAAGTAAAGGTTTCAACTCACTACTTAATGTCGCCATCCGGTGACAGTATAAGTAAAAATTTTTTTTTTCAAATTTCTGTTACAAATCCCATTAACATAGTCCTAAGTAGGCCTAAAACGATAAATAACGAAAAAGAGACAATAAATTGACATTCTGTCCTGGTTTGATTGAAAGATACTACGTATATTAAAGTTACTTCACACATTATGACGCTACTATCTTTGATTAAAATCTATATAAAGATTAATGCATTGTTTACAACGGACATTTATATTGAAATTATGGATATGGTAACATGAAGGAAAATGATAGTGAAAAATAAATATTTTAAAACTAATTCTGTGTAGTAGATTCAAGATACATTACAAAAAGTAAGTAATAACATTTATAGAGAAAATGCTACATTAAAAATGTTATATATTACAAAAAAAGATATATCATGTTTTGTCGTATTTGTCTTATAATACTTTTATTTATTATTTATATAAAGTTTACAAGGGAACTTGTCAGTTATCTATTGTAGTTTTTAAAGTTTATATAACGAACGCTGGTATACTTATACGCTGGTATAACGAACGCGAGCTATGTCATTGTATTGTATTAAACATTATGGCCTACGCCGAATACTATAATATTGAAGAACCTGAGAAAGTTTTTCAAAGAGGGGTGTTAAGAAATAATAGTACAGTTGAAACTCAATTTATGTGAGGGTTACAGTTCAGAAAATTTCTGCATAAAATTATTTAATCACGGAAATTGAGAAATTTAATGCAAAAATACAAGTTACGTTCTTGTTTAGTACGAAAAAGGTATATTATTGAAAAACAGGGTTGTATATTTCCCACACTTTTTAGCATAAACTTTATACAATTCACGAGTGGGGAAGTTTTTGAATTTGGTTGAGTTATGTCATTGTATTTTATTAAATATTATGGCCTACGCCGAATACTATAATTGAAGAACCTGAGAAAGTTTTTCAAAGAGGGGTGTTTACTCTAAACATCTATGCACTGGACATAGTTTAATGATATCTTCTCAAAATACTAAAGTAGTGATATTTCTAGGCGAATTCCCGGTGAAATCAAAAGTAAAAATTTTATGAAGCAGGTTTCAAATTTTATATTCTGGTAATAGATGGTTTATAGACGGGTACCTATTCCGGTAATTATCTCTTCCTCGGTCTCCCACATTTCTTGTACCAATTGGTTTATTTTGAACCTGTATTGGCATCCTCCCATATTGTACTTAGTTTAAGTGACTGCACCAGTTTATTAGATTCTACAAGACCTTGTCACGTAGTGGTGGAACAGACAGAACCCTTCTTATTCCATCATTCCTTATCATGTCCGTTCTAGAGCATCCCAACATACTACGCAAACATTTCATCTCTGCAGCTTGGATCTTGTTATCAATGTTCTTTGTATGTCCTATGTTTTTTACTATATGTCACCGGATGGCGACGTTAAGTGGCAACCTTATTAATTTGGTGGCCCTGAAAAGGGCCGTTTAAGCGGTGGTCGTCTGTCGTAGTCGTCGTGGCGGTCGGAGGCTGGGCGACACGGCGTGTCGTCGTCCAGCGGAGACGTCATCTTCTTCCCTCGCAGTAGTGCGTCGATGGCTGCTTCGTCGGGTCCGGTGGGCGTAAGGCTCGGTCGAGGGACCGCTGTGGGCATCGCTCGCGTCAGCGGGCGATGACGGTCCGGTCGACGGCCTACGGTGACGGGACGGCGAGCGGAAGCAGCATCTTCTCTCTTGCGGGGTCGTTGATTAGTTCTCGCTGGAGTCCGGCAGCCGTGTGCGGTGGTGGACGTCTCGTCTGCTGTCTGGTGGAAGTGAATCCCTCGGTGTCTTGATTGGAATTGATTCCACCGGCTCAGTGCAGCGCTCTTTATATAGCTGCCAAGAGCGCTGTTGTAGAGAGCGGCGACTGGCTTGGCCTTGATGACAAAGGCAGCCGGAAGGTTTGTCGGGCGCCGCTACAGGGCTTTGTCGCTTCGCCGCTAAAGAGCCCATCGCGCCGACAAAGGCCGGAAGAAGTATTGAAGGCCGGCAACACAGTAAATGATTAATTAGAAGGGGTGGCGGTGACAATTCCCCCCCACTAAGAACTGTGCTGCCGGGTGAAATTCGGTGGCTGCAGGCGAGAACGAAGCAGTCCAGCCTCGTCAAGCTGCAGGCAGTTGTGTTGTGTTGGGCGCCATATCTTCTGTTATCTCAGGTGCTGGTCCGGTATGAAAAATCCTTTCCATATCCTTGCCCCACGTTCGGGCGCCACTTGTCACCGGATGGCGACGTTAAGTGGCAACCTTATTAATTTGGTGGCCCTGAAAAGGGCCGTTTAAGCGGTGGTCGTCTGTCGTAGTCGTCGTGGCGGTCGGAGGCTGGGCGACACGGCGTGTCGTCGTCCAGCGGAGACGTCATCTTCTTCCCTCGCAGTAGTGCGTCGATGGCTGCTTCGTCGGGTCCGGTGGGCGTAAGGCTCGGTCGAGGGACCGCTGTGGGCATCGCTCGCGTCAGCGGGCGATGACGGTCCGGTCGACGGCCTACGGTGACGGGACGGCGAGCGGAAGCAGCATCTTCTCTCTTGCGGGGTCGTTGATTAGTTCTCGCTGGAGTCCGGCAGCCGTGTGCGGTGGTGGACGTCTCGTCTGCTGTCTGGTGGAAGTGAATCCCTCGGTGTCTTGATTGGAATTGATTCCACCGGCTCAGTGCAGCGCTCTTTATATAGCTGCCAAGAGCGCTGTTGTAGAGAGCGGCGACTGGCTTGGCCTTGATGACAAAGGCAGCCGGAAGGTTTGTCGGGCGCCGCTACAGGGCTTTGTCGCTTCGCCGCTAAAGAGCCCATCGCGCCGACAAAGGCCGGAAGAAGTATTGAAGGCCGGCAACACAGTAAATGATTAATTAGAAGGGGTGGCGGTGACATATAAATAATTTTCTTGAGAAATCCATTTTGTCTATACTATTTTTCAAAGTTGATGAGCTCTGAACGTACGCATTGCTCCCTACTCACTTCATAGCCAATGACTTGCCAGCAACGTTGCCAATACTTGCACTCGTAGCTCTGTTATATATTTCATTAGCCATTTTTTGGTATTTTAATAATAAAACCTATGAACATACAACCAGTTGATTATAAATTACAAAGTATTGCATGTTAACGCGCTCTATAATTGATGTGTTCAGTACAAGTTGCAAGACACGAGTGAACTACTGCGGCTCTTATACGCATGCGTATAATCTTTTTCAGGCTGATACATTCATACAATCTGACAACGCTGGCAAACGTTCTGATTGATCTAAACGCGTAAAACAGCAGAGCTCATCAACGGTGAAAAGCAATGTAGTATCATAATTAAAGGAATATTCCAAACAGTTTCTACTGCATGTATTAATCGATATTTTATTTCGTTTTGTTTGGTAATCCATTTTGAATAAACAATTGACATCAGCCAACCCTGTAGTAAAATTGTGATGGCGTGAGGTCGAGATTATGGTAGACATTTCATTGTTCCAATTTTCATTGCAAAGTTTCCTTTAACCCATCTTTCCCATCCATCCAATACCCACCAATTTATGATGGATAATCGGAGTGTAACTAACTTTGAAAACGTAAATGCTTAACTAAATATCTTCTCAAAAATTATTTGAGGAACGCATATTATTACGAATACGCTTCCTAGATATATAAATAATTCATTTAAATAAAAATAAATGTTTACAAGCTTAAAGACATAATTAAAGGAATATTGATTAAATAAACAGGGTGACTGTAAAGTCGCGCAACCCAAACTACAAAAAATTGTTTTTAGAGTACCTTTTCAATTTTTTAACTTACTAAATTACAAAATAACATGATTATTTGTATTCAAAAATTATTTTTTGATACCGTTCAGCTATTATGGTCTCCGAAAAAAAGATAGGCCCGACAATTCTCCGACGAGATACACCACACCACACTCCAATTTTTTGCCTATGTAATGGCTGTTCGTGGAACGCATGTGGGTTGTCTGGAGACCATATTCTGAAATTTTGACTTTTGACATATTTTATGCGCTAAGATTCATCGCGTCATCACTAAGAAACCCTTGTCTAAAACAGATGTGTCATTCACGTCTGAACCACCGACAGTACTGCATTTGCTTTTCTTTGTCTAGTTCTTCGAGCTGATGAGTCACACTTATCCGATACGGATGTAATTTCAGCACTTTAGTAGCCTTACGAACACTTTCATGAGATAGCCCAGTTGGGCTAGCAAATTTCCGAAGAGATTTTTTTGGAGAACGAAGAAATTTTCGTTTATCGTCTGCAGAGTATCATCCGTTAAAACACTTGGACGGCCTGTACGTTTAAGGTCATCCACTATTCCTGTATCCCGAAAACGACTAAATGAACGAGATATAGTGGATTTGTTTGGCACATTAGCATCTGGAAAAGCATTTGAAAACATTTTTTTACACTTCGAATATGATTTCAATTGGCAGAAACTCAAAACAATGAAGACACGTTATTCTGGCGTAAACGATATTGAAGCTCGGACTAAATAAACTGTTTTGTGCAACGCCCTCCTTTGGCCGATGGCGTAATCTAGCAGTGCTACTATACACAGTACTGTCACACAAAAAATTTTCCAACTCGCAATATCTTAGGCGACTTCGATTGTCATTCCTGTAAAGCAGAAAAATTCGGGGTACGACTTTACAGTCACCCTGTATAATGACGTAACATCTGTTAATTGTGACGTCATTAATTAAAGGATAAACACAATATAGTAAAACACATAAACACATCGAATACTACTACAAGTGTGTGGAAAATAGAGTAAAATGAAAGTCAATGCCTTCATCATCAGGTCGCCTGTCATGTGAACCATTCTGTACAAAAGGTTTAAAAGAAAGGACATCTCATGCACTCATCGATCGCATAGATTATGAAGGGTGTCGCTCAACCATGTGTACATGATCGTCGTAGCTGGGTATGGATATCCAACAATGATTAGCAGACCTTACACGAACTGTTTTCATATAAAACGTTTCACATTTCAGTCTGAACGATCTACTTTATAATGAGAACCGTTCTGTAACCTTCCTTTGCTGTCCTTTATTAATTGTTATTAATTAATTCAAAACTATTATATTATTTAACTAATAAAATTTAGACACAAATTTTTACTTTCTTTTGGCTATATGAATATAGGAAGGAAAATGTTGTTTTCATGTCGATATTTTGAAATTGAGTTTTCACCGGATCTACACGTTTTCAGACCCCGTGAACCACCCAAAAAACATGCTTTTAGCGATTGATCTGTGTGTGTGTGTGAGTGAGTGTGTGTGTGTGTGTGTGTGTGTGAACAGAATATCTCAAGACAAAACATCGTATGAACTTGAAACTTAAAATTTAAGATACATACCACTACCGGACCTGACACGAACATTTTCACCAAGATCGGTCAACCGGAAGTAGTAGTTTATTCGTGTCATTTTTTACTTTTTTGCGATTTTCTTATAAACCGCTCGTACAATTTGTTTTAAAAAATCGTATTATATACTAAATTTTTTATGCTCTACAAGATAGGGTACGCCATGTCCATGCTGAAATTCTTCAGGAGACTGTTTTCACGTAAAAATATTATTTTTATAAAATTGCGCCTTTAATATGCAATTTAGCGCAAAAGTTTATAAAAAAGGTGTATACAATTTAAAATCCTACAACTTGTAATCCAAAAATTTTTTTGTATAACGCTTAGTTTAGCGGTAATTAGCGATTTTCAGTTTTTTCTCACGAAAACGTGTGAAAAATCGATTTTTTAAAGATTTCAGCCTTAGTATGCATTTTACGACAAAAGTGTATGATAAAATTTATAGAAAATTAAAAGATCTACAACTTTAATTTTGAGCATTTTTCTCCACAGAGCCTAGTTTAGCGTGGAAGAGTGATTTTCCGTATTTTTAAGCCAAACTGAGGTTAATTTTCATTTTGCTTCTTTCACTCATGATTAAAATAAGGCTATGTTTTTTGAGGTTCGTTTTTTTGTTTGTTTCTAATGTTTTATTACAAATGTTAGGTTATATTGTTCATTATTTGCACTGGCAAGAGAAAGTCGTGTAAGTGTTTCACACCAGATTTTTTTTGTATATAGCCTAACACAATCCATTTTTGCTTAGTTTATTTTTACTAAAAAACATAGTACACTCTAAAGAAAGTAAACATTTTTTTTCAGTTTACCTACCCGATGAAAGTTTTTTTTGATCAAGATGTACTGAAGTTACTTAACTTAAATCAAAATTGATAAAACGTTTTTAGTTTCTCTCATTCATTCTCATTAGTTTTCTTTATTTTCAACTTGAAAGTCGTTTCAGTGTACAATCATGACGAGTATCACTGTAATTCAACTTTATATTTGCTCAATATATTTTCATTACATCATAAGATGTTTCTTTTCTTATATAAAGTGACTCAATTTTCTTGAGAGGAAAATATTCATTAAAACTCGTTTATGTTGTTATCCTACAGGATGTTATAAAAATAACGTGTTTTTGTTGCTTAGATCATCAGCCAAAAGGTTGGTTTGAACCTGTAGAGGCTTTACTAAGTAAAATGTGGATAGAGGGAGTTTACCTACGCCTTCCTCACTGAGTGAAAAAGTATGTTTATCAGCATGCCAGGCTTTTTAAAAATCATATTCATTCCACGCTAAAAATGCCACTTTCACTTCATCCACCACAGGGTCTGGCTGTTTATAATGAAATTAATAACTTTCAGAACAGATATAACTCCGAAAAGTTTTTTATACCTCTACCTTTTTTGTTGTTAAATGCTTCAGTCATATAATTGACTGACCACGTGATACGAAGCAGAACTATTTTTGTAGCCCTGGAACTAGCAGATCGAATGAAAATAATTTAACACTCCACTTGGGTATAAAGATATTTTTTGTTGTTTGTTGTTCCAGACTAAAGATTTTTTTTAAAAAGTTTGATTCTTGCTTTTTTCGTTTTTTTATTTTTCTGTTAGGGGCATAAAAATAATATAACTACTTTTAACACGTTCTGCACGACTGACGCTAAATGGCGTCGAATAAGTTTCATAACAGAGATGAATGACGGCACTTGAGAGGATTCGAATTCAGGTCGGTGAAGTCAGTTCTTTCCAAATTTGGCAACGAGGTTGAAAATTTCGGAAAGCAATTCAAGGAGCCAGAAGTAGTGAAATGATAGTAGTGAATAGTAAAGAAGTTGAAAATACTGCAATTATTTTACAAGTTAAAAAAACCTTAGAGAAAACTTGATCAACTTGTACTACTTTTGCTTCTCCTACTCCTTCGTATCGATAACCTTTCCCTAATGTTGATCCAGCTCATATCATTGCTGACGCCGTTCCAAAAATATTACATAGAGGCAAATAAGGGGGGGAATTCTTCCCCACTCTTCACCTGGCGCACGCGCAAAGGAATTTTTTTACTACGTAAGGGTTGTCACCTTGATTTTAATTTAACTTCACGAAACTAAAAAGTTGATTATATTTTCAATTAAACGAGAATAAGTTAAATTTGTAAATCTTGTAAAAAGTTGGTATTCATATTATAAAATCAGTTTATAAATCTTCGTTTTTTTATTCCTTTATTTAATTGCCTTAATATTAGTTTTTCATCTGATACTCTATAGACAAAGTGACATGTAGGCCTAGTTATATTTTCTTAATAAAGTTTAGTTACATCAAGTTTAAACTCGTATAAGTAATTTAGTAAACATCTTTTTTTTATAACGTTATCAGTTAAATTCTGCTTAAAAAATATAAATTCTAGATGATATGCAAGATAACATTTATGTAAATATTCATAAATCATAAATTTATGATAAAGATATAAGGTTATATCATAAAATATATTTTATGATAAATAATAAGTAAAGACTTTTAGTACCAACTCTTTTGAAATGTGTACAAGATAAAACAGGATGGGAGTTGGAAGAAGTGGGAGGATTACACCTCTAAAATGAACCTCTGTTTGTACAGTATGTTAAAAAAGTACTGTCGTAAAGTTGGTTTAAACTAATCGTCTTTTAGAAAAATACTGCAGCTCCGAGTGTACAAAAATACAGATATTTAAGTCTACTCATTTTAACCTTGAAATTATTTTAAAATTCATCACTCAGGTAAAATTTAGGTGTACACTGATAGGATGTTTTTAAAATCTAAATTTTCTTTAACGGAGCTTCAACAATTTTGTTTAAAATTCTTTAGTTTACTACATTAGTTTAACTTGAAATGAGGGCTTAAGGTTATGTAAAAACTTTTGATGGGTCTTTTCTCTTTGATCTAATACAGTATTTATTTTTTAAACGTAAAGCTTTAAAAGTTTCAAACCATTTAAAGCACAAACTACCTTAATAACTGAAAAGAAAACTGGTAATAGACGATCCCAAACCCTTCAACTAAAGAACGGAAACAATAAATCATGAATATTTAATGCAAAATTTAAAACATACCTAATTTTAATCATGAGTGAGTGACCAATGTTACACTTGATATACTATCTAGTGTAGGTTTGGAGTGACGCTTAATTAAAATCAATCTCTTTTGCAAATAACAAATTAAATCACTAATTGACGCTAAACTAAGCTCTGCATAAAAATAATCTTGAAATAAAGTTGTAGGTTTTTATTTAATTTGTCGTAACTTTAGTTGAACACACTTTTGCCGAAAATGGCCTCAATCTTAAAAAGTCCCATTTTTTATTAACGTTTATAAGCGAAATACAGAAAATCAATAAAATTGACGCTAAGCTAAGCGTTGTAAGAAAGTCTGAAATAAAAGTTGAAGGTTCTTAAGTTTCTATAACTTTGATATATATGATTTTGTGCTAAAATGCGTATTAAAGCTGTACTCTTTAAAAAAATAAATAAAAAGTGAAGCAATGTTGTGAATAATGTAAAAAACGTATTTCCAATAAGCATTGTCTCAAAAAATTAATTTACCATGAATGTTTTACTATAAACACCGATACAGAATAACTTGTTTCATTTTTTAATTAATTTTTTACACATAAATTTTAATAATACATATGTATAATAATATTTATTATATTTATATTTAAAAATATACCTTTTTTATTGAAATAAATTATGATTTATTGAATTACCAACCTACCAAACCCCAGTAATTAGAGAAAAGATCCGTAGGTTCAAGGACCTCCCCTTTTGGCCATCTATGTTACGCACGGGAGCTTAGCTGTTCTAGAGTTAATTTATAATTTTAGGTAAAATACTACTAGGGTAGACCACACATGAAATCGTTACTTGTTTGTCACTCTCTCTTGATTAAGCGTTAAAGTTCTGTAACTCATAGAATTTACTTATCAGACTAATAAGTAAATACATCTACACGTCATCAGACTAACAGTAAACAGACTAGCGATTCCATGCTCCCTGAGCTTCATGGAAAATTAAGTTAAACGTGTAACTTTTCTCAGAAACGTATAGGTTGAAACCAAATCACTAATGTACAAATAAAACCAATCAGTACTGTAAACAAGAATTTTATTGACATTATAGTCAGATTCACGAACAAAAACACCTATCTTTAAACAGCAATATCTTTTGAAACGTTGTATGCAAAATCAATTTCAATACATCAAATTAAAGCTTGTTCAATTTTTAATGAGATACACATTAACATTTTTTTGAAATTAATAATGCATTATATAAAACAAATAACGCATAAATAGTACCTTGTTTTTAACCACTATTCCAGTAGGCCTATACCCAACTTCAAGGTACTATAACTTTCTTCACGCGTACTTTAAAATTTATAGGGATACAATGTATTATATTTTAATGCAATCCTCTAGCCAACAATAGAGCAAGCTTTAATTTGATGTATCGTAATTGTTTTTACAACAGTTCAAAAAAATATTTCTGTTTAAAGACAGGTGTTTTCTTTCGTGATCCGGACTATAGCGAAAATCACCAGTGGAGGAATAGAAATACGACCGCAGAATAACTGAATATATTTTTATAAGGAATTAAATAAAACCTGTTTAAAAAAATCTAGTGTGAATCATTTACAAGACTTTCTCTTCGTTAGGACTGACAAAACAATAAAAACCATAATATTTGAGGTTAAAATTTCGTGATGGGCAGAAAGGTCTCGAGGCTGCTATTGCTGATTTCACGTTCAGAATGCAGTACGGGAAGACCATAAGCAATGTATTTCATATGGGAGTTTGAGCACTACGACACTAACTAAAAATATCGACCCGTGCCACAACACGTTCTCATTTACAAACTCCTATTCAAAAACGTAATACGAAAACATTAGTGATTTTTTTAAACTCGTTTATTATTTCTGTTTCCTTCCAACATTTGACTTTATATCAAATTACAGATAAAATTTTATATTTTATAGCTAAATAATAAAACCATATGTCATCCTTGAACGAATAAATGTTATTTATGATGTGAAACGCATAAAATGTGACGAGGTTTAAACGTTTGTACGAGGGTATCTTATCTAAACATCAGAGTATGTAATAACATTTATAGCGTAATAAAATACAATTCATTAGAAAGCGAAAGTAATTTTTTCAAAATTTTCTGATTGGAAATGAGCGTTTTAGAGCGTAGTAAGCTAAGCTCTAAATATCTTTATTCGTGATCTTCGGATGGTGTTGGCGGAGGATCGCTATCTTATTGGCTATGCTTGATGTGTTCCATACGCCTGATAACAAAACGGGTTCTCATAAAAGCCGTACTGCATTCTGAATGTGAAATAGAGTATAGTGATAAAAAATTACGTAGGTAACAGTTTTTTAGGATTAAATTTGTAATAATAGACAAATAGCTAATAACAAAATTAAACAATGAACTAAGATGTTCGAAACATCAGACTTTGGGCAACAGTTAATTAAAACATTCTTTATTAGGGAGTTAATTCAGTAATAACTAACATAACAGAAGTTAATTGTGGTTAAAGTTACGGCAGCGAGTGTTGAAGCTGGTATTATAGAAAATTAACTTTACAAACAATATTCCAGATTGTTGTTAAGGTCATCAGCCGTAAGGCTGGTTTGAACCTCTACAGGTTTTATTAAATAAAAACTAGGAATGAGGTATTTACTATTGCCTTCCTCACTGGGTTGAAAGAGTATGCTTATCAGCATGTCAGGCCCTCCAAAAAGCAACTGCTTTGCACCCTGCAAATGACACCTTCAACTCATTTGTAAAGGGTCTGGCTGTATAGTGAAATTCATTACACCCAGTGGAGATAACTCTGATTAGTGTCTTTTACACCTCTACTTCTTCTGTTCTTAAATGATTCAGTCATGTTATTGGCTGACCATGTGGTAAGAAACAAAACAACTTTTTGTAGCCCTGGAACTAGCAAATCGAGCGCTAATAATTTAACACTCCACCTGCCTGCTATGGGAAAATTCCAGATTATAAAAACCTCTAATTTGTCTATTTTTACTTTCTCTTGCCTATATGAATATATAGGAAGGAAAGTATTGTTTTCATGTCGATTTTTCGAAATCGAGTTTTCACCGGATCTATACGTTTTCAGACCCCCTGAACCCAAAAAACATGTTTTTAGCGATTGGTCTGTGTGTGTGTCTGTGTGTCTGTGTGTCTGTGTGTGTGTGTGTCTGTGTGTCTGTGTGTGAACAGAATATCTCAAGAACGGAACATCGTACGAACTTGAAACTTGAAACTTAAGTTACATACCACTACCGGACGCGACACGAACATTTTCATCAAAATCGGTCAACCGGACGTAGTAGTTTATTCGTATAATTTTTCAGTTTTTTGCGATTTTCTCAAAAACTGGTCCTACGATTTTTTTTAAAATCGCCTATTTTACTCAATTTTTTATTCTCTACAAGATAGGGTAGGCGCCATGTTTGCTGAAATTCTGGGTGAGGCTGTTTTCACGTAAAAACGTTGTTTTTTAAGATTACGGCTTTAATATAAATTTTAGCGCAAAAACTAATATAATGAAAGTTGTAGAGAATTTATAAACCTACAACTTCTGTTTCAAACATTTTTTTGTATAACGCTTAGTTTAGCGGTAATTTGCGATTTTCTGTTTTTTTTCTCACGAAAACGTGAGAAAAATCGATTTTTTTAACATTTCGGTCTTAGTATGCATTTTACGACAAAAGTGTATATAATAAAAGTTATAGAAAATTAAAAGATCTACAACTTTTGTTTAGAGCATTTTTCTCTACAGAGCCTAGTTTAGCGTGAAAGCGTGATTTTCCGTATTTTTAAGCCAAACTGAGTTCGATTGTCATTTTGCGTCATTCACTCATGATTAAAATAAGGTTATGTTTTTGAGGTTAGTTTTTGTTTATTTCTAATATTTTATTAATAATGTTAGGTTTATTATTAATCATTTGCATTGGCAAGAGAAAGTTGTGTGAGTGTTTCACACCAGATTTTTTACTTTCTCTTGCCTATATGAATATAAAGGAAAGTATTGTTTTCATGTCGATTTTTCGAAATCGAGTTTTCACCGGATCTATACGTTTTCAGACCCCCTGAACCCAAAAAACATGTTTTTAGCGATTGGTCTGTGTGTGTGTCTGTGTGTCTGTGTGTCTGTGTGTGTGTGTGTCTGTGTGTCTGTGTGTGAACAGAATATCTCAAGAACGGAACATCGTACGAACTTGAAACTTGAAACTTAAGTTATATACCACTACCGGACGCGACACGAACATTTTCATCAAAATCGGTCAACCGGACGTAGTAGTTTATTCGTATAATTTTTCAGTTTTTTGCGATTTTCTCAAAAACTGGTCCTACGATTTTTTTTAAAATCGCCTCATTTACTCAATTTTTTATTCTCTACAAGATAGGGTAGGCGCCATGTTTGCTGAAATTCTGGGTGAGGCTGTTTTCACGTAAAAACAAAGTTTTTTTAAGATTACGGCTTTAATATGCAATTTAGCGAAAAAATTTATATAATAAAAGTTGTAGAGAAATTAAAAACCTACAACTTTTATTTCAAACATTTTTTTGTATAACGCTTAGTTTAGCGGTAATTTGCGATTTTCTGATTTTTTCTCACGAAAACGTGAGACAAATCAATTTTTTTACGACAAAAGTGTATATAATTAAATTTATAGAAAATTAAAAGATCTACAACTTTTGTTTAGAGCATTTTCCTCTACAGAGCCTAGTTTAGCGTAAAAGCGTGATTTTCCGTATTTTTAAGCCAAACTGAGTTCGATTGTCATTTTGCGTCATTCACTCATGATTAAAATAAGGTTATGTTTTTGAGTTTAGTTTTTGTTTATTTCTAATATTTTATTAATAATGTTAGGTTTATTATTAATCATTTGCATTGGCAAGAGAAAGTTGTGTGAGTGTTTCACACCAGATTTTTAATTTTGAAAGGAGAATTTATTTTGCAGGATTTTCGTTTGTGTTTATTAATTGAGAAGTACAGTATAATAGCAAAACCATTAACATTATCATAAGTAACAATAAGTATAAGTAATATAAGTAACACATAAGTTAACATTATCAATTTTAAAGAGTTGACTCCTCGACTATAAATAGGCTAACTTTTGTATACCTGCGGTCTCAATTACGAGATCTTCTAACAAACTTTCTGTTATTCCCGAGCTTTGCAGAAGGAATCAAAATACAAAAATTCCTTTCATGAGACGACGCACCTCGTGGCTGGTGAGAATTCTTTAAAAGGCTTACCTTTGACTTTTGGCAAAACCCATTAATAATTTTTTATCTGCTCTTTAAGAGGAATTGATTGACACTATTTCTGTTTCCAAAATCTGATTTTTATATTTGACTTCCAGTTTTGGGCCACTTTCAGTCCAAACTGGAACCTCAACCCAATTTACACCCAGAAATCTTTCTTTAGATTACGAATCCGAAAACCATTTGTTGCTATCTCTTGTGGTTTCTAACATCTGTTTATGACGGACGGACGGATAAAGGACAATGATAAATGACAATTTTCAAAATTGCCACTCACAATCATTTCTACCATTTTCAATTTTTTGGAATTTCTTTTAAAAACATCTCCTTAATTGAAGTTCACTATCCTTGTTTAACATACTCTATCCCATAAATCCACAATTACTTAGAAATGAAGCAAATCTTTAAAAAACAACCTATTCTTAAATAAAGAACCTGTTACATTAACCATTTTTAGACAAATCATGAAATATGTTCCAATATTTTCTTAATAAAACTCCAAAGATTGTATAATATAAGTTTAAGCATTTTTATAAATACAGTTTACGTACGGTTTACCAATTTTTACTGTATGACACAATAAATCAATTCAAAATCGAACATTAAAACTTGAATATTTTATATCTTGTTTAATATAGAATAGTAAAATCCAATTTTAGCCATTCCGTTATTCATGAATTGCCAGTAGGTTATCATTGACATTGAGCTTTTAAATTGGGATAATCCTGTTCGGAAAAATAAAAGGAATATCTTTTTTCAGTATAAAAGATTAGCTAGTCGTATAACACATGATAAATCTTCAACAATCAACACAAAATATAGAACTTATCACTGTAATGATAGTTGCAGGGTTAAAATAAATAGTACTGTTTCCTATCACACGGTCAGCCAATTAAATGACCGAATCATTTAAGAACAGAAGATGAAGAGGTGTAAAAGACTCTAATAAGAGTTGTCTTCTCTGAAAGTAATGAATTTCATTATACAGCCAGACCCTGTGGTGAAAAATGTGAAGGTGTCAGCGCAACATGGAAAATGTGTGCTTTTCAGAGGGCCCGGCATGCTGACAAGCATACTTTTCACTCAGTGAGGAAGGTAATGGTAAACCACCTCGTTTCTCGTTTTACTTAGTAAAACCTCTACAGGTTCAAACCAGTCTTCCGGCTGATGACCTAAACAGCATAATCATTTATAATTATAATTTTATTATATTATTTATTTAGAGTTTTCTTTTGTTTGAAGAATGGTTGGCGAGTCTTCAAACAAAAGAAAATTCTAAATAAATAATATAATAAAATTATAATTATAAATGATTATAATCCAATTATAAATCCGAAAAGAACATTCCTCTTTTAGTCTTCACCTTAATCTAGCACCATGGACTCATAAATATGAATAAAAAAACAAATTTAAAACAAAAAAATTTGGACGCCGCTCTTCACTGACTCTAAAATCTAAACTATTACTATACAAAGTTTATCTCAAACCAATATGGACCTATGGACTACAAATTTATGGCACAGCTAAACCGAGCAATCTACAAAAATTACAAGCCTTTCAGTCAAAATGCCTACGTTTAATCACCTGCGCACCTTTTTATATCAACAACAAAATTCTACATGACGACCTTAATATTCCGTTCATAAGTGAAGTAGTTAAGTCCAGCTACAGTGTTTTTCACAAAAAATTGCATGATCACCCCAACGAATTAATCACCAAACTATCGGATGCATCACTACCAGGAAATCCGCAGCGCAGGTTGAAACGTCAATGGGCCAGAGATCTTCTATATAGTGATTTATTTAATTTTTCTTTCTTCTTTTTTTTCTTATGTTGTTATTTATCATTCATGTATCATGGACTTTATTTCATAGAACATATACCAATGGGTATCACTGTGCTTTTTCATTTATTTATTTATATTTTGTTTTTTTTTTTTTTTTCCTTGTCATCCTTTGTTTACTGTTATCTAATTTGCTCGTTGTATCGTAGTATATAGTTGCAAATAAAGTTATTAAAGTTAAAAAAAAAAAAAAAAATAGATTAAATACATTAACTATCTGAATTAATTCTTCAGATTATAAATTATACTGTCATCAGTGTAAATTTTCCGAAAGGTCGAAATCTCTGCAAAGCAGAGGTTTGATTCCCCGGCCAGGGTCTGAAAAATTAAAAAAAAGTTTAAATCCACTGTTTCTCAACTAAATATATAGTCGCTATTAACTAAATTGTTGATGCGAATTAAAACTCCAAAAATGTCCAAAAGTTTCTAAATTTACAAAAAAGTCCCTAAAAGGGTCTCAATAAAAAGTCCCTAACTTTACAATAAGTATCTCAATAAAGTCTCTAAAATAATTTAAAAGTCTAAAATTAGTAAAAAAATAAGAAAGTCTCGAAATTTACGGTTTCGAGTATAGATGTGAGTGTGTGTAAAACACATTGGATCAGAAATTGTTTTAATGAATGGAAGAAAGCTAGGATAGAGTATACATGAGATCGCTATTGGATTGTCACTGTGTGGCTGCAACTACAAAGATTAAACAATTAATTCAAAACAATCTCAACCGGAAGAGAGCTCTAGGATACGATAAATATAACGGACAAAATCCTCAAACAACTGCCTAGAAAATAAACGATTTTGCTTAGAGCGATTTTCAATTAATTTTATCTTGTAATTTTAATACAAACTGATTCCAATATGGAATTTTACTTATTTTAAAGAAACAAAATGAAGCGTTAAAATAACGCTTCATTTTTAAAATCTTTAATACCTTCAATTTCTGAAATGTTTAACCAACTTTTTATTATCTCTTGCTCCACATATAGAAGATTTCTTTTAGCGATGCCTTGGCTAGTGCGTAGGTAATGATAAGAGCTAATTAACCCTTTCAGTACTAAGTCCGTAAAACAGGATGTCAATATATTTTACGTAGTAACAACATCCGGATTTCCGGACGTCCGTAAGTTATGCATAAAGTGCCAACGTCCGGATGAACAAAAAAAACTTTTAAACAAAAATTAATGGAATAATGTATTTTGAAACCGCCTCCATGGCGTAGTGACTAGCGTACTGTCCTGCAAAGCGAAAGGTTCCGGGTTCAATTCCCGGCTAGGGTCTGAAAATTTTAACACGTTAAAACCACTGTTAAAGTACCAAAACCCATAGTTATTGCTTATGACCATGCCGTCGATGCGACTTAAAATAAACAAAAACAAACTATTTTGAATATTTTTAGAGTTTTTTTTAACAATTTTTTTTATGAATATAATAAAATTAAATTTTTAACCGGAAATTACATTTTTTGTAACGTTGAGATTTTGGTTGGCAATGGCAGGCTTGCGCCTGCAAGTTTTCGAAATAAGGGATGGCACTTTTTGGTGCACCCTTATTCAAAATAAATGCCTTTAGATCAACCTTTTAAATATTGTTTCGGCACTGAAAGGGTTAAAATTCTAATGAAAACGTTTCAGCCCTGACCGTAAATTGAACCCAGGTATAAATAATGAAGTCACGAGATTGCCTTTTGCGTATGGATTGGCTGTGAGGAAGGGAAGAGAATATTTGCTGTGCTGCCAACCTCAACCGTAAGACACTACTCGTAAATTTCACTACCGTGCAGTTTCTACATACGTTCTGTAAGCTGAAGTTTATTCCGAGAAAATATTTTCTTCATAGACCTTATAAGAAAATAAATGTGACCTGTAATATTGAATATAGTTTACTTACATGACTAGAAATATTTGATTTACTGTAATTATTACCAGCTACCTATTCTATTGGAAAAAAATTTCTACGAATGAATCGTCTTCTTTACTATCGCTATCACCGGCGTCTTCACTATCAGTATTAACAGAGTCTACCCGACCGTTTCGTATTTTTACCAGGTGTCACAAAACTGTTGAAGAATAGCTTCTTCACGCCTTTAATTTACTTCTTTATTTTTCGAATTGTGGGGAAAGAAACATCACAGTAGTTAGCCAGTTGCTCTGCAGGCATTTTTGTTTTTGGATTACGTGCTAACGGGGATATTTAGCGACGTACGATTGGCAGCATACTGTTCTACGTCATTTCTTTTGTAAACAAATGCTTTTGGATTGTTGGTGTCTCATTTACTTTTCATGTTGTTGTGTTTCCAGTACGACGTTTTTAAGTACTAGTAACGATTTTTGTCATGTGCGCTATTCGGGAGCAGAGATGCAGCGTGAAACTGGGGAAAACTTTCACAGAAACGTTTCAACTTTTGAAACAAGGTTATGGAGATGATTCTCTGAGTCGTAGGCCTACGCAATGTTTTGAATATTTTCTCGATTTAAAAATGGTCGCCATTCAATTGAAGATTACCCTCGACCAGAAAGGTCTTCGACTTCAACTGACGACACCCTCGTTAGGAAAATCCATGGTGCGTGCGTGCGAATCGCCAATTAACTGACAGAGAACGTCCAGAAGAGGTTGGCATCTCAATTGGATCGTTCCATGAAATTTTGACTGAAAAATTGAACTTGCATCAAGTTGCAGCAAAGTTTGTTCCCCGTTTGATGATCGAACAGCAAAAAAAACATCGGGAGGACGTTTGTCTGCAACTTCTTGAACAAGCCAATGATGATGCAACATTCACGCTAAGGATCATAACGGTAGACGAAAGCTGGGTTTACGGCTACGGCATTGAGACAAAAGTGCAATATTTACAATAGGTTGGCAAAAATTTATCATTACAAAAATCGTCACTGGCTCTTAAACACGGCGTACTAAACACATAACACAAGAAGTTAATGAGATATCAACAATCCAAAAACATTTGTTTACAAAAGAAATGCCGTAGAACAGTGTGCTGCTAATCACACTTCGCTAAATATCCCCCCGTTAGCACGTAATTCAAAAAATTCGGTTATTTTTTTAACAGACCTCGTATGTATTTCTACCGATTGGTTTACGTATTTGTGTGTCTACATGTGTGTGAGAATAAAATAACTAAAAAACACAATATCATAGAAGAAGAAACTTAAAACTTTACCATAATGAAACCCGACATGAACATTGTTATCAAAGTTAGTCAATCGCTACTAGTTGTTCATTCGTGCAATTTTTCATGTAATTTTTCATGATTTTCTCAAAAAAAAAATACATAATTTACTAAATTTTTATGCTTTTAAAAATTAGGTAAGTAATGCGTGTCGTAAAATTCGTGAAATAGCTGTTTTGGTACAGTGCGTGGAACAGCTCGGCACTCGAAGGCCATCGCCATACTAGTCTCTCCAAAAACATCGACTCCACACAATACGAACGTCTAAGCATTTACTCAAACATGTCACTTTAAACTAATGTATTTATTTATTTCTTACTTTAATAATACTGTGACACTTATTGCTAAGGTCCGTTTCGGGATCTAGGTTATTAAATAATTAATACACTAAAGTTTACAATTACGAATATTTATTTCACTAAAAGATTACAAAATAAATGATTAAACTAATTATAATTAAGTAATACAATAAATGATTTAATAATTCACTTAAAATAGATAATTAACAATAAATAACTTACAATCACTTTTATAGATTCCACAAACATACAAAACACCGAAACTGAATTCACAAAATTTACACATTAACTTTACAATACACTCACAAAAAGACTTTACACAAAACACACACAACAAAGGCAGTATTACAGTCGTCGACCAGCACAATTCTCGGAATAGTTAACCTGCTAAATAACAAACCGATAATCGCTTGTCGAAGATCAAATGGATACTACTCTGACCGCACTCGGGGGTCTCTTATATACCTGTTTATAAAAGATCATTCCAGAACAAAGTAGAGAAATCATAAAGTACAAAAAATAACTCTTTATTAATGAATGATAGAAAAATCCATTTTAAACAAGTCAACTATTGTAAATAGAAAACCTAAACAACCTCATAAACAACTTCATAAAAATAGCTGTACACAATACCCTTTTATAATAGGCGTACCCTTTATTGTTAAAACTGTAATTTATTGCTGCTATTGTGTGTTGATATTTTTATTATTCCTTAATTATTTTTATGAATGGAATTCTGGAACATTCGCGATCCATCTAGTCGATTCTGTTACAGTACTTTAATAGGATTTTGAATCCTAATTCTTTTAAAGTTAGCCTAAAAGCTTCGCAACATTCCTTGAATTTTTTCTTTCAAAGCTTCTAACAATAATTTTGTGGTCGGCAGCCTGTGCATATTTAAATGAAAGTCGTAGATTAACCTCCTTATAACGCATTTGTCGAATTCGTCAAAATCCCTTATTGGCCTACGCGATTTGCGGTGTTTGTTCGGGGTTCAAAATTATGTTTCCTCATTCTCAGCTGTATTACTTACATATTTAAAAAATCCTTTTTTAGTTTACTTACAGCTTGTTCTGAAACGCCAGTTGCTGCTGCAGTTCTTTGACGTGCCTTGGATAAAGGAATTGTGACAGTCCCTGAGTTGCCTTCATCTTTCATCAAATTGCAAACATTACTTACAATTTCTCTTACAGGTCCCGGGTTCTGTTCCCGATCAGGTCTAGCATTATTTCATGACTCATTTTCATATATCATTCTCCACCGTCTCCATTAGCAGAAATTGCAAAACGGTCAGACGTAAAACAAATCAACAATTTACCTACTCTGGCAGTGAATAACTTTACCACTTAGTTTCGACTGCAGTTATTTTCCGACATTTTGTTTGAAAACGTGAATTAAAAAAAGGACCATACAATTGATACTTTAATACTTAAACGAAAGTTCCTGTAGTACAGTAACATAAAACACACGTACACACGTAAACATTCACGTTTAGAAACACTATTATGAAAATTCGACAGAAGTGTTTGATAGAAGTGTGAATTATACGATATCGACACTACAACAGATGATAAAGTATAATTTAATATTACGCACAGTAATAAAATCAAATAAAAATATGAACGTTCTAATGTTGTAATAAATTCCTGTTTTGTCTATGATTCTGTGCGTGTGATGACATAATCAGTTTATAATTTACTCGAACGCAAACAGCGTGTGTTGATAGTTTTTAAAAGAACAGTGAAGGTGTGACTTATGTTTTCGGAAATTCATGACGTCAACTCCTCTCGACCAGTACGGCGTACACAAGGTCGTGTGCTAAGCTAGAATTTCAAAAACTTTAAAAACTATTTATTTTAGGAATGCAAAATCGTATTTTAATAAAATTACAGGTATGGAAACATCTTAAAACTTTTATATCAAGCGTCTTTTGTACAGAGTTTAGTTTAGCGTCATCAGCAATTTTCCGTTTTTTAAAGTTCTACAGAAGGTGGTGATTTTCACTCATAATTAAATAAGGTTATGATTTTTATTATACAGAAAGTTAATAAAAGAACTCCTCGATTTCTACGTAAAAATGATAATGAAATAATCTACCTACGTAGTTAAAAGAATTTGGTTTACATAGTTCTGTCAGGCATGTCGCAAAGTTTCAATTTGTTGCATTGGCCAACCTGTTGGTTAACTTGCCTGACCTTCACGTGGTGTCAGTCTGCGAGTCATGGTGTCACCGCAGCAGAAAGGACAGTGCGTGATTTGGTTTTCAGAGACGCGTTCAGTCATTACAGTTCAGCGTAATTTTAGTCGTGAATACGGCCATACTGAGCCTACGAATAAAACGATTCTGCAGTGGTTTAACCAGTTCAAGGCAACAGGCAGCGTCTTGAAAGGGACATCTCCAGGCAAGCCATCTGACCGCGTCGTTGGCCCGTTCATATTTGCCGAAAAAAACAATTAACGGAATTCGTTACTGTGATATGTTAGAGCAGTCCGCTTTTCCACAGATTGATGATATTGAAGAAGAAAAAGGATTAACTTTCTTTCAGAAAGACGGCGCTCCACCGCATTAGAATAACTGTGTCCGTGCTGCATTGAACATTCATTTTCCAGGCCGGTGGATCCGAAGAAGAGGCCCGATCCCATGGCCACCAAGGAGCCCAGACATTACACTGCTAGATTTATTTTTATGGGAGCATGTTAAAAACCTTGTTTACTCGGAGACAATCCGTGACAATGAACATCTACAGGAGAGGATTGTTGCAGCAGTAACAGCATTAACCCCCGATATGCTGACAAGTATGTGAGAAGAAGTGGATTACCGTTTGGACGTACGCAGGGCAAAAAATAGCGCACATATCGAAGTTTATTAAATCCTGTATACAAAAATACTTGAAAAATTTCTCATCCAGAATGTATTATCATGTAAGGTTTTCTTTTCATTAAAGCTATTTACATAACACTTGAAATCAAGGAGTTCTTTTATAAACACCTGTATATAATGCATCGGCAAAACAGTCGTATTAGTGCCTCACACACGGTTTTTGTTTTAAAATGTACGGTAAGTGGTTTTACCTTTTTTTTTGGAAAAATTGTTTTTTGCATCTATTTATAAAAATAACTTGAAAAATTTCGCAGCCATATTCGGGTTAAATATTTCAAAGTTAAACTTGATAACCGTTGAGCCTGGTCTAATAAAATTAAGCTAAAGTGACAGACCGTATGAAACAGAGCAAAACTTTTGTGTAAGCTTACTGACAGGCATTTTAACTTACAATTAAACTAAACCTTTCGCTTATAAATTCTTGTGGAGACCTATTCGGATGTGCTTTTTAAATTAACGGTTTTACAAGACTCAGTAAATTTCACTCATCTCCTTGCAGCTTAATCCTCACCTACTACCACAGACTTCTCTTAGCAGATACAAAATGACATTTTTATGTACTTAAGAGGTCTACCCCTTAATTAAGGGGGGAGTTTATTTAGGGGATATATCTTGAAAAACAAAAATGAATCGTTTTTAGCAAAAATTTCGTTTTTTTTTGGCTACATATTATATTCTCTACATATTTTATGGATAAAATGGTATAATTGCTTATTCTTTTAACATCTGGAAATATTTATTTTTTTTGTAACGTATAAGTTGAAATACGTTACTGAGGGTTTTTGTTTCATTTCTGGCGCTGCATTTTGTTTGTGTTAATACCTAACTTTGTTCACTGTAAGCTGTCGCTATCTGGCGTTTTTCTGTTTATCTATTCTGGCCTGTTTCGAATTAATATTTTTCTGTCGACTAATTGTACTATTTTCCTGGTTTAAACGTGCACTCTTGTTTGTGAAGCGATATGGTACGGTAGTCGTCTATGACATTTAAAATGTTGCCGATTTGCAAATTTCTTTCTTTTACTTAAAGAATGTTTTTTATACTTTAATGCTGCATTATGATGATTACTGAAGTTTAATTACATTATCTACTGTTTTAAATTATGTTTATCTTTTGTTTTTCTTCAAACTTATTATGATACGTAATTATTTTAAGTCTTTTCCGGGTCGGCGTTTAATTATGGTTCAAGTTTTTGGCTTCATAGCCCCAAATTTATTTTGGGTAAGTTCTCTTTTGTTTTGCTGTCGAATATTTCTGGAGATTGCGCTTGTCAATTCTGTTTAACTGTAAATTTTATATTTTGAATCGAGTTATTTTGGCTTTGGCCTTGTTCGATTCTTGCCTTGTTTTTTTGTCTGATTGTTTGCCTACACCTTTTAACCTTGTGTGGGTTTCCGTTAAGGTGTAGGGCAATTTAATTTTTTGTACTTACCTTTTGTTTTTTTTTTCCTTTGACCTATGTTGACCGCAATCTGTAGAAGTATTCTTTGTCCTTTTCTTTCTTTTGATTTGGTTCATTTTGTTACTTTTCTTTTCGAAGTGTTACCTTTTTCGCTTTTGACGTTAGTTGGTTTTTGTCCAGGGTTCGACTCTGGGGTTCTATTCTGTGAGATTCTGCTTTGGGAACGTTTCCGTTATGGAAGATCCTACTGTATGAGAAGCCTACTCTAGTTTTGGATAACTGTTTCGGATAGTCTTGGATAGCAGTGCCATTCTGCTTGTTTGGAGCCACCCGGGTTTGATTCTCGACGTTTTCTGTTCTATAATTTTGTTTCTGCAATCTGGTATGTGTCATTAAATATTTTATAAAATGTGTTTTTCGGGCTGTATCTACGTTTTCTACTTGACTGCGTCTATGCAGGTCAGGTAGGGCTTCCTGTACTGTGCATGTCGCGAAAGGAAAATGGTCAACGAATGAACTTGTTTAAAATTTAAATTAAATTTTTTTTAATATTGCAAAAACCGTTAACAAGTTTTCTTTCTCATAAGTAATATCATTAATCCAGAATCTTTTTTTATATATAAAATTTTTTTACAAAATATTGTTTTTCTTATAAAATTTTTCAAAAATTTAAAAGGCTACCATGGTATGCACATATAAATAAATATAATATTAAAATAAAATTTGATGCTATGCTACTACGGAACAATGAACTAATTCTTTTTTTAAAAAAAAAAATATATTTTTTACCTTTAAATTTTCTGTATCTATGAATTTTCAGTATAAATAGTATCAGTTTTAAGTGAACTTAAAGCGATAGCTATTAAAATTTAGTTATTCATTGAACATTGTATTTTATATTTAATTTTTTTTATTCTTTAAATAATTTTTGCCTGAAGATAATCCTTTTAGGGATTTTGTTTGTCTCAAATTTAATTATGTCTATATAATAATTTTACTGTATTTCCAAACTTCTTGGATTCATTGTGTAATTAATTTTTGAATTTTGTGTTTTTCTTAAGCAATAACAATCATATGCAACAACATCTTGTTTTTTTTTGGCTTCCTTGTGTTTTTGTCAACCCCTGAGCCAACCTATTATTGTGAATAGAGGGGGAGGTGACAAAAGTGGTAGGCAGAAGCGCGGTTACGATTTTGAACGCTGAGTTGGTGCAGCGGTTCAATAGCTGTCCTGTTTGTGATAGCCCTTGGTTCACTGTGTTTTTTGTTCGGACGTGTCACCGCCTGTGTGGGTGTGTGTATGTTGCTCACGTTTTATTTATATAATTATGTATTTTTCTATTTATAATTTTGTTGTTGCACATGGTACAATTATATTTGTTATTTATTAGACTAAAAATTTACGTGTTCGTTGAACATTTTCCGTATCAGCCGTGTTAGGGTGGCTGGTAAGGGCCTCCCTTTTGTGTGCTGTTTTCTTGTGTTTTGCTGGCTAATATGGAGCCCATTGGCCCCAGCCTGGGTGTGGATCATCTTTTAAAAGATGATATATTATTCGAATTACGTAGTCGCGGCGTTAACGTAGAAGGAACCGTATCCGAGTTGAGAGTCAAACTCAGGCGTGTACTGGCGCAAAATATTATTCAAAATGCTGAATATTTAAATGTACTGCCTCTCGATAAAGAATTACAACTTCTGACTTTGAGAGTACATAGTTTTTTACAAGAAATTGAGAACATTGAAACACCATTTTCTATGAGATTTTATAACGGTTTGTGTAGTAGACTGTCATCAGTCTCAAACCGTGTTATGCTTTTAAAAAACTTATGTCTTAACGATTCTGGGTTGACAGAAAAGTTTTCTGAATTTGAAAATCATATATCTGCTTTGAATAGTACTATGAATTCTCTGAAGGAAGTTTGTACTAGGGAAATACCAGGTACTTCTCCCGGTACAAGTGGTTCGAATATTTCTCCTGAAAATTCTATTCATGCCTTTAAGGGTCATACGTCAAACGATAACGTTCCTAATACTAATGTTGTACGGGGTTCTGATTGTGTAAGTTCATCTGTTTCTTTATATGGTAAGTTGCCCCATCCCGCTGAAAAGCTTTTGAGTAAATTGTCAATCTGTAACGGTTTCAACATCGACGAATTATTGGATTTTTTTGGTATAGCTATCGATCTCCAGGACTCTTTTACTGACATTAAGAAATGTATTGTTTCATTATTGTTACCGTATGTAGCAAATCCGTTGCGCGATGTGTTGATCAAACACACAGTATCGCAAAACTTCAGCGATTTCCAACGCGAAGCGATACAAACTTTTATCCCTATTCGGCAATTTGTTGAACTGAAGCAAAGGTTATTTTACAGGAGTCAGCGGATAGGTGAAGATCTACATCGTTATATTTCTGATGTTAAAAGGTCGGCAGCTATTTTACAGTTGTGTTTAAGCGAGGCGGAAGTCGTTAATAGTATTGTCGATGGGTTGTCGCCTGAAACCCGCTCTTGTTTAGTATTGTGTCAGCGACCCAATAATTATAATGAATTAAATTTAATGTGTATTCAAGTTATGAATACCTTATTTGCCGATAAGCAGCGGCAAACGGCAGCCGGCGATCATTTTCGTAGCGAGCCCTTAAATAAAAATTTGCTGTTATGTCATTATTGTAAGAAACCAGGACACGTTATTGCTAATTGTTTCAAAAAAGCTGCTTCCGATGGGAGAAATAATTCCAATAATCATGCTAATGTCTCAAAAAAACTAATATGCAATGGAGTTGATCAAGTTAGCCCTCTCCATTATTTTAAGTCTAAGCCTAACTTATTTACTAAATTTCCTGCCACTTGTTTTTTATGTAAAACGCGTGGTCATTATATATGGCAATGTTCACGTTTTAAATCGAAATTAAAATTTAACTCGAGTATAAATCTTATTAGTGAAAATGTTGTCAAGTCTATTAATAAAACCGATCGTCGCATCGGTAATAACTATTTAAGGTTGGTCCGTTGGCCTAATGCTGTGCTACAAGGCGGACTGAAACCCAGTCGTAGCAGCATTGTTAATATTTGTCCAGTTAGAAGCCGTCCTAGGACCAATCTTGTTTTTAGTTCTTGTGAAATCCCAGCGTTGCTCGACTCAGGTTCTGTTAGATCGTTTATGAGTTTGAAAGTATTCAATCTCATAAATAATTCTCACAATATTAAAAATATACAATCTTCTGATATTGTATGTTCGTCAGCCACCAGTTCTAAATTAAATATTTTGTATGAAGTGTCATGTAAGATCAGGATTGATGGTTTTACTTGGTGTTTTCCTGTATTTGTCGCCGACAATCTTGCATGCCCATTCATTCTTGGTTCGGATTTTTTTATTTATACTGGTTTGGTGCTTGATTTGCCTTCTTCTTCCTTTTATTTCAAGTTTCGCCCTAAGGAAAAATTACCCTTGTTTTCTAATCCTGATTCTGTTTTTTCCGAAAATCACCAAGTGGAGTCACTTGACTCTAACGATAAGGACTGGCATAATTTAGTTTCCCATCTGAACGTTGAACAACGTGAACGGGCAGTGGAGTTGTTTAGCGAATTCGCTGATGTGTTAACGACTCGCTTGGGTATTACGCATTTAGTCGAGTACGACATTAAATTAGATAACTATACCCCTGTTAAATCGCATCCCTATGTCCTCGCTCCACCCAAGATGTTGCTTTTGCGCGAACTCGTTGATAAGCTGTTAGAGCAGGGTATCATCGAGCCTAGCAACTCATCTTATGCCAGCCCAGCTTTTGTTGTCGCCCGTGACGACAAGAAACCCCGTATGGTGATTGATTACAGGAAGCTTAACCAACATGTTGATGTTGAAGCGGTCCCTCTTCCCAATATTCATTCTTGTTTCGATTGGTTCGGGAAGGCCAAATATTTTACCGTACTTGACCTCAACTCCGCGTATCACCAGATTCCCCTTTCGGAAAAGTCCAAGCATGTGACAAGTTTTTGCACTCCTTGGATGCTGTACCAATTCACTAGGATTCCTTTTGGTTTAGCCACCGGAGGTCAAGTTTTGTCCCGTCTTCTCGATAAGATCTTTCATGACGTTAAGTTTAAATACGTCTTTAATTTTCTCGACGATGTTCTGATTTTTTCTGATGATTTTGACACCCATGTTGAACACGTGCGTGATATTCTCACCCGTTTATCCAATGCCGGTCTCACGGTAAATCCCGAGAAAGTTAAATTCGCCGTAGGTGAAGTAGGTTTCCTTGGCCATCTCATTTCATCTGGTGGTGTCAAGATCGATCCTGAGCGCACTTCGTCCATAATGAATTTCCCTCGACCCAAGAATGCTAAGGCTGTGGCTAGGTTTGTCGGCATGGTTAATTTTTTTAGAAAATTTATTCCCAAATTCTCTGAGATTGCTGCTCCTTTAAACGCTCTACGTGGAAAAAAGTGCCCATTTCGTTGGAATGAGAATACTCAGCAAGCTTTTGATACTTTGAAGAATGCCATTAGTCATCCGCCTGTTTTACGAATACCAGATTTCGAAAGGGGTTTCATCTTGCAAACGGATGCCAGCTCTTGTGCTTTAGGTGCCATCTTGCTGCAGGAGATTGATGGATCGCGTCAACCTGTGGCATATGCTTCTCGGACATTAACTCAACAGGAAAGAAAAGCTTCAGCCTATGAACTTGAGTGTCTAGCCGTGGTCTACGGAATAGAAAAATTCCGTCCTTATCTGGAACATCGAGAATTCGAATTGGAGACCGACAATCAGGCTTTGTCCTGGTTGCTCGCCAGACCTAGATCACTGGGAAAGCTAGGAAGATGGATTGCCAAAATCATGTCAATGAAGTTCAGGGTTACCCATATTAAAGGGACTCAAAACGTAATAGCTGACACCCTATCACGGATGTTCGAGGAAAATGATCTTCCAGCTGCTGAGCCTGAGGTGGGATGCTTCACTATTTTGAACGATTTTCCCCTGGCTTTTGCTGAATTGTCCACTTACCAGAACCAAGACCCAGATTTGTTACCCATTATTTCCTCCCTGAAAGGTGGTCATGTTTCGCCCAAATTTTATCTTTCTAAAGGTGTTCTTTGTATCAAACCTTTAGGCCATTTCCCTTCCCGCATAGTTCTCCCTTCTGTTCTAATCGACATGGTGTTCGCCTACTTTCACGATTCCCTGTTAGGAGGTCATCTAGGCTTTATCAAAACACGTAGGAAAATTTCCCAATATTTCTTTTGGAATTCCATGTCAAAAGATATCGATGCCCGTATCAAATCTTGCAGTATCTGTGCCACGAGTAAACCCTCTCGTAATTCTAAATTAGGTCTTTTAGCGTCCACTGTCCCTGTTCGTCCTTTTCATGTCCTGCATATTGACTATGTAGGACAATTGCCTCGTACTCGTTTTGGCTACCGTTACATCCTGGTGATAGTCGATTCCTTCTCCAAATTCACTTGGCTCTGTCCCGTGCGTGAAGCTAACTCCGCCTGTACTATCAAAGCCCTTAAGGACCATGTGTTTCAGAGTTTCGGTTACCCCGATATTATCATTTCTGACAATGCCACTTGCTTCACGTCACATTCTTTTCGTAATTTTCTTTTTTCCTTAGGTATCAAGTTTGCCACTCTTTCTCCGTATCATCCCCAACCTTCGAACGCCGAGAGATTTAACCGTAATCTCAAGGCAGCCCTCATCGCTTTTCATTCTGGTTCGCAAACCACCTGGGACCAATCCCTTACTTGGTTACAACTAGCTTTCAATACCTCATTCCATGAATCCATTAAAACCTCCCCTTTTAACATTATTTTTAAAATCTTCCCTTCCTGTCCCTTATCCAATATGTGGAAGATCAGCGATTTATTGCCACAAAATCCTCGTTCTGCGTCTGAAGTTTGGAGGAGTGCTAAAGACAATTTAATAAAAGCGCAAAAGAAGTTTGCTCAGCATTACAATAAGGATCGAAAAGAAAGCAACTTTAAAATTGGTGACCTTGTGTGGTGTTTGAAGCATAATCTGAGTTCGGCTGTGAACAAGCAATCAGCAAAGTTGATGACGCGCTGGTTTGGGCCTTTTTCCATTGTTAAATTTTTAACCCCTGTATCTGTTGAGTTGGCTCGTCCTGGTGGTACTGACTGCGTCAGGAAGGCGCATGTTTCCCAGCTTAAGGTTGCGTACGGACCTGTTCGCCATGCGGACATCCCCGAGCAATGCGATGAAGAAGAAGACGAAGACGTCGATCCTGTCGATTTGATTGATTCGTCTGTTTTTAATTTTGACACTACTCTGTCTGCTGTTTCCAATTTGGAAATTTACTGATTTTGTCCCTTTGTAAGACGTCTTACCTAAATTTTTTTTCTGCCCTTTTGGGTCTTACCCAAATTTCGGCCTGTTTGGTCTTTCCCCGTTTTGTCCTTTTGCCCTGCTTGGTTTTACTTTTGCCTGGCTTTTGGTTAATTTGGCCCTTTGGCGGTCTATGGACCTTGTTGTGTTGGTTTTGGCGTTTGGAAGTTTTGCCTCTCGCCTTGTCTTTGGGTTTCGAGGAGACGTCCTCTACCCTTTTTGTCTTGATCTTTGGATCGTTGGCTTTTGTAGTTTTTTGGGGTTTTCCCCTTTTGTTTTATGGGACACAGCGAGTCCTTTTGTAGTTGTTAAGTTTCCTGGGACACCGCGAGTCCTTTAGTAGTTGTTAAGTTTTCTGGGACATAGCGAGTCTCTTTTGTAGTTGTTAAGTTGTGGGTTTGCATCCTATTTGGGTTGTTGGTGTTCGGTGTTGGTGTTAGAATTATGGGTGCTGTCTCCGACTCATCTTCCCTTTGCTGGGCGAATGAGCCAGGGCAGTCACTGCGGATTTGTGGGGGTTTCCTGGGTTTTCGGTCTCTTCCCTTAGCCGGGCGGACGATCGGAGATTCCGGTCATCTTCACAGTCCCTGTTCTCGGTTTTGTCTTGTCGGTCACGCGAGGGAGATGACCTTAACTACTCCTGTGGGGTTTCTGGGGGGGTCGATGTGAGTCGCGCTAGAAGACGACTTTAAACTCCCCGTCGTTGAGGTGCCTCTTCTTGCTTTGGGCAAACCAAACCATTTTCTGGTTTTGTTTGTCCTTGGCGGGGGGAGTCTGTAACGTATAAGTTGAAATACGTTACTGAGGGTTTTTGTTTCATTTCTGGCGCTGCATTTTGTTTGTGTTAATACCTAACTTTGTTCACTGTAAGCTGCCGCTATCTGGCGTTTTTCTGTTTATCTATTCTGGCCTGTTTCGAATTAATATTTTTCTGTCGACTAATTGTACTATTTTCCTGGTTTAAACGTGCACTCTTGTTTGTGAAGCGATATGGTACGGTAGTCGTCTATGACATTTAAAATGTTGCCGATTTGCAAATTTCTTTCTTTTACTTAAAGAATGTTTTTTATACTTTAATGCTGCATTATGATGATTACTGAAGTTTAATTACATTATCTACTGTTTTAAATTATGTTTATCTTTTGTTTTTCTTCAAACTTATTATGATACGTAATTATTTTAAGTCTTTTCCGGGTCGGCGTTTAATTATGGTTCAAGTTTTTGGCTTCATAGCCCCAAATTTATTTTGGGTAAGTTCTCTTTTGTTTTGCTGTCGAATATTTCTGGAGATTGCGCTTGTCAATTCTGTTTAACTGTAAATTTTATATTTTGAATCGAGTTATTTTGGCTTTGGCCTTGTTCGATTCTTGCCTTGTTTTTTTGTCTGATTGTTTGCCTACACCTTTTAACCTTGTGTGGGTTTCCGTTAAGGTGTAGGGCAATTTAATTTTTTGTACTTACCTTTTGTTTTTTTTTTCCTTTGACCTATGTTGACCGCAATCTGTAGAAGTATTCTTTGTCCTTTTCTTTCTTTTGATTTGGTTCATTTTGTTACTTTTCTTTTCGAAGTGTTACCTTTTTCGCTTTTGACGTTAGTTGGTTTTTGTCCAGGGCTCGACTCTGGGGTTCTATTCTGTGAGATTCTGCTTTGGGAACGTTTCCGTTATGGAAGATCCTACTGTATGAGAAGCCTACTCTAGTTTTGGATAACTGTTTCGGATAGTCTTGGATAGCAGTGCCATTCTGCTTGTTTGGAGCCACCCGGGTTTGATTCTCGACGTTTTCTGTTCTATAATTTTGTTTCTGCAATCTGGTATGTGTCATTAAATATTTTATAAAATGTGTTTTTCGGGCTGTATCTACGTTTTCTACTTGACTGCGTCTATGCAGGTCAGGTAGGGCTTCCTGTACTGTGCATGTCGCGAAAGGAAAATGGTCAACGAATGAACTTGTTTAAAATTTAAATTAAATTTTTTTTAATATTGCAAAAACCGTTAACAAGTTTTCTTTCTCATAAGTAATATCATTAATCCAGAATCTTTTTTTATATATAAAATTTTTTTACAAAATATTGTTTTTCTTATAAAATTTTTCAAAAATTTAAAAGGCTACCATGGTATGCACATATAAATAAATATAATATTAAAATAAAATTTGATGCTATGCTACTACGGAACAATGAACTAATTCTTTTTTTAAAAAAAAAAATATATTTTTTACCTTTAAATTTTCTGTATCTATGAATTTTCAGTATAAATAGTATCAGTTTTAAGTGAACTTAAAGCGATAGCTATTAAAATTTAGTTATTCATTGAACATTGTATTTTATATTTAATTTTTTTTATTCTTTAAATAATTTTTGCCTGAAGATAATCCTTTTAGGGATTTTGTTTGTCTCAAATTTAATTATGTCTATATAATAATTTTACTGTATTTCCAAACTTCTTGGATTCATTGTGTAATTAATTTTTGAATTTTGTGTTTTTCTTAAGCAATAACAATCATATGCAACAACATCTTGTTTTTTTTTGGCTTCCTTGTGTTTTTGTCAACCCCTGAGCCAACCTATTATTGTGAATAGAGGGGGAGGTGACATTTTAAATTAATAAACGACATCATGGTAACCCAGACAACTTCTATTTTAAATCCTTAATGTGTGTCCGTTGCAATATTATGTTCATTTAAGAATAATAAGAAACCCTATGAGCAATTGAGATGAGGTTATGTATGACCTGTATGAAGTGTAGTCTTGTACAGACTTAGACCAAACATTCCTGAGAAAGTGTGGTTAATTGAATCCCAACCATCAATGTACACCGGTAACCACTGTACGAGGTGTGGCTATTTAATAACGAGACTAACATTGTAAAAAATTTAATTTTTATTTTATACTTAATCACTTATTGTCCCCTTCAATATACACTCCTTCTCTATCCCTACAACGCTCCATGCATTGTTGGAGACAATGCTCCAACAATTTTCCATTGTTGGAAACAGTGCTGGAAGTCATCTTCTATCAGCTCCTTCAGGACAAGGTGATAATAAGTGATTATATGTATTAAACAAAAAAAAAATTTTTTTACAACGTTTGTCTCGTTATTTAATAGCCACACCTCGTATATTATTCACATACGTAAAAAAGTAACTTTCTTTAATAGGATTTGAAACAGGAAGCTTCGTCTCCAAAAATCAGCTGTTAAACATGTGATTCGCAGCGACGACTTCACAATTAGATCTAAGTACACAATAATAACCTTACGATTTTTAGGAGTGAAGCTTAAAAGGTTGTCTCTTCGACGCTCTAAAACGAAAAGCGCCATTTTATCTAATATTTTTAAAAAAATTTCTTTTAATTAATGTCATACAGTATACGTTACTCAGGTAGCTCTTATTTTTTTTTTAAATTTAAAAATAATTGTTTGTTTTTTAGGTTACCAAGTGCCAAAAACAAACAATACTTCTTTAAATTATAAGTGAAAATTAAACTTTAAATATTTTTCTAACACCTTATATATATTTTTTCACTTATAGAATAGGATAGCAATAAAGGCTTTGCGGTTAGTGCGTTATCCTTTCTACCAATCCTCTCGTACGCACACCACCGTCTGTTGAATAATTTATTATCAATAATTTTTTATCCTTTTAGGAGGTCACTATATTTTCCATCGTATCGGTAAAACCTATTTTATATTATATATATGGAAAACTTAAATTTCCATTAACTTTTAAAAAATAATTTTTTTTATCATTTATGTCCAGTTAGACTAAGTAAAATAATGTTAGATGATTCTGAAAATATTCTTTTGGTTCAAAATTTCAATTTTATTTCACAGTACGGTTTTTTTTGTATTCAGTACATTCGCTATTTTAATTACAGTCGACGTAGAACCCATTAGCTTTTCCAATCTCCAAACTCTAAGATTAATTTTTTCCTTTTTAACGAAGATGTTTTTAAAAGGAAGACCTAATTGTAGAAAGTAATTTTGCAGCTACATATAGGTAAAAATTTACCTAACAACAAAAGTGCGGACGCGTTTCATTAGAATTCCACCAGACACAGCGCTTGCTCTTTTTTGTACTTTTTTTTGGTTTAACATCCGACTGTTCTGCTAATGCAGCCGTTGAAGGATTTTTTGTAACGTATGAAAATATGTCGTGCCTAAATGATATTCGAACCCAAGACCACATGATGAGATGCAAACACGTTACCAACTACGCCAAAGCGGCCGGCCTCTATTTTGTAGAGCATAAAAAATGTAGTAAATGAGGTGACTTAAAAAAAATCGTAGTAGCAGTTTTTGAGAAAATCGCAAAAAAGTGAACAATGACACGAATAAACTACTACATCCGGTTAACCGATTTTGATGAAAATATTTGTGTTGAATTCCTACAGGTACCTAAGTTAAGTTTTGAGTTTCAACTTAGCACGATATTCCGTTCTGGAGATATTTTGTTCACACACACACACACACACACACATACACACACACACACACACACACACGCACGCACGCACGCACGCATTTACATACACACACAAACAGACAAATGGCTACAAACATGTTTTTTTGACTTCAGGAGGTCTAGAAACGAGTATATCCGGTGAAAACTCGATTTCGAAAAATCGACATGAAAACAGTATTAATACTTTCCTTCTTATATATTTGTACACGCAAGAGAAATTAAAATCGGTCCTTAAAATTATTAAAATAACAGATTCAAAAAAATTTAAATGAATTTAAAAAATTTAAAATCAATAACATCACATTGAAACACTTCTATAGACTCGAAGGCCTTTTAAATTTTCAAGCATCATTATATTGATATTTAAGTCTACGATAAAACAGTGTGAATACCATCTACGAGTTTATACAACTCAGTCCACTTGTCAACTTCTAAAACAATCCTGTCATTCCTCATTCTTAAAAAAAACTTCAGTGTTATCTTTTACGCCGCGAACTTCAATAAAGAAATCATTTGTGACATTAATATTGTGACAATATCGAAAAAGAATGCGTCTTCGAGAATTTCCGGAATGACCGAGACTTTAAAAATTTTTACGTAAATAATATGAGTAATAATAGGTTTTAAGAAATAGTTATAAACGGTTTTTATAGTAAAAATGTAAGCCTGGCTTTTGTTGTAAAACTATTGTAAAAGTCGTGTCGGGTAACTATTTTGATAATTGGCCTTTTTGTAACACCTTCTATTTAATCATAATTTGTTTACAGTTGTTAAGATTTATCCAGAAGCAGTCAAATGGATTTTGTATTTTATTATGTCGGAATTGTCTGTCTTTCTCGAAATCTGTATTGACCTACTTATATTAGCGACGCAAGTTCTTCAGTTTCACTTTACTTCCATTTTGGTCTGTGAACCAGTGAGTGAATTATAACAGTCCGTTTGAATAGGTCAACGTTACTGTGTATTGTTAAATGTTATTTCTGTATCTTTTGTAAGTAGTATTTCGTAAATTGGTAAGTTGTTTATTGTTATTAGTTATTGCAATTAGTTTGTTATTCATTATGAATAATTTAATTGAATTTCACTTGTAGATTTTAGTCAATTTATTTTGTAATTATTTTAGTTTTAATAAATACTTGTTTTTAAACTTTAGTATGTTAATTATTTAATTTACCCAGATCCCGAAGCGGACTTCAAAGATAAGTGTCACGATATTTTCAAACAACTCCCCAGCTTTATAATAGGTAATATTTTTGTTATCTTTTTACGTAAGCACTTAATTTTCGCACGTAGATAAATTGTTTCTATGTTAGGCATACCAGGTGCCCCACAGAATTTGAACCACAGGGAAATTGGGTTTCCCTAGTTTGCTAAAAACCACAATTTACGGGAGTGTGGATCCCCATCCTAAGCGATGTCAATGTTTGTACCATTTTCTCAACACATACTACAGCTAGAACTACAACTTTTATTTGTATGAAAGGCTTTGGTACCGAATTAGAATGTGTAGCATTTAATTCTGGTAAGAATTTTGATTTTCATAATTTTTTAAAAAGAGACCATTTTTTTCATTGAAAAATCACTGAATTTTTTTTCCTAAAATTTTCAATATTTTTAAAAACGGCACAATTCAATCAATAGAACTGAATGATTAACATATTCCTTAAACGTTTAGCCTTGTACCTTTTGTGGAATCTCAGAAAAAGATACATAAAGTTCTAAAAATGATGTTTTTAGATATTCGTGTTTAAAGTTTGAGAAACAAAAACACCAGTGTAAACAAAGACAGACCACAACAAAAATAGTGCAGGGTATAAACTTTTAAGTTATACTGCCAACTTATGAATAAATAAAAGAGATACGGAAGTGTGAAAAAATAGTATAATGAATCACAGTAAAATATTAATCGGAAGGGAAAATTATTTTATAAAATTTGGTGACAGTTGGCAAAATCAGCTTCAACATACAATCATAGCGTATAGCGTTCTCTTCTATACGCTATGATACAATCGCAAAAAAATTAATAAAATATTTTCTAGTTGGCATAGCAACATGATTCTAACTGAATTTTAAAGCGCACATTTCAAACTATATTTTTCTAACGAAAAAACGAAATAACAGTAATTTTTGTTTTTATTCAACACTTATCTCTATGTTTTCTTCTCACGAATAAATGAAAACGTTGTAATCAGAAACCATTAGGAAATGTTTAGACCTTAAACAACTTTGATACATTTCAAGCTGTATTTTAGCTTAAAATACAAAAATATATAAATTTGTAAACCGTTTTCTGTTTAAGTATTGTAAATTATATGAAGTATTTGGCCTGCCCGTGTGGAGTAATGGTTAGCGTTGCTGTGTGGGGAGTTTGAAATTGGTGGTTTGAATCCATCTGCGGTAAGAAAATGTTATTGTTAAAATTTCTTTTGGATATATTAAAATTATTATTTTTTTATTATTTTAAATTTAATTGTCAAATTTAAAAATATATACCCATGCTCCCACCGTTTCTGGTGGATTTTAATAATTTTATTTTCAATATAATAAAAGTATGTATGTATTTTTAAAATATATAATATATATATATGTAAATTAAAATTCTTTCTTTACCAACTAAAAAAAAATATAACAACGAACAAGTTTTAATCAAGCCGAAACAGTGTAACTTTAAACAGTTGCGTCCTAGGTAACCATCAGTTTTTTGGTTTCTCATTAAAGAAGAAAAACTTTTTCAACTTCTACAAATTAGAGACAGCAAGATTGATGAAGTTTCAGATACTTGAAAACTTGTCAACTTTGATCTTCAACTTTTCCCCTTTTGCCTTTCATACATGTTCCAAATATTTTCTATTTAAAAATTTTGCTTAGGATTAAATTATAACTAACTTAGTGACATATGCAACTGATAGCTTACTCAATTTGTTCATACAAGAAGTTGAAGTAAAACTTTTCCGATATAACTTTTGTCGACGAAGAAAAGAAAACTAATTCCACAATTATTTTGTTTATACCTTATTATTTGAACGAGTTTATACTACTTTGACTTACAGTGTAGTTGTTCTGTTGTTTTATCCAATCTTATACAAAATAACTTACGAATAATCGGATACTCCTTTAATTTATTGATTTCTTTTAGGGTACAGCTCGGATTTGTTTCAAGGTCACAAAACTTTCTCACTTTAGACTACTTCAAAGATCTAAAGTAAAAAATATACTTCTTCTTCTCACCTTCTTTATCTCCCCTTAACTTCTTCCACCTCCTCCTCATCCCTCTGCTCCTCCTTCACCTCCACCTCCTCTTCTTAATCACCCTTATTATTAATATTATTTATTTAATTTCATACAATTCATTTATTTATGTACTTCATTTAATTTTTTACAATTAATAATTTTATTACCTCATCTATATTTTCTAGAATATCAATGTTAAAATGTTACAATATATAGATTCGTCACCTCTATAGAATAGTAATTAGCGCGCTAGCCTGCGTAATAAAGGATCTTGGGTTTGATTCTCGACTATAGTGCTCGCCACGAAAGAAGTCCACTGTGAAGATCAGTTATCCATCTACCGATTTAATAAAATTTTCTATTTTCATTACAATTTCATTTCTGCTTTATTTGTAGTTTATAAATGGAAGAGTCTACTTTGGCATAATCCTTTTATAAAAATGCATATTACAGTCGCAAAATCATTTTCCAATCTTTACGTGAAGTCAAAATGTAACTTTTTTAAACGGGCACCATAGGTAAATGGAAAATAAGATTTTACTTTTTAAAAATTCTCATCGCAGAAAAAACTGTGATCTTTGACATACTTAAACATTGATTTTTTTGTGTAAAATAAAGTCTCAATAAAGTAAATAAGGGCGTTTAAAACACACACTTACAGAAAACCGGCTAAGAACTTAGTACTTTTTATGCGTGAATTGCTGTATCTCCAACAAATTTTTAAATAAAAAAAATTAAGTTAAATGAATAAACGCAGGAAAGAACAGGCTTTAATTTGCTGTAACGTCAAAGATTTTCTGTTCGGTCGTTTTTGAAATAGAGCTCTTCAAACACAACGGACTTCTTTCGGGTCAGGCACTATAATGGCTGAATATGCTGGCTTAAAGAATCAAAAATATATACTACGTATATAATATTTGACCATTTCTAGTTTAGTAATGCAAGAATGTTTATTCAAATCAAAAAATAAACAAAAACAGAATTTTAAACTCTTCCATTTGTTTTAGGTATGAAACTTATGCAAGAGAATTTTAAGATGAAAGAAAAATGAGATACAAAAGTGAAAGACTATACTTTACAAATTCTTTAAGGAACTTTACCTTCTTCAAATTTAGCTTAAGTAACTTTAAATTTAAAGTTATTACTAATAAATAATTCATTATGAATTAATAAAAATTTTATTCCATCTTTCTCGTTTTGTCTGATCTTTATTTTCGATTTAAATTTGAAATATTCACTTAAGATAATATTTTTCTCATTATCATTATAATACACTAGGTTTTCAAAGAAAGAAAATAAAGCTCACAGTTCTATTTGGCTGATTAGATAAATACTGGTCCATATGAATAAATCAGAGCATAATGCTTGTCAACATGAACATAAAGCAAAGGGTTAAACTTCTCAATCGGAGAAAGAAGTCAGAGCTACTGATTTTTGTATAAAAACTTAAATTAAAAGGAACATTTTTCTCTTCATAAAGCTGTGGATTCGGAATGGGAAGTTGCGTTTTTCTTTATTTTTATCTGTAATATGTGTACGTTGTTTAATTCAGAACAATAAGCAACCCCATGACCCAATGAGATGAGGATGATATTCATGTTCACTGTTTTGAAATACTGTAAGATACATAGTATCCTAGCTTAAAAATGTAGGCTACTCTTGATTTCAGTGCAGTAAGAATCTGACTCATTGATTTGTTTTTTTTTTTTTGAAAATGAAGTTACCACCTCTCAAATAAAAAGGTTTATTATGTTGTGTATTTTATTTTCAGATATTAATGAGATTAATGACAGTCGTGAAGAAAAGGAAAGTAATGATGAAAAATTAAATTTAGAGTCTATTGTTGTATCTAACCAGCCAAATACAACTCCAAATAATGAAGTCAATCAGATTGAAACTGATGGGAATATTATTCACAACATGGACTATTACAGTAATGACCAAATCTCTGATATGAGCTGTGTCGATAGTGACGAAGATCCAGCTTACAAACCACCATCAGTATCATCCAGCACAGAGAGTGATCCAGATGAACCTTAGGTTAGTAACATTTTGTTTGTAACAATTTCAGCCGAACAAATTAAACATGAGAATGACTGGATATATGCCCAGAAAAAGATGAAAGACATGAAAACTGCCAATGAAAGTAGTGTGATAGAATGTTTATCTTTTGATTTAGAAAAAACATTGCCACTTCCACGTATACCTACAAATTTAGTATTCTATAAGAGACAGGTGTGGCTGTACAACTGTGGCGTGCATACAGGCTCAAATAATCAAGGATATTGTTACGTGTGGGTAGAGGGTGATGCAGGAAGGGGTGCTCAAGTAGTTGCTTCATGCCTTATGAAGCATGTTCAGGAACATCTTAAAGATGATATAAAAGAATTGATACTTTGGAGTGACAGCTGTGGAGGGCAGAAACGGAACATAAAAATGGTTCTGATGTTGAAAGCTATGTTAGGTTCTCACCCTACTCTCACAAAAATTACACAACGGTTTTTAATATCAGGTCACAGCTTTTTACCAAACGATGATGATTTTGGGAAAACTGAAAGCTTATTAAACAGACATCAGAAATTGTACACACCGCAGGATTATATAAATTTAATGAGAGACTGTAGGAAGAAAAAGCCATTAATTGTACATGAGATGGAAAACAAAGATTTTCTTTGTTGCAGTGAAATTGAAAAAAAAATATTGTTAATTGGAAGCGTGGAACAAATTATGAATCTATCAACTGGCTACAGACCCGTGAGATAACCATTCTCAAAGAAAGGCCATATCATTTGTTAATGAAAACCCAATTTGATGCGGACCCAGTAGAAGTAGATTTACGTCACAGAACACGAGGAAAAAACATCGTACAACTTTCAAAAGAACATCTTATACCATTATGGCCCGAGGGCAAACCTGTTTCAGAAACTAAACTTAAAGATATCAAATCATTGGTGCATCTTATACCAAAGAATTCAATGTGTACGACGTGTAAATGAGGTATAGTCTTGTACAGACCCTGGCCACCATTCCTGAGAGAGTATAGTTAATTAAACTCCAACCATTAAAGTACACCGATAAACACTGTCTAGTATTCAATCCGTATAAAAGTAACTATCTTAACTAGGATTTGAACAGGGACCTACGTCTCCAAAAATTAGATGTTTAACAGCTGACTTGTGGCAACGACTTTACCTCTAGACCAACCCTGTGGGATTAGGGAAATTCGTTGCGTTTTAGTGCGCCTTATTTACGAGGGCAAGTCAAAAAATAAAGGGAAATTTGGATTTCCCTCCGAATCACGTATATGGCAGCAGTGTATGTGTAAATCATAACGTCTATCCGCTGTTCATTTAAAGTATTGTTTAATTGTTAACTACTAAAGAGTGTGTTTAAAAGTCTGTTCAAAATGAGTTCTTCATCTGATTGCACCAAGGAACGCATACGTTTCCTCGATTCACAAGGTGTGAAACTAGCAGAGATTATGCGTCGAATTCAGCAACAATATGAAGAGAAATGTTTGCGTGGAAACAAGATCTACGAATGAATTGATCGCTTTAAAAGTAGTATGATTTCTCTGTGTGATGTACACGGCCTGGTAGGCCTTCCACTTTAAAGAATAATGAAAATATTGAAGCAATGATTATAAATAAATGATTATCGATAATCTATGAATTACAGTTGAAGACTTGCAAGTGAGTTGAATGTAAGCCAAGGTTCAGCATATTCAATTACCCATGATTCTTTAAACTTTCGAAAAGTCTGTGTTCTCTAGGAATCTTTATCAATTTTATTTGATGAAGAGGCCATTGAAACGGTGCAAAATTTTCTAAATACCAGGCCGAAAACCTTCCAGGAAGAAATTCAAATGCTCGTTAGAAGATGAACTAAGTGCATAAAAGTACGAGAGGATTATGTAAAAAATTAATGCTATACTAAAAATGAAAGATTTAGGTGGGTTGAGTTCTCGCTCGCGTATCCTTTCCACAACCTCTTATGTAATCATAGACCCCCTTACGCTCTTTACACTGTTACAGAAAGTAGTCGTACACTGTTTTTACGTGTTAGAATAAATAAAAGTAGTTTATTCATTGTTATTTTTTCATTTACTGCAGTTGAATAATATATATTAATATTTATAAAATTGGCCTATAAATATATAAGAGATATCCCGATGAGATAATTATGATTTACATAAAAATCATTTAAAAACTATGGAAATAATCACAACCGAACCGAATGACTCTTTAGAATAATAACCGAGCTGAAATTTACGTCCAATAATCTTTTCAAGATTAAACGACAACTGAACAACCAGCAGGCCTACCTGTAGGCTATAATCGTATTTTTTGGTTCTCTATTATAATACTTTTAATTGTTTATAATACTGTAGATTTGTAAACTCATTTTTGTGCGGTTATAAACATACATAATAAAGAAATTGTATCATTATAGCAGAACTAAACGTAACAAATTATTTGTTGACAAACTTACATGTCTGGGCGACTCGCAAATAAAACCATCCTTCCGTATTTTATTTTCATTTTGATTACACAGTAATAACAAACATATTACATCACATTATAGCAATGATTATACCAATTTTTGTTTTTTCGTAATTTTGAATCCACAAAATCGAATTATTTATATTGAAAAGTTGAAACACATTATTCTAACACATCATTAATAAAAAAATGTGATTGTCGTTTCACAGAAGTTCAAAGAAGAAAATTTCAGCTTCACGATGTGCCTCTGAGTAATCTTTCCTGCCATGAAGACAAGATTGAAAGTGTGTTGCAAGTGATGAAGAGCTTAAATTTGTATAACTGTACATAACTTTTATGATGTCTCTAAGTAAACTACGTAAATGGTTCTGTGTACATGTAAAAGAGTGGTGTGTGTGTGTGTGTGTGTGTGTGTGTGTGTGTGTGTGTGTGTGTAACAGTAATTTTCTGTCACCGATTGAATTTTGCCGATCAGTCATTGTTATTATTTAATGTTTTTATTTTTTTTAGTAATTAATTCATTGTTGTTATTTTTGTTGATTGGTTTTTGTAAATATGTACCAGCAGTTTATTGGATACTGTTATAATTTTGTTGTAATAACTGGTCGCTAATGACTGCATTATTGATGAGACCTTAAATAAATAACTTAAAAAACACATAGGTGCTGTAGTCCTGTACTAGATATTATAGGCGGAGTAAATTTTTTAAGCGTAAAGGGTGAAGTAAACTTTAAAATAATGTATAAATTTCAAATCAATAGGAGCAGAAAGAGAGAAGAAATTTCTCGACTGGTGGGAGTGGCGAGGTGAGGAAGTGGCGAAGTACACAGCAAACTTCCACCCGCCTAAATTTATCGTGCTTATTATAGTATCATTTATGTATGTACAATAAATACAGATTCTTTCAGTTTAACTTTATTTTTGAATTACCCTCATAGTTCTCATCCAAATTAAAGCGTGGGAACAATTCTATTCACACTTCAATTTACTTTTATCTAGGAGAGAGTTTAAAAATAATTGATTTATAAAGTAATAATAAACTACTTGAGATTATTATAACCATTTTAGAATAAAGAATAAATAAATAACTGAAAACGAAGCTTTTGATAAAACTTTAATGTAAAATTAAAATCCATGATTTTCCCAGATTAAGATTAAGAACAAAATGTACATTGTAGTATTAACTTCATTTTAACAAAAAATAAACCATTCTTTCCAAGTTATAAAATAAATATTATTTTTCCAGCGGAGAAGTCACTCGGTTGTGAATATCTTGTTATTTTAACTTAAAAATATTATACGCAAAGACATAATCTTTCGATTGAAACATTTCTAAATCCCTCTTCCATGGATTAATTTCATCTGAAATTTTTATATCCTTTTTGGAAATATTGTTAAATAGTTTTCCATTCAAGGTTTAAAAAGTTTTAATTTTAAATCATTTTCTATTTATGAAAAATAATTTTTGGTGTAGATTTTGTTATAATAAATCTCTATTTGTATTAACGTCCTTCCTAAACCTTAAAGAGTACAAATGGTAGGATAGAGTAACTTCGCTTCAGCCGTTTTAGCACTATGGTTGTGCGCCGTAGCCTTTCTCCTTTAATTCAGTAGAGTAGATGTTCTACCTATCCAAGGATACCACGTGGAGGTTACACCTCAAAATCTGGATCTTACCGAACCTCCTCGGCAGAAGTATTTGCCGATTTTGATCGTTCCAAACCCTTTTTGGTGCAAGAAAACAAGCTCTAGTGTAAAACCTGAATGTCTGTACGCGAGTAAATGTCTTATAGTGACCGGGCAGGTTGGTCCAAGTGAAGCAGAGAAATTTGAGAAAGAGAGATCCCCTGGAAGATTACGGACCCGAAGATAGTGAACGGACTATATAGGTTACTAGGTTCAGAAGAACTATAATTTTCAAGAGACCTGAAAATGTACAGTTCCGGTAAAACTCGATTTCAAAAATAATTTTAAATGAAGACATAAATTTCTTAATCTTTATTTTTTTATAATTATAAGGCAATAATTTTCCGAACAATAAGAAAGTATATTAAAGGATTTTTTTTGTCATCAGTCTCTTGACTGGTTTGATGCAGTTCTCCAAGCTGTTCTATCTTGCGCAAGACGTTTCATATCTACGTACCTGTAACATCCTACATCTTTTGTAAATTGCTTTACAGATTCTGACATTTACCTCCCCCTATAATTCACTCCCTCAATATTACCCTCCATTATTGATAGACTAACAACTGAATGTCTTGTTTAATGCAACACGGACACAGGTGTTGTAATGCGGTGGAGCGCTATCTTGCTGAAAGAAAATTAATCTTTTTTCTTCTTCAATATCGTCAATCTGTGAAAAGGCGTACTGCTCTAACACATCAAAGTAATGAGTTCCGTTCATTGTTATTTTCGGCGAATATAAACGGGCCAACGACGCGGTCACGCATAAGTCCGCACCAAACATTAAGTTTGGGTGAGTCAAGTTGATGTTCGATAATTTGACGAAGTGGATCTGACCCCGAAATCCTGCAATTATGTCGATTTACTTGGCCATTAATGTAGAAAGTCGCCTCATCTGAAAAAAGACATTTTTCAGGAAGTCCTCGTTTTCCTCAATTTTTTTAGCATTAAGGTTGTAAATTCAATTCTTTTAACTTTGTCATTGGATTTAATTTAGAGTACAAGCTGTATCTCTTATAAGCACGTAATCTAAGTCTCTTACGCACTACTTTGTGAACTGTAGACTTAGGCAGTTGTAGCTCCAAACTGCGCTTTGCTAATGACTTTCTCAAGCTTCGTAAACAAGATGCTTGGATCCGTTCCACATTCTGTTCAGAAGCAGATGGCCTGCCTGGAAATGTCCCTTTCAAGACGCTGCTTGTTGCTTTAAACTGTTTAAACCACTGCAGAACCGTTTTATTCGGTTCGTATTCGGCCGTATTCTCGCCGAAAATTACGCTGAACTGTAATAACTGAACGCGTCTATATATCCAAATTACGCACTGTGCTTTCTGCTACGGTGACGCCATGCCCGGCAGACTGACGCCGCGTGAAGTTCAAGCAAGTTAACCAACAGGTTGGCCAACACAACAAATTAAAACTTTACGACATGCCAGACAGAACAACTATGAAAACCAAATGCTTTTAATAGTTAGGGAATTTTATTTTGATTTATTGAAATCAAGAAGTTTTTTTATAAACTCCCTGTAGACTAACAGTAAGTTTTCTTTACCCAATGGTTTTTGCAAAAATATAATTTTAACACGAACCCTCGGATGTTATAAATAACAACACGCCCAGTACAGTTGCAAGTAATAAATAAATAAATATATTATATGATTCAGAGATAGATGTTAGCAGTTAGTTTAGGCGTGAAGCAAACCTGTTGTAACTTCTAACGTGGTCAAAAATAATGGTCTGTTATTTTTTAACTTTACTATTTCTTGACAAGTTATTTTTCAGCTCGTTGTATAACAATTGCTCTATTCCTTTTCCTGTTTTCTAAAGTAACTGGAACGGATTTACGTCAACAGTTTTACTGCAGCAGCTTTAAAATAAACTCTTTTTCACAACTTGAAAATAATTGAAAATAATTTCCTAAACTATATTTTCTACGAAATCAAACAGTGAAAATCATGAAATTGTTGGAGTGAATAATAACAATCATATTAATAATCATTGGTTTAAACCCCGTTTTTTTAGAACTGTGCCATTTTATTTTATTTATTTTTAATCTCTAATGTTTGTAAATTGCAATCGGTTCAATTTAAGTACACCAAGCAACCCCATGACTCAATCAAATGATGGTGATATGTCTGACTTGTAAATGAGTTGTAGTCTTGTACAGACTCAGGCCGATCATTACTCATATAGTGCGGTTAATTGAATCCATAACTATTAAAGTACACCAATAATCACTGTGAAGTATTCAAATTCGCATAAAAGTACTAGGATTTGAACCACGGAATCTTAAGCTCCGAAAATCAGCTGTTAAACAGCTTACTCGTGACGACAACTTTAGTACTAATCAAGCCTGGTGGGTTAATAACCCATTTATAAACTCATTTATTAGTTGTGCATTAAGAAATCTGAAACCCAAATTCAATTACGGTGTAGTGCAATTGACTTTTACGCCGGAGTCCCGCGTTTGATTCCCAGTCATTTTTTCATAACTCATCTTCATCTATCATCCTTCTCACCGTCTGCATTTGTAGTGATTGTAAGACAGTCGGACGATAAACCAATAAAAGAAAAAAAGGAAAAGAAACCCACCAGGTTGATTTAGTGGTATAGTCATTGGCTCGAGTCAGCTGTTTAACAGCTGATTCTCGGAGACGAAGATTCCGTGGGTCGAATCGTATTAGAGTAAGCTTGTACCTTTTTATATCTTTACACGGAGTTAACGGTGTACTTCAATGTTTCGATTCGATAAACTATACTTTCTCAGGAATAGTCGGCCTGAGTCTATACAAGATTACACTTCGTTTACACGTATTACATATCATCTTTATCTCATTAGATCATAAGACCGCTTAATGTTCTTAAAATTGAACTGATTTCAATGTACAAACATAATGGATTTAAAAAATGGATTATAAGCATGGCGTGAATGTGAATCGGTCTAGTGATCGATTTTGGTGTCAAATTGTATGAAATTTAGTGCTAAGGTATAACAAAGTGATTTACGATTTATGATGGTTCATGAATTTTTTCATGAAATGATTTCAAAAAGGTATGACAAGTTGATTCGAAAGTGTGTTTAAGGTGGTCGGAGTAGATCCCTATATAATTTTTCTTTCGGTCGTCTGTAAGCAAGGAGGTTGGTAGTTGAAAGAAATTGGACGTTTGGATTAATATGCTCAATTGTCTTTTTGCGTAATGAATTGAATAGAAGGAAGTTGTGCCCATAACAGACAGGTGGCGTGTCATATTATTTTACACTTAATCTGTTCGTTGCAAGGTTAAAATAAATACTTCTGTTTCTTATCACATGTTCAGCCAATGAAATGACTGAATCATTTAAAAACAGAAGAGGCAGAAGTGTAAAAGACACTAACCAGAGGTATCTTCTTTGAAAGTAATAAATTTCATTATACAGCCAGACCCTGTGGTGAATGAAGTGAAGGTGTCATTTGCAGAGTGAAAAATGTGTGCTTTTTAGAGGGCCCGGCATGCTGATAAGCGTATTTTTCCACTCAGAAAGAAAGGCAGGGTAAACTACCTCAGTCCTCGTTTTACTTAGTAAAACCTCTGCGGATTCAAACCAGCCTTTTGGCTGATGACCTTAACAACACAGAAGAAAGTTGTGAAAACAAGGAATAAAAGGAAGCAGAAAACGAGTGAAAGTGAATGGAAGAGAAAATGGAGGAAAACATACAGAGGAAAATGGAATAGGACTAGGAGAAATTTAATGAAAAGACGAAAAAGAAAAACGAGGATCAGAGAATGAAAAAATAGGAAGGACCGGAATTTGAAGGATAGGAGGAATAGTAAACAAAGAAACAGGAGGAAGAGTAAATGGAATTGGAGTACAAAAACTCTTCGTAATGGAAAAGAGAGGAAATCAAGGAATGGAATATTATGAAATGAAGAAATACAGAAAAAAATTAAAGAAGAGGATTTTGAGGGTCAGGAGGAAGAGAAACCGGAATAGGAGTAGGAGGATGAGAGAATCGAGAAAACGAGAAAAAAAAAATTAATTTAGAGGAATTGATGGGATAAGAAGAAAAGGAAAAGAGGATTAAAAGTCGGTAGGAGAGAATTTTAAGGGTGAATTAGGAGGAAAAGAAAACAAAGAAAGAGGAGTAAGAGTTAGAGGATTAGGAGTACAATAAAACTGAGGAATGGAAGGAAGGGAAAACGAGAAATAGGAAGATGATAAATGGAGAAATAAGGAAAGAGAAAATGAAAGAAGAGGGTTTGGTGGGACAGGAGCAAGAGGAAACGAAATTGTATTAGGAGATAAGAAAATAAAGGAAAAGGGCAAGAGGAAATTGATGGGATAGGAAGAAGAGGAACAAAGAGGGAAATGGGATAATAAGGGAGGATTTTGAGGGAGAGGAAGAAAAAGAGAAAACGGGCGAACAGGAGAAATAAGAGCAGTGGGAAAAGTAACTAAAGAATGTGCAAGAAGGAATAAAATGGAGGCATGTATTGAATTTTTCAATTAACTTATAAATTGAATGATTTCGAAACTTTTTACACACCCGTTATCCTGTTCTTTGATTAAATGAAAAGATGTTAAAAACAAATTATTGGTTTTTCTTTCCCTCAGTAATAACTTAATCAAATACTGACTTTTTCAAAACTTTTTAAAATGCTCGTTCACTAACCATTCAATACACTTAACTTTTTAACTAACTTTGTTTGCAATCATTGACAAGCTAATTTCTTTCACTTTCAAATATAACATCTTTTGTGTCAAAATGCTTTTAGTTGTTTTCTATAATTTCAGTGTAAATTCTATTGATTTTTATAATGTACCAAAGAAAGTATCGCAGTCGTGAGATAATATATATGATTAGCCTACTATAAGCGCGTCAGCTCGTGATCCGTGTGAGGAATTTCTGTTACGGCATACAGTAAAAGATTATACTATTCATAAAAAAAAACATTTATCATAATGTTCTTGTCATTAAAAAAGTAACCTTTTGTCTTATTATATCAATTTATTCTATAATATAGTAACTCTTTTACTTTTCTTTCATTGTATTTATTAATATTTAGTAATTATTTACAGTTTGAGTCAGGCAGTCCTCAGGAATTAAAATATGCACGTAGCGTAGAAAATAAGGAAATTAAAAAATATATATTTCATAACATTAATTTATAGGCCTAAATAATTAGTAGAAAATTATGATTGTGATTTGTTTTACCTCAGTCAAGGTGGTTAAGCCAATTCCGAGTCCTTTACGCGATTCTTCATCAGTTTTTTTATAACTGATGCAATAATTTGTCGCACTTCCGAATGAATTACCGCTTTATTTTGCCGGGAAGACATATTAAAATAAAACAAAAGATATGAAAAATACACGTTGAAATTTACCTAACACAAAACACACAAAACAAATAACTTTTGGCACGTTAACACACTTTAATTTCAAAATAAAAATCACTTTAGTGATCAAAAATCATGAATAATGATTAACACATCCGAGACTCATTAGCACAAAAATGTACAACTGTATATTGTGACACGTGTATCCGTTGTGAAAAGCAATAATACGTAGGCCTATAATAAATAAATACATAGACATAATAATAATATTTACATGATGACTAAATGTTTTAGTACTGCACGATAAGACAAATATATTAATCACATTCTATTACGCCACCCGCCCCACTTCCCCAGGCGACAGAGATCATGAGCTGGCGCGCGTATAGTACTTAATCCATGCAGTGTACTGATGTACAGTCAAACCTTTCTAATCCGAATCTTAAGGGACCGCTATAATTTTTCGAATTAGGGAGGTTTCGATTTAAAGAATTAAAAAATCTGGTGTGAAACACTCACACGACTTTCTCTTGCCAATGCAAATAAAGAACAATATAAACTAACATTAGTAATAAAACATTAAAAATAAATAAAAACCTAATCTCAATAAACATAACCTAATTTTAATCATAAGTGAAAGATCCAAAATGAAAATCAAACTCAGTTTGGCCTAAAATAGGGAAAATCTTTCGTTCACGCTAAACTAGGCTCTGCAGAGAAAAATGACATAAATAAAAGTTGTAAATCTTTTAATGTCCTATAAATTTTATTCTACACACTTTTGTCGTGAAATGCATCCTAAGGCTGAAATACTTAAAAAATAAATTGTTATACGTTTTCGTGACGAAAAAACAGAAAATTGCTAATAACCGGTAAAGTAAGCGTTACACAAAAAATCTTTGAAAGAAAAGTTGTAGGGTTTTAAATTATCTACAACTTCTAGTAAATACATTTTTGGATAAAATGCATATTAAAGTCACAATCTTAAAAAAACAAGTTTTTACGAGAAAACAACCTCCCCAAGAATTTCAGCAGACATGGTGCCCACCAGATGTTGTAAAGCATAAAAAAATTTAGTAAATCAAATGATTTAAAAAAAAATAGTAGGAGCCGTTTATGAGAAAATTGCAAAAAGTGAAAAATTACACGAATGAACTACTACTTCCGGTTGACTGATTTTGATGAAAATGTCTTGTTGGGTTCGGTGGGAGTATTTAACTTAAGTTTTAAGTTTCAAGTTCGTACGATATTCCATTCTTGAGATATTTTATTCACACACAAACACAGACTAATCGCTAAAAACATGTTTTTTGGGTTCAGGGGGTCTGAAAACGTGTAGATCCGGTGAAAACTCGATTTCGAAAATATTGACATGAAAACAATAGTTTCCTTCCTATATATTCATATAGGCAAGAGAAAATCAAAATTGAAATTCAAAAATCTACTTAAAAATTACTTTTTTTTATAAACTGTGACGATTCAAAATCATTGACAGCTGGCTTTGTTTATTTTTTAGTTAAATAAATGTAAATAGACCCAGCTGGTGAAAAGGATAAAAATTATTTTAATTTAAAAAATAAGTAATAAACAAAGATAGGTTGCTAGGAGCTAGTAGGTTAATGTTTTTTGTAAAACAATATTTTAGTGGGACCTGGACGTTGAAGGAAGGTGGAGGTCCCATCCATAACCGTTGTAAATACATACTATTAGATTAATATTCATGAACAAATAATCTGCAATGACTCAATTTTGTATTTTTATGAATGTACATACTTTTTACTGTTGTATTTAATGCCTGTTTAAATAAAAATATTATATATTTAATCATATTTCAAAACATTTATATAATTCAGTTAAATGTTACATTACAAAGGTCAAAAATATTAACAGAAACTAAGTTATTTGAAAAACGATTCGTATAAAATATTTTCTTACTCAATACTGTGATTAAGAATTATGTAAGTAAGTTTGTATTACGAGTTGTAACTTAATATTATGGCTACTTTTCGACGTTATCACGTTGACGATTGAAAAATTTTGTCATAACTGTGACGAGCTTTCCAATATGCTCATTCATAAAACGTTACTGCCAATAAATTTAAATGAATCTTGAAGCTCTTGGTTGTGTTTCTGATGGAGTTCATTAATGATCATGATCATTCATGTTCATAAATGATCATGATATACTATTCATGTTCATGAATGATCCAGCGGTTTATTATAAAACTTTACGAATTTGCCGAGAGCCATTAAAAACAAAAGAAGACGTGTGCTGAGTTCTGGAATTGTCAATTTGATCCATGAAAAAGTCCGTCACCGCAGTGCTGATGCAATCCAATTTGTAATAAAATTCAGAATTTAAATGAAATAGGTAAAGTTAAATGCAAATTTGAAATTAAAAAATAAATTGATTTTTAATGAAAAACGAAAATGAAATTGAAAAAATTGACAAAATAATGTATTACAAAAATTAATTAAATGCTTGATCTTATTTAGTGATGACACTATGGTATAAAAAACTATGTATTTTAATTTATTATTAATGATTACAATCAAGTATTGCAATATCTATTACTGAAAATTAATACGTATAAAATAGCTATGAGCTCAAATTGTGTAGTTTTATAGTTACTAATTGAGATGATTCTCAAGTCTTGCTTTTGCTTCTTCTCCATCTATTGACCGGGAATCAAATGGGGTGTCGAGTCATTGTTCCAATTGGTTTTATAGTATTGAATAATTTTTTTTTTAATTTTTTCTTCATATTTTAAAATAATCAAATTTATTTTGTTTTGTTCTATAACTAATTAGACTCTTGATACTTTAATATTTGCATTTACTTAATATTTCAAATTATTTAATTAAAATTATACTATCTTTAAAAGATAGTATAATCTGGATTACGATCTGATTTCTGGAATTAGTTTTTTTAATGTTTTTTCCTTCTTATAATTCATGTTGATATATTTAATTACTGTTTAGAATATTTAAATTTTAAATTAGAAATTGTTCAATTTTGATTATTATTTATGATTATTTTTAAATTATTTCTTGAATTGAAAACAACTGATTAATTGAATTAGATCTTCGATCAACGACGTACTGGAACATAGACTGCTATTCTACACAATGACTCCTTGAGCAGTTTCAATGGGACGTTTACGATTACCTGCCAAATAGTCCTGACATCGAGGGACATTGATCGTTTCCCTGAAGTGAAGAAGTGGCAAGGTTTACCCCAGTGAACTACACAAAAACTCTCAGCAAAATTGCGAAAATTTAAGAAAAAGTTGCAGAAAAGTGAAAATCATTCGTAAAATTATTATAATTTTATACTTTTTTGAAAACCCACATAAAAAGGGTTTGAACTTTTACATATTACTCGAGATGTAATATTAATTAAATCTTTACATTGTACACAGAAAAAAGTTATATGAAGTTGTAAGTTGAATCTCAGTGAAAAAATTTTTAATTACGTTCGTATAGACAACTTTTTTAATCTTACAGAAAAGCTTTTGAGTATGAATTCAACTCTTTGCTCCTTTGATTTCATTATGAAAATTCTTTTAGAAAGAGTTAAAGCATACTTTAATCACTTTTCTCCTTTTAAATTAACGAATCAAACGCATTTCACTTTTCCTGTACGTTTATATTTTCAATAATATACACTACCGAAGAATTTTCTTAAAACGGTCTTCGCTATTACATTAACTAAGATTGTAATAACATTTTTCCTCTAAAAATGAAATAGAAATAGTTAAAATAAAAATTAGTCACCCACATCCGTGGCCTAGTGGTGCGAGTGCTAGACTATCTCACGGTAAATAGAAGAGACGGTAGGGGTCACGCGCATGTCAGGCCGTTATGAGTACATACCGTCACTAGCAAATGACGTCACGGGTGCGGAAAGCACCAGTTTTTCAACTTTGCTCTTTTACATTCAAGACTAATATTGGGATATAATAATTATGGTTTGTTTACTATAATAATAACAGCGAGAAGGATAATGAGAGTGAGAAGGATAAAGAAATTTAATGAAATGTACGTAAAATACGAGTATAAATAGGTAATTACATGTCTTTTTGTTAACCATTGGAGTAAACAGATTGTCTGTTGTGAATTGTTGTCTGATAGTCTATGGTTGTGAATATTTAATAGTAAGGCCTTAAGTTATATGATAAGTTTTTCCCCGTAAAAGTTCAGTAATTTTTTCTCGCAGACAAGTTTTCGTTTCTCAACTCTATAAAATCTTCAGATTATTTTGCGTTGTAGGTTCAGTGTGAAATAGGATTTTCATTAGCAATAAGAGGTTCATAACAACCATAATTTATCCTTGCAAAACAAGAAATTCTACTATTTTCTCTATTTTCATGTTTCAAATTTCTTCCGAAGTCGCTAAAATTTTAAACAGTTTCGCGAGTTGGTATCTTATGATGTGAAACTGCAGACAATTTTAAACTTTTTGTAGCATTTAAGTTACAAAGTTCAGATTTTTAATCGCGTTCGACGTCACAGTCTTCAACATAAGCACCACAATCACGCGCAGAATCAACCGAAAAATTGTCTGCACGTCGGCAAGCATGCAATCATGCTTTTCTTAAGGTTTCATTTTTCGGAAAACGGTGAAATTAAAATCTTTCATGTATATTTTGTTCATTGTTGGCACAACACAAAACAATTTTCAAAGTAATTATACTAGAACTCACTAGATATAAACACGTACTAAATATTATCAACAACAAAAAAATTAAATACATAATAACTTTTAGTAGGCCTAAATATTTAATATTTTTATTATCAATAATATATTTGATTAAAATAACTGCACAAAGAATTCACATAATGCCGTTAGTTGCTAATTAGACGGACTGAAAACATTCACAAATACCGAATTAATACAAACAGCTGGCCGTGTTACAAAGCACCGGTGACGTCATTGGCTACTGCGCATCCTAACGTGACCCCTAACGTTTCCTCTATTTACCGTGGACTATCTAGTGAAAAGAGGTTGGTACCGGGTTCAATTCCTAATTAGGGTATAGAATTTTTGTTGTTTAGGTCATCAGCCAAAAGGCTGGTTTGAATCTGCAGAGGATTTACTAAGTAAAACGAGGAGTGAGGTGGTTTACTATTGCCTTCCTGAGTGGAAAAGTACGCTTATCAGCATGCCGGGCCCCCTAAAAAGCACATATTTTCCACTCTGCAAATGACACCTTCACTTCATTCACCACAGGGTCTGGCTGTATAATAAAATTCATTACTTTCAGAGGAGATAAATCTGATTAGTGTTTTTTACACCTCTGCCTCTTCTGTTCTTAAATGATTTAGTCATTTAATTGACTGACAATGTAATAAGAAACAGAACTATTTATTTTAGCCCTGCAACTAACAGATTGAGTGTAAATAATTTGGGTTTCCACCTGTCTGTTGTGGACAGTGTTATAGAATTAATAGATGTTAAAATGCACCGATCTAATTGAATACCCTATACAGCCACTAATAATCTAAATAGTTGATGTGTTTTCATATCATCTCAAATGACTCTCACGTTGTATTTTATACTTTGTAACAACACAAAATAGTGGATTAACGAAAACAAAACATTTTTGAAATATTATTAATAGAAACATTTTTCTTTGTATTGATAGAATCGAAATATTGTAAATAGAGCGGTTATTTTTATACCATGTTACTGACCTACGTTGAAGAGCCTATAATATATATATATCTTTTAACTTATTTATTTACAATCAGCCTTTGCAATGTGGCTTTAAGCAAATCATTATAAAAGAACTAAACTAACGTGAATGAAGTAAACAGCCTTCGCTCTCACTCCAACTAAATAAAATTAGAAAATTAAGTTAATAACAAACTAAGAAAAGTTGCAAAGTTATAAAATTAACAATAACAATGTAAAAGAAATAAATAATAGAAAAGTAAAATAAAATTATATTTTGAAATTTCACTTTAGATTAAAAAGTAGTGACGAAGATGAATGGTGAATTTAATTTCGTGTATAGATTAAAAACGTTGGTCTAAGCCGAGGATGTGATGACTTTTGAGTCGCTTTGTTTCCTCACTGTTGTCCAGCAAATTTAATGCCAGATGGTTCTGGTGATCGTTTAATCTAAGCCTGTAATAATGCGTGAAAATTTGTACTAGTTGCCTTAAATTTTTAAGTTTAATTGAGTACTGTAACCATAAAACATTAAACTGTTTGAAAATTACAATAACCTGAAAAATAACATACTGATGTAAGTAATAAACTTACAAAGTGTGCTGGCGCAATTAAAAATTCATTATTAAATCATTATGTAATAAAAAAAAATATTTTATTAATAGAGGTTCATTATCAAACAAAACATTTCGTTTTCTCATTATCGAATAGTTTACAGAGCACTTGAAAAAATCCTTTTTTTTTGTTAAAATGATACATTTATCCACTTTAAAAAATTTGTTTTTTAATTGTGACTAAAACATTTATTTATAATCAACATAATATTACGTACATTGGTTACTGTTTTAATCAATGTAATTTAGCCGTTACATAAAACGTTACTTAAGTGCCGCGTTTGTTAGAAGCGATTTTTTGCACAATTCTTTGCAACAAGAAAAATGTATTTTCAAAGCGAGAGTCTGCAGTCAAAAACATATAAAATATTTTTATTATACTGTATTTTTTGCTAAATATTTAGTCCGAATTGTTTTGAATAAAATTTTGTATATTGCCGACCGCTTTGGCGTAACTACTCGGCTCTCATCATACGGTCGTGGGTTCGAATCCCACTCAAGCACATATTTTCATACGTTACAAAAAATCATTTCATCCTCACACAGTAACACCCCAATATTGTCGCTAATGACATTTGCAGTTGATGCGACGTTAAATACAAAAAAAAATTAAAATATTAAATTAAAAATATTAAAGTATTTTTAAAAAAGAATAATTAAATTGTTACTATGGTAACGTCCATAATTTTATTTTTGAAAATGTGTTCCATTTAAACGTTAATACGTTCTTTTAGAGCTAAGATATTTCGAAGTGTTTTTTTTATCAAAAGCTTGTTTTATCTCTTATATTGTTAATTTAATACAGAACCAGCACTATGAACATTTTAGTCAGGTATTAAATTCAAGCTTTTGTAGCTGTTTTCACATTTCAGTGCCTTATTTCCGAAAATTATTATGTTACTGTTTCATAAATACTAAAAATTTGTTGTGAAACACACGGACTTTCTCTTCCTAATTCAGATAATGAACAATATAACTTTATAATAAACATAGGCCTATGCACCGTTAAAACCCGTATTCATTTAGTCAGTTACCTACCTACCCAATCCAACAGTAGCCTATACACCCATTCTCGGTCACATTGTAAAAAATGAATCAGTATTCTTAACACTTCATTAGTTTTTTGTTTTGTTTTACGTCGGTTTGTTTCTCAATTTCTACTTATCCAGACGGTGGAGAATGAAAAAATGCCAGACTTGACCGGGAATCGATCCCGGGACGCCAGCGTAGAAGCCAGTTGTCCTAAACACTACGCCGACGGGCCGGCCAGCTCGTAAGTTAACCATTGTGGTGTTCCTATTGTGGTTTTCCTTTTATTTATTATGAAAATAATAAAATTCTGCATATCTTAATTTAAAAATACCAGGATTTTGCTTTTTTAGTGCTTGTTTAGTCACATTGGACCACTTTAATCAATTTGGAAGCTTTCAGTTTCTTTTTGGGGTGATATTCTTTCATGTTCTGAGCACGCTTTTGTTTGGCTGCTTCTGAAAATTCCCTCTTCTTATATTCTCTTATCTGTGTCGTAAGCCGATGGTTGTGGTCCTTGATGATCTGCTTGTATTTGGGTGATTTTTCCGTTAGATCTTCGAGAGTTGTCCAAGTTCTTGTGAATCCTTTTGATTTCTTTGTGCCGCATGCATTCGTTAACAGCGTCCGTTTTCCGCCGCATTGCATGGTCAATTATTCTGCGTAAAATCTCGCTTTTATTTTACGTCCAATTATTTTTATTTCCATTAATAATAAATCTGACGCTAAAAAGAGGTATGAATAGATAACAATGCATGATTAAAAAATATCAGACCTGCCAGGGATCGAACTCGGTACACCAACAGACCGTCCACAGCACCATGAAAACCGTTCGAAAAACGGGCATTTTAGCTAGTATAAAATAAAACTGGACCAAATACTGATCCTTTTTCAGTAAAATTTATAACTACTTGATTAATAGTTGGTAAGTTATTGCAATTTAGTTTACCGTTTGTGTTATTGTGACAGTAATTCAGTGATGAAAAGGAAGAGAATGGGCACAATTATTTATGTTATAATAAATTCTAATCGAAAACGTCATAAACTAAATTACAGTTAATAGTTGTGTGGTAAATTCATGAAGCTGTTGTTATAAACCCAGATTGAAATTCTGTTGCAACGTTAATTAACGGTTGTATGTATTTTCTGACTGCAATAATCAATGCATATCCACAGGAAGTTCAAAAAGTTCACTTAATTTTATAAACAATATGTATTGATTTCAAATTGCCATATAAAAATATAATTTAAATAAATATGTAATTTCTTTTCATTATATTTACAACTTAAAAATGTAATAACGACTAAAATTCCACCTTAATGTAATTTTTTCGAATTATATCAAACATCATTTCTCTCCGTTTCAAAATACCTCATAAATACGCAGTACAAAGCCTTTTCCAAAACTATATATCACCCTGTGTATTGTTTTACGTGACAATAAAAACATTTATTAATTTATTTTTAATTTGTTTGTTATCAGTCTCTCGACTGGTTTGATGAAGTTCTCCAAGCTGTTCTATCTTGCGCAATTCGTTTTATATCTACATACCTGTAACACCCTACATCTTTTATAATTTTCTTTGTATATTCTAACCTTTGCCTCCCCTTACAATTCACTCCCTCAATATTACCTTCCATTATTGATAGACCAATACCTAAATTTCTTAGATATGCCCCACTAGACTATCCCTTCTTTTGGTAAGATGTTTCAATATACTTCATTTTTCATCCACTTACCAAAGAACCTCTAAATTACTTATTTTGTCCACCCACCTAATCTGTCAAATTTTCTTATAACACCACATTTCAAAAGCTTCTATCCTTTTACTTTCTACAGCCCTTAATAACCCACATTTCACTCCGTTATAATGGTACACTTACATGGTGTTTTAAGAAATGTTTCCTAATCTGTAACTCAATGTTTGTAGTCAGTTAAACGTATTTCATTTCAAAGGCTTTTCTAGATTGAGCAATCCTACTTTTGATATCACTTGTGCTTCTACCATCTTTTGTTATTTTACTACCTAGATAGCAGAATTCCCCAACGTCCTGTATGTTTTCGTAGCTTACTTTTAAATTTCCCATCTCTTCTAAACCACTCTTGCTGCTGCACAACATTTTCGTTTTATTCTAATTAATTTTCATGAAGTAATCCTTTCTCATGATCTCATCCATTCCATTTATGATATCCTTTAGTTCTTTCTTTGTCTCGGCTAATATTACTATATCATCGGCGAATCTCAGCATTTTTATTGTTTTCCCTTGAATTTTTATTCTTAAGTCAAATATTTTCTTTCACTCTTCTATATAAAAGTTAAAAATTAGTGGTGACAATGAACATCCTTGTCGTACACCTTTTCTTACAGCAGCCTCTTATTCGTACCCTTCAATTCTCAAAACAATCATTTGATTCTTATACAGAGCGTAGATAACTTTCCTTTCTTTGTATTTAATTCATAGCCTTTTCAAAGTTTTATTTTTAATATTGAATTTAAACCTAGAAAGGTAGCGCACGTCAATTTCAGGTATAGCTACTTCCACAATTTTTGTTTCCTCCTCGCCTTCGTCCAACGTGCTGGCACGTATGTTCAGCTGTGCTTAGTTTATTCGAGTTTGAGTTGAATATCATGCGAGTTAGTCGTTTTTGCGTACATTGATTTCAGTTTTAATATTTTGAAACTGTCAGTGTCTGTTTTATACGTAAAATCTACTTGTTAATACACATAAGCTAATGCTAACATTCGTCAATATTAATGTACCAGTATAATATTAGTATAATATTAGTCAATATATATAAATACGGTACACATAATGTAAATACGACTACATATAATATATACTAATACAGTCAATAATATACCGAGAGTACCGCGAAGAGATTGCTATGTTTGAATTAATATGCCTAGCATATCGTACACTCTTCAGACTGGAAACTTTACAGTTGTAATAAATAGATATGTAAAAAAGTAACCTCGAGTTTGATTTGCTTATGACTAATCAAAATAAAATGGCCGAAAGTAATTTTATCAGTCTAACTATTTCAAATTGGTGATTTATTACAATGTTACTTAAGTAATTAAATGAAAGTGATAAATTATTAAAGAACACAATTTGTTTCATTAACCTTTTTTTGAACTGATGTCCATCAATAGCTATGCACTGATAGCAATGAAACAAAAATGAGTCATAAGTGGTTTTGAAAAATTGCGAGGTATGAACGTAAAGTTTCTCTTCAATCAACCTCATTAATTCATCTTCTGTTGCAAATGTGTGCGAATAAACTTTTTTCTTCAAAAAACCCCATAGGAAAAAATCGCAAACAGAAGAAGAATATGTACTTTTTCACATATCTATATTTTATTATAACTGTAAATTTTCCAATCTGTAGAGTGTGCAATACGTCCGGCATATTAATTCAAAATAGTAGCTTCTTCGTGGGACATCCAGTATATAATCTTATATATATTGACGATATCGTATTATTAGTCGAAACAAAGAGAGAACTAAAAGATATCTAAGTAAAATGGAGATTATGAGAAATTAATCATGAAAATTAATAAGAACAAAACGAAAATGTTGTACAGCAGCAAGAGTGGTTTAGAAGAGATGAGAAATTTAACAGTAAGCAACGTAAACATACAGGAAGTTAGGGAATTTTGCAGCCAAGGAGTAAAATAACAACGCATGCTAGAAGCACAAGTGATATCAACAGTAGGATTGCTCAAGCTAGAAAAGCCTTTAAAATGAAACCATTTTACAAACAACAAACATTTATTTACAGATTAAGGAAATTTCTTACTATGTTTGGAATGTAGAATTGAACGGGAGTGAAACGTGGGTGATAGGGGCTATTGAAAGGAAAAGATTGAATTTTTTGAAATGTGGTTTTATTGGAAAATGTTAAAGATTAGATGGGTGGACAAAATAAGTAATTTAGAGGTTATGAGACGAGTGGATGAAAAGAGAATTATATGGAAATATCTCACCAGAAGAAGGGATTGGCTAGTGAGGCATACATTCACCTTTCTGAGACTGTAGGCAATCTCAGTTGCTCTGGTAGTTACCAGCTTTAAGGGGAGCAGACTGATTTTAATAAAAAATTTTGATTTTTCAATTTTACTATATATTGATCGATCGCTTCCCCCTATTTAAATTGATATATAACACGACGTTTGTTGCTTTTTCTGTTGAGAAAAATTATGTTTTTACGTTGATGGGGTACGTAGTGTTTATTTCGATATTTTTTCACGTTTTTCATTCTTGTAAATTGAGATTAATATAATCATGTTACTCCTCTAACATTACGGAGATCGCGTTTACATAAAAACGATAATTTCTAGAACGCGCAGGAATCAGCCGTAGAGCAAATATTGGTGTGTTTTTGTTTGGAAGTTAATGCCAATTGACAATAGGTGTTTCTGTTATGGTATTATGCTTTTACTATATCCGCATATTGTATTTTTTGACTTTAGGTACACATATTTTAGGAACCATCCCACCTAGGAGTGTGAAATTTCACACACTACATTTTAGTACTAAGGTGTGTATTTACTCCAGAGGTATTTCAAAAATTTTGAAGTTTTTATTTTTTGGGTGTGTTTTTCATAAAAAAATTTGGGGACATTTGAAAATTTTTTGAGAATAAAAATCATTTTTAGATTGGATGAAGATAAATGAAAAAGCTCTGGTACAAATTTGTAAAACGGTACTGTAGAAAAGTGTGCCAAAGCTCAGCTTTGTAGCTTTAACGGTTTCTACAAAAAATCTACCTAAGTTAGTATTACAGGTATAGGGATAATGAAAATGGTCTGCTCCCCTTAAAAGCCTATAGCAAACGTATTTATAAAGTGATTTGTTCGGTTCATACATCAAATTACGTGCCTTGAATGGCTCTATAAATTCATATGAATTACTATGCAAATGTATTGATAGCAAGGTTGAAACGATGGTTGTAAGTTGCCAAAATTCTTTTGAAGTCGTCCTATCTTCAAGACAATGTAACTTATGGAATATTTCATCTATAAGATCCGTAGAACTACCAACTAAATCAGAATAATGTGTAGATTCTATAAAATCAAATCTTTCGTCCTACGTGCAACTGTTGACGTGGTATGCGGAAATTTTGAGAGTAACTTAAACATTGTCTTTCTTTGTCAAGGCTCCCACGACCTATTTTTTGGCTTATTAAAAACCCTATTCTTTTACCACAACTACACAATTTTGTATTTGTATTTTTTACTGTATTTGTGTTAAAAGTCAATACTATTCACAAACGTAATGTGAACAAGAGGGTAGGGAATGGCAGGAATTTTACAAAGCAACACTGTTCGAATATCACAGATTCTGTTCCCACTATGCGCGTTGCAAATTTCAAACTGCAATTATTAGGGTTAAAGTTACTCTAAATTAATTGTAAAACATGGTTTTATTCACGAAAATGTCTTCAAAAAAAAACGTTTTGTACAATTTCATGACAAACTTAAATTTTAGCACGTTACAGCCAAAAATATAAAATAACCTACAAATTTTTACGCGCGAAAGTGTTTTGCCCGCTGTAGCTAGCGAAAAGCGCAACCGATTTTTATGTTTTTAAATCAAACATAACCATACATGTTGTATAAAATGTCTGTAATTTTTTAATAATTTTCTATCAGTTAAACCTTAGTTAAATAAATTTATTTGGAAGCGTGTTTTGACGTTTGAACATTCACTATAGAATACGACGAAAAACACGCCGTCGCAGAAAGGTTAAGACATCCAGGCATTGCTCTATCAACAATGGAGGGTAATATTGATGGAGTAAATTGTAGGAATAAACTTGCGCAAGATAGAGCAGCTTGGAGAACTGTATCAAACGAGTCGAGAGACTGATGACAAAAAATTATATAATAGCCTATTTAGTCAATATATCCAAGAAGTCATTGCAGCTTCTACAATCAATTTTTAAAAAATCGTAGAAGCCATTTTTGAGAAAATCGCAAAACAGCGAAAAATGACACTAATAAACTACAAATTTCGGTTGGCCGATTTTAATAAAAATGTTCGTTCCGGATCCTCTAGTGGTACCGAACTTAAGTTTTAAGTTTCAACTTTCTACGATGTTCCGTTCTTGAGATATTCTGTTCACGCACAGACCAATCGCTAAAAAACATGTTTTTTGGGTTCAGGGGTTCGCAAATGTGTATATCCGGTGACAACTCAATTCCGAAAAATCGACATGAAAACAATACTTTCCTTCCTATAAATAAATAACATATATAGGCAAGAGAAAGTAAAAATAGGTGGGACTAATAAAACATATATTGTTTAGAGATAAAGAATGCAACGGGTAAAATTTACCTTTTTTTTGTCATCAGTCTCTCGACTGGTTTGATGCAGTTCTCCAAACTTTCTATCTTGCGCAAGTCGTTTCATATCTACATACCTGTAACACCCTACATCTTTTGTAATTTGCTTTATATATTCTAATCTTTGCCTCCCTCTACAATTTACTCCCTCAATATTACCCTCCATTATTGATAGCCTAATACCTGGATGTCTTAGGATATGCCCCACTAGCCTATCCCTTCTTTTGGTAAGATGCTTCCATATACTTCTTTTTTCATCCACTCGCCTAAGAACCTCTAAATTACTTATTTTGTCCGCCCACCTATCGCTACCCATAATTTACCTATATATTTAGATTTATATTAGCGTAAAATACATATTTTACGCTAAAATTTACCTATCGCTACCCATAATGTAATTGTGTACAACAATACCCGTCTAGGGTTAAAGAAAATTTGACTTTTGAGCAACCAGTGAAATTAAATTTATTACAGATGACAATATCGATTTGTTACAATGCACTACATTTTACGATAAATTTAAATTTAACCAATTAAGTAAATTAAATCTGATAAGTTCTGATATATGTATTAAATTCTATTTAATGTACTACTCCACCTCTAATTATGTCCACTGGCATTTTGTAATCGCATTCTCTAAATTATTCTCAACAATATTAATGATCAAACTGTGGTAATTACATATCAATTTACAAAAGTTTTAGTAGTTTTTAATCTGCAAATTACGTTTTTATTCATTCTGATCTCTAAAGATTACTTTTATATAGTTCAGACTCCTTTAATCTTAATAATAGGTGTGGCTATTAACTAACGATATTGACGTCGTAAAAAATTTTATTTTCATTTTATACATAATCACTTATTGTCACTTTCAATATACACTGCTTTTCTATCTTTATAACGCCCAATGCGAATTTTTAATTGTTGAAAACAGTGCTGGAAGTCATCTTCTGGCAGCTCCTTCAGGACACGTGCCGCTCAAAAATGTTTGTTCTGATACTTTGTACGCGACTGAAAATGACCCAAATTTTTCGGAAACGATAATAACATGTGAAGAAACGTGGTTTTTTACTTATTATCCGGAAACGAAGCACCAATCCATGAACTAGAAGAGCCGAACTTTACCGAGAGCCAAAAGAGCTGGAATGAGTAAGTCAAAATTTAATGCAATGATATTTATTTTTTTTTTATATCCATGGGATTGTGTACCTTTGCTGGGTTCCTGAAGGTCAAACAATTAATAAATATTACTATCTTGAGGTACTTTCTAAACTACGGACGTCAAAGAGTAAGGAGAAAACGCCCCGAAATGTGGAAGGACAAACCATAGGTTTTCCACCAAGACAATGCGCCAGCTCATTGCGCGTGATCTGTAAAGAGATTCCTAGCCAAGTACAGCACCTCAGTGTTAGAACATTCACCTTATTCACCGGATCTTGCGCCAAGTGACTTGTACCTGTCCCCTAAGGTCATCTCTCTTCATTAAAAGGGGCAAGATTTGAGTCTGTTGAAGCTGTAAAAGAGAAAGCGGCACGTGTTCTAAAGGAGCTGACAGAAGATGACTTCCAGCACTGTTTCCAACAATGGAAAATTCGCATGGAGCTTTATAAAGATAGAGAAGGAGTGTATATTGAAGGTGACAATAAGTGATTATGTATAAAATAAAAAAAATTTTTTACAACGTTAGACCCGTTATTTAATAGCTACACCTCGTATACTACATATAAATTGTCGTAAAATGCATTCTACGGCCAAAAGCTTAAAATATCCATTTATTGCAGATTTTCATGAAAAAAAGAGAATCGCTAATAACCGCTAAACTAAGCGTTATGCAAAAAAATATTTGAAACAAACATTGTTGGTGGTTTAAATTTTCTACATATTTTATTTTATACACTTTTGCACTTAAATGCATATTAAGGCCACAATCTTAATAAAACTTTTTTTCTACGAGAGGACAGCCTTCCCAACAATTTCAGCAGACATGGCCCCTACCCTATCTTGTAGAGCATAAACAGTGTAGTAAACGCGGTGATTTAAAAAAAAATCGTTGGAGCCTTTTTTGTGAAAATCGCAAAAAAGTGAAAAATGACTCGAATAAACTACTACTGCCGGTTTCCCGATTTTGATGTAAATGTTTGTGTCGGTTTCTCTAGTGGTATCTAACTTAAGCTTCAAGTATCATTTTGTACGATGTACCGTTCTTGAGATATTTTGTTCACACGGACGGACACACACACACACACACACACCAATCGCTAAAAACATGTTTTTTTTGGTTCAGGGTGTTTCCACGAATACACTCCTCTCACCCTTAACATCACAAATAGACAAAAAACAATAAAAAAATCCTAGCAATTGTCAAGTTGTTGTAATGAGGTAAATATATTTTTAATTAAATGTGTCACAAACACAGTACCAATTTTTAAATTAATTTTACTAATTTATTAAGGTAGAAAAATTTTCGTATTACATAATTTAAGGTGACCTGAGTAAGTGAAATTTAATTAGAGAAAAATTTAATCTGTTTTTAAATTGGATTTCTGTGGTTTTCCTTCAATCAGTTCAACTACAAATTGTAATTTGATTGGTTATAACTGCTGTAGGTAAGCCTATCTCGTTTTTGCATATTTTTTTAATAAGCTTTCTATTTACCGTGTGTTTTTAAATCTGTAATATCTTGGTGAAAACCCGATGTAACAATATACTTAGAAAATATTTAATTTAACTAAAGATTTTTTGATTTCCAGGTAAAAATAGATCGTTCAGAAACTGCTCTTATTTCATAGCTAATATTTAAGGCATTAACTGTGTTTATACCTGCGGTATAATTTTTCCAAACAATCGAGATCCTTAATTTCACCTCTATTCTGGAACATTGTAGAAGGAATCCGAATAAAAACAAACGTTTCTAATAGTTTTAATTCCTTGGAATTCTTATTCAAAACAACGCAAATCATTATCTTTATTCAATGCACAACACATCATAAATACATATTTTCTTACAATGAACAATTCATTCCCTTAGATATTTCCAAAATATCACTACTGTACAATGGTACAGTATTTTTGAAACAAGTAGATTTTATTGATGTTAAAGCTGTTTTAGATTTTTAAATTAACTAGCATATTTATTTGTACGCAATCTGTTAGTTCCAGGGCTACAAAAAATAATTATGTTTCATATCACATGGTCAGCCAATTAAATAACTGAATCATTTTAGAACAGGAAGAACAGAATAGGTAGAGGTGTAAAAGACACTAATCAGAGTTATAACCTCTGAAAGTATTGAATTTCATTATACATTCAAACTTTGTGGTGAATGAAGTGAAGGTGTCATTTGCAGAAAATATGAGCTTTTCAGAGGGTTTGTCATGCTGATAAGCAAACTTTTCAACTCAGTGAGGAAGGTAGAGTAAGCCATCTTACTCCTCGTTTTACTAGGTAAAATCTCTAAAAATTTAAACCAGTCTTCCGGTTGATGATCTAACCAAGTAGGCCTATATTTAAAAATTTAATATACAGACGAATTTCAATATAGCGAACTTCGATATAACGAAAACCTTGATTATACGAACTTTTTTCTGCACCGTGACATATTTAAACTATATGTAAATTTAACTCGATTTAACGAATAAGTACCTTAATATAACGAAATAGTTTTATGCAATAAGTACGAAGTGACACGCTGTATCATGATTTCTCTGTGACTTTTAAGGTAGATTCTTTTGATTTTCGTCAACTGGAAACGTCAGTAACGAAGTTACTCTAGAGAATTTCACCACGGTTGATGAACAGATTACTGTTAGTGATTTTCCAAACGTTGACGACATACTTCACGGTGTTAGTAAGTCCGCTAACCGGGATGATGAAGAAGAAGATGATGAAAACTGCGAAGACCAGCAACAGGAGAGAAAACATACCGACGACGAGGCTGTACAGTCATTAAAAATAATTAGGTTTGGGGTACAGCTTAAAGATGACAGTAATTTTGAAAATTTACATAAATGTGAAACTTTTTTTGAACGTATTGCTTTATTCAAACACAAGAAACAACGGAAAATAACTCACGTTTTCAAGGCGTAAATAAACATTTAAAATAATGTAATTAAATATTCTAAACAATACCCGGCAATATAAAAATCTAAAGAATGCATTTTAGTCCAGGCTGTGAGCTCGCTCCCGTTAGCAAAATTATTCGGACTCGGTTTCTTTGCACTATCTTATTCAAAATTGGTCCCTTATAACCAATCCGCAAGAAACCACGGGCCACCGTGGTCGAGAAATTTTTTAAACAATTTTTTTTAAACAAATTGCAAAAATTGGTTTTTTGGCCGCGGACAAAATTTTTTCAGGTTTTTTGGATCATTCTGAACAATAAAAGTCCTTAGTAACTTTTCTCTATAGTTAATAGTTTTCGAGTTATAAGCAATTTAAAATTTGAAAAACGTAAAATCAACCATTTTCAATCCTCTATATCTCAGTTAAAAAACATTATTTTTTAAGTTAGAAAGTGCTTAAAGTAAAGTTTAAATATCCTTATACAAGATTCTGATGTCTTTTTTGAAATTATTTTATTGCAAAACCTTTGTTTTAAACAGTTAACAATGCGCGCGCGGCGCGTACCGCGACCACGCGCTGCATGTTGCGTCTCTCTCGCACTAGCGCTGTGTATACGTACCCGATGGATTTTTCGCCGACGCTTGAAGTTATACCTAATTAAAAAGTTAAACCTAATTGTACGCGCCGCCAAAAGCATTTAGCGGCCAAAAAACCAATTTTTGCAATTTGTTTAAAAAAAATTGTTTAAAAAATTTCTCGACCACGGTGGCCCGTGGTTTCTTGCGGATTGGTTATAAGGGACCAATTTTGAATAAGATAGTGCAAAGAAACCGAGTCCGAATAATTTTGCTAACGGGAGCGAGCTCACAGCCTGGACTATTTAGGATTAGTGTTTTTATTAGCGATTTAAATAAAGTTAGTGTATTTATCTTTTGTGTTAGTGTTTTGAAGAAATATGTACTAAAAATAAAAATACAGTATTAAGCTACATATGAGTTTCAGATGCTCTTCATTATAGCCAAGATCTATGTACGAGGTAAGTTCGTACTTGAAATCATTACATACTTTTTGTACTATTATTAACCATATTACATAAAACATGATCAATAAAAAAATTTATTTACTAGTTTAGACGTGTCTATTAAGAAACTTTACTGTATTTAATTCATCATACAACTTGATAAGAAGAATTCGTCAATAAAAATGTGCTTGGAAATTCTTGTTACTTCGGTATAACGAATACCTCGACTTAACGAATTTTTTCCCAGGATTCTCAAATTCGTTATGTCAAAGTTCGACTGTATATATATTTAATAAATTGTATAAAAAATTTTTAGTAAAGGATTCAGTAGAGAGTAAACGCGGTGTGCAGTTGTATTTGTTCACTCCTTAACAGAGAAAATCGCAGAGAAAGTAACAGATTGATATATGATAACATTGTTTCTCTAGATTAGAGAATAAACCCCGTACGAGTTTACTTTCTATCACTGATATCCTATCTCTGACGTACTACCTTATACAGTATAATATTCCTGGCGCTGAAATTATGCAGTGCTTTGAAATAAGAACTGTGACACAAAATCTTCAGTGACTTCAAATACAGTAAAACCTTCCTTAACGGACACCTCCATTTTTCTGACCCCTCTAATTAGCGCACTTTTTTTACGGTCTTGATCCCATGAGATTTTAATAAAAATCTCCCAAATCTGGACACTTTTTATTCAAGTATTTTTTTACAATATATGTTATATAAAAGTAATGTTATTTTTTAAAATATATCAATTAATATTAGTAAAATGATTGTAAGTCTGTAAGTATTTGGCAGTAAATTGCCAACATCATAACAGAAATGTCTTGTTAAATTAATGACTTTGTTTTTTACTTTCTCTTGTCTATATGAATATAAAGGAAGGAACGTAGGCCAATTGTATTCATGTCGATTTTTCAAAATCGAGTTTTCACCGGATCTACACGTTCTCAGACCCCCGAAACCCAAAAACATGTTTTTAGCGATTGGTGTGTGTGTGTGTGTGTGTGTGTGTGTGTGAACGGAATATCTCAAGAACGGAATATCTCAAGAACGGAACATCGTACAAAGTGGAAACTTGAAACTTAAGTTAGATATCACTAGAGAACCCGGCACGAACATTTTCATCAAAATCGGTTAACCGGAAGTGTAGTTTATTCGTGTCATTTTCACTTTTTGCAATTTTCTCAAAAACGGCTCCAACGGTTTTGTTTAAATAGCCTCATATACTAAATTTTTATGCTCTACAAGATAGGGTAAGCGCCATGTCTGCAGAGATTCTTGGAAATGCTGTTTTCACGAAAATTGTTTTTTTAAGCTTGCGGCTTTATACATTTTAGCGTAAAAACGTATATAATAAAAGTTGTAGAGGATTGAAAATTCTACAACTTTTATATTAATCATTTTTTGTTTAACGCTTAGTTTAGCGGTAATTAAGGATTTTCTGTTTTTGTTTCACGATAACGTGAAAAAATGAATTTTTTTAAGATTTCAGCCATAGTATGCATTTTTCGATAAAAGTGTATATTATCAAATTGATAGGAAATTAAAAGATCTACAACTTTTACTTAGGCATTTTTCTCTACAGAGCCTAGTTTAACGTAAAAGGGTGATTTTTCGTATTTTTAAGCCAAACTGAGGTTGATTTTCATTTTGCGTCTTTCACTCATGATTAAAATAAGCTTATGTTTTTTGAGGTTAGTTTTTTGTTTACTTCTACTCTTTTATTATTTATGTTAGGTTGTATTGTTCATTATTTGCATTGGCAAGATTAAGTCGTGTGAGTGTTTTACACCACATTTTTTTTTTATTTATATAAAAACCTTCTCAAAGGTATTTTTTTCTAGAACCTACGGCTGATGAATAAAGATTTTGAAAGTAAATTCTTAATTTTTTTAATAATTTTTTGTATGTAAATATTTTAAATTTTTGGGTCACTACAGCATTTTATCGAAATAAATTTTTAAACGAGATAGCGATACATTATGTACGTTGGTAAAGACGATGCACCCAGCGACAGTGAACACATAACTGTAGGATCTACAACGAAACTCACTTATAAGTTAAACAAACTCACTTATGTTTTGTTGTTCACGGGGTCTAAATGGGAGGATACCAAATATAAGACTGAAATGGGGCTCAGAATTGTTAAGAAATGGCTTGATTCAAATTTAACATTAAATTGCCAAAAAACATATTTTCATCCCTTTTCTGCGTCAGTTCAGAAACTACCCACATTTGATAATTTAGAGGTTCACACATGTCCAGAAGATGTGAACTGTTCTTGCAAAGCTGTTCTTTGTCAGCAAATAATAAAGTACTTGGGTATAAAATTTCACTGCCTTCTTAAATGGACTGAGCACATTCATGATCTTTGTCAGCGTCTAAGAACATTGATATTTACGTTCAAAAAACTTTCAGGAGTACTGAATGGGATACATTAAAAATTGTGTACTTATCTATTGTGCAGTTGGTATTAACGAACGGTATAATTGGGTGGGGTGGTACCAATTTAGTTTCTTTGGACTCTGTACAGAAGGTGCAAAAGTTGATCTTACGAATAATCAATAAAAGACAACCAAGGTATCCATCGGAGGAACAGCTTTTCCAAGAACTCAACGTACTTGACATCCGCCAAATATTTGCAAGAGAAGCTCTTATTTTGGTGTATAAAAATATAAACTATTTTACTACAAGAGCACACCATTATAATACCAGGAACAAGGATCTCTTACTATTACACAAGGCCTCAAAAACTTTATATCAAAGGGATTTCTGCTGTTTAGCGCCCAAACTGCTCATCTGCTCCCCTTTTAAGTTAAATATCCCGGACAACTTAAGGTATAAAAAAGCAGCAATCATTTGGCTATTGGAAGTAGGGAGAGAAGCTATAGAAAAAATGGTTACTCCAGGAAACATTTATAATTTTGTGAGCTCTTTTACCGGTTTCGATTTTATTTTTCTATTTTTAAACACTCGTAAATTGTGTTGTTTTGCATATTATATTGTTTTTGTTTTTCATTTGTACAATTATACAATAGCATATTTTTTAATAAAAATGTCTTAGTAGTTTAATTAGTATTTAATTAACTAACTTGAAGTTGTAATTACTAACACACTAATAGATTACCGTAGTAATTGCAGTAGTTAATAAACAAAAAAGCACTGAATTTATCTACCCTTGAACATGCGAAACCATAGTTGGGTGGATTTACTTTCTCACCACGAATTAAAATAAATAGTTTTTAGATTTTCAAAATATAATTAAGTAAATTAACATTTATACTGTAATGATATTTTCTTGTAAGCAATGGGAAAATAAATATCACGACAATTACAGGAATAAATTTTTCTATCAATTTCATAATTTAAATTTACTAAGTCAGTTCTGCTAATGTAATTAGCTCGCTGTTTTTGTATTCTGTTTGCATATTTAATAATGTAAACTTTTTAAAAAATTTGTACAGGTAAAACTTTTCCAATATATCAACTTCTCTATCATTATTATTTTGTTATTTCAATATTTTTTTTAGTTTTTCCAATATTTCAAAATTATTTTATGCAATATTTGTTAAGTGTTTTGAATAAATAAAGTGTTTGGTACAGTGGAAAATTTATATTTCCATTTTTTTAATTGTAATAGTGCCCAGAAAACCTCTTTCTAAATGATCTAGTGGTTTTACAAACATAAATTTTATCGCAATTATTATAATTTATTTCATAAATATCTAGTAAGTTGTTTATATTGTGTTCTTGTATTTTATATCGTAAAGGATGATGCATAATGGTTTGTATGAAATGTTGTAACCTATTTTTGTTGTAATTTTATTTTATTTATGTAATTTTTTATAACCATCCAGTAAATAATAATTTAAAGTTTTATAAAAAGGAAGGAGAATCAGTGAGCCAACAGAATCTACAGCGAATGTTGAACCGGGTGTTGGAGCTTTGTGAAGCGAATGGTTTAACGCTGAATAGGAAAAAACCAAGTTCATGGCCTGAAAGAGAAAAATCGTCTTAAAATATTATATCATTTATTATCACGAAATTTTTAATTAAATGTGCGTATGAAAGAAATTTAAGTAATTTTTGTCATCAATCTCTCAACTGGTTTGATGCAGTTCCCCAAGCTGTTCTATCTTGATAAGATACAAATACGATTGTTTCTTATGTTTTTAATCTGAAAACTTGAATAAATTGGTTCCAGAGCTGTAAATGCAATACTTTCAGAGATATCTTACATAAAACACAAGAATTGGTGCAAAGAAATAACACATTTTTGTGTTTAACGTAAGATTATTTCCATAAATGGAAAATAAAGGTGTATTTACCATTTATGGAAGTAATCTTGCGTTAAACACAAAAATGTGTTATTTCTTTGCACCAATTCTTGTGTTTTATGTAAGATATCTCTGAAAGTATTGCATTTACAGCTCTGGAACCAATTTATTCAAGTTTTCAGATAAAACCATAAGAAACAATCGTATTTGTATCTTTGTAACTACCGTTAACATTTTTATACGGCCTTACTTCACCGAGGGAACAGAGTTCTAGGTGAAATTTTTCGCTAGCCGTAACTCGCTAACTAAGCGTTTTCAGGCGTATGTTTATACGATCTTTTTTCTTATTTTTCGCTACAGAATGAGATCCCAAGATATTTCCGCACAGTTTTGAATCACCCGGTATATAACACTATAATAATGACTATTCAAATAATATAAAAAAATTGAAGAACATTAGGATTTTACCGAGAAAAAATTAAGCAAAATAACATACCAAAATGAAGCCATGAAAGAAAGATAGGGAGCATTTTTGGAATTAATAAAATAAAAAGAGAAGAAATAAAACTGAATCTCCGAACTAATACCAAAAAATTTAGAGGAGAAAATCCATACATGATTATCGTTGCAATAAAATGACAAAAATGAAAATAAAAAATATATAATATTGTATTAAAACTTATAAGGCTATACTGAATCCAACTCTTTGGAGTAACATCTCAAAAAGTAACATTTCAAGAATTCAAGCCTTCCACCGTAATCTCAACAACAGTTACAAGTACCTCTTACTCCATTCAAATTTAACACTTCACAACCATCTAAAGAAATCACTGAATCGATGTATTCAAACTTTTATGGCCGACTAAACCCCATTCAAATTCTTTAATACAACAGTCATTAAGAACAAAACATACCTCAAATAAGAAGACTATAAAAAATAAAATGGAGTTATGATCTACTAAATTAAAAGTAAAACAAAATACAGTCAATTCCAGATAATTGGGGCACATCGGGACCGAAGCATTTTGGGCCAATTAAACGGCTGGCCCTAATAAACGAATTTGTAAACTGTGGAGTGTATACGATACTGTATTTTATTAAAATTATCACATACATACATTTTACATGCAAGTTTTATCCATATACACACAAAACAAATAAAAGGATAACAGAACAATGATTAACTTTTTAGCAAAACCTTTGTCTTGGTTTTAAGCATAGGACCATTGACACTAACACCTTGCGAAGTTACAATGGCGAACCGTTCATTCAACGCTTCTCAATAAGTGGATCCTTCCTTCACGTTTTGTTTTCTGAGATGTTCCATGATCTTTTAATGCCCACTCTTGGCGTATTTTCTTTTCTCGTAACACGATACAAGTTATCGTAATTTTTGGTACACCGGTTAGTTTCGATAGTTTACGTTGGCTTAATTTAGATGGATACGTTTTTATTTTGTCGAGAAGCTTTAATCGTTCACACAGACTTATCGTTACGCAGCATTTAACTCACAAAGACGTAAGTAGTACTGTAGTACTGTACGTAGTAAGTACTGTACTGTCAGCCTACGCATAAAAATATCAACAAAATGTGTGAAACGAATTGGAATTTTAAAAAAATAAAAAAGTATGCCTGCAGATAACTAAACAACCAACTCGATAAACAGTGTGTTACATTACACTCATGAAATCACAAAAAATGATGAGAAGCAAGGAATTACGAACGTTCTATGTACGTATGACAAGTGACAACTAACCATGAGTTGCAAGGAGGCTATACAGCTTGTAAGGTTGGGCAAAACTAGTGGATATGACTCACTGAAATTTTTGCAATAACGATTATGTAGCCTACACATTGTGCTGTAAATAACATCTTTATTATGACTGATGTGCGATTACTGTTATATATCTGTCAAAATAATTACTACATCTATCCTTGTCATTATCCTTATCTTGCCGCTTAGAACCACGTGTTGTTCGTCGCTGGCCTGTAATGGTATTAATAAAACATAATATATTGTACATACATCAGATTGGCCCCAATAAGCGGCATTGTGAACCGAATAAACGGAATACTAATCAATGTGAAATCCCGTTCTGTTTTTGTTCATTAAAGAGCTGTCCCAAAAAACCGGCTGCCTCAGTGAACCAGTAGACCAATCATCCAGAATCGACTGTATTGAAATGAAAGTGTTTATTCCAATGGGTATTTCACTTTTGACTTTCACTTGCGCTACCTATATGAATAATAATAATAATAATAATAATAATAATTTTATACTGCATCAAATAAAATACAAAGTTACGTATTACATATAGAACAGAACATAAATTCAAAAATAAAATAAATAATATGAAATAACACAATATTTCTGTAGATGCAATAATACAATATTATTATATCTACAATAATTTACACACAACTTAATTTCCACATCAGTAACAAATATTACAAATTTATAACAATATAATATTATAATAATATAATATATAAATGATATATTTCTTTTTTAGATTTTGAGGCCACATTGTACGACTAAGCCAATCAATTTCTAGTGTTCTTCGGATAACGTATTAGTAGTCTAGCCCTTCGTTTTTGCCAGTACTTTTTGTTTTGAGACGGTCCAAAGGTCTTCGTTTCCGTATCTCATCGGTAACCTCCACCGTGCATCTTTCTCCTTTCCTCAATTAAATTTGAGTGTTTAGAGAGTACTGTTTGTTTTTCCTTAAAACGCACAAATGTTTTCAAACGCGTCTTCAATTGCCAGTCCAATTTCATTGAGATTCATCTTAATCTCTTCGATGTATCTTCCCGTAATCTTCTTGTTCAAGTTCGTGAGGATCAGTTGTTTCAATATTCTATCATTCAGCATTCTTAATATGTGAAAAAAGTAGGTAATCCTCCTTTTTTTCATCATGCTAATAATCGGATCAATTTCCTTATAAACAGTTTCATTAGAAGGAATTCGCCATACCCCATATTTTTGAAAATTCTTGTTAAGGCAGGTTCTGATAATTCTGCGTTCTGTTTTAAGAAGTTGTTAAGTCTTAGCTTCATTCTTAATTTGGAAAATAGTTTCACTGGCGTAAAGCGCCTCTGGGAGAACAACTGTTTTGTAAAGGCGGATTTTGGCATACATTGAAAGGCATGCATGCCTTAATAATATATTATAATATAATATTTAATATTTGTGTCAATATTGTATTGAATATTGTACAATATCTAAAAGAAATGTGTGTTCGAGAATTCTAGAGAAGTACCAATATTTTAAAAATGTTAACGTAAATAATAAGAGTGATTAATAGGTTTCCAAGAAAGAGTTATAAATGGTTGTATAGTACAGGTAGGTCTGTCTATTGTTGCTTAACTATTATGAAAGAGTCGGCTGGTTTCCTATTTAGATAATTGGTCTTATTTAAACACCTTTCATTCAATTCTAATTTGTTTACAGTTAGGATTTATCCAGAAGACATCAAAAGGATTTTTTACTTTTAATGTTGTTGTTGTTTAGGTCATCAGCCTGTAGGCTGGTTTGAACCTGTAGAGGTTTTACTAAGTAAATCAAGGAGTGAGGTGGTTTACCATTGCCTTCCTCACTGAATGGAAAAGTATGCTTATCAGCATGCCGGGCCCTCTGAAAAGCACAAATTCTCCACTCTGCAAATGACACCTTCACTTCATTCACTACAGGGTCTGGCTGTATAGTGAAATTCATTACTTTCAGAGGAGATAACTCTGATTAGTGTCTTTTACACCTCTACCTCTTCTGTTCTTAAATGATTCTGTCATTTAATTGGCTGACCATGTGATAAGAAACAGAACTATTTATTTTAGCCCTGCAACGAACAGATTGAGTGTAAATAATTTGACACTCCACCTGTCTGTTATAGGCATGTTTTAATGTTATATAGAATATCTCTGTCATTTCTCAAAATCTCATTAAATCCACCTATATGAACGATGCGATTTATTTTGTGAGTTTCCGTTTCGTTTCGTCTGGGATTGAGTGAGCGAATTGCATAGTGTATACTAGTACGTTAGAAAAGGTCAAAGTTACTGTGAATTACTATCTATTGTTGAACTTGTATTATTCTTTATCATTTTTGTAAGTAGTATTTATAATTGGTTAAGGTTACTTATTATTATTCGATAATTATAATTAGTTTTATATTTATTATGTAATTTAATTGTAATTTACTCTTAGATTTCAGTCACTTATTTAATTATAAATTTTAGTGGTAATAAATACTTGTAATTTTAACTATTAGTGTGTTAATTACTTAATTTACCCAGATCCCGAAACGGACCTAAGAGGTAAGTGTTTTATAATATCTCTGGGGAACGTGTTTGTTCCAGAATTCTCTAGCAGAACTGATTTTTTAGAAGTATAATAATATTATAAATAGTCAAAAATTTTGAAAAATACATATTATAATAATATTTCAGCCTTTTAACCCCGGACCAAAAACTTAATACTTAAATTTTTTATACTTGTACATCACTTTGAAAAAAATCAGCAGTGAAACACTCACACGACTTTCTCTTTTCAACATTTATTCTGTATAGTAGTTTGAAATAAAAGTTGTAGGATTTTAAATATTCTCTACAACTTTTATTATATACATTTTTGAGCTAAAATGCATATTCAAACCGCAATTTTAAAAAAAAACAAAATTTCAGCAGGCATGGCGCCTATTCTATCCAATAGAGCATAAAAAATTTAGTAAATGAGACGATTTAAAAAAAAAATCGTAGGAGCCATTATTGAGAAAATCGCAAACAAGTGAAAAATTACACAAATAAACTACTACTTTCGGCGAACCGATTTTGATAAAAATGTTTGGGTCGGGTCCGGTAGTAGGATCAGACACTGAAGTTTCAAGTTTCAGTTCGTACAATGTTCCGTTCTTGAGATATGCTGTTCACACACACACACACACACGGACACACTCACACCAATCGCTAAAAACATGTTTTTTTTGTGTTCAGGGGGTCTGAAAACATGTAAATCCGGTGAAAACTCGATTTTGAAAAATCGAGATAAATATAATACTTTCCTTCATATAATATATTCATATAGGCAAGGGTAAGTAACAATGCCAAAAAATGCCGGTGCTTAAACGGGAGTTTTGTGGAGTTTTGGTTAACCTTCATATCTCTGATATCTCTGCTTAAACCAATGATATTTTTGTGTTGTTTGTTTAAAAACGTTGAAAATAAAGCGTTCTAGAGAATAGAATAGTTTTATAAGTATTTAACCATTTGTTAATCATCAAAAATATATAAAACTGAAAAACAAAAACACATCTTTTAAAAACATTTTGCAAAATAAATCAGGAGTAATTTATTTGTGGGAACAATTTATTAACGTTCTAAATATTGTACTCTGCATGCAAAAAAAAATACTTGCTAAAGTAAAATATTAAACTCATAATGATCTTTTCTATAATTTTCTGTAAATGCAAAAAGCGGAGACAACACTACATTGCTTACCATGCAAGAAACAAAAAAAAGGCTGAACTACTCCATGAAGTATGAAGTAATGAAATAAAAATAATGTGTATTATTTAAAACAATCTCAGTTTTTGAAAAAAAAATTTAAATAAGTAATATTTATCATTAATTAAATAAATAATAATATAATAAACAAAAATAAGACAGAGATAATTAACAGCTTTATTGATATAGTAGAAAATTTTAAATACTTGGGCGAAAATATAAGCTATAGTTTAAACGAAGAAGAGGTGTGAGATAGAATAACTAAACTCTCTAGAGGACAGCAAATCACAAAAAATACGTATTATAAGACACGCTTTTTTATTCACACAAAGTTAAAACATTACAAAAATACGCTTAGATCTCAAGCACTAAGTGGTGAAACTATCTTATACTTCATATAACGAGGAAACGCTGAAGACATCAGACAAATAGAGAGAAGAATCTTAAAAACTTTTACCAATACCAGATGTACAAGGAAATAGAACCCATCACACATCACAAAAAAGGATCTCTTTCTTCGGAAATATATTAAGAAAGCAGAATAGCAAGGAGATAGTGGAAAACGATATAACTACAAAAACTTAAACATCCAGTGGATAAACGAAATAATTAAAGAAGATTTAACAGAACTTGACTAACAATAAAGGACCTAAACAAATCCTTAAAATATAAGCAAGTAATTCACGACAAAAATTAATAGCTACATGTTAAAACAAGAAAACTACCGACTAGAGTTTATTCAGATGAGGAAAGACAGAAAAGATGTAAAAGAACGAAAAAATACTAGGAATATATATTAATGAAAATCGAGAAGGAAGTAAAGACAACCCAAAACTGACTTAAGCGATCCAAGACTTAAGCGATTTGGTCATAGAATTCGTCGTATTGCAAGGAAGTGTCATGAGGATACATGAGGATACGTGAGGACCATGAGGAAACTAGTTCGTTGTCACAGTTTTCCAATTTCTGAAAAAACATTATTATAGTAAGTTCGTGCTATTGTATTAACTGATGGAATTTAATTCCAAGTATAATGATTTATCTGTCACATAGGGCAGTTTGTTGCTAAACGGATAAATTATGATTGAAATGACTGAAAACGTTGAAAATTCGTTTGTTTTAGATATACGTTTAACTTGGATGCAGCACACAAAATAAAAACATTTGGAACTTAAAAAAGGCTGAAGACACTTTACTGCTTCATCTATACGAAATCTACAGTCTAACTGAAGGTAAAACTTAGATTATAATACCAGTCCCTTCGTTCTATGAGGACTTACGGAACACAACGATTTAAAATCTTGCAAAACAATCTTATTCAATTTAACAGAGAAAAATCTCCTTATCGCCTCCATAGCGCAATGAATACCGCAATAACCTATAACGGGGAGGTCCCGAGTTCGATTTCCGGCTAGGATCTGGAAATTATTACAAGTCAAAACTCACATTGTCAATTAAAAAACCATGCAGTCGCTAATAACCAAACTGTTGATGGAACTTTAACTAAACTAAAAAACTTTTCTACGTCATTTATAAAATTGGAGTTAATATGACAATAGTCCGATTCACAAAAGAAAACACCTATCTTTAAAACAGCAATATCATTTAAACCCTTGTATGTAAAATCTATTATGATACATCAAATTAAACCTTGTTTTATTGTTGATTACAGGATTATGTTAACATATAATACTTTGTAGCCCTATACATTTTAAAGTACGCATGAACAATATATTAGTACCTTGAAGTTGGGTATACTGGAAAAGTGGTTAAAAACAGGGTACTTTTTATGTGTAATTCGTTATATTTAATACGCCGTTAATTTCCGAAAATGTTAATGTATATCTTGTAACCAAAAATAAAAAAAACTTTAATTTGATGTGTTGTAATTGTTTTTACATACAACGGTTCAAAAGATATTGGTGTTTGAAGACAGGTGTTTTCTTTCGTGAATCGGACTGTTTGGGTTATCAGTTGAGAGACTGGTTCGGAAAACCAAAAACATGTTTTGTGGATTCAGGGGGTCTGAAAACGTGTATATCCGGTGAAAACTCGGTTTTGAAAAATTAACATGAAAACAATACTTTCCTTCTTTATATATTTATAAAGGGCAAAAGAAAGCAATGAAAAAAATATATAGTTTATAATCTTACATTCAGCTCCGGAGGAGATTATCGTTAAATTTTGAATAGCTTTATAAATCGTATTTAAGTTCAACGTATCAAATAAAATTGAAAAAATTGAAAAGTTGTACTTACAAATGTGGTTGCTCTTTTAAAGTGTATTCTTGAAGTTGGTAAGTTGAAATCGGTCGTTCAAAGTAATAACGAAGAAGAATTTACTCGCACTACGAAGAAATTCAGAAATGAATATGCAAATTGAAAAGTTAAGGTTATAATTTATCGGATGAAAATGATTCGATATTATTAAAACGTACGGGCAACACTTAAGTTAAGAATTTTCTTAATCAAGGTAAGTACGATGCTACAGGTTGGATGATTACCAACCAAATGCGCTCTGCCTCGCAAATTTCCCGAGTATATAATGTACTAAGGGGGGAAATTGTGACCGTTCTTCACCATAGCTACGATCCTGCGCTGCTCTCTTACCTTAACACTCATTTTGCGCGAGCGCATAATTATTTTCTAATATTTCTACGTTCCACAACTCTTCGCAACTTTATGTTCCATATACATAGTAAAAGAGGAAAGTATTAAAAAGAGGAAAGTAAAAAAGAGAAAAGAGGAAAGAGTATTGAAAGAGGAAAGTACAATGGAGCAGAATTTTTGGTACCAAAATATAATAAGAAAGTGAAAAATAGCACCATAAAACTAAAATTTGGGTCGGATCCCCTAGTGGTACCTAACTTAAGTACAAAATTTCAATTCCGTACTATATTTTTCATTGTTAATATATTTTGTTCATACACACACACACACACACACACATACCGGTTGAAAGCACCAAGTGAGGAGACCGGTAGAAATTGCCAAAACGAGGTCTACCCTAATTTATAATATTTTTTTCATTTTTTTTCTCAGTTCTCACTTGGTTAGATGTGGTGCACTATTAACACACCATTTTATTAACATTTTTGTAAATTTTTTGATACACAATGAGTGCATAAAACGAGGAGGAGGTGTGGCTAAATTTCGCGCCACGCGTGTGAAGGCAATCGGAACTGAAGAGCCAAACCGAGGAGAAATTTAAATGACAGGATAGCAGAGTAGTTATTAGTCATCTCAATGTTGCCAAACGTAATTCTTTGTTTTTTTACTGTACTCTTACTTATAACTTCCACATTATAGATCAGTTCCACACTACACGTAGAGACAAACTGCAAGCCGTAACCCGAATAATGGAATCATTTTTGTACTCTCCATCATCTTCGCTAACCACACGTCTTCATGTCCCCTTTAATGTCAAGATTTCGGAGTAAAGCCCCACAAACCAATTTTATAAGAAAAGAAATGTACACATTCCTTGAGCGATGTTTAAACTAGATAATTTGTATAGTCTTTATTATACTTGTTTAAGATACTCTTACAAAAGCCTACAACTCGCTGAATGGTAACATCCTATTAGTGATTTCAAAGTCTGTACATCTAGATAAATAATAATATTAGTATCATTATTTTTTTTGAAAATGAAAGGCAGATTTTCATATAGTAGACCTATAATCCTAATCGGATAGTTACGAATTTACACATATAAATGAGAATAAGTCCAGAGCGGCTAATTAACTTCTAGCTATAACCTTACAGATATTATCATGAAAATTAATGGATAACTATTTTTCAATTAAACATAAATATCTTTTAACATAAATACTCGTATCTATCCACAATATCGTATCTATAGTATCTATCTAAAATAACGGAAAGTTTTAAACGAGTAAAATGCGCTATGAAACTGACCACTCCATTTATAGATTATCTGAACTGATTTCTATATTAAGCGACTGCCGCAGAAGAGGTTACGTATATTTTTCGGCTTTGTACAGCCTTATCGGCTTAATAGATTTTAATAAATGAGTTGACATTTAATTTGTCAATATTGTGAGAATGTGTTAACTTTAAGGGCAGACACTGACTTTCACGTTTTAAGGTATTTTCGTATAGGAGAAACGAAATAAGTTTTTTGTGCTGCAATTGGTTTTCTGGGATTATCGCCAATACAAATGGAATTTTCAAAAATTCTTTGGTACCTGTTACTTAACTATAAGGGAGGACATACCTATTACATTTTAAGTTACTGCGAGTTGTATGGTTTCGGAGATTTCGTGATCAGTGCGTAGGTGTTAAAAATGTAGATTAATCCACTTCTCCGATTTAATTATATTTTATTTTTAAAAACCCTTACCTACTCAAAAATATAACACCTAAGAGGCACATACGTTCCCAATTTCGCGTACATAGGTGTTGTGGTTTGAGAGGAGTAGTTTATTTCCAAACTTTACGGAAATTTCGTTTGCGGAGTTTTCTCCGATCAACATTGAATTTTCAAAAATCTTTTCTTACTGAGGTCCTAAATCCTAAGCGGTTGCATACCTGCCAAATTTTAAGTTTGTAGGCATTCTGATTCTCGAGATTTAGTGATGAACCGTTGTTATTACATAGATTTTTCCCAGTTTGGTAGATTGATTTTAAAAACGCCACACGGCCTGCCGCTGTAGCTGAGTTGTTAGCGTCTCGGCTTTTCACCCGGCGGTCGCGGGTTCCAATCCCGTTTAGGCATGGCATCTTTTCATAAGCTAAAAAAATTCATCCATCTTATCATCTTCTGCAATTAGCCGAAAGGACACAAATATCCGAAGTAAAACTACAAAAAAACCCTACACGACACTAACACCTGCGGCCCATAGTTGCCGCATTTCGTGCAGTCCTACAAAGATGTTATTGTTTGGGAGGGATAGTTTTACAAATTTTGACGATTTTACCGGGATTTTGGCCGTTATAAAGTGAATTTTCTAAAATCTTTCGTGAGCACTCAAATTTGAATATCGTAGACCTATGAATTGTAGTTCCGGAGATTCACTGATTGGTGATGTCTTTTATACATCGAAGATTGCAGTAACTTAACCTTTACATGATTACCTTGCCATGATAACCTTTAAGGTAAGCAATTTTGAAAAAAAAATCTTTCTTTACCTAACGCAGGCAAACATGAGGGCAGGGAAACATCTTTTCTGCCTTCAAAACGTCTGAAATTTCATAGCAACATCGGTAATACTCCTACTTTTCTCATCTCACGAGCAACCTCTGTTTCCGGAACATTTTTGCATTTTTTTAGCTGTCATTTTGCGAAACTTTTGTCAATTTTCTTGTTTATAATGACCTTGAAACACAGTTTATTAAGTATGAAGAAAATCAATGTTGTTGAGAATTATTAACAATTAAGTATTAAATAGAAATTAGAAGGAACTTTTGTATTTTTATTTTATTCCCCAGTCTTGATAGAATAAGTGCGCGTATGTTTTTCACACGAATTACCATATACTCTCTAGGTCTCTTATAAATTAATGTTGTGTACGTTTTTTTTTCTTATTTCCTGATGTATGTTTTTCTAATTTTTAACAAAAAATGTATAAACTTAAAAAGTAATCATCAGATGTATAAGGGTAATCAGAAAAAGATATTCACTTGTTAACATTTTACAAACATTTCCGGGAGAACCCCAGACCTGCCATTTCGAGTTTGGGTGGGTATGCAGGACTCCAAACTTCGGAGCCTCTCCAAAAATCAGTCCTGGATCCACCCCTGAACAAGTGTATCAGTAGTGACAAATCAAGTGCAAAAAATAAAAAAATTTATACAAATTGTGATAATTTAAAATAGTATTTATTATAGGGTTATTAATTAATTATTACTATTACGTTAATAATAAATAAATAATTTTCCGAAAAAGATTTAAGATTTGTTTTTTTAACAAAAGATTGATTTAAGTGCTAAATTTTCCGATAATACAAAATAAATAAAAGAAACCATTTTAATGAAAATTCAGAAATATGAATGGTACAAAAACTCGGCACTCAACTATATTTTTCTTTTTACGTTGTCGTATTTTCATTTTCCTTTGCCACTGGCATAATATCGAGAGTAAATCACCAACAGTGTGCTACTGCGCTTTCATATATGGATAGTTTAGATTATCTGAATCCAAGGAACAATTTGTGAGTACATGAGAAGGAAAATACAACGGTTAAAATGCCCTATGAAATGTAGTTTTTGTGGACAGAAAGTAATTTTTTAAATGTTTTATAACCAGACCACCTTGATACTAAATAGAGACAGGGGTACGAAAAAATTAACAAGTTGCGAATTATGATACGGACCCTGATTTTTTTTTAGTTTTTTCATTTTTTTCTTTTACTGCGACGGAAATAAAGTGTGAAGAACTCACACATTTTTCTTATTTTTAAGTTAAATTGTCATGTGAAAGGAAGATGCGACGAACAGAAAAACAACTTCTATCTCAGGTAAGTTTTCATGATATTTTTCAAATAATATATTTTAATATGATAAATTTAATTATTTAAATCAGTAAACTGAACTATTCATTTGGATCAAATTTCATCGTAGAAACTGGCAAAGTAAGTTAATTCAGGGATATAATCTTTTTTAGTGGATAGTAAGCCAAAGTTTGTGTAAGGGTAATTATTATAAATAATTATAGCGAAGAAAATACGCCGCTTTTAGTCCGGAATCGAACTCAGGGCCGCTTGGTTTATAATTCATTATAATCTTTAATGTTTAACAGAAAATACCCGAAATAATTTAGAGCTAATTTATTTACACTGATATATTTACAAGCTTATCGGCAAAAAAAGAATTTTATGATTCGGTGTATTACAACGGAAGATAATGTAGTAGCTATTATTGTTCAAATATACTTTATTAAATACTCAATGAACGTTTCGAGATTGTTCTAGTCTTTTATTACCAGTTTCATTATTTTTGATTGATTATTACTAGAATAACCGAGAACTCGCCGGAATAAACTATTATGTTCTTGAATATAATTGACTTTTCTCGAAAACAAAAAACATACTATAAAAAGACCCGGTGAACTGTAGCAGCTATCAGTTGCTCTATGACAGCATCACTTGTTATGACTGTTCCAAAATTTATTGCCTGTTTCGGATAGCCGTTCTACTTACGCTGTTGATATAAACAAACTTTTATCGCATTATTACTGGAGAACAAAGGTAGGCCACTTATTATTTAATAAATAGTACAACTATTATTATCGTTTTGTTACTACTATGTTTTTATTTTAATCGCGATGAATATTTTAATTTTATTGGATTAATTTTATTTAATTAATTTCATTATTGGATCAATTTTACTTAATTTTATTTCCATTAAATTAATACGTTCTTTTGGCCGAAAATAATTGCGTTGAACAGAAATAAGATTTCTCACATACATTATCTAAATTTGGCCCGTCGGTTTGGTGTAATGGTTATCGTGCTGGCTTCTGGACGAAGCGATCACTGATGAGATTCCCACTGGGGGTGGCACAACTATAAAGAAACTTACAAGTTATTGCTGAGGCTAAAATCTTGACAAGTTTGTTACAGCATTATTGCGGTCTAAAAGTTTGCAATTATTGCATATTTAATATTTGCAATTATAGCATTATTATAGCATATTTAATATTTGCAATTATAGCATTATTGTGGTCTAAAAATTTGCAATAAAAACTCAAAGTTTCCCACAACAATCATATTGCAGTTGCCAATAACAACAAAAAACCTGAATTTAAAATAATATTACGAAATAAATAAAATTACAATATTGATACGTAACACTATGTTTAATTAAACTTATGGAAATTTATAAAGTGCATTATTATTTGTTCTTTCAAGATTTGAGCATTGTTTTGACATATTTTATGTAGTATAAATTGACACATCTAATTTTCATTTAAGGATCTTAACTACTTCCATCATAATAAATTGCAAGAAATTTTTGTCATTTCTGGTTCACTACATAGCCTTACCGAGGTGATCCTACGTTCCAGGCGAAACTTCCTGGTGGCAACCCACTTTTTGTGTGTTAAATTTTTACTCTCTCTATAATCTCTCCCTGAAAACTGTCTTTCCGTAACTTTTTTCACCTCTGATTTAACTGACTTTATAATTTTTTAAAATTAAATGCTAATTTTTGAAGTTACGTTTTTAAACTAAAAATGATTGAACATAAAATGATTTACTCTTGAAAAACCATAACTAATTTTTCATTAAAAGTAAAAATTAAATAAGTAAAATAGGAATACAATTTTAAAACGCTATATTTATTTTATAAGAACGATTAACGATACTCAAATACTTATAGATGAAATAAGTTTATGTTAGAGGATTAATCGGTTTTTTGTATCTGAAGAAGCTAGTAATGGTTGAATGAATATAGAATGACGGTTTTATAGTAAACCGTAATTTTAATTAGAGTAAATATTGTATTTAAAAACATCCATAATCTTAGGTACGTGACGATGTGCTGTTGTCATTCTAGATGGAGTCATCGAGGTCTGCTAAAATTATGGCAATGATTTCGAAGGCGTCAAATCACAATCAGAAGAAATGTAATCCGAGGGAACCAAAATGTAGGTCGAGTGAAGGGTTAATTGTTTCACCGATCTGCAATTTCGAAAATACAGAACAACTTGACGTTCTAAATTTACCAAAATATGAATCGACTAAGGGGTTAACTGAAAAAGAAAAGGAAGCTGCAATTCGGGGTAAGGATATTTTCATTTTTTCTGTTATCCTTTCATCTTAATTTGGCTAGTGAATTATAATCATGTAAACGTAAAAAAATACGTGTTTATGTGTGGCGACAAATTTCAACGATTTCAATCCAAGTGCCTAAGGACGATAGCTTGGTTCGTTTCAAATCATGCTCTTCAAAATGACTTAACAATGCACTAAATGAACGACACCTTCTGGCGACTGTACAGCGCTTCAAAATAAAAACTGTAAATGATGACTGTACTCGTCATTAACCGAAGTAGTTTGTGCGACTTAAAATAAATTTAAGCCCTACATTGTTCTTATTAGTGTTCATAATTTTACGACATGAATCAGTTATTTCATTAAATTATGTAAAATTTGTCTTTTGAAAGTTATAAAATTTTACAAAATTCATCTAAAGTTTCACTTAAAATTTATTTAATTTTATCTTTCTGTGAAAAACCTTCACGAGTACATATCTTTGCTAAAAAGAAATATAGATTACAGAGCAGCGAATAGCGCATTATCTCCTAAAATGAAGGGTGCATGATCTCTGTTGTTAGCGAATACCATCTGATGGTATTCTGGCGAGATATTTTTTTGGTTAATTTTTTTTCTGTGTTTTGTGATTATCTATTTTCGTTTATTATTTTATCTATTTTCTCTATTAATATTATCTACTTTCAAATGGTATGTAATAATTATTTACAGAATTCCAAGAAAGAGAGGGAAAATTGTAAAGATTTTCATTTTTTTTTTAGATCATTGATTGGTTTTTTTTATTGTATTTTATTGACCCCCAAACATGACCGTAACTTACTTATTTTTAACACAGTTATTTTCGCTTTTATAACTTTGTATTCATTGTAGTTAATATTTAACGATTTATTTTGCCAAAATTACTGTAGGCATACACGAATAAAAAATTATACTTACCCGATTATCGTGTTGGCCTACACGGTTATTGAGATATTAATTTTTAATTAATTGTTTATATTTTAAAAACGTGTATTTTTTACTAAAACATCACATTTGAGGAATGTATCCCGTTTTGTATTATAGCCCTAAAAGTAATTATTCCACACTCGCGAGGAATATTTAGGATGTAAAAAATCGTGAATGTCGGTGGAAGAAGTAGAAGACATATACAACGATAGAAATGACCTTTTTTCGATGTTACGTCAAACTGTATTACTAAAAATATTATTGGTCTATACAAGAGAGGTTTAAAATTTTCTCTGTTAAAAATAATAATTACTGTATCTCTCAGTAAATCATAATCTGTGGCGAAGACGTGTTACATATCATTGCCAATAAACTTCATTGTTAGCTTGCTTTCGGTGTTAATATATATAATGAATTTAAAAAATATTTCACTCAATACAAGGACGGGGGATGCTACGGCCTAATACATTCCACGTTGCGAGACTTTGTGTTTTGCTATCACATCATTATTTTTTTTTCATTTATACACGAATTCTTTTATCAAGTCTTTCTATTAATTTTTTACAGGTTCCACAGATATTTATGGGAAAATTAATTCTCTTGGTACATCTCAAGGAACTTTACAAAGTAAGAAATCAACATCAAATCAAACTGAAATTGACTTAGACAAAAAGGAAAAAAGAACCCCAGTAAATTTTCCAAAGTTCAATGTTTCGTCAACGAGTTTGGTGCCTTATAGTAGCAGTGACGATTCATCAGATGGTCGCAAAATAAAGGAAGCGTTTCCTACAGATGTAAGAAAGAATAGTAATAATGAAACAGTTATAGTAAATGAGAAAATCCCATCTATAAGGAATGAGAAGGAAAATAAGGAGTCATTTTCACCAATTCTAGATACGGCATCGTCTTCGTCTCAAAACTACGACTCAGATGAAATCAATGAACAAATCCAATCAAATACAAATAAAAAAAATTCTCCTAGAAAAGTAGTTGTTTCACAAACAAACAATTCTAAATTTTGTAGAGTTTGGGATAAGAAAGACGCTTGTTTGTACTGTGGAAAACTTGTATCAAAATTACCCGAACATTTCCAGAGTGTACACTCGGAGGAAAAAGAAGTCAACGAATTTCTTGGGAAAAAGAAAGGTTCGTCAGACAGGCGATTATTAATTTCAGTTCTCCGTAGAAAAGGAAATTTCATTCATAATAAAGACGCTCTCTTAAAACGGAAAGGAACGCTTTTAACTTGTCGCAGGCCTGACTCTTCATGCAGTCCCGAAAAATTTTTACCTTGCGAATTTTGCCTTGGTTTTTATAAAAGAAGCAAAATATCAGTTCATGTCCGGAAGTGTAAATTAAATCCAAAAATAAACGAGAAACGCAACAATGCCGTAACTGTGGGTGAAATACTTCTCAGTAATCCAGATGTAGTTACTGAAAAACTGAAAACAATTTTAAAAAACATGAAAAATGATCACATTTCTTTAGTAGCAAGAAATGATGAACTAATAATGAAATACGGTGCTATGTTGTGCGAAAAATTTGAAGGACAGGATCATCTTTCATCGTACATTTCTCAGAAACTTCGTGAGGTAGCACGATTGGTAATAGTAGCACGGAAATTCGAGGATGATATTACACTTCGAAAATTAATTGATCCATCCAAATTTGAGTTACTAATTCAGTGTGCTAGAGATATTGGAGGGCTAAATAATTTGGGAGAGGAAAATTCAAGACCTTCTTTAGCATTAAAGATTGGTTACACTTTAAAAAAGTGTTGCCGGATAGTAAAGTGTGAAGCAATTATGGAATGTGATGAAACAAAAAGAAAAATGGTAGATGATTTAATGGTACTTTATGATTTGGAGTGGTCACATCGAATATTACAACGCGCTAAAAAAATGCTGGATAAAAGTCGATGGAATAAACCATCACTGCTACCAGTTGCTGAAGACATAAAGAAATTTAATTTTTATATAAACGAAAGACAGGAAGAACTGTACAAGTTGTTAAGTAATTCAAAAGGAAACGCAGGGGATTTTAAGGAGATGCTTATTCTTACTCTCGCTCATGTTGTGACATTTAACAGAAAACGAGTTGGTGATGTGGAAAAGATCAAATTAAATACTTATTTAGAAAGACCTCATCATCAGCAACAAGGTGAAATTGAAGCATCGTTGTCAAAATGTGAAAAATTACTCACCAAAAGAATGACGCTACTGACAATAAGAGGGAAACATGATAGAGGAGTACCTTTGTTGTTGACCCCTACCATGGTTAGGAACATTGATTGCTTAATCATTAACAGAAAAAAATTCTGCGTTCCTGGCACTAATAAATACTTGTTTCCTAAACAGAACGGAGACTCGCATATTCGTGGTTGTGACGCATTAAGAGAAGCGGCACAAAAATGTGGCGCTACAAATTCTAATTATTTAACTTCTACCAATTTAAGAAAACACATTGCCACAGTATCACAGATTTTAAATTTAACAAATAATGAGCTTGAACACTTGGCAAACCATCTCGGTCACAGTATTAACGTTCATCGCGACTATTATCGTTTACCGGATACAACAATTCAACTGGCTAAAGTCAGCAAATTATTAATTCAGTTTGAAAGAGGCGAACTTGAACATGGAAAGTCACTTGATGAAGTCAATTTAGACATAGACGATATTGTACCGCAGCTGGAAGATCACAGTGATGATGAAGAAAAGGACACTGCTGAAGAAGAAAATGGTGGTGATAAAGATGACTTACAGGTTAAAATAACTTCGACAAAAAGAAAAACAAGAAGTAAAATTAGGAGAAATGTTACACGTAATACTCGTATGCAAGATACCACTGATTCAGATGAGGCCGAAGTAGAAAACAAACGGGACCAATGGAAAAAGAAAACTAAATGCAAAAAAGCTAAGAAACCAGTGGAAAGAGAAATCTGGGATGAAAACCAAACTAAAGCTGTTGAAAACTTTTTCAAAAAAGAAATAGTGCGAAATATTGTTCCTTCAAAAGATAAATGCATTCGGTGCCTGGAAAACAGTGAATGCCTCTCATCTAAATCATGGAAGTTAATTAAGTGGAAAGTATATAACAAAATACAAAAAAATAAAAGAACAGGCCAGGTTAATATTTAAGTTTTTTTTTATTTCGATTAATTAAACAAAACAGCTAAGTGTACTGACAGAATTACGATTATCAATTTTTTATATGTAGGTAAAATGAACATTATGTAAATTGAAAAATTATTATTTCTTGCGTACTGTTTGAGTTTTGAGTTTTGGAGTTTTACCAATAATTTTTTTCTGAAATTTTATATTCAAAACTATCTTTGTGAATTTGTAAATTTTAATTCTTAAAGACCTTTCATTTTGCTCCTAATATTTTAATATTGTACTTTTGTCACGTGTTAAGCAATATTTCGTCAAGGTAATTTCTTATTTTTATAAGTTAAAATATGCAATCAATTAAATTAATTTTACTTGTATTATTTTTAAGTAATAAAATAAACTGTTGTTAAGACGTTACATTAATTTTATTTTTAAATGTTGCATTCCACTTATTCCTTCATTGATATTCTATTATTATTATTATTATTATTATTATTATTATTATTATTATTATTATTATCTGCCCATAACAGACAGGTAGAGTGTTAAATTATTTACACTCAATCTGTTCGTTGCAGGGCTAAAATAAATAGTTCTGTTTCTTATCACATGGTCAGCCAATTAAATGACTTATCAAAATTATGATTAATTAATGATTATGAAAATTAATGATTATCAAAATGAACCAATTAAAGACGTGGTAGATATCTTCAAAGTAAAATGTTAGCTACAAGGCCATACCGTGATGTTTATAGGAGAGGAGCAAGTGGGCATTTAAGAACAGAAGAGGTAGAGGTGTAAAAGACACTAATCAGAGTTATCTCCTCTGAAAGTAATGAATTTCATTATACAGCCAGACCCTGTGGTGAATGAAGTGAAGGTGTCATTTGCGGAGTGGAGAGTATGTGCTTTTCAGAGGGCCCAGCATGCTGATAAGTGTACTTTTCCACTCAGTGAGGAAGGCAATGGTAAACCACCTCACTCCTCGATTTACTTAGTAAAACCTCTACAGGTTCAAACCAGCCTTTTGGCTGATGACCTAAACAACATTATTATTATTATTATTATTATATTGTCAATAAATTTACAAATGTAATTCTCTGTAAAACTTTCATTTTTTTGATAACATTTTTTAGGTACTTAATTTTTATCACTGTTACGGGGTTAATTTTTGTAAGCCCTAATTTTTCTATTTGCTTAGATGTATTAATTTTTAGGATTACTATAATTTTCTTTCGTGAAGAATTTAGTTTCAATTTTTACCATAATTATCATGCAATTTAAAAAAACACCGTATGCCTCTACTTCTTTTATAATTTCACTTTCATTTAATAAATAAATTCTGTATTACTTAAGAGATCGTATAAATGATCAAGTCAGAATAATGGAATTTAACATATTATAAGATCTAAAGGGGTTTCTGATAGTATGCGCAGGGGGAAAATAGACAAGTTTGGTTCCGAATACGAAGATTCATTGCCCCGAGTTGATGATTACAGTACACTTTAAACTAAGAAAAAAAATGACTGGAAGCGAAGTTACGATTAAAATGTAAGGTGACCTTCATAACGTATAGACTACATTGGCAACAATGTAAAAAAGGAGAGGGAGTCAAACGTAAACATTTTTAAGTGGTAGTCGTCGAGAGAAGCTAAACCGAGGAGATATTTAAAGGGACCTCACTTTGGGTTGTTTTTACGCGTGTGTAAAATAAGTGTGTTCAAATGAAATTCAGCGCAGCCCTGGTGGATTTTACTGTGAACCAAAAAAAAGTAGAAAAATACAAAATGAGGAGAATTAAAAAAAATGCAAAATCTTTACGAATCATGACGACTTACGTCTAACTAACATAAAAAAACAGGGTGTACAAAACGAGGTCTCCTCGTTTTGTTTTGCCTCCTCGTATGGTACTGTGTTAACTCGTAAATCTCCTCGTTTGGGTGCTCCCACAAACACACACACACACACACACACACACACACAAATCACTGAAAACATGTTTTTTGGGTTTAGGTGACCTGAAAACGGATATTTCAAAGAATATTTCATTTAAAAATCTGGTGTTAAATTTTCACAAGTCTTTCGCTTGCTAATATAAATAATGAACAATATAAAACTAACATTAGTAATAAAACATAAGAAATAAACATAAAAATTAACCTTAAAAAAATACATAACCAAATTTTAATCATGAGTGAATGACGAAAAATGAAAACCAACCTTAGTTTGGCTTAATAATACGGAAAATCACTCTTTGATGCTAAACAAGGTTCTGTAAAGCAAAATGCTTGCAATAAAAATGTAGATCGTTTTATTTCCTATAAATTTGATTATATATGAATTTTTTGTCGTATAATGGATACTACGGCCGAACTCTTAAAAAATCGATTTTCTTTACAGATTTTCATGAAAAAAAAACTGCTAAACTAAACGTCTCTAGATCTATCTATCTAATTCACTTGTAGATTTTAGTCACTTTATTTTGTAATATTTTGAGTTGAAATAAATACTTCTAATTTTAAACTTCAGCATGTTTATTATTCAATTTACCCAGATCCCAAAACGGACCTTAGAGATAAATGACACAATATTCATGTAGGGAAAGATTAAATAAAAATTTAGAAGGGGCCCCATGTTTTCATGTTACTACCAATTACCCTAGATCTGTAATAATTTTTTATTTGTTTATTATTAAAGTCGCATCAACTGCCTGTTTATTAGTGACTATGGAGGAAAATGTGACTGTAACAATGGGTTTTGATTTGTGAAAATTTCCAGACCCTGGACGGGAATCGAACCCGGGACCTCTGCGTGGTATACTAACGCGCTTACCACTACGCTACAGAAGCGGCCTCTGTAATAACATTTTTTTCATAAAAAATGTAAATAAATCATGGAAAATGATTAAACGATGACACCCACGGGGTCGCGAAATTCGGGGAAAAAATTAAAAATAGTGTCACCTCCACCCGTTTTTAATCAATTACTGTGTTGCCGGCCTGCAATACTTCTCCCGGCCCTTGTCGGCGCAGCAGACCCTTTGGCGGCGTACCGACAGACCCTTCGGCTGCATACCGACAAAGGGCTTTGTCGTTAAGGCCGAGCCAGTAATCGCCCCCTACCACAGCGCTCTCAGTGACTATAATTATAAGCGCACTACACTGAGCCGTTCATGATTACACTCTACATCTCCGATGAAGATCGACCGACTATATCTACCAGATAAAGAAGAAAGATGTTCTGGGACTTGCAGCAGCCGCAGCCACGCGCTGCCTACACCGGTCTTCTTCGAGACCAGCACAACGGTTCTTCTCAAAACCAATTCACTAAGGTTTCAACCGGCCCTTTTCAGGGCCATCAACCAGCTCTGTCCGCCCCGGCGGACACACACATAAACGGCCCTTTTCAGGGCCACGAAACAGTAAACGTTTTAACTTGCTACTTAATGTCGCCATCCGGTGACAATAGTTATTGTTACGTATTTCTTTAAAAAAGAGACACAAAAATTGTACATTACTATTAGAACTTTTTCCAATTCAATTAATGTGAAACTTGAGCTGGTTTGTAATTAACAAAAATTTTTCAAAGTTTAGTTTTGTTTTTGTAACACACAAACCATGTCATTTTTCAGTGCCAAACGATTTCTTGATTTAGGTTTCAAAATTTTCAAAGCTACTCTGGACAGTTCTGGGTATTCCTTTTTAATAGTACTTAATCCAAAATTTGTCAGCACAAGCATTGTTGAAGAATAATTTCATTGCCTGATTACTTCATAGCTCTATCATAGTTAAGTAAGATAGTTCATCTTGAGGACGAACACTAGCTCAGCATTCTGTACAGCTTCCCTATTAAACGGATTGACTCTCACATAAATATCCACTCATATCTTTAACTAAAGTTACTCAAATCGTAAAAATTACAGCTATTGTAGAATTTTTTTTAACATTATAATTCAGGAGAGGTTAGCCAACTACTCAACCTAAAAAAGGGGATCGAAGTGTCTGTAAAGTTGGGAACCACTGCTCGTAATAAACGGGAAGTCAAAGTATTGGTGATGAGTCAAAAAATTACTAAAATAACGGCTATTGAATTTATTTTTAATGTTTACTGACAAAAATTTAATCGCTTGGTAAGAATGAAAAATTTTAGAATAAAATGTTACAACATATTATAAGAGTATATACTTTATTTTTATAAATACCCTAAAATTGAATGTCAACGAGAATGAAAAAACTAATAATGTACACATAATATAGTTTACGAGCAAAACATTTATAATTTAGATAACTGAGGGGCGTTTTTATTGAATTTTTATACCCTATTCTGATATGTCATAAAATTAATTTACCGTTAAATTCCCATTTGCAGTTCATAAATTTTTATTAAGTTATTATGACTATATATTTTCTAGTCATTTCCTTTATGGTTTTTTATATTTTTCCATGAATATGTAGAAATATCGAGTGTCAAGTTATTATGATTCTTATAATTAATTCTAAGTGAAAATGAAATTGCGTGAGAACGGCTGAACTAAGTTGGATGTACAAGGTGTGGCTATTAAATAACGAGACTGACGTAAAAAATTTTATTTTAATTTTTTACATAATCACTTATTGTCAACTTCAATATACAATCCTTCTCTATCACTACAACGCTCCATGCAAATTTTCCATTGTTGGAAACAGTGCTGGAAGTCATCTTCTGTCAGCTCCTTCAGGACACGTGCCGCTTTCTCTTTTACAGCTTCCACAGATTCAAATCTTGGCCCTTTTAATGCAGATTTTATTTTAGGGAATAGGTAGAAGTTACTTGGAGCAATATCTGGTGAATAAGGTGGATATTCTAACACTGAGATGCTGTACTTCGCTAGAAACCTCTTGACAGATAACACGGAATGAGCTGGTGCATTGTCTTGATGGAGAACCCATGATTTGTCCTTCCACATTTCGAGGCGTTTTTCCTAACTATTTGACGTAGTTTAGAAAGTACTTTAATGTAATAATATTGATTAATTGTTTGACCTTCAGGAACCCAGTGAAGGTACACAATCCCATGGATATAAAAAAAACAGTCATCATTGCTTTAAATTTTGACTTGCTCATTCGAGCTTTTTTGGCTCTCGTTGAAGTTCGGCTCTTCTAGCGCATGGGTTGGCGCTTCGTTTCCGGATCATAAGTAAAAACCACGTTTCATCACATGTTATTTTTTTCTACCTGTTCACTAAGGTGAAATCTGCATTAAAAGGGACAAGATTTGAGTCTGTGGAAGCTGTAAAAGAGAAAGCGGCACGTGTCCTGAAGGAGCTGACAGAAGATGACTTCCAGCACTTTTCCAACAGTGGAAAATTCGCATGAAGCGTTGTAGGGATAGAGAAGGAGTGTATATTAAAGGTGACAATAAGTGATTATGTATAAAATAAAATACAATTTATTTTATACATAAAATTTTGCGACGTCAGTCTCGTTATTTAATAGCCACACCTCGTATTACAAGCCAGCCGCTTGGAGGAAGAGAGGCAGACCCTACGGAACTTGGAAAGAAGGGGTGAGAAAGTCTATGCAGCAGAGAGACCTGGAGGAAGAGGACTGGTGGACAGACCAAGGTGGATTGTGATGCGGGAGCTGCAGCAGCTGTAGAAGCCCCGATTGAAGAAGGTAAGTAGTAATTATGGTATTCATACGGAAGTTATTATTTCTGATAATGGAACTACTATTTTATTATTGTTAGTTGTTTGACCGGCCTTGTACTATAGGTATTAGCGTAACTTGCTTCTATTCTTGGGTCTCGGGTTCGATTCCCGGTAAGTCTGTTATATTTTCGTGTATGTATCACCTCATTTCATTATCTTCATGGAAGCTAAGGCTTATGTAGGCATCATCATTCCAAATAAAGTTGAAAATACTTACAGTATTTGGAAAGTCAGTTGTGTACAGAATGTAGAAAAGAGGAGTTAGAACGGAACCCTGTGGAACACCAGCCAAAACCAGCCGTATAGAAGATCATATTCTAAACCTATGTTTTACAGAACAGAATCTGCAACATATGTAAGATTTCAAAATTAAATAATTTATGTGCGGAATATGACTTTTAAGTTTAAACAGTAGACTTTGGTGAGCAGCCCCACAAGAATTTCAGTAGGCATGCCGTTTAACCTATCTAGAAAAAAAAAGTACAAACGGCAACTTTTTTTAAAAATCGTAGGAGCCTTTTTTGATAAAATTGCAAAAAAACTGAAAAATTGCACTAATAAAATACTTCTGGTTCACAAGTTTTCTTGATAATTTTAGTGTCGGGTCCCCTTTTGGTAACTTACGTTACTAACTTAACTAAATTAAGTTCGAAGTTTCAAGTTCATATGATATTTTGTGTTTGAGATACATAGTTCACACATAGACACGCGCGCACAGTCACACACGAAAATACACACGTAGGTTAAAAAAATATTTTTGGGTTCAGAGGGTGTGGAAACATACTGTATTTACGGTCAAAACACGATTTCAACGAATCAACATGAAAACAATACTTTACTTCCCTTTATCGTTGTTAAGGGGCTGATTTGAACCTCTAGAGGTTTTACTACGTACAACAAGGGGTGAGGTGGTTTACCTTGGCTTTCCTCACTGAGTGGAAAAGTGTGCTTAACACCATGTCCGGCACTATAAAAATCATCTTTTTTCCACCCTGCAAACGACACCATCACTGTATTCACCACAAGGGTCTGGCTGTATAATGAAACTCATTACTATCAGAGAAGATAACTGTGAGTAGTGTCTTTTACACCTCTAACTCTTCTGTTTTTAAATGCTTCAGCCATACAATTGGCTGTCCATTTGATAAGAAAACAGAAAATATTTTTGTAGTCCTGGAACTAGCAGATAGAGTGCAAATAATTTAACACGCCACCTGCCTGTATCTTAAAAGGTAAAAACGTATAAAAACATAAATTTCATTTTTTAATTAGTTTATACATTTGTAAGTAAATTTATATGTAAATTAAATTAAATGTATTGGTAGCTATATTTATATTACTTTTATTATTATTATTATTATTATTATTATTACTATTATTATTATTATTATTATTATTATTATTATTATTATTATTATTATTATTATTATTATTATCACTTGTTATTATTATTATTATTATTATTATTAACACATTATTATTATTAGTATCACTTGCGCCAGCGTGGCATGTGTGAGGCGGATGATCAGTACGAAGAGGAGTGTACCCAAGTGGGTATAATGACATTGAATAAGAGGCGGGATATAGCAGATGCCATGTTTTTGTACAAGGCAATTCATGGAGCTATCAGTGTCGATATTGCGCATGTAGCGTACAGGGTGCCATATGCGAACTCCAGAGGGCACAGGCTTTTGGATTACAAGGTAAAGACGTGGATATCTCCCCTGGCAAGATGCGTAAACATTATGAATTTTGTTGACGGTTGCGGAGTTGATATATTCAACAAGAATATATCAACGTTTAAGAGGGAAACTGTTAAATGTTGGATGGATTGATTCAGTTGGGACAGCCATATGACGAGTTGGTAGGTGAACTGAGTAGCCTACCAGCGTTATAAAGTCATATTGGACTCCTCCTTTGATAATTGGTTTTTTTACTTGGCTGTTAGCTCGGTTGTTTGCCTTTGTTAGTGTTTCTTTTCTTCTCACCATTGTTCTCTTTACACACTTTAGGTGTGGTATCATTGCCAATCCCTGCGCATTTTTACTTGTGAGTTTAGACATATGAGTTAGTGTTTTCTTTTGACGTCCCATGTTTTTACGTCCCGATGGGTAAGTGCAGCGTTCAAGGATTTCTATCTGTTGCTGTACTTGCTCTACTCATGTAGGTCGTCCTCGCTTCCCTGTTAGTTATCTTCATGGAGGTTGGGATGGCTGTAAGGGGTGAGTGGAGGCCATCAAAAAAAAATTATTATTATTATTATTATTATTATTTCTCCTAATCTAAGTACAACTGAATTATTAATGAGATAAATATTTTAATTGATAAGTATAATGAGTGTACGTTGATGTTAATACTAATTTGTTGGATAGGGGAAGTTTAATTGTAAAGGAATTTAAAATTCTTGTGTATAGCTACTGCCTGGATAGTGTAATAGGAACTGCAACAAGAGAGGAAATCCGAGACGGGTTATTATGCTCATCTCTTATAGATCATATTTTTGTAAGAAGTAAAGGTAGTGAAATTGTATCTGCAGTGGTACACACTAAAATATCGGATCACTATGCGACTCTATTTTCATATAGGGTACAGAATTAGGGGTAAACTTTAGTGGATCAGATGATCGTACTATTGGTAATAAACATGTTTATAAAATAATTGATAACAAAAACGTACATGATCAGATAAAAGAGATAAATTAGGAGGTTTACTGTGATTTAAATGACGTTAACAATTCTGCTTTAAATATTTGTAACAATTTTAGGAATATTTCTAATAAATGTAAACACGTAATAGTTAAAGACATACGTAACGGTAAAGAGCTTCAGTCACTGACAAGACGTAAGAGCTGGTTGACACATGAATTGTTATTAAAAATAAATCAAAGAGATCGTTTATTTAAGAAATGGAAATCAACTCCTAACAATGTAAATTATAAAAATCAATATAAAATCTTTAGAAATAAACTTAATAATGAAATTAGGAAAGCAAAAGAAAATTTATTAAAATAAACATTTCAGATGAACGAAAAAATGCAAAAAATATGGTTTGAAGTAAATAGGACTTTAAACATAAAGGCTGAAAAAGGCGTAGATAAAAGAATTTTAGATTCTTTTGAAAATGATTTAGCAGTAGTGGCAAATGGTTTTGCTTAATCATTTGTCACACAAATCGAAGAAACAACTAATAGCAATGATATTTCAATGAAAGACAGGAGTAAGGAGGCAAATGTTAGGCCTGCTGGTGACATCGAGGTAAATTTTTATTTGCCTCTATCTACATCTAATACTATTTGTGAAATTATTAATATAGATATTTCTGTAAATAAATCCTCAGTGTATAATAACATTAGAGCTAAGGATATATTAAATAATAAGTACATTTTCTGTAAGTTACTTAAATTTAAGTTTATTAAATTTTCTACAATAACAACAGTTTCCAACCAATTACTTTAATATTTTTAACTCCAATGATGCTATTAGCAATTTTGTTCGTAATTATAACAGAAATTTTCCTTCTTGGACATATTGACGGAAAAGAAAGTGCCACGTAGAAGATTTGTAATATTGCAATGCTTAGACGAGAAAAAGTAATAAAGCAGAGTTGAGGAAGTTCAATTTGTTTACAAACGCTCTTAAGAAAAACAAACTACTAAAGAACGAACTATAAGTGCCATGTGTATTTGCTTTAACGTTTCTTTTGGAGTATGTCTAATCCAAATGGTTATTACTAATCAATATCAAAATATAAATCTCTTTTGTTTTTTTACTTTCTCTTGCTTATATGAATATATAGAAAGGAAAGTATTGTTATCGATTTTTCGAAACAGAGTTTTCATCGGATCTACACGTTTTCAGACACCCTGAACACAAAAACCATGTTTTTAGCGATTGGTCTGTGTGTGTGTGAATAGAATATCTCAAGAACGGAATATCGTACGAGCTTGAAACTTCAGTTAGATACCACTAGAGAATCCGACACGAACATTTTCATTAACATCGGTCAACCGGAAGTAGTAGTTTCTTTGTGTCATTTTTCACTTTTTGCGATTTTCTCAAAAACGGCTGCTACGATTTTTTTAAAAATCGCCTCGTTTACTAACCGTTTTATGCTCTACAAGATAGGGTAGGCGCCATGTCTGCTGAAATTCTTGGGAAAGCTGTTCACGTAAAAAATTGTGGTTTCAGATTGCAGCTTTAATATGCATTTTAGCGCAAAAATGTGTATAATCAAAATTGTAGGGAATTTAAAATTCTACAACTTTTATTTCAACTGTTTTTTTGTACAACGCTTAGTTTAACGGTAATTAGCGATTTTCTTTTTCTTCTCACAAAAACATGTAAAAATCTATTTTTTAAGATTTCAGCTTATTATGTAATTTATATATATGTAATTTACATTTATAATTTTAATTTAATTTACAATTTAATTTATTAAACTCATAAGAAATTAAAAGATCTACAACTTTTATTTACAGCATTTTTCTTTACAGAGCCTATTTTAGCGTGAAAGAGTGATTTTCCGTATTTTTAAGCCAAACTAAGGTTGGTTTTAATTTGCGTCTTTCACTCATGATTAAAATAGGGTTATGTTGTTTCAGGTTAGGTTTTTGTTTATTTCTAATATTTTATTACTAATGTTAGGTTATATTGTTCACTATTTGCATTGGCAAGAGAAAATTGTGTGTGTGTTTCACACCAGATTTTTCTTTATTAATGTTATTTGCAACAGTATCTACATACAACTCGTAAATTTAAAGTTTGATTTTTGGGATGTTGGGAGAAAATATAACGTAAATGAGGAAGAGTAAACGGTAGTAAGACTCCTACAAGTAATTTTTTAATTTTTTACACGACATCTCTTTTCCATCTTCTATGAAGTCTGCTTGAAGGATTACCGGTAAATAATGTGATACGTAGTAGTTTCATGGTACTTCATTTTCATTTTCAAGAAGTTTCCGTTTAAAACGTCAATTAAATTGAAATTATTTCGTTAATGTATGGTATGTGTAAATCGTAACGTAGCGTTTCATTACTTACGTGCTACATTTCCAATAATCCGTACGCTCTGTGATTGAAAGCGATGTAATTTCATGATTAGAATGAGGTCTTAGTAAAGCCAAATACATGATATCTCCAGTTAGGTCCGTATAGGTCCAAATAGGTTGGAGTAGAGATTTTTACAATAACAGTTTTTAGTGAAAAGGGAGCTTTGACCCCCTGGAGAGCAATGTAAAGAGTTGTTAATGGCATTTTTTAAAATTGTCATCTATCATTTTGTTTTATCCGTCTATAAATCACACCTAGATTTCAGGAATTACACGAGGTAGAAACAAACGGTTTTTGGATTCGTTATAAACACAAAAAGTTAGTGGGCCAAAATTGGGATTGAAATTTCAGTTTTGAGCGGAAGTGACACAAAACTGGAATTCGAACAACGAAAGTCAGAAACTACAAGAGATAGCAACAAACAGAATCCAGATTCGTAATCTAAACAAAAGGTATTCAGGTTTAGGGTTCGATTTTCCGGTTTTGAAGGAACGTGGTCCAAAACCGGAAGTTAAGAAATCAAAGTCAGAATTTAGAAAACAAAAATAGTGTCATTCGATTCCTTTTAAAGAGCAGATTCAGAAATCTTAGCGTGTGAAGTCCGGTTTTCACCAAAAGTGGTCCAAAACCAGAAGTCAAGAAAATACAGTCGCAATTTGGAAACAAAAATATTCGACTTCTCTTGTTATTCAATTCCTCTTCAAGATTAGATTCAGAAATTACTAACGATTTTTACCATAAGTCCAAAGCCTTTTTAAAATTGCCGCCAGCCATGTGACACATCATCACAAGCCGGTAACATAAGTGTGTCACTGGAAATTATCTGCAGTATATAATTTACAATAAAAAAACTGATCCCTGTGAAAAATTGCACGATTAAATCTATTACTTCCGTTTGACATGTTTAAATATAAATGGTTGAGTCAGGTCCCCTAGTGGTAACTAACTTAAGTTCCAAGTTTTAACTTCATACGATATTTCGTTCTTGAGATATTCTGTTTACATGCACACAAATGAATCTCTAAAAGCATATTTTTTAATTCAGGGGAAATGAAAACGTGTATACAGTATACGGTGAAAACACGATTTCAAAAAGTCGATGTGAAATCAATATTTTCCTTCCCTACAGGGCCTACATTTATATAGGGCAAGAGAAAATAAAAGTGATCAAAAGTCTAAAGTTAAGCCTACTTTTTTACTAATACTTATCAACACATTAACCTTACCTTTAATTTTGTTGTTCCGTATTTTGTATAATCTTTTAATCAAATTATAATTATATTCCTTTGGTTCTTGGAGATTCCTTTGGTTAAGGAGATTCAAGTGTATTAAAGTTTATAATTGAATGTTCTTATCCCAGGCTTATCTAAGGATGGAAATTTTGGGTACGAAGTAAAAGGTACCAACAGGATGAAGATGCTTATAATAAGGTGCACCGATTTCATCAAACATGCGGAACTATCCATCGCACCTTAAAAAATAACACCAGCAAAAACACAAGGGTGAAATTTCACAAAACAATAGAAGTGCCAACCCTACTCTATGGCAGTGAAACTTGGGTGCTATGAAAGCGAGAAGAGAGTAGATGGCAGGCATCTGAAATGAAGTTTCTTTGACATACGTATAGGTGTAGTAGAGAAGATCTTTACAGGAATACCGAAATAAGGAAAGAACTCAACATCTTCTCTATTAACGACGAGGTATCTCAGAACAGAATGCAGTGGTTGGATCATGTGAACAGAATGAGGGAGGATAGCATATCTACGCAGCCGGAGGGCAGGAGAGAACGAGAACGCCCGAGAAAGAGATGGGCAGATTTGAGAGGTTCAGAACAGGCAGAGATGCATAATACTTGAAAAGCAGAAGCAGAAGAAGATCTTTAAATAAAATTACCATGAGAGCACAGCCCCCTACAAACGTCAGCAAACATAGCTCTTTTGTGAGCACACAAAATTTAATAAATGAGCTAATTTTTGAAAAAATTCAAGGAATTTGATGAATTTGAAGTCCTCTAATAGTGCATAACTGAAGTTTCAACTTCATTTAATATTTCGTTATTGTGATATTTTTTCACACACATATCATCAAAAATTTAAAAATCTTCATGAAACAATAATTGTTTTCCTGTATTTTCATGTACGGGAAGAGAAAGTAAAAACACTGAATCCAACATTTTGTATTTTTCAAATTATAAAGTAATGAATGGTAATGATTGTTCCAAAATGTTAGATCTTGTGCCATTACTAATGTTTCTCCACTTATGTTATGTGCGACGCTCGAAAGTTATGTCCGAGCGTCTCACGGACCGTGTGCAATCGCTTCAGTACCTTTCACTCAACCAGCGCTATGACATCTAACGCTCTGGAATAATCAGCAAATCATTCGCTTAGCGTTACAGTTATTTTGTTGGAACAATAGCTATGACCTACAGAAGAAAGGAAGCGCAGGGGACAATATTATCCACCGACTGTAGTCAAAACTAGTAGTCATCGAACAATCTCTTGTTTACGGCTACACATTCCCTCTCATGTGACTTCTTAATTCGTGATTTAAACTAGGTTTTAAGAAATATTTAGTCTGCGTTTGAATTCGGTAAAAGAAACCTACAAATCATATTACTCTTCCTTCTTTTGCAACTTTTAAAATATAAAATGTAATGTCATTGTGTAATATTACGGTTTCTCATGAACTGGAATAGATGAGTTGCAGGCGGTGTGTAGCAAAGTAAAACAAGTTGAAAGCGAGTACTTCCAGAGGGAGTTTGTAGTAGATACAATGTGTTAGATCGTTTCGAAATTAATATTGAAGAAAGTAGCAATGACGAATTTAGCGAAGAGAGAGAAAATGATCAATTTTATAGCCCTGTTGATGCTTGTGCCCCTTTATCTACTTAATTTATTTAACTTTTTAAAAAGTGACATTCTACAAACATCAAAAGATTCGAAATCTACGTTGCACCGGCTAAAAGAATGTAAATTTACTTCTAATATTTGTATTAAATTTAAAATTAATTGTATATAACTATTTTAGATTTGTATTATAAAATATTTATAATGAAGTAAGGCAATATAAATGTAGGTAGTACAATAATATGATATGGGCAATAATAAATGTAGATGTATTGTCAAATATGAAAAGAAAGTACAGTAACACTCTCTTAGTCACCCTGTTGTTTCCAGGCCATGTGCGCTCCAGCGCGCACAGCCAGCTACCGTTTCGCCGAACGTACTGTGCGCTATAAATGTTTTTTCAACTTGACACTGAAAAGCGTTCATTTTTATTACTTTTTTCAGATAACTTTTTATGTAATATTTTTTCATTAAATCAGAGTTTGGCAAGTTTATAAATTTTACTGATTCTTTGACCATACCACGGTGGTTTTTAATATGTTAATTTACAATAAAATAACAAATCAAATCAAGTTAATAAAATAAAATAAAGATAACATCAAAGTGAACTGCCCAGAAACATTAAGTTTTCTTGCAAACAATGTTCAAGAAGCCTGGCAACAAAATTAATAACCTCTCTAGAAGATACAGCAAATAAAATCGGGCTAAAAATATTTTACGGAAAACCCAAGTTTATGGTTATCGATCCACTATGCATTAACAAATTCGATATCAGGGGTAATTTTATAGATATAGTTGAAAATTTTAAATATTTGGGCGAGACCATCGACAAATGCAACGAAAAAGTCGCCTCTAACGAAAGAATTACTAAACTCACCATAAGACACATCTCACCAAAAACACATACAACAAAAATGTCTATCAATACACACCAAACTTAAGCACAACAAATCAGTCCTTAGACCTCAAGTGATGTACGGAAGTGAAACTCTCATTGACAATGATAGAATCAAAGAGAAACTTAGAAAAGTCAAGAGAAGAATTTTAAGAACTTGTATCAACAAAAACACCAAATCGATGGACAATACAGGCTTTTACCCAACGAACAAGTCTACAAAAATATAGAACCAGTCACAATTGCAATGAGAAAACAGAGAATTTTCTTCCTGGGACACATACTGATAACTCCAGCAACACGCCTTCTAAGAAGAATCACTAAAAAAATACTCAGCGCTAAATATGAAAAAGCTATAGTAACCTGTCTCAGAGAAACTCAAAACGACATGAAAAAACTCGAACTAACCATGGAGGCCCTAACGCAACGTACTCCTTGGTATAAACACCAAATGGGATATCACAATGTTAGATTCAATTGCTTGCAGTTCCCTCTCTCTACATTTTTGAGGTGATTATGTACGTTAGGCAAAATAATTTTATTCAGAATTTCAATGTTCACAATCATAACACGAGAAACAGAAATGATTATTATGTGGCTAATCACTCCACAAAATTGTTTGAACAAAAACCTACTTATGCAGGGAAAAAATTCATGACTAAATTACCCCAATTTTTAAAATGTTGTGAGGCATTCCTTTAAAAAGAATCTGAAAAATTACTTGATCGGTGAAAATTTTTATAGCGTACAAGAATTTCTTTCTTGATAGTAAAGATACACTGTGTGATTCTTATTTGTATTTCAGGTGTTATAGCTGACATGTCCTATACTCCTCTTGGAGTCTCCAGGGCGCAAAAGAACCGCACAATTGAGGTTTGTTCAGATGAACTAAGAAAATAAGATCTGAAAATATTAAAAAGTTTTGGGACAGCAAGAAGAAAAAATTGAAGAAAAACCATCCAAAATGACTAAAATGATCCTATGTGGTCATAAAAGAAAAAAGAAAAATTCTTTAAACGGTGAATACATGGTTCAATGTTTAATAAATTAATATTTAATATGTTATATTAACATGCACATTGTATTTATCTGCTAGAACTTATGCACTTGGTATTTCGTAGAATAGAATTATTTTAAATAATTTTCTGATTCATTAGAGACGACCATCAGTGGAATTCTCGTTTTTTGTTTTGTTTTAATAAAAATATTATTGAATTCTAATGCTAGAAATCACAATACGAACTGTAATAGTCATTGTCAATGCAATCACGTGCAATGAATGTCGCCTCATTGGGCGGTAGAGTGAACCTCAGTTATAACGCCGTTTCGGATATAACACGGGTGGGTTTTATTTAAACTGCGTAGTTTTTGTGCAGGTAGTACGAAAAAGTTGAGTTTCTTAGTGAAAAGTGCAATGGACTGAAGGAGTGGATGCAACTTTATCTCCAACCTCTGTACTGAAAAATTATTTTGATGTACTTCAGTTTTTATTACGAAAATAGCAGCCCTTTGCACTACAAACTAAAGCATTTAACATTTCACGCAACCTTAGAATTGAAATCCAAATTATGACTGTAAAAAAAATCCAGTTAGTATTGTAAACCGGAATATTTTTTATATCAATATAAATCACCAATGAAAAGAAATAAATACGACCCGATAATAAAGGAACGTGTATCACAAGAAAAAGTACCTAACCCTTGTGCGACTGATAGGTTTTGAAATACTAATTCTTCGAACACTAATTCCGAGATCGCGCCAATAGACTTGGCTTTTTTTATCCATCTTTTATCCAGAACATTTGAAATTTTTATGAGACATTAAGAAAACTTTGAGATATGTTTTAAAAAAACAAACATGAAACTCCGTTTTTTTAAGCCAGTACAGACATTTTACAGAAAAATTGTTGTAATTTATTCAAAGTCCCCCATTTTTGTCAAAATTTGCCAATAAATTTATTTTTTATTTTTCTTTAGTCTGGTATTAAATAAAAATGTCTAGCGAAGAATTTGATGTGTCAAACAACACCCTCTCTTACCACACTATACGGTTATTCAAGCGTATGAAAGAGTTACGTGAATATGGATTTTGTGGTAAACTAAGGCGGAAAAATTGCTCTCTTTGAGCTGATGTCATTGACCAATTCCTACAATTAATTATATGACGTACTATATGTTATTATATGAAAGCACGGAATTGTGAACACGTGCATGTAGAAAAAAGAACATTTTTTAGTTTCATTGTGAAGAATGTCTGAAAATAGGCTATTCTACAAATCTCGGAGCGTTTTTCCCTTTTATAGGTCATATTCAATGCAACCAGATTTGCTATAAAAACAAGATTTAACAACATACCTGCCTTTACCATTCAAGCTTTCAAACGCGGTTATTATTTCTAAATGAAATCCGGCCTTTACACGGTTTTCTTAAAAAAAACTGGAATCGAGTGGTATCCCAACATTCACAAACCAATAGAAAATTTCCCACTAACCTGATTGTGTTTCTAAATAGCTTACTTTCTTCCTCATACATTCAGCTACGATTTAACTATAATGTTTACTGGTGTGCGCGTACATTGACCTTCACTATTACGCGACTGTTGAGTAATTACACACTTGTCATCTAACAAAAATATATTGCTATCCGTCTGTTAAGGGCTAAAGTCTATTTTTTAAACGGTTATGATTTAATTGATTATTGGAATGTTTATGTTTCATACAGAAATTGGATATGATATTACGTTTTGGATATTTCTCCCGTGAATCATTTTCAAAGATTTTAAAAAGAAACAATAAAAGTAATGGTTACATCAGTACTCCTGTAAGCTTGTCTATAGATCCCATGATCTGTTTTCAAAGTAGGAATTTTGTTTTGGATTTACGTACTTTATTTGTATTTCTGGATTAATATTTATGTACAGGAGACCGATTAGGTTAGGTTAGGAGGAGCTATATTTTGGTCTTTAATTTTTATTACGTACTGTAGTGATAAGTTGCTCATTTCCATATGATATCTAATTTAACAGGTGGTGGAAAATTTAACTTTCAGGAGAACAGGTAACCAGTGGGGTACACTCTCCATTTAATACTATGAATGTTGTCCGTTATTCAGACCAAAAGGTATCTGCTCCATTTTCGCTTTAGACGTTGTATAGTTGGGAAGTTTCTTGTAGCTAGGTCATAGCATAGTTGTTTCGGATGGTCATCTAGTCGTTTGCGAAATTTACTATTGAAGGACGCGGTTAGTTCCTTAATTGTATGTATAAGTCGTTTACGTAACGTTTCGGTAACGTAAAAGGGAGCATTTGTAATTTTTCGTAAGAGGTTTGATTGAAATCGTTGAGTTTTTGAAATGACATATTGTATTAGCAGTTTAAATCTGCTTGTTAAAAAGTTTTACTCAAGTGGGTGTTTTTTATTAGTTAAAAATTATTCGTTTAACTAATCCGCCAATACACTTTTTCTTTTCACGAACCCCTTAGCGAACCCCTAGAGGTTCACGTACCCCAGGTTGAGAAACGATATACTATCACAATAAGTACCATAGTAGTTGTACTAGTAAAATATAAACACAGAAGCACTAAATTGATCTACCCTTGACCACGGGAAACATTAATCTAAAGATTAATTAATCTAAACATTAATCTAAAGATTAATTTTTGTCCTACTAAGAAGTTAGACCTAATATTTGTAAAGTTATGGTCATTTTTAGCTACTGTAACTTCTATTATTAAGGTAGAAACCAAATAAAGATGTAAGGGAAAACCCCCATTGTTAGAATAAGTTACAATAGAATAGTTGTTAGAAAATAGGTTGTAAATATAGCCAACGGTCAATCATCTGATATTTATTGGGCCGGTTTAATTCTCTCTCTGTGTTTTTGGGCCTTTTCTCCATCTACCAACTTACAGCCAATCATTGGGATGGTTCTCCTTCCTGTTGGCCCTCCAGGTTGGTTGAACGGTTGGTGGGAGAGGGAGGCTTGTCAACCAGAGGTCTCCTGGTTCGGAGCCAAAAAAATTTAAGTCAGTTCCCTTAGGACTTAAGAGTGAAACTGTTAATTAAGAAGAAGCAGCATTTGAAGAAATGATAAAGAGAACGAGGGTGACTAGGAGAACGAGGAGAAGAAGAAGAAGAAACGGGGAAACATATTTAATTTGAGGTAAATTTATCCGTATATTTATTAAGGGTTTTTAAGTTTTGTTTTCGTATTAAAGTCGCGGCAGAAAAAAGGTTTACTGTATTTTAAAATAGGTTAGGGTACTTTAAGGTTATTTGTGTTAGTAGTTAGTTAATTAGTTAACTAAATTATTTAGTTAGTAGTAGATTCATTTAATATTTAATTTAAAGCAAGGGATTTTTATTTATTTTTCTCATGCTCTGCTGATAGACATGGCGCTCAATTTTTCATTATTTATATTTTAATCCATATTAAAGTATTTGCCCACCAGTCGAAGTTGAAAGAGTTGCACTTTGTATTGTAATCATTTTTGTAATAGGAAAATAGAAAAGTAAACTATTTTGTTTCTTTCATACAATGTTTGGTCAAATAACGCGGATAAATTAATGTGTCTATATTATAACCGCGTTATAACGAGGGTCCATTGAAGTAAACTTACAGAGCATCTGCCTACTGATAACGCTCCTTCTTTCCATAAACCCTCTTGCCTTCAAACACATCACTCTATCGCATGGCTCACTGCACTACTGAAATATTTGAGAAATTTAATCTCGCAGATTTCCCACCGGATTTAACCTCATAAAGAAAATCTCATTAAGTTATTTTAATAGGAATTATACTTTACGATAGTTTAAATTAAATATTAAATTTATTTTCATTAAATGTATAGTAAAATAGTTTGTACGGCAATCAGCGTTAATTTTATTGTAGTTTTGTGACAATTCAATTTTGTTTTAGAATCGTTACAAATTTCATAACAAATCTGAAAAGAAATGAACGATTTTTTTGATAAAAATAATCATAAACATATCCCAGAAATTTCTAAAATTCAAGTGGAAAGTTTAATAGTATCAAGCGAAAAAATCGGTGTACAAATATAATTTCCCAAAATGGAATTCATAAAAAAAAAGTTAAGAACTTCTCAAGTCACTTAGCTGTTCATAAAAATCTAGTGTGGAACACTCACAAAACTTTCTCTCACCAATGCAAATAATTAACAAAATTAGTTATAAAACATTAGAAATAAACAAAAAACTAACCTCATTAAACAACTAAATTTAATCATAAGTGAAAGACGCAAAATCAAAATCAACCTTAGTTTTACTTAAAAATACAGAAAATCACTCTTTCATGTTAAAGTAGGCTCTGCAGGGAAAAATGATCTAAATAAAAGTTGTACGTCTTTTAATTTCCTGTAAATTTGATTATATACACTTTTGTAGTAAAATGCATCATACTAAGGCTAAAATCTTAAAAAATCAATTTTATTACACATTTTCGAGAAATAAAAACAGAAAATCGCTATTTACCGCTAAAGTAACCGTTATACAAAAAAAAATTTGAAATAACAATATTGTTGGATTTTCAATTCTCTACAACTTATATTATACATTTTTGCGCTCAAATGAAGATTAAAGCCGCAATCTTAAAAAACAATTTTTTACGTGAAAACAGCCTTTCTAAGAATTTCAGCACACATGACACCTGCCCTATCTTATAGAGCCTAAAAAATTTAGTAAATGAGGCGATTTAAAAAAAATCGTAGGAGCCATTTTTGAGAAAATCGTAAAAACTTGAAAAATTACACGAATAAACTACTACTTCCGGTTGACCGATTTTGATGAAAATCTTCGTGTTGGGTCCGGTAGTAGTATCTAATTTAAGTTTCAAGTTTCAAGTTCGTACGATGTTCCGTTCTTGAGATGTTCTGTTCACACACACATTAATCGTTAAAAACATGTTTTTTGGATTCAAGGTGTCTGAAAACGCGTAGATCCAGTGAAAACTCGATTTCAAAATATTGTCATAAAAACAATACTTTCTTCCTGTATATTCATATAGGCAAGAGAAAGTAAAAATACCGGTGATAAAACGGAAGATTTGTGGAGTTTTGGTTAAACCTTCATATCTTTGCCAAGACCCACCTTACCATTGTAAGGCAAGAGAAAGTATAAATGGATGGAAATGACCAAAGGGCAGATCATGAAGAGTATGGGTCCATTTATGGTGAATTGGGAAAATTATGAGATTCTACGAGAACTGGAGAAGAGTTCAGGGATAGATTTAGGTGGAGAGGAATTGAATTGGGTTCGACCCGAGAAACTTTGAAAAAAGATGAAGAGAATGATTCTATTAAAAAATATGATTAAGCTGTACAATTAGGTTTGTAAAAGAACGAAGTAGTTACACTAAAACAGTGTTTTCATTATTGGATTATACGTTAACAATAAAACTGTAAACAAATGGAACTAATTTTATTCCTACAATAGAGTCTAACTCGATTCTGCATTAAAATAACTTTGTTTTCCTCACTTATGGGAAAAGGGCTTCTGGAAAATATCTCTTTATTATTCTATAAAGTAATAGAGAAAATTAATTTACCCTAGGGAAAACTACTTGCAATATCACACAAATTTTCGTATAAGTTTATTAAGTTATTTTGCAATAAAAATTGCTCAATATTATTTAAGGATAACCGTTTTTACAAAAATATACTAATTTATGAAATTCTGTAAAAACCATTTTAATGATTTTCCGTCTGAATGTTTCCAATATATAGTACACAAAAAGTATTTTGCAAATTTTTCTTTATGAACATGTGATACAGGTAAAAAAAACTTTATCTTTTCCTAATAAGGCATTGCTTGCTAAAAGTGGAGATCCTATAGTTGCTTCAAACAAACTTCAGAAATGTTTAGACCAAAAAAATCCAACCATGGTTTCAAAAATGGAGAGTGGAGATCAATACTGCAAAATCGCAGCATGTTACATTTACAATGCGGAGGAATACTTGTCCACCAGTAAAACTTGGAGGTGTTGATTTACCACAAAGTGAAGTTGTAAAGTACCTGGGTATGCATCTAGACAGGCGGTTAACTTGGAAAACCCATGTGAGAATGAAGAGGAACGAATTAAATCTGAAATACAAAAGGATGTACTGGCTGATTGGTGGGAACTCTTCACTCTCTCTTGAGAATAAGTTGCTGCTTTACAAAATGTTACTAAAACCAGTCTGGTTGTACGGCGTTCAACTTTGGGGAACTACCAGCAGAAGTAACATAGAGATAATTCAAAGGTTCCAAAATAAAGTTCTTCAGGCTATAACAAGGGCACCATGGTTTGCAAGGAATGCAGAAATACAACATTATTGCAACCTTTCTGATGTAATGGACGAGGTCAGGCGTTTTAATAGAAAATATCAGACAAGACTTGAAAGCCACGAAAACGAGTTAGCCATAAATCTTCTAAATAATGCAGAAGAAGTTAAGCGCCTGAAACGTTACCATGTTTTGGACTTGTCTGAAAGAGTTTAAATGTATATAAATTTTAGTGAAAAGTATTCTGTATTGTAAAATGTAAATATCTTTGTACATAGTAATTTTCTCTTTGAACACATGAATAATTGATGTAATGAGAGGTACTCAAGGTAATGAGGCCTCAACTTGTGATTTGTAAATTCAAAAGATTTGCTTATAGTTTATTTTCAAAACACTGATTGCAAATAATGTTATTTAAAAAAAAAATCTTTTCCTAATTCATAATATAAGTTGCAATCTGTTCAATTTAAGAAAAATAAGCAATCCCATGACCCAATGAGATGAGGATGATGTGTATGACGTGTAAATGAAGTGTAGTCATATACAGACTCAGGGTGATCATTCAAGAGAGAGTATTGTTAATTGAGCACTAACCATCAAAGTACACCGGTAACCACTGTCATCATCTGTCAAGGATTAGACTCAATGGCCTGTTTCGGCATCCATCTGTTTTTAGGTCTTCCCAAGCCACGCTTCCCTCTAGGTTTATATTTGCATGCTTGAAGAGGAAGTCTGTGTGCTACCATGCAAAGTAAATGGTTGGACCAGTTTCTCTTATATATTCTTAACGTTTCACACAGTGACTGAACATTTAACTTGGCGCGTATAGCTTCGTTACATACTCTATCTAACCGAGTACAACCTTTGACTCCTCCGCAAAAATATAATTTCAGCAGCCTGGATACAGCATTCAATTCTCTGTTAAGATACCCATGTTTCACTCCCATATGTTATGAGTGGTACAGCCATTGCTATATAAAATTTCATTTGGGTGTCCTTTCTCGTTTTCTTTCCTATTGTCCTGCGAATACAATCGCATACAGCGGTGAATTTCGCCAGTTTTTCACTCACATCATCATCTTTGTCATAGGAAATCTTGCATCCTAAATATTTAAAATCTCGAATTTTTTCTATAGTCGGTTGCCAAGTATGATTTTTGAGCGAACCGGCCATGTTCCCTTGAATGCCATAATCTTTGATTTTTGTGCCGATATTCTCATGCAAAAAAACCATAAATAAATGCCAAATTCTGCGCTAATGTTGTGCAACTTATAAATGACATATTGGAGGCTGTCTTTTGTATCAAAAATATTAACTGTGTCATCTGCCTACACCAATTAATTTAGGTATACGTTATTCCAAAGCTGAATGCCTGAGTCAACTACTTGATTGCAAATACGAGTAGTTAATATCTAATCAACATAAATGTTAAATAACATCGGAGACATTCGTCAGCTTTGTCGTACGCCTTTATTTATTTTAATTTTCTCTCCGTGCTCGGTCAGCTCATGCGAGGGTTTGGCTTTGAATTGAGTAGGGCTAAGCTTGATTTTGTATGGGACACAGAAATGGGGACCTCAATCCCGCGATACGGCGCTTCCCAATGGCTGATAGGGAACGTCCTCTAGATATGCAGGCAGGTACAAATAATGAATAGCCAAAAAAGTACCTGCGGATCACCTGAGGTGAAAACTGGTCAATGGTCTTCAGATGGAGGATTCCAAACGGCATAGAGGGCAGAAGAGCCTAGGGAGTAAACCCAAATTAAATCCAGGGCAGGTAAAGCCCTGAGAAATGGTTAACAGTCTCGAAGGCGGAGAAATTTTCCCAATGGTGGAAAGGGAGAACAAACCTAGAAGGTGGGTCTCCAAATGAAACCCAGGCACCGTCTAGAGGCTCTAAGGTGGCAGTCCCACCACTGGACTACCTAGCGCACGGCTCCTGACACCACCTGGGGAAAACTTTATCACTGGCAAGCATCGAAAGTTAGTTTTGCATCAGGACCGGAATATAAGGTAACCACTCTCTCGTATTCAAATCCGTATAAAAGTAACCTCGTCTATAGTGTGTGGAACTTTAGCTTGGGGCAAGACCTTGTGTACCCATACTGGGCGGGAGGTTAGGAAGTCATGGATTTCCGAAAATATTAGTCGCACTTTACTGTTCTTTTAAAACCTGTCAACACAAGCGTTTGTGTTCGAGTAAATTATAAACTGATTATAATAAAATAATCAGTGTTACTGAATGTCACACATAGAAATACGAGGTGTGGCCATTAAATAACGAGACTAACGTTGTAAAAAAATTTATTTTCATTTTATACATAATCACTTATTGTCACCTTAAATATACACTCCTTCTCTATCCCTACAACACTCTATGCGAATTTTCCATTGTTGGAAACAGTGCTAGAAGTCATCTTCTGTCAGCTCCTTCAGAACACGTGCCGCTTTCTCTTTTACAGCTTCCACAGACTCAAATCTTGTGCCTTTTAATACAGATTTTACCTTAGAGAACAGATAGAAAAACAGGAAAAATAACAACATGTAACAGAACGTGGTTTTTTACTTATGATCTAGAAACGAAGCGCCAATCCATGCACTAGAAGAGCCAAACTTCATTGAGAGCCAAAAACCTCGAATGAGCAAGTCAAAATTTAAAGCAATGATGATTGTTTTTGTTTTTGATATCCATGGGATTGAGTACCTTTATCTGGTTTCTGAAGATCAAACAATTAATAAATATTACTACCTTGAGGTACTTTCTTAACTACGTCAAAATAGTAAGAAAAAAACGCCCCGAAATGTGGAAGGACAAATCATGAGTTCTCCTCCAAGAAAATGCGCCTGTTCATTCCGCGTTATCTGTCAAGAGGTTTCTAGCCAAGCACAGCATCTCGTGTTACAACATCCACCTTATTCACCAGATCTTGCACCATGTGACTTCTACATGTTCCCTAAGGTGATATCTGCATTAAAAGGCACAAGATTTGAGTCTGTGGAAGCTGCAAAAGAGAAAGCGGCACGTGTCCTAAAGGAGCTAACAGAAAATCACTTCCAGCACTGTTTCCAACAATGGAAAATTCGCAACGAGCGTTATAGTGATAGAGGAGTATACATTGAAAGTGACAATAAGTGATTATGTATAAAATTAAAATTAAACTTTTTACAACGTCAGTCTCGTTATTTAATAGCCACATCTCGTATAAACAAAACAAGAATTTAATAACAACATTAGAACGTTCATGTTATCCGATTTTATTACTGTGAGTACTATTTAAATATACTTTAACATCAGTTGCAGTGTCGATATCTTAGGCTTACATTGTTTTCTCTCGCATTTTCGTATTAGTATTCTAAAAGTGAATGTTTACGTATGTTTTGTGTTTCTATAATACAGGTAATTTATGTTCAAGTATAAAGTGTCAATTGCTTGGTCCTTTTTTTAATTCACTTTCTCAAACAAAATATCGGAAAATAAAATGTTAGTAATTGCAAGTCCGGTAGTTTTATGATTAGAGCGCTGACCTGATCAATTTTCAAGATTTTTTTCAGTTTATATAGAACTAAATCAAATTTAAACAGTAGGATTACATTATGTAAATATTTAATTTTATTTGTTTGCAATTGTCCACACATATTAATCGATTTATTGTAACAAAAAATACCTCGGCGTAGGTGCTAAAGTAAATGCAACAAATAAATACATTAGTTTAAAGTGATATGTTTGGGTAAATACTTAGGCGTTCGTATTATGTGGGGTCAATGTTTTTGGAGAGACTAGTATGACGACGGTCGCCGTACACCGAGCTGCAGTCCCACACACTGTACTACGATTTCGACCATTTAACGTGTGAAATGGGCCCCAAAATCTCCTAAACTCACGCTATCAAACTTCGAAATCAGTTACTAAGGTCAATGTTTACAAGCGTTGAGAAGGGATCTTCACCAAAGCTGGTAAAAAAATGTGAGAATTTTTTAAAATATAATGTCAATTCATTCTTGTCATAGTGGGAGAAATTTATTAATGGTTACACAAGTCAACAATGGAAAAGTTGTTTAAAAACTAATGACTGATTTTTATAGATTTTGTGTGCTGGTTTCAGAAAAAATAATCAAAAATATCCAACTCGGTTTTCACAATATTAATTTGTTTTATTTTTGTCGAAATCGATATATATATATATATATATAAAGGCCAATATATATTTTATTTCTAAATCATGGAATAAAAAAATGTGGCCTGAATTAATTTTGTTGATATTTTATCATTAGTTATCTAGTTTATTAGTTTGGTTATAAGGAAAAATTCTTTACTCCACATTTTCTGAAGATGGAATATTAATTTATTTTAACAATGTTCCTGGTGTAATGGAGGAGTTGAACATATAATAAAATGTGAAAGAATGGAGGCTGTTTATTGACTCGTCCAAAAGAAGAATTAATGCTGTTCTTCATTGCAACAATATACATCAGTGCCAGTTGGGCACTCCGTGTATCTGACAGAATGCTACGAGAATTTAAAATTAGTTCTGTCTAAACTGAAATATTGTGATCATAAATGAATAACATGTGGGGACTTCAAAGTTATTCCTCTACTTCTTGGGCAGCAGGGAGGATACATGAAATATCCCTGCTTCTTGTGTGAATAGGACAGCCGTAATAAGAAACAACCGCCATAAAAGAATGGCCACGCAGGGTATTATTAGGACCTGAGACCAAAAATGTAATACGAAAAATTTGGTTGATCCACTGAATGTACTCATACCTCCACTTAATATTAAAATGAAATTGATGAGACAATTTGTAAAAGCTTTATTAAAAGAAGTAGATTATTAAGCCAAAAGTTTTTTGAAGTGTAAGAGGCCAAAGTGAAAGGTATTTTCACTGGTCCAGACATTCGTAAACTTTTGAAAGATGAAGCCTTTCAAACAAAAATGGAAGATATTGAAAAAGAAGCATGGAAATCATTTGAAGAAGTCGTAAAGAAATTTCTTGGGAAAAATAACGACCCAAATTTTAAGTGCATAATGGAAAACATGATAATGAAATTCCAAGACTTGGGTCGTTCAATGAGCTTGAAAGTGCATTTTTCGAATTCTCATATTGATTACTTCCCTGAAAATTTTAGAGAAGTAAGCAAAGAACAGAGTGAAAAATTTTATCAGGATATAAAAGAAAATGAAACGCAGATATCAGGGAAGGAGAAATGTGAACATGATTGCAGACTACTGTTAGTCCATCCGTAAGCCATCGACCGGGCCATCATCGCCTGCTGACGCGAGCGATGCCCACAGCGGTCCCTCGACTGAGCCTTACGCCCACCGGACCCGAAGAAGCAGCCATTGACGCACTACTGCGAGGGAAGATAATGTCTCCGCTGGACAACTACACGACATGTCGCCCAGCTCCTTGACCGCCATGACGAGTACGACCGATGCTTCCCATCAAGACGACCACCGCTTAAACGGCCCTTTTCAGGGCCACCAAAAAATTTTAAGGTTTTAACTCGCCACTTAATGTCGCCATCCGGTGACAAATTCATTCTTTAAATCCCAATACTTTTTATAAAAAACAGTTTTCCACGAGAAATATATATACAAGCCTGTTTATGTACAATGAGATTCTCAATTTTCTTTTTTCAGTGTTGTGAAAAATCCTTACGGGCTGGAATAAACGGTGGCCATCTTTGAAATTAGCGCACAAAATAACATTAAAATCAGTTATCAGATTACAAACAATTTGCAATTTCCTTAATTTTGTTGACCTGAGTTATAATCAGCAAGATGAGCCAGTAAAATGGAAATAATTTCAAATTTGTACCATTTTGGATGTAATTATAATTTAACGCAAGCAATTAATAATAATTTATCTTATGCAGGCTAGTTAATTAAGTGGGCATAGCTGTGTAATCACAGTACGGTAGGAAATTGATAGCAATGAACGTAGTCTAGGAGTGAACGTAGTTTCATTACCAAGGCGAATATCATAGTTTTAGATTAAATTTTAGGTAATTATCAATTATATCAATAGCCCCAGGAAAGTGTACGTGCGTTTTAGTTAATTAGTTTGTTTATTTCACGCTAGTTACAGAGTTCTTTTTGGAGAAGTTGTTTATAAGGTTTTTATAAACTTTGTTTTTAAGAACTGGACATGCACGTGTATGGTTGGTATTCGAATGGAGAACAAAAAATATCTCGTGACAATATCTAAGGGGAAAGTGTTTATCCCAGAATTCTTTAGCAGGACTGAGGTTTTAGAAGTGTTGATGTAAATACAGTAAAACCTCCTAAAAACGACCACGTACGGTGAACTTAATAACTGGTCGGTTTGAGAGGTGGTCGTTTTGGAGAAGTAGTGGTCAGGACAATACCCTAATTAAAATAACTTCATTATTATGAAAATTTTATGATCATTTACCCCAAAAATATTGTTTACATAAAATTGTAACAAAAATAAATAATTGTAGTAAAAACATAACTACTTACCAGTCAATACAGCAACTGATGTAACTTTTTTATTAGTAGATCGTGCATGATAGTAACCTACTACGTATAATGTAAAACTTGCTTAAAATAATAATTAACGTGAGATACTGTAGTTTCTCACATATAACTAAAAAAATTTTAAAACTATTAAAACATTTTAAAATAAATTGTTAAAAAAATTAATTAAAGTAATTTTCGATTGTTGTTTATTTAACAGCTTGTTGTTGTTTTGCAACTATTGTTTTCTCTATAATGGTCTCAGCTTCTTCCAGCAAATCTAGCAGTCACGGAACTTTTTTTTCTCGGGCCAAATTTTTTAAACCACTGAGAGCTTCTAAACTTTTTCTATTGGCATTACAGAAACACCATCCATTCCCTTTACTTCTTCCTCGTCATCGAAGTCACTCCCGTTCGTGCTACTATAGATACAATACTGAAGTCACGAGTTTGCATTTTGCGTCAGTGTGGGCTGTGATAAAGGGAATGATATATCTGCAGTGCTGCCAACCTCAACAGTAAGACACTACTCGTACATTTCACTACAGTTAAGTTTCTACAAACATTTTGTAAGCTGTGGTTTGTTCCGAGAAAATATTTTCTTCATAAACCTTATAAGAAATAAATACGACCTGTAATATTGCCTATAAGTAGCTTAATTAAATGACTAGAAATGTTTGATTTACTGTAATTACGAATGAATCTCCTTCTTTAGGCCTACTATTGCTGTCACCGGCGTTTTCATTATCAGTCTCTCTAGTTTCTACCTAACCGTTTTATTTTTTTACCATCTGTCAACAAAAGTTGAAGAATAGTTCCTTCACGTCCTTAATTTTCTTCTTTATTTTTCAAATTGTGAAAAGAGAAATATCACAGTAGTTAGCCGCTCGCTCTCGGGTTTTGTTAAGAGGCAAGGATTGGCATTTTTGTTTAGCTTCAACTTCATAGCATATTATTACATTGCATTAGATTTCATTCAACACTGAATAGTTCGACCACGTTTTCGAGAAACCGATATATCTGTAACTAACAGTTAACCTACAAAAGGTTCCGCGATATACTATATATGCTGTGGGTATGGTATAAATTGTTAAGTTTGTTGTACTGAAATCAAAGCAGTCGGACATGCGCACTGATGATTTTCCCCCTTTACCCCTCGTCGCAAACAAGGGCAAACTATTGACTCAAGTGACTATACCTTCCACCATGCTGTCGTTTTGGCACTGTTCAGTAACAGTTATAAACAAATAATTTTCCCACTCGTTATTTTCGTCGCATGTTGGGATGGCTTTTTCACAGTGAACTAACACCTTCATGATTCGCATGTTCTCCAAGTTCCTTAACTTTGAGACCACAATTAAATAACTCTAATTTTGAAATTAGAGTTATAGATAAATTTTTACTTAGTAAATGCATGAGAAGGTTAAAGGGGACTAAAATTCAATTCGAGATATAGAAAATTCGAGTTATATAAGTTCGACTGTAGTTGATAAATCGGGTTATTTCCAAGAAATGGTTAGAAATAGTATAGGCCTATGGTGATAACGGATACCTAAGAAGGATCGGTGTACATACCATAACATAACGCAAACAATTTAGCCTGTTGAGGTTTTTTAAGTTCTGTGAAAGCCGCAGAATTTTTAATTGAAAGCTGATTACTTTATTTTTCATGAACGCAGCACTTTCGTACTCCACATATGAAAGTAAAAAGGCGATAAACAAACACAATTGTAAAATACAAAACAAAAGAAAAATTGTACAAGCTTTATCAGATGTTGAATTGTCTTTTACATAAATTTAATAACACTGTATACAAAAGAGTGCAAAAACTGACAAAATCAGAAAAAATAAATTAAAAAAATGTGGAAAGTGAACTAACTAATAAAGTTTTCCCGCTGGATAAATGAAAGGTAGGTCAATGTAGACTCCATTGTCTGACAATCTATTCACTTACGCAGAGAAAATGCGTGGGATGAACTGTACTCCGCAAATTTGTTGAACCATTGTTTTCCCTAAACACTGGAAAATGAAAAGTTCAGTAAACTTCACTAAACTTTGTGTGAAAGTGGTTCTTATAAATAGCATTATCAATTATATTAAATATAATAAATTATTACAGCATACGAACTATTGCGCCGTGTAAAATTTTAAATTATTTGCAAATACTTATTTATTAACTAGTAACAATTTTGCCCGCGCACAACGAGGATGAAATCACTACTCTAAGGGTAATTGCTATGAAATTGGTCGCACAAAATATCACTTTGATATAATAAACTTTTATTGTCACATAATAAATATAATGTTATCTACTATCGGTTTCATAATCATAGACACCCGAGTTTGAAACCTTTCATCTCCAAAACTGAGAGTCGGATTTCAACATACTTTACACCAAAATTTAGCTTATTTTATCCTGCGTTGACCTATAATAAATCTATATTTTTAATGTTGTTTAAAAATTGCCATATCGAAGTTGGAAGGAAAAAAGAGCCGGTTTTTTTGATACCGCAACAAATTTCATGCGTTTAGAGGCGTGTAACTCAATAAATATTCGACCGATAAGTTTGAAATTTTAACACAACATAGCCAATTATATTTTAACACCGTCTACAAAATTTCAAATGCATACGTTATTTATATTTTATGTATTTATATATTTATATTTTATATATTTTTTGATATATTAACGATATTCTGAACCCTTGTTATCTCTGTAACCGCTCCATCGTTCGGCACGGGCAAACTATCGTTGTATTCAGCGTAAAAACAGTTACCTAGTACAGATATGTTAATAACATGAAATATCGATTGGCCAATTTTGTGGTAGAATTTTTAGAATTTTTGAAAAATAGATTGGTAATGCGGGGGTTGGGCGCTAATACCCATGTTGCCTAAATCTGACTGTGTACCTGAATTGACAATGCAGTCTGTCAATTCAGGTAGACAGTCCGACAGGATATCACGTACACAAACTAGCAACATGGATAGTAAAGCCCGCCCCCCGCATTATCAATCTATTTTTCAAAATTCTAACAATTCTACCACAAAATTGGCCAATCGATATTTCATGTTATTAACATATCTGTACTAAGTTTTTTACGCTGAATAAATGGATAGTTTGCCCGTGCCGAACGATCGAGCAGTTATGAGATAGCAATGGATCAGAACATTGTTAATAAATCAAAATTTAACTAACGTATGAATTTTAAATTTCGTACACACTGTAAGAATATAATTGTCTATGTTGTGTTAAAATTTCAAACAGTTTTGTCAAATATTTATTGAGTTACAGGTACTTTTTTCTTCCAACCTCGATATGGCAATTGTTAAACAACATCAAATACATAGGATTGTTAAATGTCAACGCAGAATAAAATGAGCTAAATTTTTATGTAACGTACGTTAAAATCCGACTCATAGTTTTGAAGATGCAAGGGTTCAAACTCAGGTGTCTATGATTATGAAACCGATAGTAGGGAGTTTTTTTGGCACAAAAGACAGGCTTCGATATGCCATTTATAAGTTGATCTACATTAGCGAAGAGTTTGGCATAAGAATATCGGCACAAAAATCAAAGATTATGACATTCAAGGGAACATGGCCGGTTCGCTCAAAAATTATACTTGGCAAAACGACTATAGAACTAGCTTGTAATTTTAAATATTTAGGATGCAAGATTTCCTATGACGACGATGATGACGTGAGTGTCAAACTACAGTAGCAAAATTCAGCGCTGTATGCGGTTCTATTTGCAGGACAATAGAAAAAAACGAGACAGGACACCTAAATGAAATTTTATAGAGGCTGTACCACTCATAACGTATGGGAGTGAAACATAGGTGTCATTACAGAGGAATGAATCTCGTATCAAGGCTGTTGAAATGAGATTTTTGCGAGGAGTCAAAGGTTGCACCCGGTTAGATAGAGTACGTAACGAAGCTATACGCGCCGAGTACTGAGTTAAATGCTCAGTCACTGTGTGAAACGTTAAGAATATATATGAGAAACTGATCCAACTATTACTTCGCATGCCAACTGCCAGACTTCCTCTGCAAGCATGGAAAAATAAATCTAAAGGTAAGCGAGGCTTGGGAAGACCTAAAAAGAGATGGATGGTGGAACAGGTCATGGAGTCTAATCTTATGATAATGATGATGATGGATCTAGGGAAACAACATCAAATATATAGGATTATTATAGGTCAACGCAGAATAAAATGAGCTAAATTTAAAAAAAAATAACATAATTTTGTAAAATAACAAAGGATGGTAGAAGCACAAGTGATATCAAAAGTAGGATTGTTCAAGCTAGAATGGTCTTTGAAATGAAAATCATTTTACTCACCACACAGATTTATTTACAGATAAGAAATTTTTTTAAATACTGCTTAGAGTGTAGCATTACACGGGAATGAAATGTGGGTAATAGGGACTGTAGAAGGGAAGAGGATAAAGCTTTTAAAATGATATTTTATAAGAAAATGTTAAAGATTAGGTGGGTGGAGAAAATAAGTAATTTAGAGGTTTTTAGACGAATTGATAAATGAAGAAGTATACAGAAACATCTTATTAGAAGAAGGGATAGGCTAGTGGGCCATATCTTAAGACATCCAGGTATTGGTCTATCAATAATGTAGGGTAATATTAAGGGAGTGAATTGTAGGGGGTTGGCAAGGCGTGAATATATAATATAATATATAAAGCAAATTACAGAAGGTTAATAGGTGTTACAGATAAATGTAGATATGAAACAACTTGTGCAAGATAGAACAGATTTGGAGAACTGTATCAAACCAGTCGAGAGACTGATGACAAAAAAAACATAATGTACTAAGAGGATCGTCAAATAAGTCCTCACAAAAACAATCTATTTTTATTAGTTTATTTGAAGTCTCTCAACAGGTTGGCTATTAGAGTGAAACCTCTACAAACGACCACCTCTTCTAAGGGACCAACTCTCTAACCGCCCAGTTTTTTCGAGAACCAAAATATTAACTATTCTTCCCCATAAAAATTTACCTCCACTAAACGGCCGCTCTCTAATCTGACCGTGACCGGTAAAAACGAGCAAAAGCGACCACTTTAATTTAATAATATAAAAGAAATTAATTTAAACTTGGACAACAAGCGAATCTTGAAGTCACAGTTCACAGTGAAAAAGCCATCCCAACATGCGACGAAACTGACGAGTGGGAAAATGATTTGTTTACAACTGTTACTGAACAATGCCAAAACGACAGTATGGTGGAAGGTAGTAGCACGAACGAGAGCGACTTCGAGGGTGAAGAAGAAGTAGAAGGAATTGAAGATGTTTCTGTAATGCCAATAAAAAAAAGTTTAAAAGCTCTCAGTGGTTTGAAAAGCATGGCCCGAGAACAAAAAGTTCCGCGACTGCTAGATTTGCTGGAAGAAGCTGGGACCATTATAGAAAACAACAACAAGTTATTAAACAAACAACAATCGAAAATTAGTTTCATTAATTTTTATAACAATTTATTTTAAAATGTTTTCTTAGTTTTAAAATTGTTTGAGTCATATGCGATAAACTACAGTATCTCCATTAAGAATTATTATTTTAAGCAAGTTTTACATTATGCGTAATAGGCTACTATATCATATACGATCTACTAATAAAATAGTTACATCAGTTGCTGTATTGACTGGTAAGTAGTGATTTTTTTTTTTTTTTGGTTTAACGTCCGATTGTTATGCAATTACTGCTAATGCAGACGGTGAAGGATGAAATGAATTTTTGTTTTTACTACAATTTATTTTTGTTAAAATTTTACGTAAACAATTTTTGGGGTAAATGATCAAACAATTTTTATAATAATGAAGTTATTTTAATTAGGGTATTGTCCTGACCTCCACTTCTTTAAAACGACCACCTCTCAAACCGACCACTTATTGAGTTCACCGTACGTGGTCGTTTTGAGGAGGTTTTACAGTACCAACTACAGCTTTACAACTGGAACAGTGAGTTTTGACTTGTGAAAATTTCCGTACCCTATCCGGGACCTCCTCCGCTTTACAACGTAGCACAACTGGGCTACGGTGGTGGGTAGATTGTTTTTTTTTATTTTCAACATTTTAGCTCGATACACTTTCTCAGCATTTTTCCAACTTATGCCGATGTCCAAACGGTAGGATATCGAAAGATCCACAAAATAGTCCGCTGTTTGAGCGATGACCTCTTTGTATAAAGTCACTCGTTTTCGTTAAGCCATTGTTTCAACTTTCATAAAAAGGTCACTGAAAGCCAAATCTGGTGAATACGGTGGAAGTTCTAATAATTAAATTTTTAATTTCACAATTTTCAGCGTTGAAAATTCACAGGTGTGCAACCGTGAATTGTCTTGATGAAAGAGCAAACGAACTAGTATTTCAATTTTTCAAAAGAAACAAAGGTTTGTTGCTTCAATCGAAATTGAAACCTTGTGTTGGATATAGCTGAAAATTTAACAGCAGTCTAATGAGAAATGATAATGAATGCAAATCTTTTTGGTTACTATGAGCACCTTACTTGGATTTTCTAAGGACTTATCTTTTTCTAAGGAGCTTGGATTTTCTAAGGCCTTATTAAACGATCTTCGTACATTAACATAAGATGTACAATTTTGGAACACGGATTGAGAAAATTATGCTACAACAGAGTAAGTTACGCGGAAAGAGGTTGACCAGGCATTTGCTGGTAGTCAAGGAAAACTATGCAAAAAAATTACCAGGACAATATTAAAATATATAAAAATAGGTGTTTTTTTAGCACCCCACGTAAATAATTGATACCGTAAAGAAATAAAACTCGGTATTTGTTATAAGATGTAAATTTTTACTGTAAATAATAGAGAAAACAAAATAAAAACATAATTAATGTAATTGCCTCAAAAATATTACCCTACACATCAAAAAATGGTAAAAGATCAATTGATATTTTTTAGGTATAGATTTTCACGAATGCAATTCTTATATTGATATTATAAAGTCGTAAGACAGTAACAATTTAATATTTTTGTTAAATGACGTAGGCAGTGACGTAATCAAGGTAATTTGGTAATTTGCTTCCGGTACCTTGAATTTCCCAGATGTTAGGTTAGCTTCGCCTGCCTGTATTCCTAACGTAATTGTCTTACAGCCTCCACTCGTTCCCATACCCTCAATCTGTGCCAGTTATCCTTGGTCCCAATTTGAAGATCTCATTAGAGATAGGAGGGTGTATTTATACTGTACCTATCCTCATGTTTGTGTATGCAAATTTTATCCTTAACATATCCCTTTGTTAATATATAGATATCGCTAATTTACACTAACCCAACTATTTAGCGCGTTGTAGGTAAATACATTGTTAATAAAGATATTATCATAAATTAATTACAAAATCGGCAAACTAAACTAATATTGCCGCGAATCTTCTTCTCATTCTTCCTTTCTTCTTCTTCTTCTTCTCCTCCTTTTCCTTCTCGTCTCCACCTTCTTTTACTCCTCCTCTTCCTTCTCCATTTTCTTCTTCTTCTACTCCTTCTCCTCCTCTAAATCTTTTTTCTTTTTCTTCTTCTCCTCTCAATCTTCTTTTTCTCCTTCTTCCTCTCCTCCTCCATTTTCTTCTTCATCTCTTCCTTCTCTCCCTATCAATCTCCTTCATCTTCGTTTCCTCCTCCATTTTCTTCTTTTCCTACTCCTTCTCCTCCTCTCAATTTTCTTCTTCTTCCCCTTCATTATCTTCTTCGACTTTTTTTTTCTTCTTCTTCTTCTTCCCCTCCACTTACTCATTCTACTCTTCCTCCTTCTCCATTTTCTTCTTCTTTTACTCCTTCTTCTTCTCCTTCTTCTCCAACTCTTCCCCCTCATCCTCATTCTCCATTTCTTCTTCTTTTCCTCCTCATTCTCTCCTCCTTCTGCTTCTCCTTCTACTCCTCCATTTTCCTCTTCTTATTCTTCTCCTCTTCATTCATCTCCTTTCCCGCCTCTTCCTTCTTGTTTATCTTCTTTTTTCTTATCGTCATGTATAAAAATATACAATCTTATTTGTGGCTAAATGAGGTGCACGAATAGGATTTCTTCCCTTATTTTTAACTCACTAAGATCGAACAATACACTGAACCCATCCAACAGTTGATTTTGGTGTTACGAAAATCTCTAAACAAAATACAACTTTACGAATTATCAGTGTTCTTGAGATGTTCACAAACACGTGTACACACACACACCAATCGTTTAAAACTTGTTTTTGGGGGTTCAGCAGGCCTGAAAACTTGTAATTCCGGTTGATAACTTGATTTCGAAAAATCAACATTGACAACAATACTTTCCTTCCCTTTATATTCATATAGTACAAAAGAAAGTAAAAATATTATTTGAATATTTTTTATTACTTGCATCTACTTAGATCATCTAATTAAAAAAAACAACCGAAAAAACAAAAAAAAACAAAATTGTATGTTAAAAGAAAGGGGAAGAGTTTGGGTGTTGTTTCGTGACGTCAGATTTCAAAGTTAAGGACGCTCTACAGTTTTAATTAGAGCAACAGTGTTCAAATCCCCGACGTATTCTATCGCCTTCAACTCCTCCTCTGCTAATTTCTTGCGACGGTAAAATTTAGTCATTATGCGAGATCTTGTTCTCTTCATAATTAAATTATTGCTTTTAATTCTCTATTTACTTATCTTGTTTTTTAACTAAGACATTTCATTTATAAAAATCAACATAATAAAACACTTTTCATTTTCATTTTTACAAAAATAAATATCAGGTTATCCGGAATTCTAGTTGATCGAAGTCTATGTATAATCCAAAAGATATTTCGGATTTGTGTAATTCGATAAGAATATTTCGGGTACGAAAAACAATTATTTTTTAAATATTTTAATTTAACGCTACGGGAAAAAAGATATTACAATAAATAATGTTTTACTTTCTCTTGCCTATATGAATATCAGGAAGGAAAGGATTGTTTTCATGTCGATTTTTTGAAATCGAGTTTTCACCGGATCACCTCGAACCCAAAATGATTTTAGCCATTGGTTTGTGTGTGTGTGTTGAACAAAATATCTCAAGAACGGATCATCGTACAAAGTTGAAACAAAAACTTAAGTAAGATATCACTAGAGAATCAGACAGGAACATTTTCATTAAAATCGGTCAACCGGAAGTGGTAGTTTATTCATGTCAGTTTTCACTTTTTTGCGATTTTCTCAAAAACAGCTACTACGATTTTTTTTAATCGCTTTATTTACTACAAATTTTTATGTTCTACAAGATAGGGTAGGCGCCATGTCTGCTGAAATTCGTGGGGAGGCTTTTTTCTTGTAAAAAAAAATGTTTTTTTAAGATTGTGGCTTCAATATGAATTTAAGCGCACAAAAAATGTATAGGCCTATAATAAAAGTTGCAGAGAATTTAAAATCCTACAACTTTTATTTTAAACATTTTTTTTGTAGAACATTTTCCTAGTTTAGCGGTAATTAGTGATTTTCTGTTTGTTTTTTAATGAAAATCTCTAAAAAATTATTTTTTTAAGATTTCGGCCTTAGTATGCATTTTACGACAAAAAAGTGCATAATAAAATATAGCACAAGAATCTGTAGATATCTTTTTTGGTTCCAGATATATTTGATTCTCCCTAAAAGCCTGCTTTTCACTCCTACCATTATAATTAGGGGCTGTAATTAATTTGTTGGCATGGTTCAAGTGGTAAATCATTACTAGTAAATAACTCTTTCATTTAAAATATAATATAATGATAAATTATAGCTAGTAGTTTTCATTTTCATTTTCTGGGTTGACTATCCCCTTAAAGAGAAGTCCTATAGAATATTATAAAAATATTTTTAAAAACTAACTACATTGAAGAAAATAAAGGTAAATTTTTAGTATTTCTGTAGGAGTAAAATGAAGTAATTTTTTCCTTTGTTTGGTTTTTCCATTCGGATACAAATGAATGTTAATGTTGCCAAGGCAGTGTATATGGAACATCTGTTATTTAGGTTAAGTTAGACGACAGTTTAATCACGAAGACGTGAGAGGAAAATTTGTTCCTTTTACTCTGCGTCGCCCACTCGTTGCTGTATAAAAGTTACTTAGTTCCTACACCCTACATAGTAGTCTACTGATTATTTACTCAATTTTCCTTTAGTCAGTATGTCCACAAATTTATCCTCCCCCAACCCTGCGTTAATAGTTCACTATTCATATGACAGTATACTTAGGTTATGTTTGACGTCAACAACGGAGGGAAACTAGACTTAAGTAATAGCATCTGTTAGGTTGTTTGTTTTTAATATCTAAATAAAAATACATTAGCCATTCTAGAAAAATAAACGCATAATCAAAAGAATTAAACTGTTTTAAATTTTTCATCACATTTCTCTTCTCCTTCCGTTTCGATCAAACGATCGCCTAATTTATTAATTTATTTAAATGGTCTCTAAAGCCTAGTTTACATGGGTCGAGTATTTTAGTCGAGTAGATTAGTAATTTAGTACTCGACTTGTTTGGACGTGTCGTTTTAGTCGAGTAGTTTAGTTGTAGTCGAGTAGAACGGTCGAGTGCACAGTTTAGTAGCTTACCCCCACCACTTCGCACAACATAATTTACAAGCGAGATCTCGCCTCCGTGGAGCCACAACAATGAACTAAATTCACTGTCTACGTTACATGTGCATGAACAGCTACTAAATTACTAAATCACTCGACTGTTGCTACTCGACTAAAATACTCGACCCGTGTAAACTAGGCTTTTAGTCGAGTAGTTTAGTTGTAGTCGAGTAGAACGGTCGAGTAAGTACGGTTGAATGCACAGTTAAGTAGCTACCCCCACCACTACGCACAACGTAATATACGAGCGAGACCCCGCCTCCGTGGAGCCATAACAATGCACTAAATTCGCTGTCTACGTTACACGTGCGGACAGTTACTAAGTTACTCGACCCGTGTAAACTAGGCTTTAAATCATTAGAAAAGTAAGATAGTCATGTCGTGCTTAAAACACATCTCTAAAGGTACGATTTCGATCCTCGCTGCCGTGGCTGCACGCTGCCGCTGCCATTGCATTGCACTGCCGTAGCAGCGGCTGCTAACTACTCGTTCAATTCATTTGTTATCGGGATGTTTCCGATATCCGCCGCAGCAACACATAAGGCGCTGCCTGAGCTGCGCTGCTCAAGCTGTCCAGAACTGACGGGCGATACAGACAACATGTCAAATGTTTCGGTGTGTGATGAAAAGCTGGTTGAAGTTGTCTGCGAACATCCAATTATTTATGATGCTAGTACAGCGGGTTATAAAGATGCTGTACTCAGGGAAAATATATGGAAAGAGATTGGTGAAAATTCTTCTTCTTTAAATCGTCAACCACCAAACTTAACACCGTTTCGAATTGGGAGTAATTTAGCCTACAGTATTTTTTTAAACAGATCTTCATCACGTTTCAAGTGCCGCTCGATAAGTATCTGAAAGCAACCTTCCTCTTCACGGGTTTTGTATATTTTATTTATAGCTTTGCGTTTCCGTAATAGCATCAACATTAATATCTCATCATCCCTTTCTTCTTCTGCTTGTAAACGTAATCTCATTTTTTTACAATCGACATGTTGTAAGTTGTATGTCGGAGGAGTAGTATATTCTATCACGTTCTATGATCAATTGGTCTAGCAGCTGCCACTAGCAGCGGTACTCGAAAACAATGCCGCTGCTACGGCAGCGTGATGCATTGGACGCGGCAGCGTGTTGCCAAGGCGGCGAGGATCGAAATCGTACCTTAACATGTTGTAGCATTACAAATGTACAAGGTGATAATAACTCTGATACAGGTTAGCCAACCATGCATTTATGATCTGACTGCTATTGATAATTAATTATGTAAACATTTATAATTAAATTCTTACTTTTTGTAAATGATTAATTTGGCTAATTGTAATTAAAATCTTATTTCTAAATTATTAAATTAAATCACTTAATAATCTCAGCTAATAATAAAAAATCAGCTGTTAATTTAGTAATAGAGAATTTTTCATGTTTAAATGAACCAAAAAAGTGTCGGAAAGTTACAAAAACATTGATTAAAATTTTAAAATAAAGTAATAGAGGAAATATCTTTGCAGATCATCGAATAAGTTCAAAAGACATATTTACAACCTAAATTTATATTTTATTTGAAAGATTACAAAAATTATCAAACAAAAGTAATTATTAATATAAGTAAATGCTTATTTGATTTGGCGTCTGGTTGACCGGAGCACTTTGAAGAGAAAGGTAGTATTTGTGCTCGGTTTAGCTTAATTTAAAATACATGAGGTTTAACTGGTTGTTAGGAAGAAGATCACAATTATCTGTTGAAAATAAGGTCTTGATCTACAATACAATTTTCAAGCCTGTCTGGAAATATGGCGCCCAGCTTTGGGGTACATCCAGCAGATCCAATTTAGAAATGATACAACGCTTCCAAAATAAAGTATTAAGATCGACGAGTAACGCTGGGAGGTTTATAAGAAACTCGGAAATGCATGACCATCTTCGTATCCGTACCGTAACAGAAGAGATAAGAGAGCTGAGCCTCCGGTACCAGCTAAGATTAAACAATCACCAGAACCACCTGGCATTAAATTTACTGGACAACAGTGAGGAAACGAAGCGCCTCTAAAGACATCACATCCTCGACTTAGACCAACGATTTTAATACATACACAAAGTTAAATTCACCACTCATCCTCATCACTACTTTTTAATCTAAAGTGAAATTTAAAAATTTTATTTATTTTACTTTTTTATTGTTAACTTCTTTTGCATTGTTTACTTCATTTTTTTGTTTACTTCTTTTACATTGTTTTTGTTAATTTTGTAACTTTACAACATTTCTTAGTTTTTATTAACTTTATTTTCTAATTTTATTTAGTTGAAGTGAGAGCAAAGGCTGTCTACTTCACTCACGTAAGTTTAGTTCTTGTATAATGATTTGCTTAGCCACATTGTAAGGCTGATTGTAAATAAATAAGTTAAATAAAAAAAAAAATTGTGCTCGGTTTGATTTATGAAAATGTATTAAATAAATATAATAATCTTATTAGTCGTAGTACAAAGTCAAAGATAGACCTAAAATGAAAATTGAGTAGCTAGACATTATTTAACTACATTACGGCGAGAAATATATTAAAATACGAACGGAACATTAAACGATATTCTTGAGGCGAGCGACGGACTTCAGAAAAGATAAGTATAGAACACTAACCGGTGAGCTATAAAATATTAATTCAATAACAGCTGAGATAGACTTTATAAAATATATTTTAATAAAAAAATTAACTAAATAGATTTTAAAATATTTTAAATTTCATTTTTTTAAAAGCCAGACAGATTTGATTAAAATTAAATTTAAAAACTGATTTTCTTTTGCTTTATTTTGATTGTCTTTTTTTATTTGTTCATAATTAGAAGTAAATTAAAAATGTTACAATGTATTCATAACAAATATCTTCAAGGGTAGTTGATAGGATTACTTTTAAAAATTTTAAGAAAAAGGAATTTTCACCATTTCCCAAAATTAGCAAGACTTATACATCAGGATTATTTTCAACAAAACTTTTTGAGTTATAGTTGTTTTCAGACAGTAACTGAGGTGCTAATGACGAATCTAGCCATTAAAAGTGCAATAAAAAGTATTTTTGCTACTTTGTTAGAGATGGTGGTCTCGCCGACCGGGACCGACGACGTGTGGCAAAACTTTGCTTGCAAAATTGGTGGGCCAGAAAAGGGCCGTTTAATTTGTTGCGGGTTCTGAGAAGGACCGTTTGGGATTTTAGTAGTGGCCCTGAAAAGGGTCGCTGTTGGTGGTCGGAAGCGGCGAGCCCGAGAATGTAAAGAGTGAAGAGTAAAGAGCGGAGCCCGAAGAGTGACGGCTCGGCTACAAGTTCAGGCCTAGCTCTCCCTCAGCAAAACAAAAACAAAACAAAAATAAACAAAACCTAACCTCAAAAAACCTTACTTTAATCATGAGTGAAAGACGCAAAATGAAAATCAACCTGTTTTACTTGAAAATACGAAAAATCATTTTTTCACGCTAAATTAGGCTCTGTAGAGAAAAATGCTTGGAAAGAAAAGTTGTGTTCTATTAATTCCCAATAAATTTATTATATACACTTTTGTCGTAAAATGTATAGTAAGGCTGAAATCTTTTAAAAAATCTATTTTTTTACACGTTTTCGTGAGAAAAAAGAAAATCGCTAAACTAAGCTTTATACAAAAATATGTTGGAAACAAATGTTATAGGATTTTTAATTCTCTACAACTTTTATTATATACATTTTTGCGCTAAAATGCAATTAAAGTCGCAATCTGAAAAAGAAAACATTTTTTAAAACAGAACAGCCTCCCTACGAATTTCTGCTGACATGGCGCCCACCCTATCTTATGTAGCACAAACAGTTTAGTAAATGGGACGATTTTTTAAAAAATCGTAGCAGCCGTTTTTGAGAAAATCGCAAAAAGTGAAAAAGGACACAAATAAACTGCTACTTCCGGTTGACTGATTTTGATAAAAATGTTCGTGTCGGATCGTCTAGTAGTATCTAACTTAAGTTTTAAGTTTCAACTTCGAACGATGTTCCGTTCTTGAAATATTTTGTTCGCTTACACACAGACCAATCGCTAAAAACATGTTTTTGGGGGTTCAGGGGGTCTGAAAACGTGTAGATCCGGTGAAAACTCGATTTCGAAAAATCGACATGAAAACAATACTTTCCTTCCTATATATTCATATAGGCAACAAAAAATAAAAAGTTATCGAACCGTTAGTGTTATCGAATTGCAACCTTCACCAGTGAATTCCTAGACCCAGGAAACTAAAGAATTTCAGTTTTAAATCGTTATAAATGTAGTTTCAAACCGTACAAAAGCCCATACATTCCATTAGAGTGGGCAATTCACTTGTGCGAAGTGCAGCTGCTACTGTTTTATAAAATATGTTTTAACTGAAACCTCCAAATGAAATTTTATTTCATGATAAATAACCATCCAAATTCCAGAATAAATAAATTTATATGTAAAATTTTCTATATTTTACTGATGCAGTAATGCATCGGTTTAATTCAATGAAGTTCAAATACAACATACATTTTAATTCCACTTATTAAACGGATTTCGTTCAATTTGCTACTTTTGTTTTTAGTTTTGCAATAAGCTCATACTACTCACACTGTGTTTAAAAATGTTAGAAACGGTTTAAAATTTTTGGTGGCAATTTTTAAAATTATAATCCACCATTTCCCTTTCTCCGTCCTTCACACCCAGATATCAGAAACTACAAGAGACAGCAACTAACTGTTTTGGGATTCGTGACCTACACAAAAAGTTAGTGAGCTAAAACTGAGTTTGAAGTTCCAGTTTTGACCGGAAGTGGCCCAAACCCAGAAGCCAACAAATCAAATTCGGAATTTGGAAACAAAAATACTGACAATCAATTCCTTGTAAAGCGTATACCATGTGTGTGTCCCATGAAATTTGAACAATAGGGAAATAGCATTGATTTTCATTAGTTTGTTAATATTTCCTTCCCACGAATAAATGAAGACTTGTTATAATCAAGAAACATTAGAAAATGTTTTCCTTTTAAACCTTTTAAAAATTATCAATTTTGATATACATTTTAAGCTGTATTTTGGCTTAAATACAGAAATACATCAATTTGTAACCGTTTACCATTTAAGTATTGTAAATTTTATCAATTTTTTGGATTGTTATGTTTGGAGTAATGGTAAAGTTCTGATCCGTAGATGTGATAGATGGGTCGAAACCGTTAGCGGTAAAATTTTTTATGGTTAAAAAAATATTTTGGAAATATTAAAAAAAAGTTATTTGTTAATCTTTTTAATTTTGACAATTTGTTTTATTATCTAAAGTTATTGCAACAATCAGCTGTCTCTGAAAATTAAATGTTGCTGAAGGAAATATTTAGGTAGGTATTTAAAATAATATTAAATTTGCTTCCAAAACAAAACAAAGTTTTAAGTAAATAATTTTAGATGATAAAACAAATAGTCAAAATTAAAAATATTAATAAATAGGTAATAATTTTTTTTTAATATTTCCAATATTTTTGAACAATAAAAAAAATTTACCTTAGATGGAATCGAACCACCTATCTACGCATCTCCGGACCAGAACGTTACCATTACTCTAAACATAACAAAGGGAGAAGTTAATAAAATTTAAAATACTTAAATAAAAAACGGTTATAAATTTATGTATTTCTGTATTTAATCTAAAATACAGTTTACAATGTATCAAAATTTATATTTTTTAAAAGGTCTAAACATTTTCTAATGATTCCTGACTATAACAAATCTTAATTTATTCGTGGGAAGAAAATATTAGCAATTTAATGAAAAACAATGCTATTTCCCTATGGTTAAAATTCCGTGGGACACCCGGTAAACAGAAATCATTAGATTTGAAGTTGTGGTTTCAACCAGAACAGGCCAAAACTGGAGGACAAGAAATCAAAATCGAAATTTGGAAACAAAAATAGTGTCATTCAATTCCTCTTAAAGAGTAGATACAGAAATCATTAATGGTTTTTGCCATTAGTCAGAGCCTTTTAACATTAGCCTTTTTTAACATTGCCACCAGCTATGAGACGTGTTGTCTCATGAAAGGATTTTTTTAATTTTAATTATGTTATCGAATTAGGACCGATTGGAAATGACCTGGGTAACCGTTGGTATTCTATCTCATATCTCATATTTAGGATTTCAAAACGTCACATCATGAAACGTTTAATTTTTAATTTTAAAAGCGCAACTGTGAACTTCAAGCTCAAATCCTTCGTCTTGAACCCAAAAACTATGAAACCATCAAACGTTGAAAATCCAAAATTTAACCTTTAACCTTCAAACTACAAAACTGAAAAATAGCATAAAACTTTAAACTTCAACATTTCTAACCACAACCACAAATCTTCAAACTTTATAACCTTAACCCCGAACCTCAGTCTTCCAAACCCTCAAACATCTAAACGTCAAACTAAATAACGGCCAAACCGTAAACCTTCAAATTTTAAACATCATACGTTTAAACCTCTACCACAATACTTGAAACTTCCAACACTCAATCTTCAAACAGGAAACTTTATAGTAACTCGAAACTTTCGAACCTCACATTTTAAAATTTCAAACCTTCACATTATAAAACTTCAAACGTTAAAATTTTTAACTTTTTAAACTTAAAACTTATAAACATCGAACCTCAATCTGAAAAATTGAATATCTTCAAATCTCATACTTCAAAGTTTTAAACTTAATAATCAATCCGAAACTATCAAAACTCAAGAATAAAAAATACCATTACAATAATTTTTCATCTGCCTCTATAGCCCGCAGCTTTCCGGTGGTAAAAGTTTTCTAAAATAAATTATTTGTTTCTACCAAGTGGCGCATATATGTCACTTTCCCCATGCAATGAAATAATGTTTACTTTCTCTTGCCTACATGAATATATAGGAAGGAAAGTATTGTTTTAATGTCGATTTTTCACCGGATATACACTTTTCAGACCTCTTCTTCTTAACGTGTCTGTCCGGTTCGAACGTTGGCTACCATCATAGCTATCTTGGTCCTGTCCTCTGCAATGCGGAAAAGTTGGGCTGAGCTTTGTCCATACCAGTCTCTCAGGTTAGCAAGCCTCATGAACCGAAAAAAGCATGTCTAGCGATTGGTCTGTGTGTGTGTGTGTGTGTGTGTGTGTTTGTGAACAAAATATCTGAAGAACGGAACATCGTACAAAATTGAAACTTAAAACTTACGTTAGATATTACTAGAGGACCCGACACAATTTTTCATCAAAATCGGTCAACCGGAAGTAGTAGTGTATTCGTGTCATTTTTCACGTTTTTGCGATTTTCTCAAAAACGGGTCCTACGATTTTTTTTTAAATCGCCTCATTAACTAAATTTTTTATGCTCTACAAGAAAGGGTAAATGCGATGTCTGCTGAAATTCTTGGAGAGGCTGTTTTTTCGTAAAAAAAAATAACTTTTTTTTTATAGATTGCGGCTTTAGTATGAATTTTAGCGCAAAATTGTATATAATAGAAGTTGTAGAGAGTTTAAAATTCTACAACTTTTATTTTTAAACATTTTTGTATAACGCTTAGTTTGGCGGTAATTAGAGATTTTTTGGTTTTTTCATGAAAATCTGTAAAAAATCGATTTTTTAAAATTTCAGCCTTAATATGCGTTTTTCGACAAAAATGTATAAAATCAAATTTATAGGAAATTAAAAAATCTATACCTTTTATTTAGAGCATTTTTCTCTACAGAGCCTAGTTAGCGTGAAAGAGTGATTTTTCGTATTATTAAGCCAAACTGAGGTTGATTTTATTCTGCATCATTCACTCATGATTAAAAAAGGTTACGTTCATTGAGGTTAGTTTTTTGTTTATTTCTAAATTTTATTATTCATGTTAGGTTTTGGTGTTCATTATTGCATTGGCAATATAAAGTCGTGTGTGTGTGTTTCACACCAGATTTATTTTTAATGCATTTTTGTTTATTTTTACGATTCAAATTTTCGTTTAGAAGCGATATTTATGTTTCACCCTGTAGAAATGTAAAAGGTAATACGCTTTAAAATATTGATAGAAGCTTAGTCGACTTTTAAGCTTTCCTCTCCTTACATTATATAGATGTATTTTAGAGACAGTCAATACTTTTTTAACATACTATACACACTCATTTCCCTCTTTCTACGTTCAATTTGACACAAAAGCGCGCGCAAACGCACGGTACGGAGACACTCTCTATCTCTCTAATATTTATATAAATATATATATATATATATATACCTATATACCAGACCACTCATAGTTGAAAAATTAATTAAATCTCTTATTTCACGATTGATTTGAAAAGTGGAATTCTGTCTGTAAACGACAGATTTTGCTACTAATCGAATTACTATACATTCATGTATCTACATAAAAGTATTCCATACAATCGATAATATCCAATATAATACAAAAAAAAAGAACTTTTAATCATTGTGGTTAAAATACTTCCCTATTTTTTTAACTGATTCAGATTAAATATTGTGTATTTTCAACAAAAATACTGGGTTTCTCATCATATCCTAAATTATAGTTTAATTCTACTGTAATACCGGCTACGAAAAAGATAGGCGGGTCGAGTTCTCGCTTGTATATCCCTCCACAACCTCCTTTTTTTCTTTTTTTTGGGTTTAACGCAATTACTGCTAATGCATACGGTGAAGGATGAAATGATTTCTTTTGTAACGTATGAAAATATGCCATGCCTGAGTGGGATTCGAACCTAAGACCGCATGATGAGAGGCAAGCACGTTACCAACTACGCCAATGCGACCGGCACAACCTCCAATGTACCGTGTATTACAAAATGATGATACATAAAGAAATTTTGTAAAAATAAAACATCCCTTTCATGAGACGACGCGTCTCCTGGCTGGTAGAAATTTTTTTAAATGCTTACCTTTGAGCTTAGGCAAAAACCATTAGTGATTTACTTATCTACTCTTTAAGAAGAATTGAATGAGATTATTTTGGTTTCCAAATTCCGACTTAGATTTCTTGATTTCCGGTCGAAACCGCAACTTCAAACCCAATACATATTCACTCATTTTTCCAGTAGATTACGAATTTGAAACCCTTTTTGTTGTAGTTTCTAATTTTTATTTTTAGACTTCCGGATTTGAGCCACTTCCGGTCAAAACCGGTATTTCAATCTTAATTTAGGCCCACTAACCTTTTGTTTTGATTTCGAAACTGAAAACCGATTGTTATCTTTTGTAGTTTCTGACATCTTGGTGAGATGGACGGACGAATAAAGGAAAATGATAGATGACAATTTTAAAAATTGCACCAATAATGACTTCTATTATAATTAAAGGGGTTAGCGGAAGAAAGTGTTAACCCACAAAATGTCCAGCATGATTTGTCTTAAATATTCTATAAAAATAAAATGTTAGGAACGTTTTAAACAGGGTGCTATATTTACAATCTTAAGAACTTAGATTAACAGAAAATAACAAATGTTTAACAAAACTTCCAAAACATGATTTGTAGATTTCAGTAAACTTTTAAAATAACATGGCGTAAAATTATGTTGATGTTGTTTAGCACTGTCTTCTCTCGACACCTTCAATTATTAGTGTAGTAATACTGTAATTATAAAGTTTTATTAAGGAAACGAACAGGAAGAATTGGTAGGAGTTCTTGCCAATCAATATCTTGCAACCCAGGATATAATTTGACTTGCAGGAAACAAAAGAGGCAGATTAGAAAGTTATATAGAATAACAGTGCATAAATTGAACGCAATAAACTTTCATTGCAAGAGTATATTCATTGAAACAATCAGCAGTTGTTTTAAATACAATCGATAACAAAGGAAAACTTCACTCGTAATATAACAACAGGTGGAAATGAGTTGCATGGATTTTCTTATTGAACACCCATTGAAATATTTAAGGTATTGTTATACTTAAACTACTTCCAATGTAATAGAAAACTCATTATAGATCTTTTCAATTTATGTTCTATTGGTGAATAAAGTGATTTTCTGCACATATAGTAACTATTAGAAAATTAAACTGCAATAATAATTAAGTGGTGCGGCAAAGAAAAGTGAGTTGTGCACAACCCGTACAAGTACAATACAGGAAAGCTCGGAAAGTAACGTCACTCTCATTGGTGGCAATTTTTACTTTCTCTAGTCTATATAAATACGAGATAGGAAGGAAAGTATTGTTTTCATGTCGATTTTAAAAAATCCACTCTTCACCGGATCTACACGTTTTCAGACCTCCTGAACACAAAAAAACATGTTTTTAGCGATTGTTCTGTGTGTGTGAACATAATATCTCAAGAACGGAACATCGTACGAACTTGAAACTTAAGTTACACACCATGAGGCGATTTTTTAAAAAACCGCCTCATTTACTACATTTTTTATACTCTACAAGATAGGGTAGGCGCCATGTCTGCTGAAATTCTAGGAGAGGCTGTTTTCACATAAAAATATTTTTTTTTTCAGATTGCGACTTTAATATGCACTTAGCGCAAAAATGTATAGAATTTAAAATTCCACAACTTTTATTTGAAACCTTTTTTTGTATAACGCTTAGTTTATTGGTCATTAGCGATTTTTTGTTTTTCTCTCACGAAGCCGTGTAAAAAACGATTTTTTAAAGATTTTAGCCTTGTTATGCATTTTACGACAAAATTGTATAATCAAATTTATAGGAAATTAAAAGATTTACGACTTTTATTTATAGCATTTTACTCTACAGAGCCTAGTTTAGCGTGAAAGAGTGATTTTAAAATTTTTAAGCCAAACTGAGGTCGATTTTCATTTTGCGTCTTTGACTCATGATTAAAATAAGGTTATGTTTTTTGAGGTTAGTTTATTTCTAATGTTTTATTACGAATTTTAGGTTAGAGTAAAGTGGGGCAAGAGTACGCGGCGGGTAAGAGCACGCAATGCGGGAAATTCTGTTTTAAAGAACTTTTATTAGGCACGACTGTGGGGAATTGTTAGAAGTAGTGACGCCCAACTGTAAATCAACACGCTTCAAGTCGGTTTTGTGTTGTTTCACAGAGAAAATGAGGTAAGTTTGTATTTTCTTATTCTGATCTAATATTTAGTTCCCTTTAGTTAAGCTCTGTGGTCCGAAGTAACGAATGTGTTAGGAAAGAAAATACACTGTCTGAAAGACGAAATCCAGTACTACAATTTCATGTAGTTTATTGTCAGGGAGTCTGTTTTTTAGGCTGCATTACCAGTAGGCGTAATTATTCTGCACGCACCGCGGGACAAAAATACGCATTTACTGTAGGGTAAAAGTTCGTATGCGTACTCTTACCCCAAACAGTGAGACAGAGTATACGTTTCATCAGATGACTCAGAATTATTTAAATACATGTTTACTAAAATTGAGAGAAAATTTACCTGATTATTAAAAAATACGTATTATTAGGTATTTTTTATATAAGACCTATAGAAAATATTTTAGTCATTTATTTTAGTAGCAGATTAACACATTATTTGTTTTCACCCGTCAGATTAATACAATGTATTCATAGTCTCATTTTTTCATGAAAATAGTCCACATAATACTGGTAGGTATTACTTCCGGTTGACCGATTTTGATGAAAATGTTCGTGTCGGGTCCTCTAATGGTATCTAACTTAAGTTTGAAGTTCCAAATTCGTACGATGTTCCGTTCTTGAGATATTCTGTTCACACACACAGACCAATCGCTAAAAACATGTTTTTTGAGTTTAGGGGTTCTGAAAACGTGTACATCAGGTGAAACCTCGATTTTGAAAAATCGACATGAAAACAATACTTTCCTTCCTATTATATTCATGTAGTATTACTTTTAATTAATTTATTGGTCTAGAGGTAAAGTCGTCGCCGCGAGTAAGCTGTTTAACAGCTGATTTTCGGAGACGAAGGTTCCTGGTTCAAATCCTAGTAAAGGTAGTTACTTTTATACGGATTTGAATACTAGACAGTGGTTACCGGTGTACTTTGATGGTTCGGGTTCAGTTAACCATACTCTCTCAGGAATTATCGGCCTGGTCTGTACAAAACTACACCTCATTTACACGTCATACACATAATCCTCATATTATTGGGTCACGGGATTGCTTATTGTTCTGAATTGAACTGATTGAAACGTACACACAGGAGTAAAAAAAAAATTAATTTATTACTTCGGTCGTAATAAAACACTTATTTTGTGAACACACCTTGTATAGATTAGGGCTAGACACACTCAATATTTGAGATTTCAAGGTTATGTTTACACATGTGCGATAGGGTAAAGTACATCAATACACAGACAGATAGCGCTAGTAGTAATGGGTTAATCACTGTTGATACATTTATGATTCAATAGCAATAAATATATAATGATTGGGTTTAATTTGACCACTGAATTCAATCAAATGAATGGTTTTCATTCGCTCTTGCATAGGAGGGACAGAACAAACCACCCTAATGCAATTAGGTACTTGCATTCACAACGTACCAGCAATCATAACCTTAAACAACGTAGCTTTCCTAGAAATGCTCTGATACATGGTGTTACAAAAATTACTCCTTGTAATTCGTCGCAAACCAAATATGTATTAAGTCTCATCATGCGGTCTTGGGTTCGAATCCCATTCAGGCACGGCATATTTTCATAGTTCAAAAATCATTTCATCCTTCACCATCTACATTAGCAGTATTGCAGAACAGTCAGACGTTAAAAAAATCTGTATTAAGATTTCCACAAATCTTTAAAATTACTACATAAAATGTAGTAAATAAGGCGATTTTTAAAAAAATCGTAGGAGCCGTTTTTGAGAAAATCGCAAAAAGTGAAAAATGACACAAATGAACTACTACTTTCAGTTGACCGATTTTGATGAAAATGTTCGTGTCCAGTCTTAAATTTTAAGTTCCAGTTTCGTATGATGTTCCCTTCTTGAGATATTCTGTTCTCTTTCTCTCTCTCTCTCACACACACACACAGACCAATACCTAAAAACATGTTTTTTTGGGTCCAAGGGGTCTGAAAACGTGTAGATTCGGTGAAAACTCGATTTCGAAAAATCTACATGAAACAATACTTTCCTCCCTATATATTCATATAGGCAAGAGAAAGTAAAAATGCATAATTTTCATAACTTATTTATAGATATGTAAACAAACTATTTCACACATTTTAACGTGGCCAAGGGATTTATATTATCTTACTAGCAAGTTCCAAACTAGCCTCAGATGTAAGAATGATTAAATGGAAACACAACGTTTTCTTTTAATCCAAAAGTTTTATTTAATGTGTGTAGTATACATCCTAAATTTATTTTATATTTCTTGACCACCCTGTACACATAAGGATGAAGTTGAGGTTTTATTTAAAAGCATAAATAAAGTAAGCTATGCTTCCCCTAATCAGTGCTTATATTCATCCCTTTTACTTTTTGCATAATGCAAAAGAAAATGAACATTCAAGGAAGTTTTTCACATTTTTTTTAAGCACCTATAATTTTTTATAGATATAGCGGGGATCCAAGACGATGGACAAAAATTTCAAAAATAATTTCATAATCTGTTTACTATATTCAGGTGTTTTTTTATAACATTCATCAACTTTAAGAAAGCCTACGACTGCATTCACAGACCAACTCTACTCTAAATTCTCAGAAACTGTGGGCTTCATCCGAAACTAGTAAGAATTATCGAACTAAGCCTATCAAACACACAATTAAGGGTTAAGTTTAGAGGAGAGAATTCAGACCCTTTCGCCATTAAAACGGGCTAAGACAGGGAGATGGGCTTTCTCCACTCTTTAATATTGTCCTAGACTACATATCAAAATGTGGCAAAAGGAGAATCCTGTAAATACCAATTGGAAAAGGAGGAAAACGTATATTACTAAACTGCTTAGGATTCGCGGATGATTTGGCAATCCTGGCTCCGAATATGACTGAAGTGCATGCGCAAAATGCTAGCCGTGAATATATAGCCCAAAAAATTGGGTTAAAAATTTCCTATGAAAAGACTGAAATCATGGCTATCGACCCACAATGCATAAATAAAGTGAGAAATAATGGTAAAGAAAATAGATTGTCTCAACAGTTCAAATATCTAGGAGAAATCAGCGACTGCAATCTAAAAAAATAATCCACTGGGCAAAACAGAACTTCCAATATTAAAAAATCACACGGAATAACCTGGCAAACTACAAACAAAAAATGCCTTTCAATGCATGCCAAAATCCGTCACCACAAAACAGTTGTTCTCCCAGAGGCGCTTTACACCGGTGAAACTATTTTCCAAATTAAGAATGAAGCTAAAACTGACAAACTTCCTAAAACAGAATGCAGAATTAATCAGAACCTTCCTTAACAAGAATTATCAAAAAAATGGGGTATGGGGAATTCCTTCTAATGAAACTGTTATAAGGAAATTGGTCCGATTATAAGCGTGATGAAAATAAGAAAGATTTCCTACTTTTTCCACATTTTAAGAATGCTGAATGATAGAATATTGAAACAACTGATCCTCAGGAACTTGAACAGGAAGATACATTGAAGAGATTATACATCGACAAGAAAAAACAGTACTCTCAAACACACAGATTTTATTGGGGTAAAGCAGAGACCCACGGTGGAGGTTAAAGATGAGATACAGAAAGAAAGATCGGACAGTCTCAAAAAGTAGTGGCAAAACCGAAAGGCTAGACCAACAGGTTATTCAAAAAACACTAGAAATTGATTGGCTTAGTGTTCCAATGTGGCCTCAAAAAAAAAATCAGGTGTTCCCACACATTTTCAATCCACTGGCATGAGCTCCAATTCACTCCTGTCTGTTTTGAAACTTCATCGATCGTGAAATGATGATCCTCATTGATTTTTTATCAATGTTTACATTGTTCCAAGATCCTGAAGAGTGCCCAGAACTAATATGATCTTCAACACTCATTTCACCATGTTTGAAGCACCCAAACCACTCAAAATCTTGAGTGCGGACATAGTATCCTACTTGAAACCTGTTTTAAGCATTTAGTAAGCTGTGTAGCTAATTTTTTAAGCAGGAGAAACATTTCAAACAGACTCTTCTTTTTCTTTTTAATCTGCCGTAACAATTTTACAGATAATGAAAGAAAATATTTGGCGAAAACAACCTTGCAGAACACTACTTTGCCCAAGAACAGTCATACGCTTTAAGACCAATTTCTTCTGAGTTGTTCCCTCATATTTCTGGACAAGGAATTCTTTTATGAAGGAAATCTTTACGAATATCAAGAAAGACAACCTACTATAAGCAGTGGTAAGGTATTCTTATAAGATTAAAAAAATCTGATAAAAACAATTTAAGTTTATTTAATAATATAATACATTACTTAGGAATAAATTTAAAATAAATAAAATTAATACAGTTTTAAATAAATTAACAAGAATAAAGTACACTAATTTATAAATATATTGTACACAGTTAATTTAACAATAATTATTGCAAATAATTGCTAGTTCCCAAACCATTCATTACATTTTCTGATACAATAACACTGAAGTACTGAGGTAGAGAAAAAAGCCACATTGGTTGATGCTAATCTTTTAGGTTTTGCCCATATTATGTTATTGGGCTTGCGAACAACACGGGAAAATCACCAGCATACGTAAAGGGCCTTAAATACACAGTGATTTTTTAGTCCTGTTACCAAATTGTTAACATCTGGTAATTTTTTTTAAGAAAGGGAAAGTTTGTGCCGTTTCTGGTCGTGTTACAAATAGAACAGTCTTTTATCCTAGAACAACGGGTTTTCATTCTTGAACAATATTTTGCTACAAAATCATACGCAGGTGTAAAAGAATCACAGAGTTCTATAATGATGAAGCTTGGATCCATCTCGGTTATGAGAATAGTCAAAACATCGAATTTGGGCGGTTGAAAATTTAAATGCTTTTCAAGAAAAATCTTTGCATCCTGCAAAAATTGATGTGTGGTGTGGGATATCTCGTCATCATATAGTTTGACCCATATTCTTCAGACAGTAAATGGTGAAGTATATAGGAATATTGTGCGCCAATTCATGTTTCTCCTGGAACCTCAAGAACGGTATTACTGGTTTCAGCAAGATGGTGCTACAAACCACACATCTCGAGAAACCATGAATTTTCTGTAACAATTCTTTAATGATCGAATAATAAGCAAGAGCTTATAGCCCCCAAGGACCTCACATCTCCTGAGTACTTTTTGTGGGGGCTACATTAAGTTCCGAGGCCTTCAAAAACAATCCTCACACTATTGTTGAACTTAGTCAATATTACAGACTTAATCACGAATATATCAAATACAACTCTTAAAAAGGTTTCTGCTGATGTGCTGAAAAGAGTCCGAACGTGTATAACCGCAAGGAAGGTATTTTGAGCATATCCTTTAACAATTATGTAAGGATGATAGCTTTTTATTCAATCTCTTTTGTAACAAATACATGTTTTTATTACACCTACATTTCCCATTCATAAATTACATTACAAATTGGGTAACACGTCTAAACAATCACTCTGTAGTACAGGATTTTTAAATTGCACATAATTACTGGTGACTAAGGCAAAGCGCTCATCAAAATGACTTGCATAGTGATCTGACAACAACATGACTGCATAATGATGGTGACGTAACATTCTTATTTACTTAAAAACCTACCAAATATAGCTCGTGTCTGTGAACAATAATGTCAACATCACAAAATTCATCCTGAAAATTTCAGTCTTTCTACAAATCCGCAGATATATTTTTATTAGAAAAAAAATTGTTTATTCAATCTTTAACAAAAATACTAATACAGGACTTCGGTAACACCCAAATAACATTTTTTTGGTTAAGATAGATGATACCCTTTTATAACAAAGTACAATTGAATTAAAACCATAATATAAGCAATTAAAAAGGAACAAAATATGAAAGTAAAAAAACTTAATTAGTTCAAAATTAATTTAATTAAAGTAATGAAATGAACCATAAAAGACCCACCGGGTTGGTCTAGAGGTAAAGTCATCGCTGCGAGTCAGGTTTTTAACAGCTGATTTTTGAAGATAAAGGTTCCTGGTTCAAATCCTCGTAAAGGTAGATACTTTTATATGGGTTTGAATACTAGACAGTGGTTACCGGTGTACTTTGATGGCTCAGGTTCAATTAACCATATTCTCTCAGGAATGGTCACCCTGGGTCTGTACAAGACTACAACACCTCATTTACACATTGTACACATCATCCTCATCTCATTAGACCATGAGGTTACTTATTGTTCTGAATTGAACAAATTGCAACGTACACACTTTAGGAATAATAATAAAATTATAAAAATACCAGTTTCGCTTGAATGTTCAGAGAACAAAACATTTTAATTGTACTTACACTAATGTATTTTCATAAAACTAGCAATTGCACTTGCGCTAATTACGTGCTTATTTCTAGAGTAGTTACTCTAAGTTTCAGGTTAAAAATATCAAATAATTCGTTAGAACATTGTAGTTAAACAAATTTTTATGAATATAGCAACAGAAGGGCTCATCTATAAAAACAATAATCAGAATATTAATTTTTTTAAATATTCTTTATTTGTAATTGGGAACTGTACATTACTGACAACTACTCAATTTCATTGCTGCTTTTCGATGTATTTTTCACATGAATAGGGGAGTTCGAACAGGGATTTCCAGTAGTGTTTGTTAATAGATGGCTGTCAGTTGGTCACAATACAAAGTCACTTGTCAACAGGTGTTACATAACAAATAATAGACTTTCTACCAGCTGATTGATTCTGCTGGCCCGAAGGCCTATTCTTGAATGTAGAATTAATTAAAATTATTGCCAGTTTTGACTGTTTCGACGCATTACAAGAATTATCACAAATGTAATCAAAATACGCATGTCAGTAACCTGAATGGTGAGCATGCGTATATTGGAAAATAAATAAAATATAGAAAATTAAAAAACATAATCATGGATCAGAAGGAAATTCAGAAAAATTACACAGTAATTAGGTTCCAAATACAAATTAAATACTATTGTAAAATATTTCATTTTTTACTGACCTATTACAACTGCTATTTGTCATTTGTTTTTTTTACCTCTTTTACTTCCTCTTGCCTCTATGAATACATAGGAAGAAAAGTACTGTTTTCATGTCGATTTTTTTGAAATCGAGTTTGCACTGGTTATACACGTTTTTAGACCCGCTGAGCCTAAAGAACATGTTTTTAGCGATTGTTCTGTGTGTGTGTGTGTGTGTGTGTGCCTCTGAACAAAATATCTCAAGAATGGAACATCGTATGAAATTGAAACTTAAGTAGGTACTACTAAAGGACCCGACACAAACATTTTCATCAAAATCGGTCAACCAGAAATAGTATTTTATTCATGTCATTTTTCACTTTTATGCAATTTTCTCAAAAACGGCTCCTACAATTTTTTTATAAAAATCGCCTCATTCACGACATTGTTTAATGCTCTACGAGATAGGGTACATGCCATGTACACTGAAATTTTTGGGGAGGCTGTGCTCTTGTAGAAAAAAATTGTTTTTTTAAGATTGCAGCCTTAATAATACGCATTTTAGCACAGAGGTGTATGTAATAAAAGTTGTAGACAATTTAAAAATCTACAACATTTACTTCAATTTTTTTTTGCGCAACGCTTAGTTTAATGATAATTAGTGATAAAAAAGATAAAGTAAAAAATTAAACAGGAATAAGTCCAGTGGAAGCTGAAACCAAACTCCACCACAAAACCTTTATTTTAAATATATAGAGAACAGATAAATAAATATATATAATTTATAAAGCCAATTATTTTTTTACTTGATTTCGTAAATACTGAAATTGTATTTCTTAAATCCTTTGGGCTAAACAACATTCATACTAGTTAATTTTTGAAAAATTTATTTCATTTTATTAAAATTTAATATACTACATTTATAAAAAAAAGTTGGAAAGAAAATCAAAAAAAAATTTTTTAAAGGAAATAAATGAAAAAATTACACACAATTTTAAGAGATCAGAGACATGATGAAATAAATTATGTATACGAACGATAGGCAACAAAGAATGGAGCATGCAGCACTTGAATGATAGTGATATAAATGTGACATGTCATTCGCAAGTTGTATCGTATTGGTTAGTTCCGATTCACATACAAACCTTTGTTTAACTTGCAAATAACATTGCATCACTATCATGTCATTTTGGTGAGCACTCTGCGTAACATATTTGCAACTGGCCATGTATGAGTGAATGGTTTACATAAATCATTCCAACCACATTAAGATGCGTGGTTTATTTACATTTTTAAGTATTGTTTCTGATGAGTGTGAGCACACTCCATTTAGCTCTGAGCAGGCATGTGGCCATGTAGTAGAGGCAGCGATGCTGCGGGATGAGGAGAGCTGGAAGTTGGTCGCTTAGTTTGCGGAGAAGGTGTTCGGGAGACTGCAGAGGGAGGAGACATATAGAGATCAGCGGGATCGCCCTCTCCCACAGTGAATCAACCCTGTCCCGATCTCAGTAGGTAAGGTAGGTACATTAATTTCCTGAGCTGGTGATGAAAGAGATGAATGAACGTGAGAGAGCGAGTGTAAGTCTGTGACAGCGAGAGGGGAATTAGGCTACAGTTCCCTTCCACGCCCCACTGACAGTATGTAAACTTTTTTTAACCCGACATTTCCCTTGTAGTATTTTATAAACAGTTCCGAGGGAGGTGGAGGGTTGTTTGCTGATGGCGGATCAAGTGGCCAGGTGGCGACGGAGGACGCCTCAGAGTCTCATACTACTTCCCCCCATCGTGAGGAAGTGAACATAAGTTTCTCTCGCTGACTCGGATAAGAAAAAGGCATGTAGCCAGGATTTTGGTTTGTCTTTGACATCCTGGAAAACGTTAAAAGTAACCCTAGCTTTTAACAAAACAACTACTTATTATAAATCATGGTTTGTATTTATGATCCAGAAACAAAACGCCAATCGATGCATTGGAAAAGATCCAACTCACCACAGTAAAAGGTTTTATGCCAGGGTACCGGATCCTATTCCCGGTCAGGCCTGGCATTTTTTTTATCACTCATTTCCAACAATTGGACATAAACAAAAAAAAAAAAACAGAAAAAATCATGGAAGACAAAATAAAAATTCAAACCCATAATTTTGTTTTTTCTGACATCAAAGAGGCAGTTGATTGGATACCAAAAAGAGAAACTGTAGATCAACATTTTTACTTGAACGTTCTTCCGACTCTACATGAACAAATACAGAGAAAATGTTTCAATCTGTGGGAAAACACATAATTGATCCTTCACTACAGTCCCAATGCTTTTTCCATCAACATTTTTGGCCAAGGATAAGATCCCAGTATTAGACCACCAATCCTTTTCACAAAGAATATTTACAAGATCAAGCATTTGGGTGGACTGGCATAAGGTTCGTACCGTGCAATCACTAAAGGGCTGCGCAAGCCAAAAATTGAAGTTTTCTTTTTACAACCACTATTCCGAAAATGTAAATAAAAAATCCATAAAAATTTAAAGTATCAGAAGATAATTCCAAATTAATTTTATAATGTGATTTGATTTATATCTAAATTTTTACGAAGTAATTGTACATTGAACAGTATAAAATTATATTTGGAATATATCTTTTACTTCCTAGCTCTACTAGGTCGATGCCTCGTAGAGCTTCCAGCCGAAGCTGGATAATGTAAATATAAAAAGCCTGTTAAAGTTCAAAGTATAGGACCATAATACTTATATTTCAAATATCTTCTTACTTTAAAACTTAAAAGTATAAGCTTTTGAGAGTTGGTACATCAAAATGTTTTTCTGCTTATCATTGGTCGAGATTAAAATTTGGGCTTTTAAACATTTTTTAAAAGTGTTTTTATCAATATGTACATTAAAAAAATCAGAAACTAGCACACATTCCTCCAAAAAAAAAAATTTAATGATTTACTCCTGTTTTGATTACTTGTTTTCAAAATGGAGGGCAGTTTTGGTTTTTGGGCCACTGTTTACTGAAATCAACGAGCCACCTCAATTCCCCAGTCCACTTTTATAATTAAATAAATTAATTTTCCAACAGTCAAAAATGTTTTTTTGCAACAGAATGTTTGAAGCGAATAATTTTTTTTGGAGTCAGGCACATTTACAGCACCATCAAAATTTTTTTGGCCACATATGCTAGTGTAATTCTAAGACTTAACTCAAAAAATGGTGTAATACAGGACAGAGTAATTATACTCGGTAAAAAACTACAATCGAGTAAATATTGTAATTAATTTATTAAATATAACAGCCTAATTGTATGACAAGAGCAAAATCCTGATTTTGCACTTGCTAAATAGTCTATAAAGATCACTTTCAGAGCGAATTAGGACACCGATTATCCAAAAGACTAATAATCCAGATCACTTGAATTTGTATTAGTTGATTTAAAAGAAAAACATTTACAAAATTAAATTCGTACATCATGTTGCAAATTTTAAACAGACAGAGCAATGCCACTTTTCTGACAATAGAAAAATTATTTATTCATTAACCCATCAAGGCCATATACTGTATATCGTAAGGAGCTAGTAGACTTTTGAAGCCACATAATCCATATACTATACAGACTATGATATCCCTTGATATGAAGCTATCTAACAGGTGTTTTATTAAGGACGCAACCCTGATAAGAAGATAGAATAATACATCAGTAAATTTTCTGTCCCCCAATCGGTATGTTGGCAACAGTGTACTCAAGGCCAACTACCTAAGACAGTTAAAATGTTCCAGTGAAGCATTAGTGTGGTGACAGCAGTCGTTTTGTTATATTGTGTCAACAATGGTTTTTCCCAAGGAAGAACCGGGTGTTTTATTAAGGACGCAACCCTATGTTAAAAGCCACAATCTACGGCATATTTTTATTTTCCGTACTTTACAAATCATTAATTAATCTAAATTATTATTTTACAAATGAATATCAAATTGCAATGAAAACATTGTATTACTTTTATCTTCTTAAAATCAGGGTTGCGTCCTTAATAAAACACCCGGTTCTTCCTTGGAAAAAACCATTGCCGACACAATATAGCGAAACGACTGCTGTACCCACACTAATGCTTGGCTTGACTGGAACATTTTAACTGTCTCAGGTAGTTGGCCTTGAGTACACTGTTGCCAACATACCGATTGGGGGACAGAAAATTTACCGATGTATTACTTCTATCTTCTTATAATCAGGGTTGCGTCCTCAATAAAACACCCTTTAGTAAGCTTTAGAAGAACTTTTCCGATGATTTGTTAATATCAATACATAGAGAATTAAATAACAAACATTTTAAGCAAGTTTTAAAAAAAACTGCTGTTTACATGTTGTTATAATAGTCAGGTAGCAACACCAGCCATAGTGTTCTGTTTTCAGCATGTGATTGTTTACCGATTCTTTGTGTGGTATATGAGAGGGGACCCAAAAAAATTGGACTGAGAGTGTGCTGCCATTTGTAGATGTAGTAAAGAGTTCTCCTGCTAGATAAAGCAAGTAGAGACCTTCAACAAACAACTGCCTAAACGTTGTCAGTTTATAGGTTAATGTTAATCATAGTCTTGTATTTTTCTTACTGTTGTCATGTTCTGTCTGCGAAATTGTTAAGACAAATTTAAAAAAACAAAGAGTGCGTTTGAAATTTAGTTCCTGCTTGAAAAATCAATAACGGAAGCTTACCAAATAGTTTGATAGACTTTCAAGAAGGATGGTATGAGCCGCACACAAGTTATCGAGTAGTAAGGGTGCTTTAAACATGGTGAGATGAATGTTAAAGGCCATGTTCATTCTGGATGCCCTTCAACATCTAGAAATGATGAAAACTTGAAAAAAATCTGCCAAAAATCAACAAGGGTCATCATATCACAATCGACAAAATTTCTGAACAGACAGGCAAGAGTTGGAGATTGTGTCAGCGGATTTTGACTGAGGATTTGCAAATGAGACGTGTTGCCGCTAAATTTGTTCCTCATTTTCTCAAACAGGATTTTCAATAAAACATTTAATTGAATTTGAATCTGGACTTGAAAAATGAGATTGAAAGCGATCCAAATTTTTGACCAAATCATTACAGGTGGTAAAAGTTGATATTATGGGTATGACCCAGAAACCAAGCCAGTGAAAGATTTTCTTGACACAAAATGACGTCGCAGATGGAACATGACAACAGTAAGAGAAACACAACACTACAATCAAACGTTAACCTACAAACTGACGCCGACTGAGCAGTCATTTGTTGAAGATCTCTCCTAACCCCATGTAGCAGGAGAACTCTGTAATACATATACCAATGACAGCACACTCTCTGTTTGGTTATTTTCAGGACCCCCCCCCCCCCGTACATAATTTATTCAAAAATTTTATGAAAATTAGGGAATTAAAATCTTTAAATACTATTTTGATATATCACATCAAAACATATTTATAAAGGTAAAGAAAGCTAAAATAAACTTTAAACTTTTTTTACATGCATAGCATTCAACATTATTTAAAATTAAAAAATTATAAAAGTTTAATTTATACGAGAGGGTACCCAAAAGTAACCAGAATAGCATTGCCATGGGTGGTTTTTTGAGCAGTACACATTTCTGCTGCACAGACATGTATAGCGCAACTCATTGGGAGTTCAATATTCATCTGCAGTGATTGTTTTTGCTAGCGCTGTTTTGTTCTTATTTCGTTTTTTATGATGGCAAGTTTAAGTGAACAAAGTGTAGCTGTGAAATTTTGTTTTCTACTTTGTAAAAGTGCTGCTGAAACTGTTTTAATATTGAAAACAAAGTTGACGCTATGGGAAAATCTCATGTATATGAGTGGTTTTCTCGGTTTAAAAATGGCGACATGTCGATTGATGACAAACCTCATTCTGGTTGTCCTTCAACTGCCTGAATCAACGAAAATGTTTAAAAAATTTAAGAGTGTGTGCTCTCAGACCATCGACTGACAATTTGGATGTTTAAAGAAGATTTTGCAACAGTGTTTGTGAAAAAAGATCAGATTTGTGGCAGAAAGGAGTGGTTCTTCCACCACAACAACGCAACTGCATACATAGCCATCTTGGCGAAAGATTTTTTGACTAAAAATGACATGGTTCCGGTGCCCCACGCACCTTACTCGCCTGACCTGGCTCCGTGCAACTTCTTCTTATTTGCACGCATGAAAAGGGACATTAAAGGACACTGATTTGACAACATTGAAGTGGTCAAGAAAAAATGAGGGAGAAGCTGTCAACCATTTCTAAAGATGACTACAAAAAATGTTTCAAACAGTGGAAGCACCGTTGGGATAAATGTATTAGTTGTAATGGAAAGTATTTTGAAGAGGATAAGGTTGTTTTGTAAAAAAATTGATAATAAATAGCTTTTGAAAACTAATTTCAGTTTCTTTTGGGTACCCTCTTGTATACTACTGTATTTAAGAAAACAAAAATAAATAACTTTACAAAACTATCCGGATTTTTAAAACCGGAATTTTAATATTTATACAAATGTTGAATCTGGATTAAAAAATCAGAATATCCAGATTTGACAGTCGATCTGGATAATCGGTAATTCGTAGTAAACAATGTAAATCACTTCACAAAAGTACAATACACGTTCACTTAAAAAAAAATTGTATTTACTTTCAAATGTCACGAACAAGTCTTAGTATTCCGTATCCATTACCACGTTAACTTGTGATAATTGAAATTAATATCAGTAAGGTGGCGGTTGATGACCATATGGGTTATGCTGGGGTCCTTGACTTTGCGGTTGTCCCTGCTGTTGTTGCGGAGGTTGCTGTTGTTGCAACTGGCGATGAAGTTGGGCGATTAATTGTGGATTTTGTTGTTGCTGGTTCTGTTGTTGTTGTTGGTTTTGTTGTTGCATCGCTAACAACTGATGCCTCATCGATGCGGCATTTAGACGCTGTTGGTTCATTTGCTGCAACAACAGATTCCATTCTTTATCAATTCTAAATGTACTGACCTATGTTCAAAGCAAACCATGCAATGCAAAGTAAGACTAATAAAGCAAACTACTAAGGTGGACAATGGGGAAGAAATAGGGATATCAAATTTCATTTGACACTATTTGTGACCGTCCATAAGAAACGGACATTACCTTCACCCAACTCAAAAGTGGGTTATGAATGTTTCTTACAGAGAATTTAAAGCTGAAAACAATGATAGTTTTACTTTTTTATTGTCATTTATAAAAAAAAGTTACAGAATTTTAAAAATTAAGTTTAAAGCTGGATTTATACATGTAGGACTGGGCGTGGACCATGCTGCTACCATGCCGCAACTATATTTGATCGTTTCAATTTACACATATGATACTGTGCACCTCCGACTGTCGATTCTGTTGTTGACTGCACACCGTGCAGTTGTAATCTCTCGTTCGTAATTTAACCCTGTTCACACTGTTGATCTAATTTTAGGTGGTGCTGAATGGATTGTAAGTGGGGCGATAAAATGTGCTTCTGCAAGATCAGTATAAATCGAAGACCGGTAAATATTGCACTTTTCTTGTAGGGAATTCTTTAACGCATTTGTCAGAGTTTTCAGAAATAGAATATCATAAAAAAGGGAATTTTTTTATTCTCTCTATAGTGTGTAAGTCAACATACATACATTTTCTTTAGTTTGTGTTGAATCTATGACGATTCTGTTATGGCATTTACCCTTGATAATGTTAGAAGAGTTCATTTTACTGTTCAGGGAGTTTACCATCACCGAGTCAAACGATTTACCACTTTACAAGGTTGCACGAGATTTGAAACGGCTTCTCTCTAACAGCACAAACAGAATTGTTCAAAAAATGTCGTACAAAAAATAATTTCCTATTTAACTTATTTGCTTACAGCTGCAACGAAAATGATAATGGGTCAGTGACGTCACCGTAAAGTACGTAAAATACCATATCTTCTCTTCACCTTCCAAAATGGACTAATTTTGAACACTCTGTAACTTCACAAATATTTACGAAAATTTAAATGAAATATATACATTTATTCAGTAAACTCTTTTCTACAAAAAATGTTTCATCCCATTTCAGCCCATTATACTAAAAAAACTAAACACAAAAATTTTCACAGATGAAAATTTTGCGTCCCTAATGCAAAGAATTATGACGCGATTTTCATGTTATTATAATATTCAAAACGGGTGTATGTATTATATGAATCAGCAGTATTTTTTCAGAATTTTTCATCAGTAATGACGTGAGATAAAACAGTTGTTTTGAGAGCGAATTTTGATTTTCACAATTCTTCTTTTTAACGAGAAACAGTCTGTTTCCAAAGGGTTAATAGACTTAGTAGTCAAATGGACTCAATAAATTCCCGATATTTCTCCCACAACCTGGTAAATAAGCGGTGATCAACTAGTTCTGGTTGATTTGTGATGATAGACCGGCCGATGGTGGTCCTAGACTGTTTTAATTATAGATTAAAGAATAGATTAATAATCGACTAAATCCTTATCTGCTACGGTGGAAATAGGATGTTTAAAATTTTAATAATAAATACTACTGAAGATGTGCATTTTATGCACCGAAGCACTATAATTGGTAAGTGTTTACCGTACACTGGTGGTTTAAAGAAAATAATATATAATTAGTTTGATTATAAACCGGGTGTCCCACGAAGAGGTATTGCACACTCTACAGACCGGAAACTTTACAGTTATAATAAATAGATAAGTTAAAAATGTACCCTTCAGTTTTATTTGCAACCAGATATGTAAACAGACAATTGTCAGTATTATAACACACAAAATATACACGTATTTTACACAAAGAGAACTTGAAATCAAAGGGTATAACAGTGTGGGTTGCTGTCACCAAGGATGGTGTTTTATCGTACGACATATCCCATCAAAGCCGGCCGCATTGGCGCAGTTGGTAACGTGCTCGCCTCTCATCATGCGGTCTTGGGTTCGAATCCCATTCAGGCACGGCATTTTTTCATACGTTACAAAAAATCATTTCATCATTCACCGTCTGCATTAGCAGTAATTGCAGAACAGTCGGACGTTAAACCTAAAAAAAAAAAAAAAAAAAAAAAAAAAAAAAAAAAAAAAAAAATATCCCATCAAACAATGACTGAAGACAGATAGGCATCAATTTTAACTTATCACATAGTTTCTCATCTTTCTCAGGCGGAGACGCAGGATGTTTATTCCCAGCATGATGAAGCTCCTCCACATTATGCAAATGTGGTCAAAGCGGTTTTAAACCAAAATCTTCCTAACTGTTGGATAGGTTGTGGCAGCAGCCTCATGGACTGGCCTCCAAGATCGCCAGACTTTTCTGTTAGTGATTTTTTCCTATGGGGCTTTTTGAAAAAAAATTTATTCTCACACCGTTGCAACAGACAATGAATTAATGAGGCTGATTGAAAAGGAACTGCTGTTGATACATCAGCAATTTTTCAAAAAAGCTTAAGACTCATTTTTGTTACATTTTTTTTTTTTTTGCTACTTGCATCTTGGCATTGCTGACATTGCTGTCAATGCATAAGCTATTGATGGACATCAGTTCGAATGAAGGTTAATGAAACAAATTGTGTTCACTAACAATTTAAAAATTTCATATTTAGTTAATTTAATTACCTAAATAATATGGAACAAATCACCAATTTGAATTGGTTACGCAAATAAAATTACTTTCCGCCATTTTTTTTTTTTGATTAATCATAAGCAAATGAATTTCGAGGGTACTTTTTTACTATCTCTTGCCTATATGAATATGTTGGAAGGAAAGTATTGTTTTCATATCGATTTATCGAAGTTGAGTTTTCACCGGATCTGCACGTTTTCAGACCCCCTGAACCCAATAAACATGTTTTTAGTCATTGGTCTGTGTGTGTGTGTGTGTGTGTGTGTGTGTGTGTGTGTGTGTGTGTGTGTGTGTGTGTGTGTGCGCGCGCGCGTGTGTGTGTGTGTCTGAACAGAATATCTCAAGAATGGAACATTGTACAAACTTGAAACTAAAGTTAGATACTACTACTGGACCCGACACGAAGATTTTCATCAAAATCGGTCAACCGGAAGTAGTAGTGTATTTGTGTAATTTTTCTCATTATTGCGATTTTCTCAAAAACGGTTCTTACAATTTTTTTTGAAATCGCCTCATTTACTAAATTTTTTTCAGCTCTACAAGATTGTGTAGGTGCCATTTCTGCTTAAATTCTTGAAAAGGCTGTTTTCACATAAAAATGTATATAATAAAAGTTGTAGATAATTTAAAATTCTACAACTTTTATTTCAAACTTTTTTTTGTATAACGCTAAGTTCAGCAGTTATTAGCGAGCGATTATCTGTTTTTTCTCTCACAAAAACAAGTGAAAAATTGATTTTTTTACGATTTCAGGCTTAGTATGAATTTTACGACAGAAATGTATATAACTAAATTTATAGCAAATTAAAAGATCTACAACTTATATTTAAAGCATTTTTCTTTATAGAGCCTAGTTTAGCGTGAAAGAGTGATTTTCCGCATTTTTAAGCCAAACTGAGGTTGATTTTTATTGCGTTTTTCACTCATGATTAAAATTAGGTTACGTTTATTGAGTTTAATTTTTTTGTTTTATTACTAATGTTAGATTACATAGTTAATTATTTGCATTGGCAAAAGAAAGATGTGCGAGTGTTTCACACCAGCTTTTTACATATCTATCATAATAATAGTTTCCAGTCTGTAGAGTGTGCGATACGTCCTGCATATTAATTCAAAAATAGTAACCTTCTCATGGGACACCAGGTATATTGTTATATTAAAAGTTACATCAATAGGTTGACTGTTATTATTTTTCGATTTTCATTTCTTATTTTTCTGTGTCATTTCTATATATTTTATCTTATATTAATGAACACTCTTAATTGAACAAACTCAATTAAACATAAAACATAACCACATAACACTTAGAAAATTTTTTATATTGGAAGTCGTATTTTTTGTTTTCAAACTTAACTTGTCATGTTTTTCGTTTTAATTTTTTTTTGAATTTTTTATTAAATACAAAATACATTTACATTAACATATATACTGATTCCCGCATAGGACGAGCCTGTGCGCGGGAATGAGTTGTACATTATTATATATAAATTATATCAGTAATTATTACTAAAAATATTTTTAACAATTATTATTACAAAGCTTACTGAAACTTATCTAGTTATAAAATTTACAATTCCAAATAATTAAAATTTACTAGAAACCAATATTAGTATTCCTAAGTTAGAAAAATTACACTATTATCTACAAAAAAATCCTCTCAACTCACTAAAACACTATGCAATATACAAACATTTATTTATTATTACACAACATCGTTAATTAATTATTTTTAGGGATCACACCTTAATTAAAAAAAAAAAAAAAAAAATACATTTATAAATACAGAAAAAATACTGGCAAAATTCTGTTTAAAATTTATGTTTACAATACCCATTACAAAATTTACTTTCAACCGAATAAAATTTACAAAAGCCAGGAAATGTTCTTACTTTAATAAAAAATAAAAAACAATGACTACACAGGTTACAAACTATTATACAAGACCGTTAATCAATTATTTTTAAGGGGTCACAGATTGAAGTTTACAAGAATAAAATATATACATACAAAAGAAATTCCTCTACATTTTAGCTTTTCCAAACGTAGGGTTTTCATATTGTTACATTTTGGCTCATCCTACTTTGGGGGTTTTCATAAATATTGTTACACGCAAAACCACGTAAGCACAATTCATTGTTTTCACTCATTTTTAAATTATTTAAAAGAAAAGGATTACTATAACACTACTTACTTAAATATTAAATAAATATTGTAAAGTTACAGGCAGAATATAAATATTTAATATGCAATCCATTAGCAAGGAATACAAACTGGGTCGACTAATTGATTCCAAGCTAGGACTGCTGATTGATTAATTATAAATTTAGATAATACTGTGTCATCTGAAAATAAAAATTTATGTAATAAGGTTATTTCATCAATATTGTTAAACCTCAAGGAATCAAGTTTCATTCTTCAAAAACGGATCGTACACCACTCGCTTTAATTTATAAATTTTAGGCATATTAAAATAAAAAAAGTCCGTTTCCTGTCTTCCGCTACTAATACTACTCTGGCATTATTCATCAACGAATGAGAGAAAAACCTGTTTTTTTTTGCATCAGAAAAAGGATCGTGTAATGTCAAAAATAAGTAGTCCAGGAAAACTTTCACGCTATATCATTTTTCAACTTGACATTTGTACAAGCATATCAAAAAATACTTGAAAAATTGAACCATCGAAAGATATCACTCATCCTCTGTACAACCACGAACTAGCTAGCCGTATTCGATTTTTATTCTTTGAAATGTTGAAGAAACATCTTGAGGGACTGGATTTTTTTGACAACTATGGATTTTAAAAAACTTTCAAAACATATTTTGTACAATTCGGACGGAAAATTCTACAATGAATCATTTTGTAAACTTGTGAATCCCGCTGGGATAAATGTTAATAACATTCTGAAAATTTTATTATCAGTAACACTACATTTTGTAAGTTTGGAAGCACGTAGTAACGCCGAACGTTAGAATCCATATCTTGGCTAATTATAGGGTTCGTCCAGTGAGTATCCAGATTGATTTCTTCTCGTTGATGGGAAGCAGTGGAGGACAGTTGCTATGGGCAGGGTTGGCAATACAGGAAAAACCGACTCAGTTAACTCAAGTTTCCCGAACATGTAAATCGTGTGAGAAGAGAACATCAGTATTGTGATGTAAGAGAACAACAGCAGTATTGTGCCATGTATCATATTGTGCATTTGTAATTAGAAATATATATGTGGTGTTAATAAAAAATTCTGTTAGCCTCTAAACCTCTTGCGAGGAAACTGAGCTTTATAGCGGTATCCGCTCAGAGTATAGTCGTTTAAAAATACAAACTCTGTGTTAAACATGCTGCAACTCATTCCGTAGCTCATTTTGAATTACTTAACAATGTTTTTATTAAAAACAACAAATGCTTTGCTTGACACAATACTGTTGTGAAAATGCATGGTTCAGTCCAAAATTCACTTCCCTACCTTTACGTGGAGCCAAAAAAAGCTAATAAATTGCTGGCATATTAAAACGGAACATGAGATTTTACTTTTAAAATATTCATATTATAGAAACAACTCCGATCTTCAACGTACTTAAATGCCGATTTTTATGAAAAGCCTGGACGGAGTAAAGGATATTTAAAAACCACATTAATGGAAAACTGGCTAAAATCTGAGTACTGTTTGGCGTAAATTGCTGGAGTTATCTCCGATTAATTTCTAAATAAAACAATCTAAATCAAACCAATCAATGCAGGAAAGAAGAGGCTTTAATTTAGTGTATTGTTCAAAAATATTCGTTATGTTTACATTTTTTAGATAAAGCTCTTCAAACGAGTGCGGGAAGGTGGTATGCCTCTAAACGCATGCAATGTAGCCTGTTACATCGCAAATTGAAAAAAAAGCACAAGAGTGTGGACATATCTTATGAATGTGACCATTCAATTTTACAAATGGCTGAAAAGGGTTTACCACATCCGACCAGAGATCGTGGATATCTGGATTGTCCATTACGACAATTTGGCCAATAACACATGCCTCATATGACCAAGCAGTAAGGCAAAACTGCCCTAACCCCTCTACAGCCCAGATGTTGCTCTCTATGACTTCTTTCTCTCATTTAAGTTCAAAAGGAACCTGAAAAGATATTATTTTTGGTGGTTTTAACCCTTTCACTGCCAAACACGAGTATACACGTAGTGGGCTTACCATGCTTACACGCCAAACACGAAACGCGTTTACTTACGTGCTTACTTACCAAACACGATACACGTTAACTCATTTCGAAGTTTTAAATCATATTGCCAAACACGATTTAACTCGATTGGTATTGAAAGTGTTTGAATTGCCTCCAGTAAGTGTTACAAACTATATTTACGCATTTACTGTTGACATTTTTTTCTTTGTCGACGAAATTAAATATAGTAAAGAGATATTTTCATTTCTGGATAGCCTGTTTTGTTTGTAAACCCGAAATGGCGTCGATAATGATATTGATTTTTTTATTCCTCTCCGACTGTGATTTAGCCGATAGTGATAGTGATTATGACATGGAAGAACAATTTAGTGTAATTAAACCTCCACCTAAATGATGTAAAAAGGTTAGACCTACTTCGGAAAGCTACCAGTAGGCTTTCAATAAATTTATTCATGTTGTTCATGATTTTAGTGACATAAATTAGTGGAATAAATCTAATATAAATTTTAATAAATCTGCTACAAAGAAATAATTTTAATTAATAAAACTGGTAAAAATTAAAATGTTAAAAACTCAAGATGCATCCAAAAAAATATTTAAAAAACCTGGCTCACTGGTTTAGTGCACGGTTTTATAACTTGGCAGCAAAAGGGTTAAAGGACTACGATGCAGCATCTATAACTTAACGAACTAGAGACTGCAGATGAAGGTGCAGTAGAGTGACCTGGATCACAACACAAAGCCAATTTACTTTCATTAATTGTATCCTACGTTGTGGTACCGCTGTGGATGACAGCCTAACAAAATGTCAGCTGGAGTTCGGTGGAACAGAGTGTGACTTAACGAAGGGGCAACCTCACATCCGACCTTGGCTATTATTGACTGAAATCTCATCTGCAGTCTTTCGTTCATTGGAATATAAACAGCATAGTAGTTGAGTACTTCCAAGGCTCATCTTAACTGGAAAAGCCACTGGTATCGGTAAGTCAATGCCCAAGGAGAGTACGTAAAAGAATTTTAAATTACTGTACAAATACCTGTAATATTTTATTTTACAGCCTCAATACAGACATTCAACAGAAATAATATTGAAGAAATCAAGTTCTGGTTAAAAGATCTAGAAACATACTACACAATGTTTTATTTCGGAAGGGGGGGGTTCAACGCACTTCTCACTGTCTATATTCTAATTTTTACCTCCCTGGATCTACCCTTTAAACCAGCGGTTTCCAAACTTTTTTACCCAAAGGCCATATCGAAGATTGTAGAAGGCCTAGCAGGCTAGCAACATTCCAGGGGGTTGGCGGGGGGGGGGGATAGAATGTTGCTGGCTGGAAAAAAAATTAAAATTAATTTGCTCAATGGTGTGTTTTTAGTCTATAACAGTGCCTTGTAATCACTTCTTATTTTAAACACAGGATATTCTTTATATAGAGTTAAAAAATATACATATGTATAAAATCTGAAAATTCAAAAATCACAAAGTCATATTTATGAAAAGACTGAATTTGTTTGTTACCAACAAACAATTTTCTAGCGGGCCGCTTAAAATCTGCTTGTGAGCCGAATCTAAGTTGGAAACTACAACTTTAAATGGTAGCGATCACTAAATGTAAACATCAGTATTTTCAATAATCACAAAATTACGACAAACGAATATGATACATTTTTGTAATTATCCAAAAAAATAAACAAAAAAACAAATACTACAAGAACATAAGAAGAATGAAGAAGACTTACCTGTTGAAACTGCTGTTGCTGTTGTTGCTGAGCAGCTTGCGTATGAGAATGTTGATGGGTGTTAGGCTGTTGTGCAGTCCTGGTGTAAGGAGGTGCAGGTTGGTTCTGGCTCATCGGGCCTCCCATTGCATTCATTGTAACATTAGGTGCCTGTAACAATTAAAACGTAGGATACAGCATGTATTTTTGTTTCCTTTGATCTCTGATGATCATAAAATATTATATGAAATTTTTCCAAATAACCAAAAAAAATTTTTAAAAGAAACAAAGAAATTCACGAGAAAGATAATAGACAAAATATTATGACGTAAACCAGAAACCTCAGGTGCCTGAACGTGAGATGCTTGCTCTCTACTGCTGATACTTGATGAAATCTCAATCAAGTATCTTTCCTTGGGTTGTTTATTAAGAGACAATATATACCAGAACAGAGTTAAACTCGTCCAGTTTCTGAAAATCCTGATCAAATGATTTATCACAGATTCTAAATACCAAAACCATCAACCTGAGCCAGGATATGGCCCTACAGTACAGTTTTGTAATAGACACGTCACTTCACCAAAAAATCCAACACCTTTGACTTCTGCGCTGGAATTTCAATTCCAAATGCTTCACCAATCAGTTGCCACTAATAGGGCTTTATAAAGTACCAGGTTAATTTACATTGTGTAGCAGATTTTCAGTTACTTTAATATCAAAATGTATAATCAGAAAAACATTTGGTAAATAAAACATTAATAACACTTCAATTAATTATCGGATTACCTGGAGATAAGGCGGACGCACTCGTTGTTGCATGAAATCTGGTTGTTGCCTCATACCGAACTGCTGTTGTTGTTGTTGCTGTTGAACCTGTTGTTGCTGAACTTGTTGCTGTTGAACTTGCTGTTGCGCCGCTTGTTGTTGCGTCGGGAACATACCGCCGCCACCACCCTGACCACCAACGGCATTACCACCACCATATTTCTGACCCATACCTGACATCATGTCTAAACAAATGAAACAATAAATTTCATCAAAAAGGACAGACATATACAGAACGATTTACATAATTCACAGCAATAAAGTTTTATGCTTTCGATAGGTTTCATTCCCCATAACGGGCAGGTGAAGTGTTAAATAATTGCACTCGATCTGCTGGTTCCAGGGCTACAAAAAAAGTTGTTTCTTAGCTCATAGTCAGCCAATTTATATGACTGAACTACTTAAGAACAGAAGAGGTAGAGGTGTAAATGATACCACTCAAGAGTTATCTCCTCTGAGAGTAATGAATTTCACTAAACAGCCAGACCCTATGGTGAATGAAGTGAAATGACAAGATGTCATTTGCAGGGTGGAAAGTAAATGCTTTTCAGAGGACCTGGCATGCTGATAAACATACTCTTTCAACTCTGCGAGAAAGGCAATAGTAAACGACCTCACTCCACGTTTTTACTTAGTAAACCTCTTGAGGTTCAAACCAGCCTTTCAGCTGTTGACCTAAACAACACAAAGTTTCATGGCTGTTTTATATTTGCATAAGTCAAAATAATTTACTAATTGTTTTCTTCAAATGTATTTTTGTGTTATGCTTAGACAGAACTATTCCTAAAAAATAGTTTTATGAAAAATCAATACGTACAATATTTCATTGAGTAGTGAAATTATTACACTGCCATATCAGATGATGTTTCAAGTGCATGAACTGTGTTGTGTAACCTACACAACACATTGTTTTTTTGTTTTTGTTGTTGTGCACACTTTTACAGAGATTATACGTAATTTTTGAACGATAGTAAACAAAAACCACCTTTTAATTTTTGTTTTCTGTGGGCTTTACCTTCACTTGAGTCTTGTAAATAAAGGCGAGTTTTTTTACGTTGGTGTAGTGAAATTTTTACGTTTATTTTTTGATATTTTAACTGACATATTGATTTGTAATTTACTGTAAACTGTTGACTTTTAAGATTCTTAGGTAATTTTATTTGACAGAAGTAAAACTGTCAAAAGATACAAACATTGTTAAGTACACAGTCTTAAAATTGTTCTTATCACACCCTGTAAACTAGTTCAACATTCCAATTGCATTTTAAATATGATGCATCAAAAAGCAATCTCACTTACCTTGCTGTTGCATGCCACCGTACATATGACCACCTCCGCCACCAGCACCTGGCTGTTGCTGAAACATACCTGGAGGTTGCTGATTAGGTGGTGGTTGCATACCAGCTGGTCCCATACCTTGTTGAGCTCGAAGCTGTTGCCTACAACGAAACATATTCACTGTTCATTTAATGTGATCAGTTTATTGGTTTTTCAAATAGTGATATCATTATTTAAGTTATTAGCTTGCTATGCAGCTGTTATTGATAAGTTATTTTATCTATCAGTATGACATAATCCTTTACTTTTTCCTTACGAGGTCTTCTGGAATGGTCTTTGGCTACTATGTCACATTCTTTTGAATTTCAGGAATCGTGACAAATCTTTTTCCTGTGAGGGGTTTTCTGAGTCAAGGCAACAAAAAGAGATCACTAGGTGCTAAATTAGGTGAGTAGGGAGGGTGGGGAAGCACAGTAATCGAATTGCTGGTTAAAAACTCATGAGTTCTAAGGGCTGAATGGGCTGGTGCATTGTCGTGGTGAAAGAATCAGTCGCCAATCACCCAAAGTTCCGGACATTTCCATCTGATTTTTTGTCGAAGGAATTTCAGAAGCTCAATGTAGTAAGACATTTACTTTTTAATACAAATCTGTTGATTCTAAAAGTCTATTTTTGATATCGCAGATGCTTGAAAAATAAACAGTTTCAAAAATTAAATGAATTTTGCTTCGTGTTATCACTTTGTAAACATTTAATTTGTTTTTTGCTTCTAGAGGGGGAGCAGCTGTCCCCCTGCCCCTCAGTAGGTAAGATTATATACCGGAGTCCAACCATTCCTTTTATTTTTAATACGGCTATCTCAAAAAGGAACGAGTACAAATTAATCACTGATCGAATTACAGAAGAAGTCGATCAACATGTTCATGAGATTGGGTTTTCAGGGTGAATAGATCAGGGTAAATTATACATTTATACTGTACATATTGGTTTTCTAAATTTTTCGGTTTTTTTTATAATGTAAAATTACGAATGACAAGTGAGAGCCAAAGTGCTTTTTCATTATTTAAAGTGGTTTCGATTGATTCATTGATGCTTTTTGGCAGGTACATGGATCCACGGTTACTTTATTAGACGGTAGGGATCATTAACACTATGCGCAGAAACAAGCCCCGCTCCCTGACGTCATCTGGTCCCCAGCAACAACTGACGCACGATGCATACGGTGTCAGTCTGTGATGTTTACTAGTCTTAATATGGTCTGTAATACTTTACTAGCCTTTAATAATGGTGTTCTGTGCAACTGCCGGGTGGTCTCATCACAATAGACACCAAAAGGAGTTGGGCATTATAAGTTTCACAGTTTTCCAAAGGCCACTGAAACTAGATTGAAGTGGATAAATGCTTGCAAGCGGGCAGATTCATTTTCTGCTGATAAGTCACATGTGTTTAGTACATTTCAACGAATCAGATTATGTGCGTGATATAAAGTACAAGTTGCCACACCTTCCGTTAAAACTTGTCTTAAAGACAAATTCAGTCCCTCATTTAAATTTCCCAATTAGTAGTGTCTTTCTACATCTGGTAAACCCAGCTTGTAGTGAACGTAAAAATTGAGCAGAGAAACGATACACTCGTAAGAAAGTTAATGATATTTTAAATTCGTCATCCAATTACAACACAGGCAGTTCACAAAATGAAGGGATAGTGGTAGAGGAAGGTAGGCCTTGTTTTGATGAAGAACCGCCAAATTTGAATGTTGTGCAGTCAGAGGAAACTGATCTCTTAAAATGTGAAAACACCAAATTAAAAGAAGAAAACAAGTTACTTAGAGAAAAACTTCAGGCTGCAAACGAAAAATTATTAAAATTAAATCAATCGATTACCCATGTAAACATACCTAAACCGCTATGTTTGTAAAACCAATGCAAAAATCCTACCGTCCCTATGCACCGGCCGAGTTGTTGGGGACCAGACTACGTCATCTTAAATCTCACAGCAGCTGCGCGTGACCGCTAGCGTCTAGTATAGTAACCATACATGGACCTATTAGGGTTTGACGACATTCACTTACTTCTCAGGTTGCATTTCTCTCCTTCCACTGATGATTCATAATGACGTGAACTAATTCCTGTTTCCAATATTAATTAGTTGATTTGGTTTTCAAATTGCAAGATTTTGTGAGAAGTTAACCAATTTAAACATATAAAAAATAATTACCTAATGAATTGTTGCCTAGGTGCCATATTAGCATTATGAAAACCTTGCGTTTGTTGAGGAGGTCCAGGCTGCCCTTGTTGCGCCATGTACTGGTTGGTAGGCATACGCATTCTTAACATGTTGGACAACGCTTGTTTGGACTGATTGACGGGCCTTTCAAAACGAGGTCCACCTCCAACAACTGAAATGAAATTATTTTTTAAATTTAATAAAAAAAATTACGGTGGATTGTAGTATAGGTGAACAGTCAAATGGCTTGTTTGAACCTCTACAGAAATAGTTTACATCATGCCTTCCTCAAAGTTTGGAAAATACAATCACTAAAGAGATTTGGTTGTATGAGGGCTATCCACAAAGTCAATTACATTTTGCTCTGTAGCTGCTAGGAGCAGGGCTATAGCGGCCATTACGGTGTCACAGCGTTTCTCTGTTCTGTGGCTATCCAGCCGTGCTAGTGAGAGGTTGCTGTCAGTCCTCGTTATTTTACAGTAACAGTTTGAAATATGTGTCGCAATTTAAAATCCCGCGAGTTGTGAGGTTCGGTCGGTCATACGGTTTTTGTTGGCGAAAACCATAAACCAATTGAGATTTATCGCAAACTCTGTGAAGTGTACGGGGAGGACGCGATCACTGAAGGTGGAGTGCGCCAATGGTGCATTAGGTTTAAAAATGACCGAACTAATGTGCACGATGAAGAACAAAGTGGCTGCCCAAATATTGTGATAGATGAAATTGTCTCTTAAGTCGATGAAAAGATTAAAGAAGACCGCCGATTCACAATAACGCAGCTCTCGTTTAGTTTTTCACAAATCTCAAGAAGTTTGTTGCATGATATTGTTACACAAAAGTTAGGTTACCACAAATTTTGAGCAAGATGGGTTCCGAAAATCTTGACAGAAATTATAAAAATCAGTCTATGGCTGCTTCATGGTCAGTTTTGGAGTCTTACAAAAACGATGGTGATTCACTACTCGATCGAATCATTACTGGAGATGAAACTTGGGTAAAACATGTGAATTGCAAAACAAAATTGCAGTCTTATGGAATGGGGGTATACAAACTCTCCCAAAAAACCAAAGAAATGCTTGCAAACATTGTCTGCAAGGAAGATTATGGCGACTGTTTTTTGGATCAGGAAAGGAATTCTTCTCATTGATTTCTTAGAACGTGGCACAACAATAAACTCTGCGAGGTATTGTGAAACGTTGGAAAAGTTAAGAAGAGCAATTCAAAATAAGCGCAGAAGAAATTTGAGTTAAAAAATTTTGTTTTCACATGACAACGCCTGACCACATATGACAAATCAGGACTCGACAAGTCTTGGATGCTTTCAAGTGGTAGGTGGTTCCTCATCCGTCATACAGTTTGGATCTTGCTCCTAGCCACTACCATATATGTTTCCAGCAATGAAGACCTGGCTTGTGATGCAGCGGTTTGAAGACGACGCGGAACTGTGGTAGACAATGACTACCTGGTTGAAGTCTCAGGCGGCAGAATTCTATGACGCTGGAATTTTAAACCTAGTTTACCGCTATGATAAGTGCCCAAATTTGTATGGAAATTATGTTGAAAAGTAGTATTACAGTGTCACTTTCAATGGCATGTAATAAATTTTCTTTCATGTACTTTGTTTTTTTTCTATACCAAAATGTAATCAACTTTGTGGATAGCCCTCGTATAATGAAATCTATTACTTTCATGTACCAAAACTTGGAATTTCTTATTTTACTGTACAAATGTAATTAGAAAAGGAAGTAGGAATTTTGTCAAAATTCTCTGTGAGCATTATTATTGATTATTAGACGCCCTGACACATAGTTTATTTACAGTTTGTTATTTTTAGCGAGGCATTGTTTAACCATTTTTGTTTATTAGTTTACTTCATTTTTATTATTTTTTTTTAATGTAAATACCTGTGAATGTACTTTCTTTATTATAAATAAACTCCTCTAGTCTGCATTTTTGTTTGTGCAAAGAAATTATTATTATCTGTCTGGGGCAACTATCCCTTGAATTTGAAAATGAAATAAAATATAACTGACCTCCTGGAGGTAACTGTTGCGAATAATAACCGCCAGGTGGATGCTGTTGTGGTTGCTGATTATAACCTCCTCCGCCACCCCACTGTGCTCCCATGGCTGCAGCTGCTGCTGCCGGATTTGGAGGACCTGGTGGTGGACCTGGCTGACATTGGAACATACCTGGTTGATTGGCTTGACCCGGATAATTGACACCACCTTGAGCCATCTTAATAAAAAAGGAAGAAACAAAATTCTAATGTAAATACAAGAGGAAAAAATATTAACACTCAATACAATAAATTGATGTATTTCTTCAGATGAAAACACATTTCATGCGGTTTAAAATTAGTATAATACTTACCCATATATGATAGTAGATGAAGAAACACGACCGCATTACAAAAAAAAAAGTGGTTATCAAATTTTATAAAATATAAAAAATCAAAAGTTTCTTTTACAATTGACTCATTTTTTAATAAATTCCTAATGTATGTTTTAGAAGCTGTAGATCCGTTTATAATAATAAATGAGACGCAATTAAATTAAAATATATACATCGTAAACAAGCGTGTAATTAATTTCCAGTTTCCTCTATGAATCTTGTTTACATAATCAATTCTCAGTTATTAAAAAACTAATTTCAGATAATCAAATTTCTCAAAATCCGAGTAATGAGAAAGAATAATTTACTAAAAAACAAGATTTTTGCCCACAAAATAAAATACGTTGTGGGAAGATTAAAAATATACAATTGGGTACCCAAGATTAACCAGATGAGCATTCACATGGTAAAATTCGGTGTTAAGTGATGCTTGGTAAGTTATTATGTCAAATAGCATCACTAGCGAAGTTCACATCTCTTGTGAATTTTTTGATGAAACAAAATTTTCGTGTTTCACCTGCTGCTCCGCTTATATCAAGGCAGACTGTAGTGAGCTGCATGAGGGCATTAAGTTTTACTTCTTGCATATGAAAATACTTTAGAGACTATAAATACGAGGTCTGTTAGAAAAGTATCCGACCTTTGGTTGAGGAAAATACTGGTATACCTGGAGCATTGGAAACCTAATCATCCTCAAAATAGTCTTCTTGGGACTCCACACATTTCTCCCAGCGGTGTCGCCCTTGTTGAAACCATTCCGAGAAGACTTTTTGGAATTGAGTTTAGCTTGGCTGTCATTGCTGCCATAATATCCTCTTGTCTTGTGTTCCTTTCAATGGCCTCTTGACTTTGAGGAACAGCCAGAAGTCACACGGGGCTACATCAGGAGAGTAAGAAGCCTGTTCAACCACAGCAGTGGTTTTTTACCAGAAAAAGTCTGAATCAATTGTGAGAAATGCGCTGGAACATAGTCGTGATAGACCACAATTTTCTGTTGACCACAACTACTGTCTCTTGCGCCGCACAGCATCACGTGAGCGACGGAGGATATCCTTATACACTTTGGTGATTGTTTGACCCTGATAATTCATGGTGTACCGCACCGTGGGAGTCAGAAAAAGCAGTCAGCATCACTTTGACAATGCTACACACTTAGCGGCCCTTCTTTGGTTCTGGTGACGTGGAATGCTTCCACTATGACGACTAGGATTTGGTTTATGGGTCATACCACGTACACCAAAGACTTGTTACCACTGATTATGGTATTCATGAAGTCTGGGTCACTGTTTGTGGAGTTTGTGGATGCAGTAACACTGCTCCAGTCGTTCCATCATTTTCTTTCCAAAAAACCAAAACCAGCAACTGATGCTATCAAAAGGCAGGGAAAATTCACGCATGTGCAGAAAGGTTCAAGGTCGGCTCGTGTAAGCACGTTTGATTCACATCCATCAGGTTTTCACAAATAAAATAAGGTCAGATACTTTTCTAACAGACCTCGTATGTTAAAAATACTGTACGGTAAACCTGATTGAGTTGTAGTTTTGATTAAAAAAAGCCAGCCGTTCAGAAGCATATAACACTGTAAAAGAATAGCGCCAAGCTGACCCAGTTTTGTTTTCTAAAGTCATCACTGGTGACGAGACATTGTGTTATATGATTACAACCCCAAAACTAAGCAACAGTCAAAAATGTCCACAAACCGTTACAGAAAAGACAGCAATTGTATAGGATAAGGGCAAACATATTTAGAACAATGTAAAGTTGATGCTCGACTAACACCTGGAAGCCATCAGCCGTACTAAACTCATCCATATTATGTACTGAACAAAACCTGAAAATGTAAAAGTCAACTTGTCTGGTTAATTTCGGGTACCCTTTGTAATTCTAGAAGTTAATTAATTTCAGTACAGCTTGACTACATATTTAAAGAGTTCAGTTTGTTTACATCAAAATTATTCTTCCAGCAGATGTATTTTATCAACCCAATTACAGATAATGTATAACTTCAAATGATATTACAAAACGAACAATTAGGTATTCCCGAGAAATCGTACGAGGGAATTACTAGTAAATATAACTAAGTATAAAAATCGAATGACTACTTTAAATATCACTAATATCACCTGTGAATGCATGCCAGCAGGACCTGGAGCCATACCATGACTAGTCGGAGTCATACCACCTGGACCTGGTTTCGGTTGTTTCTTCCGCCTCTGCGTTGAACCAGCTTTAGCGCCACGTTTGCTTCCTCTAGGACTCTGTTCTACACTGTTCGGCGTATCCGGAGGACCGACGACAACACCACCTCCCTTCATCTGGTTGCAATAGACACACGGACACTACATCTCAGGTTATAGACTGTTCTACTGCCCACCAACTCAAAGTGGCAAAATTAAAGCAACTTAAAATTAAAATTCTTATAATAATATTTAATAATATATTCTAAAAAAAAATTCCTTTAAAACTTGACCATCCACCATATTTTGTATTAGTCAGTCCCGACTTACATAATTCAAAGTTAAGAGGGTGTACTGAAAAGTAATGCCTCCATCGCTAGTAATGGATCTATTGTTTAAATATTAGATTAAACTGTCCCCTACTCACCAATATAATCACTTTTCCACATAATCACCGTTAACAGTGATACATTTATGCCAATGTATTACCTAACAATGTTAAGACAGCGTGATCACATGATGCGCAGTAATTTATTTTCCATGTTGTTGGCCTAGCTTATAGTATAATGGAGGGGGAATGTTGGGTCTCCAGCACACGGCCCTCCCTCCTTGCATGAAAAAGAAACCAGCCACTCTCTACACTCACACTATTAACTTGGGTTGTGGTCTACATTTCGACAGTTTTCATAAACAGCATTTCTCAATACTCTTCGTAGTTTCTTAAATAGGATTCGCAATGCCTCAGCCAAAATCGAAATACAGGGACAGGGAGTGGCCTTATACAGTCAAACTTAATATGTAATTATGATTGTTTACAAAAAGATTACTAAAGAAAATCCAGAAATGTTACAATTAGAAATTCAAGCTCATGTGGCTTCTCCGTCCATAGGGTGCCAAAAATTATAACAGAAGCAAATAAACTGGGTGAAAATGAAAATTTTAGTACAATGGAAACATCTTTCAAAAGATTGAAGAAGAAAGTTAAGTGATTTTTCAAAGATGGGCGTTCAGAAATATTGTGTACAATAATTTCACATAGAACAATAGAACCATTAAATTAAAAATCCGCACACATACTACCTTGCTACTTTTCCGTTGTTATTAGTTAAATAAAAAAAAAGGTAAAATATTATAAAAAAATAATAAATTGTGTACTATCGGTAAACCAAACAAAACTAGTTGCTACATATGCGTTCACGAGCATAGTGTGTTGGTGAATGCAAGCCTGCACACGTGAATGCGAGCGTACATGAAAGTGTGAACATTCACTATGCCTTCCCACTACGGCGCCGTCATACAGCAACCTAACCACATTTTGTGCATTCACTGTGCTTTCTTAACATTGATGGGTAACACTATAATTTAGAAAAGTCTGTCACAGAAGAAGTCTGAAGTTTTCATCCGGTACCATTTCCTCACCACCACTTTCACCTCTGCATCCAAAGAGAAACACATCCCTTTGAAATGTTCCTTAACCCGACAAGAACGGCGATTTTAACAATCACGCGGACTGTCATTTTACACCTAATAAAACCTCTTTTATTTCATTTAGTTTCATTCCTAAAAATTTTTAAAAATTACCATTTATTTATAAAGAATTTGTTATTAGAACCATGTTTGAACCAATTTTTTCAGTTTTCATTTACGACCAGAATAAGAATTGAAAATTAAAAAAAAAAATTTCTTTTAGAAATATCAATTTACATAAGAAAAAGTGTCACTTAATCACTAAAACATACAAAAAAATATGTTTAGCTATATACATAAATAAAGCAATTCATTGTAAAAAAAAACGTTTAAAAACGTTTTTTAAAAACGTGGTTAAAAAAAAAAGAAGAAATCGTTCAAATTTTAGTACTTGCTCGTCAAAAAAATCTTTTCTTTCGCTTAGCACCACGTCATCAATTTTCATCGTACAAAAAATATGCAAGAACTGAATCAAATGAAATAGGACAAAATTCTCTATCAAATAAAACTACACTCATTGGAAAATAATGAATAGTTGCAGAGAAAATTGAGTTTAAAAAAGGTGATGATGCATGCGTGATTACTGGCTTCCTAGTTAGCAAGGGTTAATAACTTCCCCTTAATACTAAAAACCAAATTCAACTTACGCAAAAGCTTCAAGAACCTAACCCTTACGTAGGAGTCAGGGACTGACTGTATATTATTAGAAGCAAAAAAATAAAAAGGTTTTTCCATATTTTATCTTCAACAGGAAATCATGGACTAATAAATTATTTTGTTAATTTTGATGATTCAGAACTCCAAAACCTGCTGATTTTCAGATATCAAATTTGTACGGTACATTTTAAAGCCAAAGAAGTCTATTGTGTACAAATTTGGTAATTTTCAACTCACTCCTTTTTGCATTAAATATTAAGCATTGAAAACTGCTTCTAATTGGCTGTAAGTGTTGTTTGAAAAGCTTGAAAAATAAAGTGAGAAAGTTTTCGCACCTAAAACTTTTGGATAAGGTATTCCTATGATAGGATACATGTATTTTATGATAAGAAAAACTATTTGTGATGAGTGTAACTTCCTTCACAAAAATTATTTAATTTAAATATTTGCTTCAATTTTGTTTGTATTTTGTTGAATAGAGCCTTACCACATACAAAAAATGTGAGCATCAAAAATGTAATCTGTTTATTGCTTAACATTTTCCTTTTTTACATCATCTTGTTTCACAGATTGATTGGTTATAAATAAAAAACAAATGGGGTATCATATTTTTCTACATAGTTTTCTTCAACAGAAAAACATTGTTTCTCAATCGGATGGAAAGCTTTTTCATCCCCTCATAAAAAAAATATATGGCTGTTACACATGTACTGTTCAACCACAGCATCATCTTATTAATACAAATTAAGGAGCTACATGATTTTCTGTAAAATATTTTTCACATAAAATTGGCTAAGCTGCTGATGAAAAATGGTCACCAAAATAAATAATATGATTATAAAAGAATTTTAACCATGGTTTTTAACTCCTATAAGAGGAGCCATTCAATTATAAATCGAAATTTTTCTATAGCTTTATTGGATGTAGATGAAAATACAAATTGAGTAGCTTATTTTTCTACATAATTCTTTTTTTTTTATATAACTGGATCCAGGAGGCTCCAAAAATTAAAACAGGATATGTCAAGACAAAACTGAAAAATTTTAACTTAATGTACAACTTGGCACAGTACATTGTTCACCAATGTGTGTAATTTACATAAAAAATTAACTAAATTTGTAATTATTTTCATAATGAACCCATTATTCTCCAACTTTCAAACGTGGTACATGACTTAACAACAATATTAGTATTTCCCATATTTGTCTCAACATTTTGAAGACGCGTTTATTCAAAATTTGAAATTAAACTTTATTTTTCAATTTGAAAAAATTTGTTTTCGCACAAACAGTACTGTATAAAATATTTGTTTTGCATGTGACCAACTTTCCACTGGTAATGACATATTTATAAGCAAAAGGAGGATTCTGTTCAGCTATCTAAATTAAAATCAGAAAATTGTTAGAAGAAAATTATATTTGTTAATTTTTACATTATACAGGGTGATTCATGAAGTTCTCCCCCCACTTCTACAGCACATTGTTCTAGTAAAAATAATGAAAAAATGTTATATAAACATAGGTCCGAAAACGCTTCGTTAGCGAGTTACAGCTAGCGAAAGTTTCGCCTGGATTTCAGTTCACCAGGTGAAATGAGGTCTTCCTGGAATTGTGGTAAGGTAGATTAAGGGGCGAATTCAATCATTTCTTATGGGTTTTGATCTGATAAATTGAATAAAACAGGTCCCAGAACTGTAAGTTAAATAGTTTTTGAGAAAACCAGTGTCAAATGCAAAAAATGGAGTGAAAATCACATTTTTTCATCTTTGGGCAAGAATAACTTTGTTATTTCACCAAGAAACAGTTAAAATTTTTCAATAAAAAATGTAGAAAATTTTATTCTGAACAAACCGGTGTAAATAAAGTACACAGAAAGCGAATAGTTTTTGAGAAAACCAGTGTCAAATGCAAAAAAATGGAGTGAAAAAAACACATTTTTTCATTTTAGTTTTTCCGGTTAATTTTACTTTGTACTCTTATGAATAAAAACTCATTTAATCAAACATCTATTCGCTTTCTGTGTACTTAATTTACACCGGTTTGTTCAGAATAAAATTTTCTACATTTTTTATTGAAAAATTTTAACTGTTTCTTGGTGAAATAACAAAGTTATTCTTGCCCAAAGATGAAAAAATGTGATTTTCACTCCATTTTTTGCATTTGACACTGGTTTTCTCAAAAACTATTTAACTTACAGTTCTGGGACCTGTTTTATTCAATTTATCAGATCAAAAACCATAAGAAATGATTGAATTCGCCCCTTAATCTACCTTACCACAATTCCAGGAAGACCTCATTTCACCTGGTGAACTGAAATCCAGGCGAAACTTTCGCTAGCTGTAACTCGCTAACGAAGCGTTTTCGGACCTATGTTTATATAACATTTTTTCATTATTTTTACTAGTACAATGTGCTGTAGAAGTGGGGGGAGAACTTCATGAATCACCCTGTATAGGCTCCATACACACAAACATGGAAACATTTATTTATAATATGCATTCCAATTACACATTATAACCTTACAGATTTTTAAAAAAACTTTACATAGCGCTTTTTCCAAAACGGTTGGGTAAAAGTTAAAAAAGTTTGGTACTCTTCTTAGTCTATATGGGTACCACATATGTACTAGTGATGAGAAATAAAGCTATTTTTTTATAACCTGTTATCAAAATTAACAGCCTGTTTGAAAGCAGGGTTTTTTTACCCGTTATTAACCCTTCTCCGCCAGGAACCGCATATTCGGAGTCCGGGTAGTTGCATGCTTCGAGCGGTTGTAGCAGTCATATTTATAAAGCTAACAGGGTGTATGATATTTAAAAATATGCGTGCTGAAACGTAGTTAAATTTGATATAAACTATTATGTGCTTGCTATTGATAGTGTTTGCTATGAGGCGGGTGAAGTTCCGAACATAAGTTTTTGCTTTTCACCAATCTTTCAGATAGTGTAACTTTGGAAATATTTTATCTTAGGGTTGATACTTCTGTAGGCCTATTGTAGTGATGTGTATTATTGACTGAATTTTTTTTTTTTTTTTTTTTTTTTGGTTTAACGTCCGACTGTTTTGCAAATTGCTGCTAATGCAGACGGTGAAGGATGAAATGAATTTTTTTGTAACGTATGAACCTTTTCAAATTTTTTTTGTAACCTTTTCTTCCCTCCTTTCGACACTACATTCTATTGTTACTGGTGTATCTGTACAGTAAATTATTTTCTGAAGCAAGGTCATACCTTTATTCAATATGGCAGTGGGGGAGTTGCCAACCTAACTAATTCCTTAACTGGCCTTTACCAACTTTTCAGATTTTTTAAAACATTATTACAAAATTCAAACTGCAATTACTCAGCCAAATGTTACCCAAAATACAAATTAAAAACAAAGTTTTATTCACAAAACTCTCTTCTCCAAAACATGTAATGTAAAATTTTATGCTAAACTGAAATTTTAGCATGTTACAGCTATAAATATGAAATAGTAACCTACCAATTTTCATGCGTGCAAATATTTCGCGAGCTCTAGCGACCATAAAGTGTAACCGATTTTCATGTTTTTATATTCACAAAAACGGTACGTATTATAAGAAGCAGCTGTAATTTTTTCATATTTTTTTATCAGTAATGAACTTAGCTAAATGGATTTATTCAGGAGCGTGATTTGACATTTACAGTTTAACAGTAGCACCAAATGCAGAGCGCCGCAGAAGGGTTAATAACATTATTATAACATAGTTAAATGTAAAAGTGGTGTTATTAGACAAAAAGGTTATTAATAACTTCATTAGTTTTAAAAGTCTTATGCTGTTATAACAGTCAGACAAGCGTCATTCATACATCAGTTTATTAAACGGCTTTGAATCACGGTGTTATAAAGTAACAGCTAACAGGGTGTTTTTAGTAACATATTATCATAATTGCCTCAATACAGTAACATGTTATTAATCATGTTATGGTAAATAATGCCCATTACTAATATGCACCAAATTTCATTAAAATCAGAATTGTTAAAGTAAAATTTTGATTCACAATTCATTGATTTGACATGGAATGATCTGAATACGAAACAATGGTATGCAGTAAAATCAAAGTACAAGAGAGATGAGTAAACATCTCTATCAACCAAGCGAATAATCCAGACATAGGTAAAAAAAAAATATATTAACCCGTGCAAGAAAACAAATATAAATAATTCATAGACAGATCTACTTACAGGTTTCTCTTGTGGAGGATCCAAATCTTCAGGAGGTAACGGAATTGGTTCTAAGAAATAGGAAGGCGATTTAACAAGTGAATGCGTGTGGTATTTTAATAATCGATGGTTTTCTTCGTACCAAAGTGGTTTTCGTTCCATTCTAACTGCACCAAACCATGCCCAAGACAGCGGTGCTGGATTTTTATGTCCTTCTAAAACGTCCCACGGACTTACACGTTGTTTTTCTGATACTTGAAGACCCTGGAATCAATGAACATAAATGAAATGAGATGATCAATATCAAAATACAGCATATACTCGTAACTGACAAAATTATTTATTGGGTATATTCCTTTATCACCACCTACACGGGGAGGTACACCTAGGCAATTAGTAATGGATTACAGATCCATCATGAAACCATGCCATGAAATTACTTACCTAGGTATGCATGTATTTGCAAAAGGTAAGAGGGTAAAGGAAATTGCAGTTAGGATTGCAAAAGGAAGAGCAGTGAACAGATGTAAAATCATTGCATCCATAATTTGAAGCCCGAATACAACCATGGAGTCAAAAGATGGTTGTATAAAGCAGAAACTAAAGAATTGATTTGGAGAACTAATTGGAAAACGTCAGAAATGCCAAAAGCCGGGAAGCTCAGTTGCTTCCAGATACCCTCCAACAGTTTTTATTTGTAACATGATGCATTAAAAAGACTGATCTTTCATTGGTAGAACCATATTTTGAACATATCAAAGCGCCTAACAATGTTGTCTCTTAGCATCCCAGCCTCACCTCTATTATACAATATTGAGGAGGTTTAATATGAAAGAAATTGAGTTTTAGTTGTACAACCAAATTACACACCTCAAAATGGTTATTTTAAGTTAAACAATATTCAGAAGAGCTTAGAATTGAAACAGTTTACTTCAGCTGTGTTCTTGGATATTCAACAGCCATTTGACAAAGTTTGGCATCTAGATATGTTATACAAAATTAAAATGTATTAGAATATCCATAATTCCTGATTTAAAAAAAAAACTATCTTTTTAATCGTTTCTTCCACGTTAAATATGATAATGTCTTCCAATTTCTACTTAATAAATTCCGACGTTCCTCAAAGCAGCATTTTGAGCCCATTCTTATATACCTTTTGTACAGCCGACCTTCCAGAACATGAATCTGCAATGACGGTAACATTTGCAGATGACACAGCGATTTTAGCGGCAGATGCTTCTCCGACATGTGCCTTGGAGAAGTTACAAACCCATCTTGACAACTTCACGAATGGTGTATGAAATGGGGAGTAAAGATTAACGACGATAAGTCAACGGACTTAATGTTTACATTAAAGAAACCAACATGTCCATTGGTCAGCTTGAACGGTACAGTAATCCCGCAGAAGGAGGGAGTTAAACATCTGGGTTTGCAGCTAGATCAAAGACTCACGTGGAAAAGTCATATATGAACAAAACAAAAGCAACTTGGGCTGAAGTTATGTCAATTGTTCTGGCTCTTAGGCAGTAAGTCTCAACTCTTCCTTGAAAATAAAGTACTTGTATATAAAGTAATACTCAAACCAGTTTGGACTTATGGGTTAGAGCTATGGGGTACAGCTAGTTCATCAAACACAGAAATACTATATAGCGCTTTCAATCAAAATGCTTGAGACTAATCACTACAGCCCCATGTACATAACCAACAAAATATTACACAATAAACCTGCCCTTCATAAAAGAAGAAATTAAACGATATAGCAAAAAACATTTACAAAAACTAGTAGACCATCAGAATCCATTAGCGATTTACCTCCTCGACAACAGCGAAGATACTCACAGACTGAAACGTTTTAAAACACTAGACTTACTTTTACGATTTTGTTAATCATTTAAACCTTTTTTTCTTTTCTACTTACAACTACTAATCATCTTCATCCCATAATAGGCATCTTTATCATCTATCATCGTCATCATCTCCACCTTAAAAAACTTAGTGTTTCAAAATGTTGATTCACAGTTCATCAAGTTTAGTTCTGTACAAATTTTTTTTTCTTCACAGTTTAGTCTTGTTGAACACACTACTGAGTGTGGTTTCTATTTTTATTCTAAGGACATTACTCAGATTTTCTCATCTTTGCTTCTAGAGCTTTTGTATTTATAAACTGATTGCAAATGAAATACACTATTACAAAAAAAAAGTTAAACATGTTTCTTGGTTTCTCTATTCTCAACGTCAACATCTGCGTAAAAATAAGTCTACAAGGAAGCTTGGTGTATGTAATGTGCTGCATGAGATAAATTAACAGCGACCATTCTGTCAAGGATTTCTGGAGTAGTATTGTAAAACATAGTTAAGGTTGGAATGAAATTACTTATTAGTCTTAATTCAAAATCGTGATTTACAGCTAAAAGTCAGCAGACATAATCTTGATATGTCAAATTAATAGTTTTTTAAATTATTCTTTTTTTAAGGTTGTATCATCAACAAGAAATAAGCAACTTAATTTTTACTTTGCGATTGAATAATCATATCTGTTGCAGCGTTGACTAAACAAACCTGTTTGTCAGTAGAATCAAACGCTATTTTATTGCCTTTCATATCATGTAATAGTCCCATCTGCTCACAGGCGATCACTTCGCACACTTGCTTTGGAAGAGGTAACAACTGTCGAACGTGCTGTATTGAAGGAGAATTTCTATCACCCAGTTCCTAAACAAATTTAAATATTTAATTAATGTTAAATTACCATAAAATATATACCCTGAATTTAGCTGACGCATTCAGTTGTCCAACTGCAAAAATCAGCTGCTGCCAAATCTCTACCCATATGAAATAATTCTTTCACATTATTATCTCTATAATACAAACAATATAAAGAATTCATATTTAGTTTAGCCAGTTTTTATAAAAACGTGTAAATAAAAAAAAGAGCTATTTTGTTTTAAGTTCAGTTAGGTTGGCAATGAATACTCAGCGCCATGATGATGAGGCACTTCAGCAAAAGTGTTTAGTAATCTATCTGTCAGTACCTGCCAACCAGGTCGGCCACGACATATCGTAGTTTTGATTGTAGCACTGTTTTATCATAGCAACTATGATCGAAACTCCAGCTTAACGAGAAATTTACTCTATTCTTTTACTTTTGAAAGCAATAATACAGTTAAAACTTATAAAAGATTGTGTACGGGAAAACATTGCGAATGACAGTGTAGTGTCAGTAGAATTTTTCGAGAAGGACAAATTGATGTTCATGATGAAGGGGATCAGGGAAAGTCCGTAGACAACCAACATTATAATAAAAGTATGCACCGAGGTTCCAGAGCGCCACCAGTTTTCCACCAGAATTTCTGAACTGTCAGCTGAATTTCCTGAAATTTCTCGATTAGCACATTATGATATAGTATAACTAGGCTACAACAAATTGTGTGCACGATTTAAACAGCTTACAGACGTTCACAAACTGCAGTGAATGAATTAGGCATTATCTTTTTTGCAGTGCTACAATAACGAAAGAAAAGAAGAAAAAATATTATAGACCAAACCAACTGCAGACTCAACACACTTCATACTGAATGCTACACTGTTCGCAGATTGTGCAAGAATGTGAGGATGAGCTTCAGAGATCGGTGTCCCCAGTCCTACTCTACGGAAGTGAGTCGTGGATTAGTACCAGACCACAGGAGAGTGGAGAACAGGCGGCAGAGATGTGATTCCTGCGAAGAACAAAGGGTTGCAGTTATAGGGACCAACTAAGAAATGAGGACATACAAATGAAACTGGATGTTTACAACCTGAATGGGAAGTTAGCAGAATATTGAAATTGATGGAGGAAGCATATACAGAGAATGCCTCAGGGAAGGATCCCCATCAGTGTTTTTCAAGACTGATGGGGAGGAGAGATGTAAGGATACCACGCAAAAGATGGCAATAATTCAATAGTTTGTCGCTGTTGTGAGTTTGAACAGTGAGAAGAAGAATAACAATTTCAGACAACTGATTCCCAACTTCCAAGGGATGAGCAAAAGAAGAACACCGGATGAACAAAAGAAAGGAGAAGAGCCTACAACGAAAGAAAAATAAGCATGGGCAGCGAAAAGAGCTTCCAGAAATATATTTAAGTTACTTTAAATGGAAAAGAAATAACACACTTACCTTCTTCAATTTTTTCATTAAATTCTGATAATGCTTACGATTTTCATCAGTCTTTTCTGATTGTGAATCGGAAACGAGTGTCGAATGAATTAACGTTGCTAACATATCTATAACAATTGTAAACAATTCTCTGAAAAACAAAATTTAAGTTAATTAATGGTTTTATAAGATTACAAATTTTTATTTCATTACAAAATAATCTTATAAAAAATCTGATTACCTCAAATGATATGATCCACAATTACATTGAACAACTGGCAACTTGGATAAATGAGACACAATTAATTTTTAACAATATTAAGGAACTTACTGTATCATACCCGCTTCTGAATTCCAACCTTGTAGAATTTCAATAATTGATTTGCTAATCCATCAATCACAGCCAATGTAATGTTGTCGATATCATTGTAGTGCTTTCTGTCACAATATAAATAAATTCAGAATGCAAGAACAAATCACAATCTTATGTATTAGGCCAGGATTTAAGAAGGGTGATTAAGGTGTTCCCAGAGCCATATGGTATGATGAGATTTTGGGTTCAATGAGCCAGGTTAATGATGGTTAATCACAGTAGTGAGTAAAAAAATATTTCTAGTACTGTTTTTCGATTAAACTGGTAGTCTATTTTAATTGTCCCCGACAATTTCGATTTGGATTTCGATTGTTACATTTCAAGCTAACTGATGATGTCATTCCCAAACATATACGGTTTTTTGTTGAAAAGTTATGGATAAAAACGTTAAAATTTTAGTACTGGCAGATCAAAAAACAAAATATATTTTTTGCGCGTAACACCACGTCGTCAATTTTCATCGTACAAATATGCAAGTTACATCAAATGAAAAAAGAAAAACGTCTCTATCTAATAAAACTAAACCCGTTAGAAAATAATGAATAGTTGTGGAGATAATTGAGTTTAAACAAAGATAATGACGAATGAGTAATATTGGGCCTCCCGGTTTGTAAGGGTTAATTTATTATTTCTGGTTTTGGGCTACTTCCAGTTGAAACCGGAACTTCAAACCCAATCCAGGCCCACTAACTTTTTATGTAGATTACGAATCCAAAAACAGTTTGTTGCTATCTCTTGTAGTTTCTGATTTTTGATTTTTTAAATTCAAGTTTTGGGCCACTTCCGATCACAATCAGAATTTCAACCCAATTTAGGCCCACTACTTTTTATGTAGGTTACGATTCCGAAAACCGTTTGTAGCTTTTTTTTTGCGCCCTGGAGACTCCAGGAGGAGTATAGGACATGTCGTCAGATATAGCACCTGAAATACATATAAGAATCACACAATGTATCACTGCTATTAAGAAAGAAATTCTTGTACGCTATAAAAAGATTCAGTGATCAAGTAATTTTTCAGATTTTTTTTTAAAGGAATTTTTTTTTTTTTTTTTTTTAAATCCTCACAACACTTTAAAGATTGGGGTAATTTATTCATGAATTTTCTCCCTGCATAAGTAGGTTTTTGTTCAAACAATTTTGTGGAGTGATTAGCCACATAATATTTATTCCTGTTTCTTGTGTTATGATTGTGAACATTGACATTCTGCATAAAATTATTTTGCCTAACATACATAATCACCTCAAAAATGTAGAGGGAGGGAACTGTAAGCAATTTAAGCTCCTTAAATAGTGGCCTGCATGAGGTTAGCTGGTTAGCTTCCACCATACACCTAATAGCTTTCTTTTGAATTTTAAAAACCCTATTTATATTACCCATGCTAGAATTACCCCATACTAAAATACCATAACGGATATGAGACAGAATGAGGCCATGATAAGCTGCCATTAGTCATTTTTTATCATTTAATCTGGCAATTTGTTTTAGTGCAAATACCCCAGATAATATTTTACTACAAACTTGATTGATATAGAAGTCCCAAAACAAAGATCTATCTAGAGATACGCCCAGGAACTTCACTGTTTCTACATGCTCTAAACTATTATTATGAATAAATACATCCACTTCTCTACTTTCTTTAACGTTATGTTTATTTTTAAACTGCAAGTACTGACACTTTTTCCCATTAACTGTTAATAACATTTGATTCAAGAACTGTACTACAGACTCTATGTTAACATGTGTATTTACTTCAAGAGCATCTACCAGTAAACTGTTACTGATTACTGAAGTATCATCAGCAAACAACAAAGCTCTGCCATTAGGTATGACTTCTGGTAACCTATTCATGTACAATAGAAACAGAATTGGACCTAAAACTGACCCTTGTGGAACGCCTGCTTTGACTTCAAGCTTTCCAGATACAACCTTTGTAAGTTTCCCTCTAACAACCCTAGTTAACTCCACACACTGTAATCTATTAATAACGTAAGACTGAAACCATTTCAATTCTACATCCCTAACGCCTAGTGACTCTGGTGTTTTCAATAAAATTTCATGATCAACACAATCGAAAGCTTTACTCAGATCCAGAAACACTGCCAATGCTTTCTCCCCGGCATCCAATATATCAACTACTTGCTCCACAAGTGAAACAATTGCAGTTTTAGTTGATCTACCTTTTTGGAAACCATGCTGATCCTCTGAGATGATTACGTTTTCAGTCAAAAAACTGATTAACCTAATAAATACTACCTTTTCAAAAATTTTACAGATTGTGTTTAAAATACTTATGGGCCTATAATTTTCAACTAACTGGCTATCTCCATTCTTAAATATAGGCAATATTTTAGCCTCCTTCAGTTTGTTTGGAAATACACCTGCTTCGAGTGAGAAGTTAATCAAATGAAGGAGAGGAGTAATTAAAAGATGTTTACATTCTTTAACAATGATACTAGAAATCCCATCTAACCAACATGTTTTCTTACTTTTCAAACTATCAATAACTGATTCTAATTCCTCACTTGAAACTAGGCTAAATAAGAATTGATTTACTACCTTGTTACCTTTTGGATCATAACATCCCACTGTTTCCCCAATCTGTTGTTTAAGTTTTAAAGCTACTTCCTGGTAATATTTGTTAAAAAAATTACAAATTTCTACACCATTCTGTATAGATTCATTGTTTTTGTTAACAATAATAGGTATGTCAGTAAAACCTTTGTTGCTACCTACACCTCGATTCTTATTTATTATTTCCCATATAGCTGAGTTTAGATTTGGTGATTTATGAAGGACTTCAGCAGTTTTTTAGTATTTAGCTCTCTGGACTTCTCTGGCATAATGTTTTTTAATAGTTTTGTACCTTTGATCGTTAAAGGTAGTCCTATGTGAAAGAAAATCTGAGTATACATCTCTAACTTCAGACCTCATTTTCAAAATTTCCCCAGTGACCCACCCATCTGTTTCCCTGACAATATTTTTTACATCTTTCTTTTTAATTGGACAACTATTATTATAATGAAATTTTAATGTTTCAATAAAATTATGATATTTCTGATTAATGTCAGAAGAATTGAAAATAGTCTTCCAATCCTCTTTGGATAAACTGTGTAACAAACAATTAATATTCCCTTGGTCTTCCTGCCTAAAATCTTTATTAATTTTTTGATTAGGGACATGACTACCTAAATCCTGAACCTCTAATACTTGGTACCCGTGATCAGAGAGCTCTGAACTCCTTAACCTAACCTGACAACTCACCATATTTGTTAAAATATTATCTATTATGGTTTGTGAGTGACTAGTAATTCTTGTATAACCTTTAACTTTAGCTATCTTTTGTTGTTTCTCACATATGGGTGTGTTGGACAAACAGGTAGACGAACTAAAAGAAATGATAGGCTAGAAAACAATTTAAAAATTTTCACTGATAAACTAAACTTTACAATGCAATTGGATACTTACGAATTATTATTTAAATCTATAACACCGTAAGTAATAAGTTGTACTAATAATATTGCCCAATCTGTCGTTAAATTTGTATTTCGTTGTATAGTATCAAACATCCCTCCGACGAGGCTAAATCTTAACAATAAAGCATCTTGCATGATCGCACGACCTTTGCATGTTTCTGAACCTGAAGAGCTAGTCACCCGTTCCTGAAAAAACAAAAATATACATTCGTTTTTTAAAAAGGAAAATTAATTTGGTTTGACTGAAGCGTAGTGGAATTATTATTTTTTATTTGGGATTACATTGTTGTAATCCTCAAATAAACTGTTGATAATGAAATATGAAATTTTTAAACGAGCAACCAACTTTGCTATAACAGGCCTATTTAATGTAGTGGTCAGCATAACTGGGCTTCTATGCCATGTGTTTTGGGTTTGATTCCCAGTCAGGTCAGGCATTTTTTCAACATTCATTAAAACATTACAGCAGTACGAATCATTATTAACAATTCTGGTATGAACTCTGTAGTAAAGGAACCTATATATTTTTCTACATTGGTCATTAAATGTAAATTAGTAAAATTTCAACAACAATAGAAATTATAGATCGGTTAGAACTAAGATTTTAACGATCACGCAGACCAACATTTTAATCCTAATAAAAACTCTTTTTTTCATTCAGTTTCATTACTAAAAATTTCAAAAAATTACCAATTATTTATAAAGAATTTGTTAATGGAACCACATTTGAACCAAATTTTTCCATTTTCATTTTTACGACCAACCAGTTAAAAAAATAATTTTCTATATAATTAAATAATATTAAAAATTAATAAAAAAATTACTCTTTTTATATGTAATACAAATTGAAATTTAAAAATATTAAAAAGAACATTTTATTTAATTATCCGATGTACACAACATGAAACATACTTTTTTTTTATTGAAAATTGAACAGGTCAGAATAAGTTATGGAAGCCTCAAGCAATCATTACAAATTACCTTACAAGTTTCGTAAAGTGAGTGCACGATGGGTCCTTCACATTTTGACCACAGATCAGATTTTTGAGATACTGTAATGGTCTCAAAACTGGAGAGAATACACTGAACTTAATTTGATCATTCTCTCTACAGCCAAGACCTAGCGCCCAGTAATGTTCATTTGTTTCGGCCGTTTAAAAAAGCACCAGGATGCCAACGATTTGAATATAATGAGGGCGTGGAGGGATTCGTGCGCAATTGGTTCCTGATGCAACCAGCTTCATTTTATGATCCAAGGATAAATAACCTTCCTTCTTGCTAGGAAAAATGTATTTCTGAAGCAGGAAACTTAAGTAAGAAAATAAACTAAACTTGTCTTTTATTTTTCAATGAATAAATTTAAAAGAAATAATAAAATCCCATTTATATTAATTTACCTTCTTATTTCCCAAAGTTTAAAATTAATTAATAATGTTTCACATATCTTTTCCATACATTTTTATTAATTGTCGAATAAAACAATATTAAATAGATTAACAATGATACCTCTTTAGTAATCGACAAACACTGCGATAACTGCGAATGTAACGAGACCAGTAAACCCTCACGCTGATCATCCTGACCTTTTAAGCAAGTTAAAACCAGCGATAAAAACGGTTGATGATGTGGAGCGTGTCGTTGCGTAGTGGTTAGATGTTGTGTTGAAGGTTGTTGTTGCTGTTGCTGTTGTTGGATCAGACTGTGAGTGTGTTGCGGCGTATTGCGGTTGCTTTCCCTCTCTCTTTCTCCTTTGCTACTTCTACCACCACCTCCACCGCCTCCACTACTGTTGTTAGCTCCACCGTTATTTCCGTTGGAGCTGCTGTTGCTCCAGTTTCCACTCTCTAAAACCTGACCTGGAAATTTTTGAAACAAAATGTACAGCCACAAGATTAAAAAAACACCAGTCAATCAATTTAAATTTTTATTCTCTTGTCCTCAATGGAACAAAAGTATTGTTTTAGATATACAGTACAGGTAATGAGGACGAGAAGAACTATACAAGAAAAACCAACAATTAATGACAACTAACGAGTGTTTTATTAAGAACGCAACCCTGATTATAAGAAGATAGAAGTAATACATCGGTAAATTTTCTGTCCCCATATCGGTATGTTGGCAACAGTGTACTCAAGACCAACTACCTCAGACAGTTAAATGTTCCAGTCAAGCATTCGTGAGGTGACAGCAGTCGTTTCGTTATATTGTGTCAGCAATGGTTTTTTCCAAGGAAGAACTCTTGTTTATTGAAGAGACTTACATAGCGAGTAAATTTTACAAATGTGTGCAAGATAAAGTTTCAGTTGAAATTTCCCCGTTCTGCCGTTCCAAATAAATCGTCAATATTGCGTTTGATAAATAAATTCCATAGAACTGGGAGTTCTTTGTTTGGTTAGTCATAAATTGGTTTTAGTCATAAAATTTATCGCCACCACTTCTAAATTATTGATTTCGACCATTACATTTAAAGCTAACTAATGATGTCATTTTCAAACAAATACCTTTTTTTGTTGAAAAGTTATAATGCTCAATAAAGTAAAACGCTCAAATTTTAGTACTGGCTCGTCAAAAAAATCTCTTTCTTTTGTATAACACTACGTCGTCAATTTTCATCGTACAAATATGCAAGATACATCAAATGAAAGAGGAGAAAATTCTTTATCCAATAAAACTAAACCCGTTGAAAAATAAAGAATAGTTGCAGAGAAAATTGAATTTAAAGAAAGCTCATGATGCATTTCAAAAGAAATGACTAATCAGACAGCGATGAGGCAATCAGTAATTTCAATGTATACCGTAATTGATAGTTGAATCATTGTCAACATATAAAACCAAGTCTGCTGTTACTGAATTATGACATCCTAGGATTTTTTACAACGAAAACTTATTTTCTGAATAAGGTTATTAGACATTTTATAGTCTTTTGACGAAAACAATGTAAAGTACACTATTTTAATTTCTGTAATGGTCTATAGTAAACATTAAGACAGTCATAAAAAATTTCCATCCATTGTACAAAACGCACCCTGTTCATTGATGAGTAACTGAAGGAAAAAACACCAGTAAATACGGTATAGTATTTATTTATTGAAAAAACACAAACAAGAAACAAAAAAATGTGTCTTCCTTTCAGAGTTACAAACTCCCCGTAATATCTCTTGACTAAAGCGGGATCACAACTGATACAGTTTTAAAGCAGTCTTAAAAAATGAAATACATATTTTTTAAGAATTACCTGCGACTTTTAAAACTCTTCCTTGTACCGCACTTGGTAATTTAGAAATAAGAGGAGCAACAAGCCACATTGATTGAGTCTGAGGCTTCAATTTTGTCAATCGAGCACAGTCCATTCTGAAACATTAAATACTATGATGAAACAACAGTTCATAGGAGAACACTTAAATTTTAAACTACGAGGGAGAATCAAATAAACTAGAATTTTTTTTGTACCAACAGTGGGATGAACCATGAGGGGATAACTTCTGAGATTCATGATTAGGGATGCATAGACATTCTACAGCTAGAGAACGTCACATTACCACCTTTTTATTTTTAGTAACTATCACGATGTCTGAGCAAGAAGTACGGTTGTCCGTGGCACAGAAAGTTATAATTAACACTTATATAATGGGAGATCTGTATACAGGTCACCCAGCAGTCGCCAGCTTCGGACAGCAACCATATTTACAAAGCTATCAGCCCGTATATTATCTCACATTACGCGCATTGAAATGCAGCTTTCTTTTATGTAACACACCATGTAACTGCTATTAGTATGTACTGTAGGAAGACGGGTAAAGTTAGCCAACTTACCTTCTGCGTCTTCTCTATATCTAACTTGGAAATATTTCATACCCGAGTTGGTAAAACTGTTTTCCCATTTCTTATTATAATTCTATTTTTAGCATAACCAAGGCCATGGCTTATAGAATCTGAGAGAAATAAGAATACGAATGTTTGAGACGGCAAATGTTTTTCGTCTTTTTCTGCCCGCCCTACACATTCGAACCTTTTCTCCGCTAACCCACTACGTCCTTTAACTACTATTATTTTTAATTTCTCTTGCCTATATAAGTACATAGGAAGGAAAGTAGTGTTTTCATGTCGAAATCGAGTTTTCACCGGATTGACAAGTTTTCAAACCCCCTGAACCCAAAAAACATGTTTAGCGATTGGTCTGTGTGTCTGTGTGTGAACAGAATATCTCAAGAACAGAAAATCGTACGAACTTGAAACTAAAGTTAGGTTCCACTATCGGACCCGACACAAACATTTTCATCGAAATCAGTTAACTGGAAGTAGTAGTTTATTCGTGTAATTTTTCACTTTTTTGCAATTTTTTCAAAAACGAGTCCTACCATTTTTTTAAAATCGCCTCATTCACTAATTTTTTATGCTCTACATGATAGGGTAGGTGCCATGTCTGCCGAAATTCATGGGAAGGTTGTTTCAACGTAAAAAAATTGTTTTTTTTAAGATTGCGACTTAAATATGCATTTTAGCGCCATAATGTATATAATAAAAGTTGTAGACAATTTAAAATCCAACAACTTTTAATTCAAATATATTTTTGTATAATGCTTAGTTTAGCAGTAGTTAGTGATTTTCTGTTTTTCCCACAAAAATATATAAAAAAATCGATTTTTTTAAGATTTCAGCCTTAGCATGCATTTTACGACAAATGTGTGTAATCAAATCTATAGGAAATTAAAAGATCTACAACTTTTATTTAGAGTATTTTTCTCTACAGAACCTAGTTCAGCATGAAAGAGTAGTTTTTAGTATTTTTAAGCCAAACTGAGGTTGATTTTCATTTTTCGTCTTTCACTCATGATTAATATAAGGTTTTATTACTAATGTTAGATTATATTGCTCATTATTTGCATTGGCAAGAGAAGTCATGTGAGTGTTTCACACTAAATTTTTTTAATGTTATACATGTAACTATGAGTGTAATAACCTACTATTGACATTGGGAAGTGGAGGAAGAAGGCTACCATTCTCAATACAAAGCAGTCGGCTACGCTGCACAGGAAAAAATGTTATAAATTTCAAATTACTGTAACTCAGGTAAAGTTTATCCAAAATAATAATGTGATACATCGTTTTATTTACGAAACTGTCTTCTACAAAATGTGGTATGTACAATTTCAGCATATTACAGTAAAATATATGAACGTTTTGGCGTTGTCCATCACGATAACAGATTCGGATGGCAAATTGGGAATCAAGTGCGTGGTTAACCAGGATGAAAAATTATCGTAATTCATATCACCATGAAAGTCTCCAGTTTTTTATATTGATTTAGAATTAAGCAAACCATTTGGAATAAAACCATTTTCTCCCCCAGCATACATGACAATAATTCGCAGGCTCTTCCTAATAGCTTTCAATTTTCTCATCTCTGAATCTGACTGCCAGCAACACGGTACGGAATGTGTTTTATGAATGAAAGTTTCATACATGTAAACAATATTTTTCTTTTCATTTCTATACTACCGCATTTTTCACAAATATTTAAACCTCCAGTTTATAATTTCAGGCATTTCAATTAGAACTTGACTTTGGACGACTGGTACTTGTTCCATTGAAATCCCATGCATAACATTAACTCTTACGTATTACTTAATACTAATACTAAGTATTGAGTACTACAATGTAATATATTTTCATCTTTGAAAACATGGTTATTTTTTCAATGTGGGAAGATTTTTTTTTTAACTACATAAAAATCATTAATTTTACGTCTTATTGTGCACATAGTAAAATCATCAACAATGATTTTCTTTTTGTGGGCTGTTTGTTTACCTTTTGGGGAAGAAAATTTTAATTCTCCCTTTGCAATTGATTGCTTCCCTTCAGCATTTATCCGTTTTACTGTTGAAGAAAAAACACCAGTGACTTCGCTAGTAGCATCAACAGCATTATATTTTTAATTATGATTTTTTTATTATTTATTAAATAGGAAACTACATTATAAACTATTTCACGAGCTTGTCCTCAAAGTGGGCGTATGGATGAACTTGACGATTTTCAAGTTGATGCCATATTCAAATTAACACAAGATTTGTTAAGAAAGTTCAACTCTACGTCTAATTTTAATGACATTTAAATAATAAATTAAACTGTAGAAAAAGATGTTATACAGCAAAATTTACACACTTTCACACTTAACATACATACACAGGCACGTTATAGCACATCAACACTTCAATAGTTTCTAGTAGTAGATTTGAGGTGGTGGAATGAAGCGAAGTACAGAAGGCATGATATGAAGGTGCAGAAGGTATGATATGGACTGATCCCCTCCACCAAAATATGTACATCAGAAAGACGCAGACATCTCTCAATAATATCGGTTCCTGCGGATCCACACAGTCTATTTGCCGTGGTAGTGGGGTGAAATTTTCATTAACCCTTTCGGTGCCCAAACAGTATCTAAAAGTGTGATCCTAAAGTGCCATGTAATTTGTATAAGGATGCACAAAAAGTGCCAACCCTTTTCCGACAACTTTCCGATATAAGCTTGCCATTGCCAATCAAAATTTCAACGTTAAAGAAAAATAAAATTTTCTGTTAAAAATTAATTTTTATTGTGTTTATAAAAAAAATAAGTCATTCCAACACTAAACATATTGAAAGTTTTTTTTAGTTTATTTAAAGTCACATTGACAGCGCTTGGTCATTTGCGACTACTGTGGGTTTTGGGACTGTAACGTGATAAAATTTCCAAAAATAGCAGGGAATCGAACCCGGAACCTTCCGCTTTGTAGGCTAGTGGGCTAGTCACTAGGCCATGGCAGCTGTCTCAAAATACATTATTCCATTAATTTGTTTAAAAAAAATATTTTTGCACACGTTCAGTAATCCGGACATCGTAACTTAATGTATAACTTACAGGGTCAGTAAACCAGACGCTGGCATTTCATGTAAAAGATATCGACGTCCTGTTTTCTGGACGTTGGCACTGAAAGGGTTTAACTTGCGTGAAGGTTCTTTTGATAGTTTTCTATCTATACGAACTTATAAAGCTTAAACTAAACTAAAAATAAAAGATGATTGTTTTCACATAATAATCGACTCTTACCTACAATCGATTGTATACAATGTTTCCTGTACGTAGACCTGATTTTCTAACACACTTGTCACAACGCATATACTGGCTAGCAAACTAACACTTTATTTTAGCACTGGTTTCATTCATACCCAAGTTACTACTACCATTGGGCTGAAACAAGCTAGTAACCTTTAATAAACGTGATCGTTGTCCTTTCTAGTAAGACGAACAACATCTAAATCAATAAAGGGCAAATAAACTCTACTAAAACCGTCTATGCTTCGCTAGAACATAATAGAAGAATGAAGAATACTAAAAATTAAATAATGAAAAATATAGCGAAATAAAGAATTAATAACAGACATAATAAAAACTTTGTACCATATTTCAAGGGACAACATTCAAAACTGGTTCTAAGAATCCCATTCATTGGTAATCATTGTCATTGTTACAATACAATGAATATTCTGTTGTCTGTCTATGAAGAACACCATATTCAGTATTTCCAAATAATATGAAATTAATTTTTCCTCCCCTAATACCAATTCCCTGTTTCTCTTCTAATCCATTTTCAATGCTATCGTCAAAGTTATGGAAAAAATTTAAAAGAACATGGTCAATCCATTTTAAGACTTTCTCCTTACCACTCCGAATTAAACCCATTAAAAATTATTAGGACTCATGTAAAAAAAACTGGGTTGCAGCAAATAATATGAAATATACAGAAGATGATGTGAAAAAATTGTGCACGGAAAAATTTTCTTCAATTACAAAGAATCATTGGAAACAAAACTGTAAGCACTCCTTTGAATTTAAAAGAACATTGCAGGAAGGAAGTAAGGATTATATGATAGACACTTTTGTAATACAAAATGTAAAAGAAGGCAACAAAAGTTCTTCAAAAGATGGAAAATCAACAGATGATGAAGAATTTTCCGATATTACACCTTAGAAGGGCGACTTGTTCAATAAATACAGTTATTTGTAAATTAATAGAATTTACTAAGCTTAATTAATTAAAATAAATATAACATAACACCAATAATATAATTTGATTATTTCAACAGTAACTTATTAACCGACAAATAACAAGAATCCCACTGATGCGTCAACATGTAGAGCGCTGAGTGAATGCTTATAACTTTGTCAGTAATTGTAGTTATATTGACATGTAATTATATTCTCAGAAATAAAACTGCTGTACTTACTCAGATGCTGTCGGTACAGTAGATGTTAACTGAAACACATCGATGGCAGCTTTAGCAACCGTATCCAACCACTGGTTTAATTCGTTTGAATTTGGAGAGTATTGTTTATACATTAACTGCATATCAAGCCATGACATACGCAAAGTCCACTGCTCCAGATTCTGTTAGAAAAACAAAATACAAATCTGATATTTTAACACAACATAAAATTAACAAAAAAACTTGTATTTAACATTCTGGTGACTGAGCTTCAACATCCGCACGTAATGAAATCAGATGCCAAGGAAAATACAGTCTCAAAAAGCCGTACTTTCTGTTGATGTATGGCAAATGGCCTTATCTTATTGAAGCCACACTCTGTTGAGGTTGATGTGTTACCTTAATAATTGTTTTTTTTTTTTGATAGGAAATAATCATGCAACATGGCATGGGACACTGTTTGCCCGTTTTCACGAAAAAGAAAGGTCCAATAATGCAGGTTCAAGATATGGCTCACCAAACAGTTAACCTCTTGCATTGTAGAAGCTTTCCATGCAGTTCTTGCGGGTTTTCCGGAGCCTGGAATTATAAATTTTGTTTGTTTACTATCCCTGAAAAACGGAAGTAGGTCTCGTCACTCATGTTCAAAAGGATGTCGTCTGTTAGCAACTCCAACATTGTTTCTGCAAACCTAGATTGTCTGATGTAGTCGTTTTACCGCAGTTCCGGAACAATCATTATCTTATAGGGATGGAAATGCAGGTCAAGGTGTAAGATTCTCCGAAATGACTTGTCTGACATCCTGAGCGCGAGCGTGATGCATCGCCGAACGACGAGGGCTAAGCTTCCAACACTTGTTGCACTCTTTCGACATTTTCTGGGGTCCGTGCAAGTTCAATCACCTCCCCACGCAGTCCCCGTTCTCAAAAATCCTGGTGTGAAAATTATTCACAAACTTCATAATGGTATCGCATTTTGGAACTTGACGATGACGACCAAAATTAAAATGGTTTCAAAATCGTCGCTGTCTGAGGACTACAGAACGACCTGTTTCAATAAAAGTGCTGTAAACAAACACGTGATGCACCACAGACCAAGGGTCCATTTTAATTGAAATGGTATCTGGTGACGAGTATGACTGTCATCTTAGTTCATATTTGGAACACCGGAGCGCGCACAACAGTCTTTTCAAAAACACCACACTTCCCAGCCGGACTCTATATGCCTTGGTTCAATTATGTGCTTCATATGTATAACATGCGCCATGTTATAATTTTACAGGACAGTAATGTCAAGTTTTAAAATCTTGTATTTTTATTTTCTCTGGCTCTGTATGAATACACAGGGAAGGAAAGAATTGTTTTCATATTGATTTTTTGAAATAGAGTTCACTGGATATACATGTTTTCCGGTCCCCTGAACCCAAAAAACATATTTTTAGCAATTGGTCTATGTGTGTGTAAACAAAATATTTTAAGAACGGAATAGAGTACAAAATAAAAACTCAAAATATAAGGTTGTACCACTACAAGACAAACATTTTCATCAAAATCAGTCAATCAAAAGTAGTAGTTTATTAGTATGATTTTCTAAAAAACTTAATTTTTTTTTAAATCACCTCATTTACTACCTTTTTTATGCTCTACAAGATTATTCTTGGGAAGCCTTTTCTCTTGTTGTAAAAACTGTTAATTTTTTTAAGATTGCGACACTAGTATGCATTTTAAGGCAAAAATATATAAAATCAAAGTTGTACAACATTTAAAAACCTAGAACTTTTATCTCATGTGTCTTTTTGTATAACACTGAATTTAGCGTCAATTAGCGATTTTCTGTATTTTTTTCTATCAAAATTGGGAGATTTTTTTTAATATTGCGGCCTTAGTATGAATTTTATAGCAAAAATGTACACAATTAAAGTTATAGAAGAAAAAAAATTTATAACTTTTATTTCAAGCATTTTCTTCTACAGAGCCTAGTTAAGCGTCAATTTGTGATTTTCCATATTTTTAAGCCAAACAGAGGTTCAATTTTATTTTGCATTGTTTACTAATGGTTAAACACGGGTTATATTGTTCATTATTTCCATTGGCAAGAAGAAGTTGTGTGCGTGTTTCACAACAGAATTTTTTTTTCTTTGTTTATTTAACGTCGCCTAACTACTGTGGTCATTAGCGATGACATTGGGTTGTAACTGTGAATGAGTGAATGATGAAATGATTTTTTTATGTGTGAATGATGAGAGGCGAGCAACGTTACCAACTACGCCAATGCGGCCAGCTGCAGAATTTTTAAATCAAACCTCCATCAACTTTCAATTACTTCAACAAAACACTTTTACTAATAATTGGTCATCAAAACATGAAATGGTAAAATGGTTATTCTCTACCATACTGTGTACAAGGGGGGTACCCTAAAGTAACCGGAAAAGCATTGCCAGGGGCGGTGCTTGTGTAGTACGCATTTCTGTTGCACAGACATGCATAGCGCAACTCATTGCGAGTTCAATATTCATATGCTGTGATTGTTTTTTCTAGCGCTGTTTTGCTCTTGTTTCATTTTTTATGATGGCAAGTTTAAGTGAACAACGTGAAGCTGTAAAATTTCGTTTTTTATACGGTAAAAGTGCTGCTGAAACTGTTATAATGTTGAAAACAGCTTACAAAGATGACGCTATGGGAAAATCTCAATTATACGAGTGGTTTTCTCGGTTTAAAAATGGCAACATGTTGATAGATGACAAACCTCGTTCTGGTTGTCCATCAACTGCCCGAATTGATGAAAATCTTTAAAAAATTCAAGCACGTGAGCTCTCAGACCATCGACTGACAATTGGAAGTTTTAAGAAGATTTCGCAACAGTGTTCGTCAAAAAGATTCGACTTGTAGCAGACAAGAGACTAGTTTTCCATCACGACATTGCACCTGAACACAGCCATTTCGGTGAAAGATTTTTTGACTAAAAATGGCATCGTTCTGCTGCCCCACGCATCTTACTCGCCTGACCTGGCTCTGTGCGACTTTTTCTTATTTCCACGCATGAAAAGGGACATTAAAAGACACCAATTTAACAAAATTGAAGCGGTCAAGAAAAAAACGAGGGAGGAGCTGTCAGCAATTTCTAAAGATGACTACAAAAAATGTTTTGAACAGTGGAAGCACCGGCGGGATAAATATATTAGTTGCAATGGAGAGTATTTTGAAGGGGATAAGGTTGTTTTGTGAAATAATTGAAAATAAATTGCTTTTAAAAAATAATTCCAGTTTCTTTTGGGTACCCCCTCGTATGTTATTTCTGTATAGATTTACTTAACTTTTAATTGGACTGGGTTCTACTGACATACATGTATCATCTAACTGCTTCATTTTATAAACATTTGTATTGTATCAAGTAATCGTGTTTCTTTTTAGAAATATTCTTCTAGATTTTCTCAGTTTATTTTCTATATTTACTGGACTTAGTTTCCTAAATATAGAGTGGTCTGAATAATCGTTTACTGATCTTAACAAGAATGACGTTATTGATTTCTTAACTCAACACAGGGGTGATTCCACATACCAACCCTTAATTTGCAGTGAAAAGGTTAACACAGAAAATGAATATGATTCATTTTGCTTAATACCGCCTTTAAAAATAGTACACCTCTATGGTTACTAATTAACTAGATTACTAATTTGAAACGAGTAAATAAATTATAGAATAGTTCCATTTGACTGACACAGACACCAATACAATTATAGTTATGAATTTAAATTTGTAAGACATTATTTCACTAAACAAAACAAATTATGTAAAAATTGATAGGCACCTTCAATTTGTCGTGTACAAACCATTTCAATTTTTCCATATCTTTTGTCTGAAGAAAAAACATAATAAATACAATTAATAAGCGAACAGAGAACATATTTCAAATCAATCTCACAAATTCAATAACATCTCTAACAATAATAAAAAACAAAATGCCAGGCACTTTTATCTAATAACTTATCAATATTTACTCTAATGTAGAAGTCAGTTTTGCTTCGAGATGTTAAAATACAATAGGTGATTACATAGAAAAACAGGTATTGTATTGTACTACGCAGTAGAGACATTTTTTCTTATTGGGTTGGCAACACTACTACTCTTGAGAACATGGGGTTTAACACACCCATCAGTTACTGTCCTAGACAGCTATGAATTATTTTAAAGTGTTTTCTTAATCATTAGATTTTGAATTATAAGTGTTTTTTTAATCATTAGATTTTGAAATGTCTTCTTAACCCTTCTGATACGGTGTGTTTTTTGTTGTATAGTGAATGTTTAAATGTCAAAACACGCTCCCAAATAAATTCATTTATCTAAGGCAATTACCAAAAGAAAATTGTGAAAAATTACAGGCATTTTATACAACACATACGGTTATTTTTATAATAAAAACATTACAATCGGTTGCACTTTCCCTAGCTACAGCGGACGAAACACTTTCGCGTGTAAAAATTTAAAGGTTACTTTGTATTTTTGGCTGAACCGTGCTAAAATATGTTTTTCATAAAACTGTACACTAAATAATTAGTAGAAGACATATTCGTGAATAAATTCATGTTTTACAATATAATTTTGATTCATGAGCCCTAAATAAATGCAGTTTGAAATTTGCAAAACTTTTCTGTGGTTTCGTATTTTTTTTTTATAGAAAGATTACAACAAAAAAATGTTTTTATCAAGTTATTTACTGAATAAAAAATGTGAAAAATTACAGCTAAGGATAAAGAGATAATCATGACTACAATACCTGTAGTAGGGATAATCTAGCTGTTAGCTGTGCCTTTTAATAGCCTGAGCAAGTGCCGAGATAATTCCAAAATAATAACTATACATTTTTTTAATAGGCTTCCCGAGTCCCTTAAAAACTTAAATTATAATGAATTTGAGAAAAAAAATTGAGAATATTATTAACAGAAAAAACCTATTATACAATCGAAGAATATTTAAATGATCACATCGAGGTGCAAAGTGACGATGATTGATAGCCTTTGTTTAAATGCACTTGTGTTTGTATTTGTAAAACATGTATGGTTATTTTTATTATAAAAACATGAAAATAGATAGGGTTTGTAATAGGCCATTAAAAAGGTCGAGGGAGTTTTGACGAAGAAAGATAATGTTTACTTTCAGAATTTCCGTACACCACACCAACCATTGCATGTAGGAAGAAAAGGTTTGATTTCATAGCTTCTATGCACCATTCTGATTTAATAGGTAGTTCTACCAACCATATTGATGAAATATTCCCTATATTACGAGGGCCATCCGGAAAGTAGTACCCGTTTCCGCCGCATGAGGCGCTGACGAGGCGAGCAGCCGCCGGTCAAGGTCAGATCGCTTCAGTGGCTTGTCTGCCTTCTCTGTTGTAAGTTCCGCGACGCTAGCATTGCCTGTCTTGTTTCTGTGACCGTTCATAATGTTTAAAAAAATTGAGAACGCCGCCAGTTGTGAAGTGAGGGCTGTAATAAAATTTCTCAATGCAAGAAACGTTCGACCTTGTGATATTCATCGCCAATTAAAGGAAGTGTATGGAGACGATGTGATGGATGAGTCATCTGTTCCGCGCTGGTGTCGTAATTTTAACTTGGGGAGGGGGAACACACACGACGATGAGCGTTCAGGGAGACCATCTGTCATTACAGATCAACTGCTGACGTCAGTAGACGAATTCGTGAGGCACGATCGGCGCGTTACAATTGATGACATCTGTGAACATTTCCCTAATGTTTCTCGCACAATTCTTCATGAAATTGTCAAAGACCATCTGCATTATTCAAAAATTTGCGCAAGGTGGGTCCCTCGCATGCTTACAGATGAGCACAAAAACAAGCGTATGGCTGCTGCATTAACATTTTTGGAACGTTATTCTGATGAAGCAGACGCGTTCTTGAATCGCATAGTTACTGGTGATGAAACGTGGGTTTGTTATGCTTCACCTGAGAGTAAACGACAGTCAATGGAGTGGCATCATCCTCATTCACCAAAGAAACCAAAAAAATTCAAGACTGTTCTGTCCACCAGGAAACTTATGGCAACCATTTTATGGGATCGACGTGGTATACTGCTTATTGATTTTATGGCCCGTGGAGACACTATTAACGCTAATGCGTATTGTGAAACATTAAAGAAATTATGGCGGGCAATACAAAATCGACGGAGAGGTCTATTGTCTGATGGCGTCATTCTCCTCCATGACAATGCCAGGCCTCATGCAGCGGGGATAACACAACAACTTCTGCAGCAATTCAATTGGGAAATTTTCGACCATCCACCGTATAGCCCGGACTTGGCCCCTTCAGATTTTCATCTCTTTACAAAACTTAAAGAGTTTTTGGCGGGAAAAAGATTTGACAGCGATGAAGAACTTAAAGAAGGTGTGACTACGTATTTCGATCGGCTGGTGGCGGAGGAATATGATGCTGGAATACAAAAACTCGTCACACGTAATGACAAATGCTTAAATTTGCTTGGAGATTATGTGAAGAAGTAGTTTAAGGTATGCTCTTTTCAATAAAAATGTTTACATTTGTTAATATTTACTTCTGTGTCTTTATTTCACAAACGGGTACTACTTTCCGGATGGCCCTCGTATATTGTTTTGAAGATAGAACGACTTCAAAAGTAATTAGGCAACTTACAACCATCGTTTCAACCTTGCTATCAACACATTTGCATTGTGGTTTGTACGAAATTATAGAGCCATTCAAGGCGTGTAAATTGATATAAGAACGGAACAAATTGCTTCATAAATACATTTGCTATAGACTTTTAAAGCTGGTAACTAACAGGGCAACTGAGATTGCCTCTCGTATCAGAAGGGTTAAGAGCAGCATATAAAGATTAAATTCTGCATTTTGCTTACGAATTCACTAACTGAGACCCTAGACATACTTCTAAAAATTATAAAAAAAGTATTTCAGCAATATCATAAACTACATAATTTATTAAATTTTGGGATTAAATTTGAAAGTTTTGTGAAAAAATAAATTAGTTGCACAACTTTTGTAAACATTCAATAGATCAGACGCTGGTCCTTTAATGTGACCTTCAGCAGTCCAATATATCAAAATGTTGGTCCTAAGAGGATTAAAACTGTAGTATACTCAAAATATGATGGTTTTCTCCCACTATATACAGTAGAGCCTCGATTATCCAAAGTAATGTGGATCAAGGGTACCTCAGATAATCAAAAACTTGGATAACACGAACTCTCGTCAAAAATCGAGAGGGAAACGTATGATAAACTGGTGAAATGAACGATAAGTGTTCAAGGATATGAAAAAAGGCATCTATTGTATTATCAAATGAAAAATTGACGTACAAATAAAAATACAAAATGATAAAAAATACAGTTTATGATTGATTTGGCGTTGTATGCGAATTTCGCTTTGTGTGTAACTTTTTGAGACAACCTCAATTAACTCGGAACTGGTTAGTCGGGGCTCAGACAACTGCGGTTCTACTGTCTCTTTTTAATTTTTTCACATCACCCTGTGATGAATTTTCCATTAATACTATTATGTAATCCAAAAATAAATCTTTATAATGCATCCTGCAGTTTGAAATATTTCTATTTCATATAATGAATTAATATAATAATTTCACTAACCTTCTTTTTAAACTGCGACACCTTTATTTTATTCCTACTTACACGTGTTTCGGTGGATCCACCATCATCAGAGTAAATGAAAAATTGAAACTAAAAATTTTTTTCATTTATTTAAAATTTACAGAAGATGATACATCTTCAGTCACTTGTATAAAACTGATTTAAGATTATTCTGATTATTTCAAGAAATAATAGACAAAATACAAAAAATTGAAATTAATGACAAACATATTATGATGTCTTTTGATATCAAAGATATGTACACAAATATACCCATTGACAAAACCATAAACATTATAAAAAATAAATTAACAGAACATAAATTGCATGAAGATGAAGTAAAGCAAGTTATAGGATTATTGAGACAATGTACTTCACAAAATTATTTTAAATTTAATGAAAAAATATACAAACAAAAAGATGGACTTACTATGGGAGCACCATTAAGCTCTATTTTGTCTGAAATTTATTTACAATATTTTGAAGAAATAACTGTGTATCAAATAGAACACACACATAATGTAGTAATGTGGCACAGATATGTAGATGACATACTGGTAATATTGGAAAAGACATATAAAAATGAAGAGGATGTTATTTTAAAAAAAATAAATACATTTGATGATAAATTACACCACACTATGGAACTTGAAAATAATAATAAATTAAATTTCATGGACATACAATTAATCAAGGGTAATAGTAAAATAACAACAGGTGTATTTCGTAAAAGTATATTACCAGTAACAAATATAAATAAGTCATCTAACCACCCATACTCACATAAAATGGCAGCTTACCATAGTATGATTCACAGAGCATATAATTATATAAAAGATAAAAAACTACTAGAAAATGAATTAAGAACAATAAAATTCATAGCAAAAAAGAATGGGTATCATGAAAAAGAAATAAATAAAGTAATAAATAAAATTAAAAACAAACTACATTTTAAAAATAAATTGAGAACCACCCTTATATTAGATAATAAAATAAAACATAAACCATTTATTGCATTAAAATACAATAAAACTATTAACAATAAATTATACAGAACATTAAATAAATTTTATAAAATCGCATACACATGTAATAATAAAAAACTACTGTCCACAAATATAATTAAAAATAATATAAATGAAACACTAAGCAATAAAAAGGGTGTGTATAAAATAGATTGTGGTAATGAGGATTGTAAAAAAAAAAATTTTACATTGGTATGACTAGTCGTAATTTTCAAGTGAGGTATAATGAACATAAAAAAAGCACTGAAATGTGACTACATTATATCTAACTATACCAATCATATAAAAGAAGAAAAACATAAATTTGGTAAAATAGATGAACATTTCAATATAATAGAACAATGTAATATAGAGAATAAAAATAAAATTGAAAAATATGAGAAGTTCCATATTTATAAATATTTAAAAGAGCAAAAGCAGGACATTTTGAATAATGAAGTGATATTGACTGCTGCTGCTATCTACAGTAAATATGAGAAAGGATAAATTAAAATAAATTAATTTTAAATCAGTTTTATACAAGTGACTGAAGATGTATCATCTTCTGTAAATTTTAAATATTTTTTTTTTTTTTTTTTTTTTTTTTTTTTTTTTTTTAACGTTCGACTGTTCTGCAATTACTGCTAATGCAGACGGTGAAGGATGAAATGATTTTTTGTAACGTATGAAAATATGCCGTGCCTGAATGGGATTCGAACCCAAGACCGCATGAAATTTTAAATAAATGAAAAAAAAAAAATTTTAGTTTCAATTTTTTATTTACTCTGATGATGGTGGATCCACCGAAACACGTGTAAGTAAGAATAAAATAAAGGTGACGCAGTTTAAAAAGAAGGTTAGTGAAATTATTATATTAATTCATTATATGAAATAGAAATATTATATAATCAATATTGTTGGGACCAAAATCATGGTTCTTAAACAGCATGAAATAGAGCATGCAATAAAAATATGATTACCTCCAAAATGTAAGTGATGATAGCTTTCTGATCTAATGTATCGTCTGGTTTGTGCGATTTGTGAGGGTAACAGATCATATGCAACAATCTCTGTGCCTGTAACATACAAATAATGTTTTTATTACAATATATAATTGAAATAGCAAATTTTTATAAATTTTAATGATGTAATGTAATTTTTTATCTAATAGAATGCTTCATAAACTTTTCATGATATATATACTTCAGAAGAAATCTTCCGAACTGATTTACCAAGATTGGCATTTTGTTGTTACGAATCAAACAAGGCCAAAACATTTTCTGCATTTAAAATGCTTCCAGTTTTTCTTAAATTTTTTGTTTCATAAATGTTGCATAGTCGACAAAGACAAACCTGGAAACTTAGCATAAAATTCATTACCAATTTCAACATTGTTTTTCTGATGGATCTGCCACAACTGCAGCATGTAAACTTGTTCTTCAATAACATTTTAAACATTTCGCTGCCAGGCTACTCGTACCTAGTAGTCCAAAGAATGTTAAGCTGAAATCCCATTATTTTACCAGGAAAGTTTGAAAAATTGTTAAAAGTTTCAGAATTGACACAGGAGAAAGCTTTAGTATAATTTTTTGCCAAAAATTCTGCTCTTTCTGCTCATGTAAATAGTAACAGAAAAAAATTTAAATACTTTCAATAAGTTTGAAGTTAAAAAACATTTTGAAATAAATAAAAAATGTTCATTTTCAAAAGTATTGGGAGAAATCTTATATTTTTTTTATTCATTTATATGAAAAGAAAGGGCTTTCTTTTCTTTTGTGAAATTTGACAGTTTGTGTCAAACTGTAAAATTTTGATAAACATTTATTTTTACACAAAATATTACATTTAGTTCATGCTCCTGCCATGTTCATTTTTAGGTAGTTATAATACCGGCCTTATCTCACAAACACAAAAACATACACAGATTTACTAATTACAAATAACAATAAATATCCATTACCGGTAATAATAAAAGTCATTAAATAACAATAATTATTCTTACCGTACAACAAAACACACTGTTTACAAAATCGTACAATAACCACACCAACTAAAACAAACATTGCTGTTTGTGTACTTAAAATTATCGATGTTTGTAAGTATTGAACCAATCAATATATTTGGTTAATACTCAATACATCGTTAGATAAATGCATAGACTACTACCCTTTAAAATACGAGGAATGTCCAGAAAGGAAGTGTACTGAATTTTTAAAGGTTTCAAAAAACTTTTTTAAACAAAAAAATTACATGGTTACTTTAGTATATATGTAAGCTATTTTTCTACATAGTCACCATTCCTCTCAATGCAGGTGGTGAAGCAGGGTATCAATTTTTTTATGCCTTTCTCAAAGTAATTTCCCGCCAACCCCTTCATCCACTTCTTCACCTCCTCCTTTACCTCCTCGTCGGTTGAAAACCTTTTCCACCTATTTACAGCTTCAGGAACGTAAAGAGATAGTACTTGAAGGTGCTGTCAGGGGAATCTGTGGGATAGTTCAGGACATCCCATTTAAACAAGGCGAGCATCCCATTTAAACAAGGTCTGGCATTGTCATGCAGCAGGCAGACTCCTTTTGTCAGCATGCCTCTCTTCTTGTTCTGAATCGCCCTCCGCAATTTTTTTTAAAGTTCATAGTATCTTGCACAGTTGATGGTCTCCCCTTGAGGTATATATTCAATTAAAATTATTCCTTGACAGTCCCAAAACACGATACCATGATTCTTGGCTGAAATTGTGGTTCTGAACTTTTTGGCGGAGGGTGAAGAAGTGTGATGCCACTATTGAGATTGTCTTTTAGTTTCAGGCGTGTAGCGTGCAACCCAAATTTTATCTCCAGTAATGATGGTGTGGAGAAATTCATCTCCATAAAGTTTGCAGCGCCTGAAAAACTCTTGCCCGGCCTCCACTCAATTCAACTTCTGTTGGTCTGTGAGTTGTTTTGGGACCCACCTCATGGACAGTTTCCGATATCCGAGGGTTTCTGTGATGGTTTTGTGTAGTAGACATCTGGAGATTTGCAGAAACATTGCAGAAAGTTCATCCATAGTCAATCTGCAATCGTCATGGAGCGCATTTTCGATTTTTTCTACAATTTCATCAGTCACAATTGAAGGTCTTCCGATCATCATGCACAGACGTACGACCGATTTTAAACTTGTGACACCACTTGTACACATTCGTATGATTCATAGCTTTATTACCATCTGCAGTTTTCACCTCATTAGAAACCTCAACCAAATGTATTCCCTTCCAAATGAGATAACGAATGACGCCACGTATTTCGCACTTGGCAGGAGATTGGATTGACACATTTCACGAAACGTGTTGTCGCGTCGACAGTTCTCAACGTACTGACCTTGAACCGGTCTCGTTACGAAGGGGAGAAGTTAGGCTACATGGTAGTGTAGCTAACATGTTGAAAATAAAATCCCTCCGGCCGTGACAGCCTCAGTACACTTACTTTCTGGATATGCCTTGTATGAAAGCCATCTATTAACAAACAATCACAATACGCCGCGATATATAAAGTGCCAATGTCGTCGGCTCGTGGCAGTCTTTCGTAAAAATTCAAATCGGCTCAATCGGCTTTTTGGTGTTAAAAAAGTTAAGAAGCTGCAAAACAATACTTCATGGAAATCAACAACAGACAAACCCTAACAAACCAGTACTGATATATAAAACAAAGGAATCTTAATCTAATACGCGCTGCAACCAACTATAGAAAAAATTATCCCACTACACGAGGAAAATATATGAATGCCAACCTCTATTAATAGCTTCATTAACAATGAAATGCACAGATGAATCATTAAGAACATTCATTAAAGAAGTTCCACAGTTAGAACATTCTTAACTTTACAAGAACTTGAACAAGATTCTTCTTCTTCATGTGGCTATCTGCTTCAAATGTTGGCACAATCATAGCTAAACTGACCTTGTTGACCTTCCAAAAGTTTATTTGTCATGGAATCAACCGTTTCTCTTAACATAAATTTATCTTGCCAATTATTAAAGTCCTTCGTTTATTGAAAACATCTTGAATTACTTAAAAATATCCTTACCTGTTTTGGAGACAACAGACTATCCAAAAGCATATCTGGTTGACATAGCTCTTCAGGATTTTGTAAACACCGTTCTAGAACCCACTCTTGACTGCATATCTCTGTAAGTACAATGTGTGCCAGCTCTGACAAACTCGGGGTGTTATTCTCGATCCCGCCGACACCCCTACAAAAAAAAAGTCATTCCGATTAAAAATTGTAATTTAATAAATATTCTATAAATAACAATCTTTCATGACATAAATTTTGGTAAATGATTATTAAGACCAGAAAGCAAGCAATCCAACATACCACAGTACGTGCAACAAGATGATCAATATAGTAAAGCATATGAGATGTGATTGAAAAATTTTAAGACAGGTACCACAGCTGTAGTTAGGAATCACCACGATATCTTCGTTCAATTGAGAGTGCCTTCCTGGTAAGTAAGGACTTGGGACTGGGTCTTGAAGAAGTAATTTTGCAGAATAAATGAAAAACTGGATTAACGTCAAAATTTGTTGTAAAACAAGGAAATCAGCTTAGCATGCTTGTGTTTAGATAATCAGCCGAAAGGCTGGTTTGAACCTCTAGAGGCTTTGCCAAATAAAACTAGGAATGAGGTGGTTTACTTTGCCTTCTTCAATGGGCGGAAAAGTATACTTATCAGCATGCCAGGCCCTTCGAAAAATATTTACTTTCCACCTGGGAAATGACATCTCACCTCATTCACCACTAGCTGTATAATGAAATTCATTACTCTCACAGGAGATAATTCTCACTAATGTCTTTTACACCTCTACCTCTTCTGTTCTTAAATGCTTCAGTCATATAATTGACAAACAATGTGATAGAAAACAGAACTATTTTTTGCAGCCCTGGAACTAGCAGACTGAATGCAAATAATTTAACACTCCACCTGCCAGTTATGGAGACATTTAGCATGCTTATGAAGTCTTAAAAACAGCTTTTGAGAATAAATATTTTATTTACTCTTTTTGTACTTTTGGGAATAAATGATACCTGGTCTGGCTGACCATCTATTTGAACGAACATGTGAACTTCAAGAATACTTGAACATATGTTAATACTCGACAAAGTACATTGAAATATTGGTGTTGGACCAACAAAAACAACACATATTTCAAGTGTCCCAAGAATTGATTTTCCACCACAATGCACTGGCTAATCATACATTTTCAATCACAAGGTTTTTGGCCAATTACCAAATTTTGATGTTTCCGCCATCTCTTATCATCTGCTGTATGATATGACCTTTGCCAACTTCTTATTATTTCCGATATTAAAAATTTTGCTGAAAGGGGACTAATTGGACCTAACTGAAAACAATTTGGCAAATATGGAAAGGTTTCTTAAAACCCTTACGAAAGAAACTTTTCTGGAATGCATCCAAAAGTGAAAACCCCATTGGAGATGATGAAAGAAATTAGTCATAATAAGTACTACAATAGCCTACAAGTACGGCAATTTTAAATTTTTACAAGTGTATTTTAAAACTTTGTAATCACACTGCATATGACTAACACTCCACATCAGATCTAAAAGAAATTTCTAGTTGTTTTATATTCATTCAATAATTAAAAACTAAGTAACGTAAAATTAGTTAACATTTTAAGAATAAAAAACCGTAAAGATTTTAACCAACAACATGCAAATTCATACACAATCCATACAACTGTTTATGTATTTTATTTCAAATTGTTTAAAATACAACAAATGGTTTTTCAGATGCAATCTATAATGTACAGTAGACAAAACAAAACTAATATGTTTACCACAAAACAGAAAGTAAGGAAGAAAATGTTTTATATGCATAAAACTCAATCAAGTCAATAAATAAAGCAAACCAGAAAATAAAATATGTAATGAAATAACCAGAAGACGTTTAACATTAGTTGAGCCCAAAAAATTTACAAAAAGAAAATGTAAGTTAGGTTAAAAAATGTTAAATCACATTATTAGAGGCTTTGTAAATTTATCACACAACTCAAATAGCAGACAATAGTTTACATCGCTGAATTATCTCCGATAGTATCACTGATCTAGTAATTACAAATATCTATCATAATTAGCAATGTAAATATCACTACAATTTACTGAAAATATGTAACGCTTTGCAGTTTGTTACATCCAGCTAACAAATAGTGATTAAGAGTTTTTCTATGCCCACAATTAAACGCACATTAAAAACTGCAAGGGACATCCAGAATGTACTCTCCAAAAATCTAATATACGAAGTGTAGCAATTAAGTTCTGGAAATTTGTCAATAAAACACAAGCAAAATTTTATTATTGACCTCCACAATAGTGTCCCTCTTACTCTACACGATTTAAACGCTGCAAGCACCCTTGGTAATCCTCCTGAGTTAATCCATTCAGCATCACGGTTCCCGCATCCTTGACCTCCTGCACGCCGCCATGATGAGTTCCATTAAGGTACGACGTCATCTTGAGGAATAAGAAGTTGCAGGGGTGATATCGGGGCTGTAGGGTGGGTGCGGCAACGTTGGAATGCCTTTTTTCACCAAAAACTCTTGCACAATGAATGACGAACGGGCCGGCGAGTTGTCGTAGTGCAAGATCAAACTGTCCTCGGCAAGTACGGCCGCACACGTAAAATGCATGCCTGCAGCTGCATCAGGACGCCTCCATAGAACTGTCCAGTCAGTATCTGACCGGCAGGAACGTATAAATGATGAATGATGCTGCGGATATCAAAAAAATGATCAACATTGCTTTCAGTTGCCACTTGGATATCATCGCTTTCGTTGGCCACTCCCCACCCTTTTCCACTCACAGCTGACTTTGTTTACAGATCTCGGGTCTAACTCAAACATCCAGGTCTCATCTCCAGTGACTACTCGACTCGTACACTCTCTGCTGTCGCTCTGAATGAGAGACAACAAATCCTTGCTAACCTCACTTGTAATGTGAGTCACTCATTTTCATGACAACACAAAAAAATAACTTTCAAAAAACACGCATAAAACACAAACCAAATATGCTATAGACTCCAAACTTTGGTAGCAATAAAAGGAAGGTTCTTTATTTCCAGTAATATATTTACAAACGACGCAGTGTTGCAGATTCCCGAGTGGTAACTGAATTCCCAGAACTTAATTGCCACACCTCGTATCAGTAAAATCTCAATGGTTTTTTTCATTATCACAAAAATTCCCCACGGATAACACTCAACAAAAAATACTACTAAAATTATCATGGCTATTGATTTTCACTTGGTACACATGCATACCGGCGACAATGTTAGATAAAATAAATTATATTCTGGATATCACACACACATTTAAAACACAAATACTACAGAACAGATAGATGGAAAATAAGAAAGTTTTTACAGAACAGACAAACCTTTGAGAAGTACGAGAGACTGGTTCAAGATCAACTCTGCCAAGGAAAGAATAATGCTAATTAATATTTACAACACATCACACTTAATTATTTAAGTTATTACAGAGCTACCTACGAACACTATAATAAAACAAACCACTTGCTAATGTTGGCATTCTTTTTTTTAAAGCCAATAAAGGCTCTCTACGATTGTATGGGAAGTTGTGGTTATAATGATGCTGATATTACCACATTTCAGCACACATTGACTGCACCTTAATTCATAACTCATCTTAAAAATCCCTTTTATGAGACGACGGGTCTCATGGCTCAAGGCTTAACTTTGACTTATGACAAAAACTTAGTGATTTTTCTATCTCCGCTTTAAGTAAAATTGAATAACACTATTTTTGTTACCAAATTCAGACTTTGATTTCTTGATTTCCGGTTTTTGGTCACTTCCAGTCAAAAACGGAACTTCAAACCCAATTCAGGCCCACTGAATTTTTGTGTAGATTACGAATCCGAAAACTGTTTATTGCTATCTTCTGTAGTTTCTGACTTCCGGTCGAAACCGGAATGTTAAACCAATTTACGCCCACTAGCTTTTTGTGTCAATTATGAATTTGAAAACCATTTGTTCCTATCTCTTGCAGTTTCTGACATCTAGGTGTGACATATGGACAAAATAAACTCGTAGATAACAATTTAAAAAATTGCCACCAAAAAATGGTACAGTTTAACTAATCTTATTCCGGGAAGGCTTATTAAATGACACTATTATTAATCGTGGTGTCACACAAGGATATAGTATGTCACCTACACTTTTTAATATAAATATATAAACATAATGGTGCTACAAAGAAAATAAAAATGAGTTTATTAATTCACTATTGATATAAGTCATGGTCTCTCCCACAATACTATTTTAATTGCTGACGATCAAATTTTTATATTTAAGTCATATGAGAAATTCCCAAGAGCCATTTCTCTTTTCCAGAATCTATGCAGCACATACAACCTGTGCATATTTACCACAAAAATTGAAGTAATCGCAATTGTAGGAAGAAGGGAACTGTAAAATTTGTGATTGTGATTGATAACTATACTCGTATTGAGCAGGTCAGAAAATTCAAAAGCTTAGACTGCTGAATCGGTTCTGATAGAGCTTGACGTTGAAAAAAGCGACATAATTTCCAAAAAATTCCAAACAATTTCGAAAAAATGAAACGATTGTAACTACAATGAGTAACCGACTCTTTTGTTTGGCAGCACAACTTGAACTCTTACAGAAAGATGGAAACAGAAGTTGGAAGCTGCAGAGATGCATTTCTCTCCTTGTCTATTATTTACCCTCTCTTCCGATGCCATGAGACACTCCCAGTTGCTTTCTCATAGACACTCTAGTCTTTTCTCTGGTGTAGTGGTTTTTGTGTCGTCCACTATTAGTTATATTACTTGTCATTTGCTAACTTTTTCGTTTAGATTGTCAAGATGCTCAGTTTTCATCGTATGTAATCTAGTACTGAGCTTATTAATTTAAGTATTAATTTACTTAAATTGTATTGAATAATAGTGTTTAGTTGTTACAAGTTCATGGGTTAAGCAATATTGTATAACAAGTTTTACTTGCGCATGCTAGAATTCACAGATTTTACTGGACTTTTTTGTTAATGTTTTTTAAGTGTTATGGACTTTGTTTGTCAAGCAGTGACTTTTAAAGGAATTAGCAAAGTGTCATGTTTATAACACTATGCTCGAAGTCCAGTAACCAAGTACGTACTTACTTAACATCTTCCATTTGACTAAGAATCTTCACAGATTCATTGGGCAATGCGAATGCTACCCTTCCATCATTATTTGCCTGTGCCTTGCGTTACACCAATATAAAGATTACTATTTATTCGCTTGTGCTAACTATAAATAGAGAGTCACGAGAATGCCTTTTGCTTATGAATGGGCTGTGAGGAAAGGAAGAGAAACCTGACAGCACTGCCAACCTCAACAGTAAGACACTATATTTTACTACCGTGCAGTTACACTATTATTTAACCACATATTGCCTTTCAATTAATATACTTCATTGTAACTTGACACTTTTTCCACTTAACCCCATTTCTTTTCAAATTTTTCTTAACGTAAAAGGTTTCCAACTAAAATTTAGCCTTTCTTTCAAAACCGGTAATAATGTTTCACATGTCAGCATCATTTTCTTAATGATAAAACCGTTTCCTTTTTTTACCAGGTGTCAAAATGGTTGATGAAAAATTTTCTTCTTCACTATCTTCACAGTCTTTCTTTATAATTTGAATTGTGGAAAAAAAAATCACACTAGTTAGCCGCTTGCTCACAGCTTTTGTTAAGAGGCACAGAGTAACACTTTGTTTAGGTTCAACTTCACAGCATTTTATTATACTGCATATTAGATTTCGTTCAGCACTGTGAACAGTTCAACCGTGTTTTTGAGAAACCGACATTTCTGTTTAAACAAAAAAACTACAAAATGTTCCGCAATATACTGTATGTTCTCTACGTATAGTTTAAGTTGTTGTGGTGGCGAACTGATACCAAAGCAGTCGCGCATTTGCACTGATGCTTCCCCCCCTTTACTCCTCGTTAAAAACAAAGGCAAACTCGTGACTTGAGTAAATATACCTTCGCCTTTAAATTTTCCCAAGGTTTACTAAGAGTGGTGGTTCTTAGGAAAATCCCGGTTGTAACGTCCTAAATCTAATTCGTTCCAGTCTGCTAGCCTCATAAAGTACGTATGCCAAACATATTCTCTCGGAAAAAAATAGCAGAGAGAATAAAGTGAAATACGGGATTTGTCCGCATGAACTTTTATGTTAATTTTTATATCCAGAATCCCCTGAAATTCAGTACTCATTGTGGAACACTCGGAACAAGAAAATATTAAAAAACATTCCTGAGTTTTTGAGTTTCCCTGTAACCACGAAGAAAATAATTTAACGTATAGTTCCTTCAAAAGGAAATGAAAACTTATTGCGATAAGATATCACAGTGTCATGGTGTACTTACCCAAGATCAAGCATCAGATCGTCGGCTGACGTAGACATGATATCACTGGTACCCAATATATGACTTATACTTAATTCGTTGCTACTGGACGTAGTTGGACCCCCGATTAATTTACCACCGCTGCCTGGATTTGATAACAACAACTGGCAACCATCACTTTTCTTAGCAGCGCCATTACTTCCACTTAATCTGTTCGCAGTTGCATCTGCTACGACTAGTATCGCCTGAAACGGTAAAATGATGTTGCAATCATTGACTATGTTTTATCATATTGAATTTTTTTGTTAAACATTTTCCTGTGTATTCTTTAGAAATAAACACCACCAAATACACAATAAATGACTCTCACTTGTCTAAAAAAAAGACAACAGATCTTCTAACGGGTGTTTTATTAAGGACAGGACCCTGATTATAAGAAGATAGAAGTAATACATCGGTAAATTTTCTGTCCCCCAATCGGTATGTTGGCAACAGTGCACTCAAGGCCAACAAGACAGTGAAAATGTTTCAGTCAAGCATTAGTGCGGTGACAGCAGTCGTTTCGTTATATAGTGTCAGTAATGGTTTTTTCCAAGGAAGAACGCGTGTTTATTGTAGAGACTTACGTAACGAGTAAATCTTATAAATGTGTGCAAGATAAGTTTCAGTAGAAATTTCCCCATTCTGCCATTCTGAATAAATCGTCAATATTGCGTTTGATACATAAATTCCGTAGAACTGGGAGTGTACTCGATGAGAAACCACCTCGCCAGCCAACAAAGTTAACCGCGGAAGTTCTCAAAGATTTGAAAAATTGTTTGACTCAATCACCTAAAAAATCGCTTAGAAGATTATCATCGCAAGCTGGACTAACATTAACTACTGTTTTCAGAGTTACAAAAAAGTTACATTTGCATTCTTATCACGTTGACGTAACTCATGAACTGAAAGCTACAGACCATCAGAAACGATTACAATATTGTCGGTGGTTTTGATCTTTGGTTGAAGAAAATGGTACTCAATTGTTGGATCATTTTTATTTTAGTGATGAGGAACAAAATTTTACACAGCTCAAGGAGAATAAACTCATGCAGCTGTACCTATACCGGTTGCACACATTTGTAAGATTTACTCGCTATGTAAGTCTCTACAATAAACACGTGTTCTTCCTTGGAAAAAACCATTGCTGACACGATATAACGAAACAACTGCTGTCACAACACTAATGCTTGACTGGAACATTTTAACTGTCTTAGATAGTTGGCCTTGAGTACACTGTTGCCAACATAGAGATTGGGGGACAGAAAATTTACCGATGTATTACTTCTATCTTCTTATAACACTGGTCTGCAAATAAAAAGAAAAATTTTTCCCGTTGGACTTTGATGGGTGATTGTAATGTATCTTGACCCCTTGAATCCAAATCTGACTTCCGTTTCTCTCCATCACCCACCGTTTTTGAGGGGCGCTCCCCCACTGAAATTCTCGAAAAAACACCTAAAAGTGGTTATTCCTAATAAAACGCAGGGCGGGGGGGGAGGTTGTAAGTAGTACTCCATCCTCCAAAGGAAATGATGTCTCAGTACATGCACATTGTATGCATGGAGCCCGAAGGGGGATGGGGAGGGGAGGTTAGTTTAGAGGCGTACAAGTGATAAGCTTAGTGACGATGAAACGTTTTCAGTACATTTTTTTACGCCCAGAGCCTCATCTCGTCACACAAGAGGAGCTTAATGATCTCATCCGGGATTTAAATCTCCCAAAAAGTAAACCCCAACTGCTCGGATCTTGGATTCAGTAATAGAAACTCTTGGAAAAAGAAGTGAAAATTTTTGTTTATAGATCCCGGCAAGCTACGTGTAAACAATTTTTTTTCGGAGGACTGCGACTCTTAAAGTACTGCAATAATGTAAATGGATTAGTGATTGAATTTAACATGCCAGATGATCCAGAAAATTGGTACTTTTTCATCGACTTATTTAAAACCAGTTTAAAAGCTGTCCTGTTGGCAAATGGTGATGGTTTGCACTCAGTTCCGGTTGCACACGCGGTCAACATGAAAGAGGTATACAAAAATATCAGCCATATTCTTGAAAAAATTGGTTACAAAGATCATCTCTGGAAACTCTGTGCTGATTTTAAGGTTGTGACTTTACTTACAGGACTTCAATCGGGATACACTAAACACTGTTGCTTTCTGTGTGAGTGGGATAGTCGAGCCAGCGATAAACATTATACCGTTCGAAATTGGCACTTGCGCAAAAGTTTAGTTCCCGGTCAAAAAAAAGTTACCAATAAGCCTTTGGTCCCAAGTGAAAATATATTTTTGCCTCCTTTGCATATCAAACTCGGTTTGATTAAACAGTTTGTGAAAGCTATCGATAAAACAGGAGACGGTTTCCAGTATTTGAAGAACAAATTTCCACATTTGAGTGAAGCAAAAATTAAAGAGGGAATTTTGGTCGGACCACAAATTAGAGAGCTTTTTAATGATTCAGTGTTCGTCGATCACTTAAATCGAAAAGAAAAAAGAGCTTGGGCTGCATTCAAGGACGTGTGTGAAAATCTTTTAGAAAATAACAAAAGTGAAAATTATGTTGAACACATTGCTATCTGCATACGAGTCGATGGGTCACAATATGTCATTAATATTGCACAATTTACACGCGCATTTGGCCTTTTTCCCAGAAAACTTGGGAGCAGTTTACAATGAACAGGGAGAAAGGTTTCATCAAGACAGTGCACGCTTTGAAAAATGGTTCTCTGGGAAGTGGAACTCAAGTATGTACAAGTATAAGTATAAGTACGTACTCAAGTATGTTAGCAGACTACTGCTGGTCACTCATGCGTGAAACTCCCAGAGATTAGTACAAGAGAAAAGCTACCTCCAAGTAAAACCACTCTCTTCAAGTATGTGTATCCGATAACAAGTATCTTGAATCATAAACATTGTAAGTAAAAAAGCACAAAATGTATCAGTACATCAATACTCTCTTGTTGTACTCTTTCAGTGTTAGGTAGGCTTTGAAGAACCATAAAAACCTGATAAAACTGCACAATATCATATCATAGCTACACCAGACTTATTAGAAGTTGAAATTTCCTGGAAAAGAGGGAGTGGCCGCCCCCTAAAAATGGTGGGTGATGGAGCAAAACTGAGGTCAGATTCGGATTCAGGGGTCAAAATACATTAAGATCACCTATTAAAGTTCAAGGTGAATTTTTGATGCAGACCAGTGTAATCAGGGTTGCATCCTTAATCAAACACCCGTTACAACCGCATTGGATTACTTTAGTTAGTTTTGGGTTGTCTTTACTCTCTTCTGTTTTCTTTAATTTCTGTTCCCAGTATTTTTTTATTCTTTCATCAGTCTTTTTAATTAAAGACATCTGGGCAAATATGGTAAGGTTTCTTAAAACTTTTAAGGACAATTTCCAGTAAAGCTTCCAAAAATGGAAACACCATTAGAGTCGGTGTGTTTAATTATACCTACAGATGGAGAACCTTCTGAAATTAATTTTTTTTTTAAGGGTTTTATGACACATAACAAAACATAATCATTTAAAACTGTCCACAGACCTTTGACAGAGTAAAAAAACTCAAGAAAAAAAATATTACCTTCAATACAGCCAACACAGGACCAACACGGATGTTATTATGAGCTGCAGCTAAAAGATGTCTGTCACAACTGAGCTTAATACTCGCAGCTGCTGAATTGTTCGGTAAAGGATGTGGAGATGTACCTGCACAAAAAACATAACAATATAAAATTCTCAAACAAACAATAAAATAAAATTTATACCCACAATTCTAAACCAATTTTTTTCACAGCCAATGGAATTAACTATAATATTATTTAATACTTTTTAAAGCACTTAAGTAAGACACACACATGGTGGGTGGATGGAAATAACCAACTGAATTGTTTACCTCGCTACAAGCTAAGCATGTAGTGGCGAAGTGGCTACCACAACGGATTGTATAGATTGTGAAACTTGGTTAGCACCAAAAAAAAGCACGCAGACAATACATGTCTGGTCAGTTGCTTGTATCTACCCTCTATCCTCTAGGCAACACTCCTGCACAACTTAAGGGATTAAAATGTGTTCTGTAGAAACAAATGTCATTTTGGGTTGCAATAAATGGCCTACAGCAGTAGAACAACCGTTACAATAATAATAATAATACTAATAATAACAAATACAAAGGATTGTTGTTGAATGAATGCTGGAAGAAACATAGGATTCCACAGGAAAGGAATAAAGCAGAGGTTATTTCTCTTTTTAAGAAAGGAAAACGTAGTGATTGCAAGAACTACTAGATTATTAGTCAGCTGAATTCTGGTTACAAAATATATTCCAGAATTATCAATGATCGAGTAAAGAGAAGCTATCCTGAATGAAGAACAGAATGGGTTCAGAAAAGATCGCTCGTGGTCTGACAACATTTTTTCAGTAAAATGACTAATAGAAAAGAGACGAGAATTTAATCTGCCAACTCATATGGCCTTTATAGATTTTGAAACAGCTTTCGATAAAGTTGATCGGAATAAGCTCTGGAAGATTCCGTTGGAGAAAGGATATCCAACTCATCTTGTTGACGGAATAAGAAGTTTGTACAGGAACACACAAATAGTGATAAATACAGGCAAGAGAATAGACTAAAAGAAATGGAAATAAATCAGCGAGTGAGACAAGGGTGTAGTTTATCACCTGCTTTATTTAATATCTATTTTGACCACTTTTTCTTACAGTGGAAATGTAGAGTAGGTTCAGGCATTAAGATTAGTGGTGACACTTGCCTGAATGCACTATTATTTGCGGACGATTTGTTCGTAAAAAGAAAATGAGGATGAGCTCCATAAAACAACACTTCTTAAATCATTTATGAAAGTTATACAATTTAAAAATCTCTGTAACTAAATCTAAAGTAATACGATTCACTGGCAAGTTCCCTACCAGATCTAAAATAGTGGTTGATGATACAATACTGGAACAGGTGTCACAATAAAACTACCTTTAATGTAACATTAGTATTAAGGAAGATTTTTTTTTATCATCAGTTTAATGCAGTTATCCAAGCTGTTCTATCTTGCGCAAGTCATTTTATATCTACATACCTGCAACACCCTACATCTTTTGTTATTTTTCTATATATTTTCTAATCTTTGCCTCCCGCTACAATTTACTCCCTCAATAAGGAAGATATACACATTGAAAAGAAAGTAGGAAAGTTCCAATCAATCTGTGTGTCAACCCTTCACCGCCTTCATGAGCCTCAATATGCACACCAGTCGAACGTAAAAAAATTCATTAAATCTGATTACTTCTTGGAGTTATCGTGTGACAAGTTTTTTTATCATTTTACATTAACGAATAAATCTCTAAGATGCATCCTGCAGCTTGTAATTAATCCATAGGATGAAATTAAATTGTAATTCAGAAAACTGGATAAATTTTCACAATCATTGAATAATTTTAAATATAATTTATTAGACCGTTATAAGCAAAAACATACATAAAACTGATGCAAACAAGGAATCCATTTTCAATTTTTGACCTACAAAAAAAAAATCACAAAAAATTTTAGGAAACTGTTACTAAATGTTTGGTTTCCAAGGTGAAATATAATTTTAAAACCGCACTCTTCTCAATTATGTGCGCCAGTTATTCATTTTTAGGTCAAAAATTTTTTTTAAAATAATTGGAGGGTTTTTAATTTTGTACAATTTTATAGTAGTTATGTACAAACCATGAGAGCATAGAATCCCCAAGAACTTCAGCAGATATGATTCTACCCTATCTTGTAAAGAATAAATAATATACTACATTATTTATTCTTTAGGCAATATTTTTTTTAAATGTAGGGACCGTTTTTGAGAAAATCATAAAAAAGCGAAAAATCGCATGAATAACTACTACTTCCGGTTGCCCGATTTTATGAAAATGTTCATATCAAGTCCCTTAATGGTACTTAACGTAAGTTTCAAGTTTCAGCTTTACACAATATTCCATTCTTGAGATATTTTATTCACACATAGACCAATCGCTAAAAATATCTTTTTCGAGATCAGAGGGCCTAAAAACATGTACTTCCGGTGAAAACTGGATTTTGAAAAATCAACATGAAAACAATACTTTCCTTTCCTATACAGTATAATCATACAGGGCAAGATAAAGTAAAATAAAAAACGCTTTAATTTTACAATTACTTAAAAAAAGTAACTAAAAAGAAAAAAAGAAAAAAAATTTACAAAAAAAATTACAAAAAAAATCACAGAATAAAAATTATAAAAAAATAAAAAAAAATAAAAAAAAAATTTTTAAGAAACGCTATTATTTAACAATGATTCAAATAAAAAATGAACTAAAAAGAAAAAATAAAAAAAATTACAGACAATACTGTTACAAATAAATAAAAATGCGCCACGGTTTTATTTGTAACAGTATTGTCTGTAATTTTTTTTGTAAGTTTTTTTATTTTTTCTTTTTAGTTCATTTTTTATTTGAATCATTGTTAAATAATAGCGTTTCTTAAAAAAATTTTTTTTTATTTTTTTTTATTTTTTTATAATTTTTATTCTGTGATTTTTTTTGTAATTTTTTTGTAAATTTTTTTTATTTTTTTCTTTTTAGTTACTTTTTTTAAGTAATTGTAAAATTAAAGCGTTTTTTAAATTTTTTAAATTTTTTTTGAAAAAAAAATTTTTCAAAAATTTTTTTTGAAATTTTTTTGTAATTTTTTTTTACAAACACCTATTGTCATCGAAGATAAACAAGTGTGCAAAGTTTGATTCATATTGATACGGTAGAAGTATTAAAATTTTAAGTTGCAAGATTTGATGGATCCAAGAGTAAGTTATTTTGTAATAATAAAAGCCTTTAAAAAAATTTTTTTTTAAATTTTTTTTTATGACAGCGTATTGTCATCGAAGATAAACAAGTGTGCAAAGTTTCATTCATATTGATACAGTAGAAGTATTAAAATTTTAAGTTGCAAGATTTGATGGATCCAAGAGTGTTAAAAAAAAAAAAAAAAAAAAAAAAAAAAAAAAATTTTTTGTAAATTTTTTTTTATGACAGCGTATTGTTATCGAAGATAAACAAGTGTGCAAAGTTTGATTCATATTGATACGGTAGAAGTATTAAAATTTTAAGTTGCAAGATTTGATGCTTCCATGAGTAAGTTAAATAAAAGCGTTTAAAAACCAAAAACAATGCAGACAAAATTTGTATTCAATTTACAATAGAATTATATTTTTTTAGTTTTTGTTCAATAAATCCAGTAGTTACAAAGTAATGCATTTTTTAATTCCATTTTGAAACCTCTAAAATTAAATTTCCAAGGTTTTTCACATCCAAAATGATTGTAACACATTGATGCACACAACAGTTCAACATTTTCAGATAAATAGTAAAACAAATCTTGAAATTATACTTTAATAAATACAAGGGAAGTTCAAAAAGTAATGTCTTTTTTTATTTATAATACATTTACTTGACATGAAATGTAATAATTAATAATATAGATGAAATCTGAAATATATTTTTGTTACTTTACTATATAATTTTCAAAATGTAACGCAATAATGTGAACTGTTTTGAGTCATATATATCCATTCATTGTATCCAAGAGAAGCGAAAAGCATTTCTGAAAATTCCCGAATTCAGATACGATGATTCTGGTGAACGAGATTATTGACGCACAAAATAATACTGGTCATTGTTGTTGACAATGCCCTTCCTATGTGGGATTCATCTAACATCAATCAATAAATACATCACATCTAAAGACATCAATGACATTTAAATTGTACATTTTGTGAATGTCAGGTAGTTTTTTTGCCCGACAAACAAATTAATGAACAAACTTCTTCCTGGATGGAAACAAAGAATGGAACAGCCATTATAAACTCTCTTTCTGGATTGAATAATCCTCCTGACATAGGTGTCATGGCTCTATTGATGTAGAACAAAACAGGATCTTCCCCCACCCCTACTATTATAAAAACAAAGCGTGTTTTTTTTGAGCAGGCTAATTTCCAAAATTACTGAATGAATTTTCATCAATTTCGACAGCGTAATCATATGTATATTCACAGCAACATTGTATTTTTAAATTTAAAAAAATGATAACTCTAAGGGCCCTAATGAAAATTTTCATAAATATGTATATGTGTGTGTGTGTGTGTACAGGTGAGTACGTATTGCTGTTAAAGTAGATGAAGGGGTTTGATGAAGGCAAGAGAAGTAAATGGAAAAAATTATCAAAACATCATTTTGTGTGTGTGCGCGCGTGTGTGTGTGCTATTTTTGAAGGCCATACCTAGCGAGAGATGTACGCTGGGGTGTTTATTAAAACGTGTGAATGTGTGCGCTGTGTATATATGTTGGAGTATACAGTCGATCTAGTAGCTACACAATTTCTGTTACATATTAATTTTTTTAAAAATTAATTACACCCTAAACAAATGTTTTGCATGCAAAGCCGCGCGAGGCATGCTAATTAAAACTAAAGCAGTCCTACAAAAAGGAGCACAAGTATAGTCATGTGGGAGAATAACAGGTTTATCCCAGCTCTATCACTCATCACTGTTCTCCTGTCAACACATAGCACGATACTGTGCATATGTTAACCCTACAACCGGCAGGCATCAATTTTTCGCCGCGTGGATCGTTTTCTGTACCGGCAGCATCAATAAATCGTATCGATTAACAATGCATTAGTTTTGAAATTACGACGTAAAAACTGTACTGCATAACCACGGCAAGTAATAAATATTTTTATTCAGAAAATTCAGCTTTATAAAATAAAAATATTTTTGTTTTTTAAAAGTGATTGTTGTTGATGTATTATTCAATGAAATTTATGTATAATTCTCATGGAAGTCAGTCGGTGTTACTTGTTGTCATCTGCTTTGCAAAGGTTGTTCGGATTTACTCGTGTTTGTTTATTAGTTATTATAAATATATTCATTTAGATTTGTATACGATAATCATCAACTATGATTTTATTATTATTAGTTATTGCGTAATTCGTTGTTTGTTGATGTTTATGGAACTAAACTGATTTCGTAGTAACTCAACTTGTGAGTGTTTGTGCTTTACAGGTTAAGTTTTATTTATTATTATTTCATCATGAATTTCAATGTAAATAAAGAAATACGCGATTTAGTTTGCCTGATTTACCTGGTTTGCTTGATGAAAAGGTTACCGACGAAAGCCCTAATATCAGTGTTTCTTTTATTTGCTCTTGAACTGTATATCATTTATGCGTCGACATGAAAATATTTAGTTATGTAGTATTCTTGTATTATTGACTATAGAAAAAAAAGTTTTCAGTGCATCAACACAATATTTATATCATATTCTGCAGAACAAAAAACTCTACAAAGTGGCTATAATGGAATTCTTGTAAAAAATTATTATTTGTTTCAATTTTAGGGGTATGAGTGGTTAATTATAACCGTATTCATATATGTAGTGAATGGACGGGGGAGTAAAAGGGGAGACCCCTAAATATTTAATTTTTAGTAATAGTACATAAATATTTGAGATTTTCTGAGCATTTTGATGTATGATATGTGTTTACCAAGATTATAAAATGATTGTAAAATAAATAATTTAATAACACCTTACATTTGGCACATTTTCTGCTACCGGTTATGATAAAATAGGCCACCGGTCGTTGGGTTAATGGTATGTCTATTGGTATGATTTTTAATAACCAATACTTGCTCCAAATTTTAGTGGCGACAAACAGAAAACAGACAATACTTTTTTAAACTACCCCTGTAATGAAAAACTAAAATAATTAAATCACATTACAATTTAAAACTTACGGCGCTTTGAATATTTGTTACCTGACAAAAAAAATATAAATTTAAAAAGTTAAATTTTTTTTTTTTGAACAATGCCAATTGTTTCAATAAGCAGTTGATCCTTTTATACTAAACCTGAATCCAAAGTAGTCATAATGATTGGTATGTAATACAAAGTGATTTTTTTTAGTCCTGTTATCCATTTGCTAATGTCTGGTAATTTTTTTCTAAGAAAGGGAAATTTCGTTCTGTGACACAAAGTTGGTAGCCCTACTCAACCGGTATAGATACAGCAGTGTGAGTTGATTCTCCTTAGGCTATGTAAAATTTTGTGCCGTTTCCGATCGTGTTACGAACAGATTGTCTTTTACCCTACAACGAGTTTTCATTCTTGAACAATATTTTGCTATGAAATCGTACACATGTGTAAAAGAATCATTTCATACTAAATTTGTTGGTGTTCCTCCACTAGAAAAAAATATTAATGTCTAATTAACAGAGTTTAAAACTTTGATTCCGTTATCATTTACGAAAGACCTAAGCCAACGGCAATATTGTAATCTTGTTTAAATCTGGAGGCTAAAGCTCTTGAACTTATCGTATGTGACACTGATACAAGTTACATTTTTTAGCAGCTTTCTGAACACTCAAATATGACAAACTAACTTGCGAGGAAAGTTTTCATAAACTTTTCTGTGGAGAATTGCACAATCTTGTTTTCACATTCTCTAAAACGTCATCTGCCAAGAGAGTCGGTTGACCACTACGTTTTCTGTTGCAAACACTACCTGCCTCTCTAAATCTGCTTGTTAGCCCAGAAATTTAAATTATTTCTGGTGAAAACACCAACAAATTTAATTTGAAATGATTCTTTTACACTCGTGTACGATATTAAATAGAACAGAAAAAATTATTTTTTATATTTGCAGTCACCATAGCAATATTTGAAGGTCATTCCATAGAGACAATAATAAACAAATATAATAAAGAAGAAACATCTGTTTGTTTGTTTGTTTGTTCGTTTGTATGAGGTAATCTCAGAAACTACTGAACTGATTTTAAAATATCTTTCATTGTTGCATAGCTTAGAGCTTCCTGATCAGTATAGGCTAAGTTGCAATTTTAAGTAACTTTACTTAAATGAGTTAAGCAACTTAAACTGTGCCGATGTTGCATGTTTTAGTCCATCGGGTGCATAGCACTTTATTTGTTCTAAATCCTCTTGATAGTGTATTTTTTGGGTTAGAAGCTTTTGGGTTCAACTTTTATAATTCATAAAAAAAATGTGAAGAATAACATTAGATTTCAAAAACATTAATAATTCAGAAATATTCAAAATTTCTATTTTTGTACTGTATTTTATATATTTGTTTTCATTTGACAGGAAGTGAATGAGTCATATATTTCCAACTACTCTGCGTACCGCACCTTTGTATTACTGTCTCTTATCTTAGCCATATATCAACTGTCTCTTTCTCTTCCATCGATATTCTTCTATGTGTTCTATTCAATCCTGCTAAATCGCAGGGACAAACATTTAAAACCGTGAGCATTGATCTGAGACAAGAATGCTTCAGTCATTGACAAAGTTATGTCAGACTTTCTAGAGCTGGAAGTGCTGAAAAACAATTTATTTTGCTGCCACAAGGCAACAAAACCACAAATATTGTAAATAGAGAGGTTTTAAAATAATTTAATTAGGCCTACATTAGCTGCTGTGAAGCAAAGCGAGTGGGGGTTGCTAGTAAACCAACATTTTTTTCACTTTATTCAAAATGACCCAATTTGGAGTGAGAATCGAAATAGAGTGAGAATACAATAAGCGTTAGTTTGTAACAAACGGCATTTAGTCTTCCAAATTGGGATGTTTTACGAGGGGGTACCCAAAAGAAACCGGAATTATTTTTTTAAACTATTTATTTTTAATTTTTTTACAAAAGAACCTTATCCCCTTCAAAATACTCTCCATTACAACTAATACATTTGTCCCACCGGTGCTTCCACTGTTCAAAACATTTTTTGTACTCCTCTTCAGTGATGGCTGCCAGCTCATCCGTCGTTTTTTGCTTGACATCATCAACGTTGTTAAATCGGAGACCTTTCATGCCCCTTTTCATGCGTGGGAACAAGAAAAAATCACACGGAGCCAGATCGGGTGAGTACGGTGCGTGTGGTAGCAAAACCATGCCGTTTTTCACCAAAAACTGGGTAACCGAGATTGCCGTGTGTGCAGGTGCGTTGTCGTGGTGGAAAAACCAGTCCCCTGTCTGCCACAAATTAGGTCTTTTACGACGAATGCTGTTTCGTAGTCTTCTTAACACTTCAAGATAAAAAGCTTGATTTACCGTCTGGCCTGGTGGAACAAACTCTGAATGGACAATTCCCCTCACATCAAAAAAACAAATCAGCATTGTTTTGATGTTCGATCTGACTTGACGACTTTTTTTTGGTCGGGGTGATAATGAAGTCTTCCATTGACTGGATTGTTGTTTGGTTTCTGGGTCGTACCCATAGCACCAAGACTCGTCACCCGTAATGATCTTTGACATGAAATCTGGATCAGTTTCAAGCTGTTGTTTCAAATCACTACACGTTTCAATTCGACGTTCCTTTTGAGTGTCTGTCAGAACCCGAGGCACAAACTTGGCAGCGACGCTTTTCATTGTCAAGTCTTCTGTTAAAATGCATTGGACTGAGCTCCAAGATAACCCACTAACCTGTGATATTTGGTCAATGGTCTGTCGTCGGTCTGTTCGTACAATTTCTTTCACTTTCACAACATTTTCGTCTGTTCGGGAAGTCGACGGTCGTCCAGAACGAGGTTTGTTCTCAATCGACATGTCGCCATTTTTAAAGCGCAAAAACCACTCGTACACTTGGGTTTTTCCAATAGCGTCGTCTTTGTAAGCTGTGTTCAACATTACAACTGTTTCCGCGGCGTTTTTACCGAGCAAGAAGCAAAATTTCACAGCCGCACGTTGTTCATTAAAACTTGCCATCATGAAAAACGACACGAGCACAAAACAGCACTAGCGAGAACAATCACTGCACGAGAACAGAACAAGCTAGATCAACGAACAAAATGGCATTGAACTGGCAATGAGTAGCGCTACAAGCAGCCTAGTGGCGGGAATTTGTACTGCACAAGCTCCGCCCACAGCAGAGCTATTCCGGATACTTTTGGGTACCCCCTCGTATTTAGTATGCTACCATTTGTCAAATATGACACAATTTATGACAAATTCATTACAAGTGAATAGCAAATTACAATTAATTTTGCATTTAATAACATTAACTACAGTACTGTCAAAAAAAACCAAAAATAATGTTATATGGCGGTGGGAAACTGCACTAAACACCAATTTCATGTAAGTGCAATGATTTTTCATGGAAAGCGTGAGGATTTGTAACACTACATATTCTACAGTTCTGACTATTCACACAGCCATCCACAAATGAAACCATGCCTTATCACTAAAAAAAAAAATCTGGTGTGAAACACTCACACGATGTTCTCTTGCCAATACAAAATAATGAACAATATAACCTAATATTAATAATAAAACATTAGAAAAAACAAAAAACTAACTTCAAAAAACATAACCTAATCATGAGTGAATGATGCAAAATGAAAACCAACCTTAGTTTGGCTTAATAATACGGAAAATCACTCTTTGATGCTAAACTAGGCTCTGTAGAGTAAATTGCTTAGAATAAAGTTGCAGATCTTTTAATTCACTATAAATTTGATATACATTTTTGTCGTAAAATGCATACTACGGCTGAAATCTTAAAAATTTATATTTTTTACAGATTTTCATGGAAAAAAACAGAAAATCACTAATTACCGCAACTAAGCATTATATACAAAAAATTTTTATAGGTTTTTAAATTGTCCACAACTTTAATTTTAATATACACTTTTGTCCTAAAATGCATATTAAGGCCACAATCTTAAAAACCAGATTTGTTATGAGAGAACAGCCTCCCCAAGAATTTCAGCAGATCATGATGCCTACCCTATCTTGTAGAGCATAAAAAATGCAGTAAACGAGGCGATTTTAAGAAAAATCATAGGAGCCGTTTTTGAGAAAATCGCAAAAAAGAAAAATGACTCAATAAAACTACTTCTGGTTAACCAATTTTGATGAAAATGTTTGTGTCGGGTCCTCTAGTAAAACATAACTTAAGTTTCAAGTTTCTCAAGTTGGTACGATGTTTCGTTCTTGAGATATTTTGTTCCCACACACGCACGCGCATGCGTGCGCGCACACCCACAGACCAATCGCAAAAAACATATTTTTTGGGTTCATGGGGTCTAAAAACTTGTAGAACTGGTAAAAACTCGATTTCAAAAAATTGACATGAAAACAATACTTTCCTACCTATACATTCATACAGGCAAGAGAGTGTAAAAATATGTTTATTTAGTCATTTATGATAGATTTCCCAACATTGTCCTATTCTTGTTATACTATGTTTGATAAATTAGAGATGTCATTTTATGAAAATAAAGTAACATACCGACTGAATACAAAGATGGCTGGGGTACTTCGATAGTTTTGAAGAGCCTCAATAATAGATGTAAAGTCAATCTAGCACCGGCTTCAGCTTCCATATCAGGGTCCGGACGACCTAAAAAAAAAAAAATAATGTTTACCACATATGTCTTGATTTTTCCCAGTGCTAAAACAAATACAGATTTCTTAAACATTAGTAACTACAAAATGATATTAAGAAAAGTTCATTGGTAAAACCCAAAAATAAAACACAAACATTACAGTGAAAGAGTCTAAGTTTGTCATTACAGAAAAAGTAAGACCACAGCCTGCCACACACAGGATGCAATGAGTCATTTTTCTCAGACAGACTCTAGTACTAAGTAGATGTGGGTTTTGTCATGCGTCAGCCACAAATTACAGTGTGTGGGCATGACCGACTGCTTGAAGCAAAGAAGTGAAGATGTATGAAATTAGGTCTTGTTGCTAGGGAGCTCGAATCATTCAGCTATGTGCTATACTACAATTACAGAGCAATTACCTTAGCGTACTCAATAACTCTCTACAAGCGTCACTCTCCTCCAATAGTTAGTATTTTGCCCCTTAATGCTGTCGCTTACATGGGTACTATACTAGGCGGGTAGCGGTCACACGCAGCTGCTGTGAGATTTAAGATGACGTAGTCTGGTCCCCAACAACTCGGCCGGTGCATACTGACGATAGGATTTTTGCATTGTTATTACAAACATAGCGGTTTAGTTATGTTTACATGGGAAATCTATTTTAATTTTAAAAATTCTTTGTTTGCGGCCTGAAGTTTTTCTCTAAGTAACTTGTATTTTTCTTTTAATTCGGCGTTTTCATGTTTTAAAAGATCAGTTTCCTTTGACTACCCAACATTAAAATTTGGTGGTTCTTCATTAAAACGAGGCCTACCTTTCTCTACGGCTATCCATTTATTTTGTGAACTGCCGGCGTTGTAATTGGATGATGAGTTTAAAATATTATAAGTTTCCTTAGAAGCGTATCGTTTCTCTACTCGATTTTTACGTTCCTTACAAGTCGGGTTTACTGGACATAGAATGGCAATACAAATTGACAAATTTAAATGTGGGACTAAATTCATCTATAAGACACGTTTTAATGTAAGATGTAGCAACTTGGACTTTAAATCATGTACATAATCCGATTTGTCAAAATGTACTAAACACACGCAACCACTATCCGCAGAAAATGAATTGGCCCGCTTGCAAGCATTTATCCACTTCAATCTAGTTTAAATGGCCTTTGGAAAACGGTAAAAGTTATAATGCCCAACTCCTTTTGGTGTCTGTTGTGATTAAAACACCCGGCAATCGCACAACACACCATTATTAAAGACTAGTAAAGTATTACAGACCGTATTAAGACTAGTAAACATCACAGACCAACACGGTATGTATGGTGCGTCGGCTGTCGCTGGTGACCAGTGACGTCAGAGGCCGGAGCTTGTCACTGCGCATATTGTTGATGATCCCTACCATCTAGCAAAGTAACCGTGGTCACTTAATAACTCTAATATACTCAAAATAATTAACTTTTTTTTCGTCCTCCCATAGTTCATACAAAAAGTTCATGAGGTTTCTTTTTTGATTAATTGGATGTGTCCAAAATTTACAAACTGGCCTTTCTTCCTCCAAAGATATCAAATAATAACAGAACACAGTAACCAAATCTTCATCACATGCCATATTACCTCAGAATGAAAAATGTTTCATGAGTCACTAACGACGGTCAGAGACAGTCAGGAACAACAAAACTGGCTCCTTTAGTGACTCCCATTACCCGCTAAAATAAGGTCGCGACCCACAGTTTGGGAACTGTTGATCTACAGAATACAATGATAATTATAAATAAAACATTTGTACTGACCTTCATTAAAAACAGTTAATAGAGATGGCAAAGCAACCTTGACAACAAAATCTTCCAGCGAGAAACAATGTCGAGCTGAAACAATACATTAATACTATTAACACTGCTGTCATTAATATTCATTTTTATTCTATGAACCATATTCTATTACCATAAAAGTAAAAATCTGGTGTAAAACACTCACACAACTTTCACTTGCCAATGCAAATAATGACCAATATAACCTAACATTAGTAATAAAACATTAGATATAAACAATAAACTAACCTCAATAATTATAACCTAATTTTAATCATGAGTGAAAAACGCAAAATGAAAATCAACTTCAGTTTGGCTTAAAAATACGGAAAATCACTCTTTCACGCTAAACTAGGCTCTGTAGAGAAAAATGCTCTAAATAAAAGTTGTAGATCGTTTAATTTCCTATAAATTTGATTATATACGCTTTTGTCATAAAATGCATACTAGAGCTGAAGTTTTAAAAAAAATCGATTTTTCACACGTTTTCATGAGAAAAAAACAGAATATCGCTAATTACCGCTAAACTAAGCGTTACACAAAAAATTGTTTGAAATAAAAGTTGTAGGATTTTAAATTCTGTAAATTTTTTATTATATAAATTTTTGCGGTAAAATGCATATTAAAGTCGTAATCTTAAAAAAACTATTTTGAAAGAATTTTCAGCAAACAAATTGCCTACCCTATCTTGTAGAGCATACAAAATGTAGTAAATGAGGTGATTTTTAAAAGAAATTGTAGGACCAGTTTTGGAGAAAATCGCAAAAAGGTGAAAAATTACACAAATAAACTACTACTTCTGGTTGACCGATTTTGATGAAAATGTTCATGTCGGGTCCGGTAGTGGTACCTAACTTAAGTTTCAAGTTCGTACAATGTACAGTCTTGAGATATTCTGTTCACACACGCACGCGTGCACACACACACACACGGACACACAGACACAGACACAGACCAATCACTAAAAACATGTGTTTTGGGTTCAGGGGGTCTGAATACATGTAGATCCAGTGAAAACTCGATTTCAAAAAATCGACATGAAAACAATACTTTCCTCCTATATATTCATATAGGCAAGAGAAAGTAAAAAAAGCAATTTTAAAAATTCCTTTTATGAGATGACACGTCTCACAGGTGGTGGCAATTTTTATAAAGGCTAACCTATGGCAAAAACCATTAGTGATTTCTGTATCTACTCTTTAAGAAGAATTGATGACACTATTTTTGTTTCCAAATTCCAACTTTGATTTCATGACTTTCAGCCGAAACTAGGACTTCAAACCCAATCCAGGCCTACTTTCTGTAGATTACCTACGAATCCAAAAACTGTTCGACGCTATCTCTTGAAGTTTCTGACATCTGGTTGTGACAGATGGACTGACGGACAAAAGAAAATGATAGATGACAATTTTAAAAATTGCCACAAATAAAACTGATAAAAATAAACTTTAAAACTATTTATTTTTATGTTCAGTCACATTAACTATTTGTAAAAATAAACATTTCTAAGCCTTCATTTTGTTAAGGGCTTCCTCTCTGCTTAAATATTTTTCAGTTTATTTTTTAATTAAAACATAAGCCATTGACATGTAATGACGGTGAAATGCCGTCCACCATATTTGTGCCGTTGTATACAATAACAGCGATTCAACATCCTCGTACTTTATTTAATCCTGTCTACACAGTTTTTAAAAATTCCTTGAAATAGCAGCACCAACGAAAACTACATAATTTTTACTTTATTTACATATATCTAACAATAGAGTGCTTGAAAGCGTTCAGTTATAATTTCGTGATCAAAATAACCTACACCATGTGTTGAAAAATAGCGTTTGTTTACATTCTGTAAGTGCGTGTTTGTTAAGAGTTTTTAAGTTATTTATCGTATTTTTTGGTGTTTTATATATAGTCATAATATTCAATATTATTAATTCAATATTTTTTAACTATTAAAATAAATTCTCTGCAAGCTAAAATATTGATTTCATTACAGACAGGATATTGATGTGTAAATAAGAGAAAACGGCAATGACCGGTGATTAGAAAATAGGGCTAACTGTTTTTTTACTATAACCAATTTTAAAAAATTTGAAATAGTTTTGTAGAAGAAAGAATTCCCTAGATGGCCCTTATATAATGTTTTATAGAAAATTATAAATTTCTAAGTTACAATCAAAAGAACTTTAAAAAAATTTTATTTACATGAAAAAAATTTATAAGTTTGTAGAAAAAAAATTGGGATCTTTTCCGTTTTGTCACAAGAAATGTACTGCATTTAGCAAGTGTTATGCGGGTCGCGTAATCCATTATTGAACGTATGTATATTTATTGTATGTAAATACTACATACAATACATAATATTTATTTAACTATTAAATTATTTATGACTCATTCCATTACGCATAGCCATTACTCATAGTTAATGTTGTTATTGTTATGTTATTACTGTTATTATTATTTTATTTAATTTAAGTTTGTCAACATGAGTCATCTCCTTCTCCCTTTTTTTAATTGGTCTGTGTATGTGTATACAAAATATCTCAAAAACGGAACATCGTGCAAACTTGAAACTTAAGTTACATACTACTACCGGACCCGACACGAACATTTTCATCAAAATCGGTCAACCGGAAGTAGTAGTTTATTCGTGTAATTTTTCACTTTTTTGCGATTTTCTCAAAAACTGGTCCTACGATTTTTTTTAAATTGCCTCATGTAGTCTACTTAATTTTTTTATGCTCTACAAGATAGGGTAGGAGTCATGTTTGCTGAAATTCTTGGTGAGGCTGTTTTCACGTAAAAAAGTTTTTTTTTGTAATATTTCAGCTTTATAATGCATTTTACCGCAAAATTTATATAATTAAAGTTGTAGAGAATTTTAAATCCTACAACTTTTATTTCAAACATTTTTTTGTATAACAGTTAGTTTAGCGGTAATTAGCAATTTTCTGTTTTTTTCTCACGAAAACTTGTGAAAAATCAATTTTTTTAAGATTTCGGCCTTAGTAGTCTATGCATTTAACGACAAAAGTTTATATAATAAAATTTATAGGAAATTAAAAGATCTACGATCTAAGATCTTAAGATCTAAAGCTTAAGATCTTAAGCCAAACTAAGATTGATTTTCATTTGGCGTCTTTCATATTATACGATTAAAATTAGGTTATATTTATTGAGGATGACGCAAGCCGTCACTATGTACGTCTTTCATATTATATGATTAAAATTAGGTTAGTTTATTGAGAATGACGCAAGCCGCATAACAAGTGCTAAATGCAGTACATTTCTTGTTGGATAACGGAAAAGATCCAAAAATTGTTTCAAAGTCAATAAAAATAATTCTTTGGTCTGAATGGTTACTAAATTCTTAAAAAAAAAGTTACTTTCTATTTACAAAATAGTGTCATTTTAAACAAAATTAAATCCAACTGTAAGGCCACCAACAGTACAAGACAATTTGTAGGTCAATGGGTTAAAAATTTCTGCAATTTTTTTTACATTGCTTCAAAATTTCTTATTCTCTAACCCACACATTCATCCTGTTAGTATTTCCACATTAACAAAACGAAACCTCTTTAACCTCACTGCTCTTTGTTCGCTTCTGACTTTTTTGATTCAATTTTCCTTATTTAATTCAAGGTGTTCAGTAAATTTAGTAATAACTAGGAATGCTGGAAAAATTAAGACTAGAAAACCAAATAGTACATTTTTTCAGAAGTCATTTCTCTATCTTGAGAGGCGATTCGTTAACGTACTTCCACCCCATATACACAGTATTATGTCACCACATCTATTAAAACATAAACTGAAATATCATATAATATCGATCTGTGAGCAAGAACTTGAGAAACTTTTCCAGGTCTTAAAATAACTGTTTTATTAGTTTTTAATTTTCTCTTTGTGACAGTTTAACTGTCTCTTTATGCTCATTTATTGAATTAATTTCGTATAAAGTTAAAATATTTAAGTTGTGTTAGTTAAAATATATTATTGTAAAGTAGTTATAGTTATAAAATAAAAATTATAATATCGCTATTACAATATAGCTACCAGTAGTAATTTATCTTAGTAATTTTATAGTAGTTACAAGTATTTAAGTGAATTAATGTTTTTGTTCTGTATACTCCTATACGCTGACAGAACTCTTTGTGAAGAAGAGTTTTTGCGTATAAGTATATTTAGTTTAAAATATTGTACATAGCTTAGTATAGTCATGAATTGTAATTTTAATGTAGCTATATTTTACTAAATAAATAAATAAAAAATAATTAGATTTAATAGACTTTTAAATACTTTTATTTTAGAAATCATATAATTTTTTAAATCGTCATGGATTTAAGCCCTAGCAAAGTTCTTAAATCTCTGTTACAGTCTTCTAAATAAAAGAAGATAACACCCACCCTAGGACACGGCTTTTAGCCATAGTAGGGTTGATCAATTTCCTCCACATCGTACATTGAGAATTGTAAATGTAAGAGGTGTGATCAAAAACCACGGTGAATGACTTTACTACGAATGAACTGCAGACACTACGTCAGTTGAAGTAAAAAGTTCAATAGCCTGGTTCTTTAAGATAATCAGTATAAGTTTGAACATGTTGCAACTTGTCAGTCAGCTTCCAGAGCCAGAAGAGTGAGGTCATGTTTACCATGTCTGTAATGCGTCATGGATTTCGAACATTACATTAAAATTTATTTTGTTTTAAGTTCCAAAAAAATGCTACAGAAGTTCATAAAATGTTAAAATTAGTGTATCAAGATAATATGATAACTCCGAATACTGTTAACAAGTTTTATAAGGGATATAAAAACAGAAATGAATATTGAAGATTAGGAATGGTCAGGATATCCTTCAACCACAAAAACAGACGAAAACATTCAAAATGTGATAAAACTGGTTTGTTCAAACATCCTATTGACTAATCATGAGCTTACTGAACAACTGAACATCTCGTACGAGTCAAAACAAACATTTTAATCGATAATATGCAAATGAGACGAGCGAGTGCGAAATTCGTTTCACGACATTTGATGCCCTTGCCACACTTTTTGATCCAGAGTTTTCGGCTAAAAATAGATTCCTGTCTGTCTACATCCACCTCACTCTCCAGATTTGGAGAAGCACCATGTGACTTCTAGTCCTTTCCAAAAAAAAAATAAAAACTCTGGTGAAAGGAAAATATTTTGATACTATTCCTGACATTGAGAGGGCCTCGACGGAGCAGCTAAAGGTCCTTCCAAAAGAGGCGTACCCGAAATGCTTCCAATCATGAAATTAACATTCAGACAAGTGCATTGCTAGCCAAGGAGACTACTTTGAAGGAGATTTATTCAAATATGATGTAAGCTAATTACTTTGTTTGTAATAAAATTATTCACCACATTTTTTGAACAAACCTCATGTTATAGCTTTTGGAAAGAATGTTATGAATTAATGTTGTTAAAAATAATGCTGTTAATTCCATACAAATTTAATTTCTTAATGATCTAATCTGTTGTACTAATGGTTTAAAATATTTCATCTAATACCTAAAGCATAATACTTAACCTAGTTACTAAAACATGACAAAATACATAGACTATTTATTTTTCCATCTTACCGATCAATATGGATGTAAACACACCAAGAGAATTTTGAATGGTATGATCATGTATATCAACCTGTTGGACAACATCCATAAAATATGATGGATGACTAGATGAACAGCATAATGCCATCAAAACACCTAAAACACATCACAAGTACAAATCAAATTTTTTTTCTTAGTATACTAAAATTTTAAACCTATAAATGTCATGGACTTTTTATTTTAGTATAAAATGTTGTCTTTTGTTGCTCATCTTTGATATCAAGTGAATGTGAATACAAGCAAAATTATATATATATACGAGGGGGTACCCAAAAGAAACCGGAATTATTTTTTAAAACTATTTATTTTTAATTTTTTTACAAAAGAACCTTATCCCCTTCAAAGTACTCTCCATTACAACTAATACATTTGTCCCACCGGTGCTTCCACTGTTCAAAACATTTTTTGTACTCCTCTTCAGTGATGGCTGCCAGCTCATCCGTCGTTTTTTTCTTGACATCATCAACGTTGTTAAATCGGAGACCTTTCATGCCCCTTTTCATGCGTGGGAACAAGAAAAAATCACACAGAGCCAGATCGGGTGAGTACGGTGCGTGTGGTAGCAAAACCATGCCGTTTTTCGCCAAAAACTGGGTAACCGAGATGGCCGTGTGTGCAGGCACGTTGTCGTGGTGGAAAAACCAGTCCCCTGTCTGCCACAAATTAGGTCTTTTACGACGAATGCTGTTTCGTAGTCTTCTTAACACTTCAAGATAAAAAGCTTGATTTACCGTCTGGCCTGGTGGAACAAACTCTGAATGGACAATTCCCCTCACATCAAAAAAACAAATCAGCATTGTTTTGATGTTTGATCTGACTTGACGACTTTTTTTTGGTCAGGGTGATAATGAAGTCTTCCATTGACTGGATTGTTGTTTGGTTTCTGGGTCGTACCCATAGCACCAAGACTCGTCACCCGTAATGATCTTTGACATGAAATCTGGATCAGTTTCAAGCTGTTGTTTCAAATCACTACACGTTTCAATTCGACGTTCCTTTTGAGTGTCTGTCAGAACCCAAGGCACAAACTTGGCAGCGACTCTTTTCATTTAAGTCTTCTGTTAAAATGCGTTGGACTGAGCTCCAAGATAACCCACTAACCTGTGATATTTGGTCAATGGTCTGTCGTCGGTCTGTTCGTACAATTTCTTTCACTTTCACAACATTTTCGTCTGTTCGGGAAGTCGACGGTCGTCCAGAACGAGGTTTGTTCTCAATCGACATGTCGCCATTTTTAAAGCGCAAAAACCACTCGTACACTTGGGTTTTTCCAACAGCGTCGACTTTGTAAGCTGTGTTCAACATTACAACTGTTTCCGCGGCGTTTTTACCGAGCAAGAAGCAAAATTTCACAGCCGCACGTTGTTCATTAAAACTTGCCATCATGAAAAACGACACGAGCACAAAACAGCACTAGCGAGAACAATCACTGCACGAGAACAGAACAAGCTAGATCAACGAACAAAATGGCATTGAACTGGCAATGAGTAGCGCTACAAGCAGCCTAGTGGCGGGAATTTGTACTGCACAAGCTCCGCCCACAGCAGAGCTATTCCGGATACTTTTGGGTACCCCCTCGTATATATATATATATATACATATATATTTTATTAAACATCCTATGTAGGATTTTTAAACAGCCGTATTATTTAAAATTGAAAAATATATTTTCTAACCACCAGAATACGGTAACATAAAACACTTACCAATGTTTATAGCGCTTTCGTGTATCTTGTACACATCTTCAGTAAATTAAAATTTATTACAAGTCACAATTTAAAACTTCCTGCTCCTACCATGGTAGATAAGGAATAGTCGATTCTTATATTTAAAACAGTCTTGCCATGGTAGGAGCAGGAAGTTTTAAATTGTGACTTGTAATAAATTTTAATTTACTGAAGATGTGTACAAGATACACGAAAGCGCTATAAACATTGGTAAGTGTTTTATGTTACCGTATTCTGGTGGTTAGAAAATATATTTTTCAATATATATATACATATATGGTCAAACAGAACACTTTCAATAGGTGTATGCTCAAAGAACATTTAGTTTTAGTCTCTCTCAATACACATTTTGTGAAATTAAAACTACACAGTATCATTTAAAACAAATTAACCACCGTTTAAAATTAATTAATAATGTGTCGATACCAATAGTTTTTGATTCTCGATACAGATTCAGATACCAAGAATAAAGAAATCGATTGTCGATTCTAGTACTAAGAAATAAGAAATTGATAGTCAATTCACAAACCAAGTTTCCCACAAATATTACACTTTGTAAAATGATCATTGCTACTGTATGTCTTCAAAATACTTCCACACTTCAAAAACCATCGTTTTAGTCCCACTAACAAAATAAAACTGTATAATTTAACTTAAAATCACAAAATATAATCAAACTAAAACTAGAAAATTATTTTTATAAAACTTTCAAGATAAACATAATGAAACACAAGTTAACCTCTTCTTATAATCTCATGCTCGCAACCATAACCAAAAGTTCTACTTTTTCAACAATACAACAAAGCAAATCAATCAAAACCGCTCTAAATAATCAAGTGCACTTCGGCACATTCACTCTTTCGTCGTAGTTTCATGTTATAAAAATAATTGAAAAAAACCCACACAAGAAGTAGTCCTTAAATGTATAAAGCAAAACAATTACTTCATCTCGTGAACTGGTTGTATTTAACCGATAGACTTCTTCCAAGCTTTCAAATCAAATGTCGGTGAACTCGATGATGTATGCAGATGATCTCGTGATACTGCAGGAAAGTGAAGACGCCTTACAAAAAGCAGTATTTATGTTGGACAGAGTGGCTCAAAAATATAATTTACAAATTTCAACAATGAACACAAAATCAATGGCTTTTAAAGGAAAAAAACCCAGCAAGAACAAAAATAGAGCTGAATGGAAAGATAATAGAACAGGTAAAACATTTCAGCTACCTGGGAAATGATGTAACTTACGATAAAGATAAAGATGTATATGACAAAATGGTGAAATTTCAGAGGATATGTGGCAGCATACACAGAAACCTCAAAAACAGAACAAGGCAAGAAACTAGAATAAAATTTTATAATATAATAGCTATCCCAACATTACTTTATGGAAGTGAGAACTGGATCCATACAAAGAAAACTGATAGCAATGTTCAAGCAGCAGAGATGAGGTTTCTACGTAGTGTGTATGGATGCTCCAGAGCAGATAGAATTAGAAATGAAGAAATCAGAAGAGCTTTGGGTGTCACACCCCTGCGTGAAAAAGTTATCCACAATCGAAGACACTGGTGCAGTCATTTAAATAGAATGGAACCAGGAAGACTACCGCTTGAAATTATGAATTACAAGCCAATAGGAAAACGGGATATAGGGAGACCGAGGAAGCGATGGGTATCGGAACAGGTTTAATCCAGCCTAATCCTTGAACTGAAGATGATGATGATGATGACTTCTTCCATAGTTCGATTGGCGAATCATTTGCACTCGTTTTTTTTTCAGGTAGTCATATTCGTAAAATAAAATGAGCGGTTCGACTCCAGTATACATTTTTTTTTTTTTTTGTTTGACGTCCAACTGTTCTGCAATTACTGCTAATACAGACGGTGAAGGATGAAATTACTTTTTGTCACGTATGAAAATATGTCGTGCCTGAATGGGATTCGAACCCAAGACCACATGACCAGTATACGTTTAAGATTCGTCAAATAAATTATGTAATATGACAATTTTTTTTTTATTCTTCTAAGCCAAATTGAAATTATCCAACTGTATTAATATTAAAGAATTATGGAATTTTTGCTAATGTTCAAAAAATGTAAATAGAGAATCAATCTTTTACCATCGATTCTCGATACAGATTAATTTTTCAAGAATTTGCAGTATTGAAAACCAACATTTGGAATTGAAACATCCCGAAAAAGAATATTTTCTCCTTGAATTGTTATGTCCATTTACAATTAAATTTAAGCCAAATCATAAAACCAAAAAAAATTATATCATTACAATCTCAGATTTTTATTTCATGACGAACATATTACCAAAATTATTGCTTGTGTGAACTGTACACGCCCAAAAAAGTTTTATTAACCCTTACAACACGGACTGCTTCTAGTAAAACAAAAGGATTGCAAAAATCAAAACGCGCTCTCAAAACAACTGTTTTATCTAACGTCATTACTGATGAAAAATTCTGAAAAAAATACTGATTCATATAATACGTAAGCCCCTTTTGAGTATAATAACATGAATATCGCACCATAATTCTTTGCGTTAGGGGTGCACAATTTAAATCCACGAAAATTTTTGTGTTTACTTTAGAATTTTTACTGTAACTGGCTTAAATTTCAGTTTAGAAAAAAATTTACAAAACATATTTTGCAGATTTAACTGAATAAATGTATATTTTTCATTTAAATATTCGTAAATATTTGACTAAGTTAATGTTCAAAATGAGTCCATTTTGGAAGGTGAAGGGATGGTATTTTTATTATTATAATTATACTTATTATTATTTATCATTATTTAATGGTGACGTCAAAGAGCCATTATTACATCTCGGTTACAGCTGTAAGCAACTGTAATGTAGGAAATTCTTTTCCCTACAATGACGTTTTTTGAACAATTCTGTACGCGCAGTAAGACAGAAGCCGTTACAATTTCCTTGCAACCTTGCACAGTGTTAAATATTTTGACTGGGTGATGGTAAACCCCCTCCTGAACAGTAAAATGAACTTGTCTAACACCACCAAGGGCAAATTCCGTAACAGAATCATAATCAACACAAACTAAGGAACATGCATATATGTTGACTTACACACGAGCTGGACGGACTTCCATTCAAAACAAATAATTCACAAACAATCAATGCTACTTACACACTATAGAAGGAATAAAAACTTTCCCTTTGATGATATCCTATTTCTGTAAACACTATTAGATGCGTTAAATAATTTCCTACTAGAAAAGTACAACATTTACTGTTTTCCGACTTATACTGATCTAGTTGTAGCATGTTTTGTCGCCTCCCCCACCATCAATTGTGCATGGCCTAAAATTAGATCGACCGTTTGAACCAGGTTAACCAGTAATCCGTATTTTAATAGTGAACAAATGGATGAAAAGTTCTAAAAACTGCTTCAGATAATCTAATTGCAGTAGAAAAGTTAATATTTAAAAAAAAAAATACAAAATTCTTAAAATACCTAGCCATTCAATAGATAGTGTACTGCAACACGCCGTCAATTCCGCAGCAAGATGTCCAAGTTCATTTAACCTGTCAATATCATTTTCTTCACATACAGCAAATATGGTGTTGCACACAAAACTGTATCTGTTGGATGCGCTTTCGTTAAGCTGACGCGTCCAACTCTGTTCAATCTTATTGGAAACATTAACTGAAACAATCAAACAAACACATTTGAATCACGAATCATGGCATCAAGGCTAGATTGATGTGCTCATCCCACTGATCAATTCAGTCCGTGCATCTACATCACACAGGAAAGATGGAGTCATGTATTACAACTTAGTCTGCTCTAGTAGAATCGACCGGTGACTGAATGCATTTCGTTAAGATACCATTTCATACAATACTAATTAATTATTATTAATCAGGTAGGAAATTTAATACCTTAACACATCACAGCAGATGTGTACCTGTCACACTACCTTCCTAGCGGATAGATTTTAGCAGATGACAAAAGTGAGGATAAGAGCAAAGTATAGTACTTGAGTCATGAGTACAAACATCAGTGCGCATGCGTAACTGCTTTGATATGAGTTCACCAACACAACAATGTGACTACATCCAGAGGACACACAATATATCGCAGAACCTTTTGTAATTTAACTGTACAAATATAATGGTTTGTAACTGTAAACAGAAATGTCGGTTTTTTGAAAACGTGGTCAAACTATTCACAGTGCTGAATGAAATCAATGATATGAATGATATGCAATGTAATAAAATGTTGTGAAGTTGAAATTAAACAAAAATATCTTTCCCTGCCTTACAACACTTTGAAGACTGACATTTTTTTTTGTAGTTATATCCGTGGACTGCCATTTTTTTGGGGGATTTTAAAAAAATTTTAACAAATCAACCATTGGTCATAAATTCAAAAAGTAAAGATTAAATTAAAGATCATAAGTAGTAGTTTACTTTTCATTTAATAAGACTAGGATTGCATGCATTTTAATGATAAAGATGTTTGACTGAAGAGAGGTATGTTTTCTTGAATTTAAAAAATTTTCACCATATAATAATAATATAGGTATACGAATAATAAAATTAATTATATGAGTTAAATTCTTACAAACTAATTAACTATTTCTAATAACCAATTTACTTTTTTATTTCTTAAGTAAAATTTAAAAAAACTAAGTATTATAATAACGAACTAATAACTAACAACCACACGCAGAAGTACCAGCAGATCGCTGGCTCACACTCGATTACATTGATGCTGTAAAAGTCGATATATTCGATAATCTGACAACATTAGGACTATGAGTGTACTCTATTAGACTCAGAATGAACTAAATTAAGTGACAGCATACACGGCAATTGTATACGATACAAGCTACGTATACGATTCCTGCTCCTACCATGGTAGATACGGCAATTGTATACGATACAAGCTAATGGATATAAAACCAAGTGAAATAGGCGCCCGTATCGTAAACGGGTGCTGTCCTGAAAGTGTTAACAAAAGCCATGAGCGAATGGCAAACTATACTGTGATGTTTCTGTTTCCACAATTTTAAATATAAAGAAGTTAAAGACAGTAAAGAAGATAATTCTTCATCAAAAGTTTTTTTGACACTTGGTAAACAAAAGGAAACAGCCAGAGTATGGGAATGGCTCATGGACGGCTTTGACACTTTGATGTGTGGTTGTTGAAATTATGGAGGATGTTTATATTAATAAGAAAGTGGCCCTGACAAGTGAAAAGTTAATACTGGTTTAAAAAGAAAGTCTAAATTTTAGTTGAAAACCTTGTACGTTAAGAAAAATGTTAAAGAAAATGGGGTTTACGTGAAAAAATCAATCACAACAAGAAGTATATTAATCCTCCTTGTTTACTACAACGTCATTTTGAATTGTGCGCCTTTCATAACATCCGCAGAATGTTCTAGAAGGATTTTTATCGCGTATTGAAGTTAAGTCAATTAATTGATTTCCCCTATCGATCGGGCTTTTTCCTGCACCCTGCTCGAGGCTAACGCAGTCCCGTGGTCCCTCTCCACCAATTGCAAAATTAGATAATTAATTTGGACATACGCCTTTCATCTTCTTGCTCTCAGACGCCATCTCGACAAGTGTTGTCGCTTGGCATGCTCTCAGTTGTTGTACCGCATCAGTCTCCGTTGTATACGGTTCTCAGTTGTCTTCATCATTCTGGCTGCTTATTGAAAGCAAGCCTCCACATTTGCAATTTGTTTGTGACTATTAATCAATTGTATTGCTCATGTGGTTGCAGTCATATTGTGCGTTATTCTCAATCAACTAAACGTTTATGTCTTGTGTCAATCTAATGATCTATGCGCCTTTGCTACTAACTATTGTGTCGTATATTTATACATGTCTCAAGCTTACGTACCCACATTCCAATCGAACCCTGTGTTACCTCACTTCGTCTGTACTAGTTTGGAGTTAAAGTGTTGTTTTTTTCGTACTAAACTGTGTAAGTACTGTACTGACTTAATTTTTGTGTTGTGTATCAAACTGTTATTCGTGCAATCAGTGCAGTCCATGCTACAACGTTTCATCTGTCGCCCGTCTTGTGAATGTGATATTTACGAACTTCTCTACCTGCGCTCCAAATGCCAGTTGTCGCTCTCCAAGTAAGTTCAACACTAATATACTTTAAACTTAGTAAAATTCATTCATCTTTTGTTATCCTATTGTGTTCCTAAACTTTGCCTTTATCCTAATTTAGAGCTATGCATGTCCAAAGTGTACATCGAAACCACATTGTGTTATTTAACGTCCCAGGCTGTATTAGATCCAGTCATTAAAACTAATGCCAACCCCCCCAATGAGTACGCCTTTACCCTACCATTTAATTAATTGCCATATTCAACATTCCTCATAAGGGATGCAATCTCAGTTGCCCTGGTAGTTACCAGCTTTAAAAGCCTATAGCAAACGTATTTACAAAGCGATTTGTACGATTCATATCAAATTACGTGCCTTGAATAGCTCTATTTTCATATCACACGCAATACAAATCCTATTGATAGCAAGGTTGAAACGATCGCTGTAAGTCACAGACTTACTTTTGAAGTCGTCCTATCTTCAAGACAATGTAACTTAGGGAATATTTCATCTGTAAGGTTGGTAAAACTACCTACTCAGTCATAGTGGTGCGTAGATGTTATGAAATCAAGGCTTTTTTCCTACACGCAACCGTTTGCATATTATGCAGAAATTGAGAGAGTAAGCATTCTCTATCTTCATCAAACCCTTCGACCTTTTTCATGGCCTATTACAAAACCTATACTTTTACCATTACATAATTTTGTAAATGTATTTGTAACTGTATATGTGTTCAATGTCAAAACTATTCACACATGTATGTGAAAAACAGGGTGGGGATGACAGGAATTTGACAATGCAACACTTTTCACACATTCTATTCCCACTTTGTGCGAAGCATTCTATGTAAGTGTTTCGCCCACTACAGTTAGCAAAAAACTGAACCTAATTTCATGTTTTTATAATAAAAATAGCTGTACATGTTCTATAAATTGCCTGTAATTTTTTCACAATTTTTATTCAATAAATAACTTGAATAAAAATATTTTTTCGTTGTAATCTTTCTATAAAACAATATGAAATTGAGGAAAAATTTAGCAAATTTCTAACTGTACTTATTAAGGCTAATCTTACTCAAAATAATATTGTAAAACATGGTTTTATTCACGAAAATGTCTTCTACAAATTATGTGGTGTACAATTTTATGATAAACTTAAATTTCAGCACGTTACAGCCAAAAATATAAAGTAACCTACAAATTTTTACACTCGCATGTTTTTCGCTGTAGCTAGTGAAAAACGGAACCGATTTTCACATTTTTATAATAACAATAGCTGTACAGGTTTTATAAAATGCCTGTAATTTTTTCATTATTTACTATCGGTAATGGCCTTAGATAAATGAATTTATTTGAGAGCGTGTTTTGCCATTGAACTTTCACTATACGACTAGAAACACGCAGTATCAGAAGAATTAATTGAAAGACAGCATGTGATTAACAAACGGTTCAATTGCATGGTGGTAAAATATAGTGTCTCACTGTTGAGGTTGGCAGCACTGTCAGATTTTCCCTTCCTCACAGCTGACGACAAACAACAAAATCTAAAAAGGGTCCATTGCAAATTATCCTCACCATCCTGAATTATAACTTTATTGTCAGCTTAAATCACCAAATTTAAAAGAATATCAAATTGAAATTTGATTTCTTAATCTACATCCATTTTCCATAAGCGGAAAGCTTCATCCATATATATGTTAAGAGTTGGTGATACAGGACACCCTTGTCTAACACTTTTGTTTGTATAAACCAGATAACTTATTCTTCATCCAAGTCCTGAACATATAACTGCCACGGTTTTTTCATTAACCCTTACGAAACGGACTGTTTCTCGTTAAACAGAAGAATTGCAAAAATCAAAAGGTGTTCTAAAAACAACTCTTTTATCTAACATCATTACTGATGAAAAATTCTAAAAAAATTACAGCTGATTCATATAATACGTACCCACCTTTTGAATATAATTACAAGAAAATCGCTTCATAATTCTTTGCGTTTAGGCGAGCGAAATTTTCAACCGCAAAAATTTTTGTGTTTGAGTAGATTTTTTATTATAACAGGCTTAAATTTCAGTTTAGCAAAAAATTTATAAAAAAAGCTTTGTAGACTGGAGTTGACTGAATAAATGTATATTTTTCATTTAGGTTTCCGTAAATATTTGATGGAGTTATAAAATTCTCAAAATTTGTCTAATTTTCCTATCCTATATAAACTATCGGTGAACCAATTGACACAAAATATTTTTTATACAAGCTATTTTCTGACAAAAATTCTAAATAATAAATAAAAGTTAGTACAGTGAAGAAGCATTTCTAACTGCTAAGTGATTCAAAGAAAACTGGGCCGAACGAAGTGAAAAATGTAGATAGCATACAGGCGACAGAAATCGAGAGTAATATTTACATTCTTTTACGGTGACATCACAGAGCCACTATCATACTCAGGGTAAAGCTTAAAGCAACCGTATGTAGGAAATTTTTTTTCTCTCCAACTATTTGTTTCAAACAATTCTGTAGGTTGGGTGAGAGGGAAGCTGTTACATTTTCCGTGCAACGCTACAAAGAGCTGTATTTTTGACTTAAGTGAGGTAAACTCGCAACCGAACAGTAAAATGAACTCGTCCACCCAAATCGAGGGCAAATTTCATCATTGAAAATACACAGCTTCAACACATACTAAAGATATTGAATGTACGTTGATTTGCACATGAGCTGCACGGACTTAAATCACAACATACTGATTCCCTAAACATCAATGCCACCAACACACTAAAGAGAGAATAAAAAATTTCCTTTTTATGATATTCTATTTCTGAAAACATTATTAGATTTGTTAAAGAATTTCCAACAAGAAAAGAACAATATTTACCGGTCTTCGATTTATACTGACCTTGCAGAAGCACGTTTTATCACCCCACCTACAATCCATTCAGCATCACTTAATATTAGATTAACAGTGTGAACCGGGTTAAAATATGAACACAAACTTTTCATACATAATACGAAAGATGAATACGTACCTCCTCTCCTTATTGTTAAAATAACATCAGACATGAACTGAGTCAAAGTGTGATTTGAAGGTGCTGGTTGTAACGCGGTGTATAGAGCACATTTGATTTTCGGATAGGCGTTGCTGAATGGTTCACCGCCATGCGGACGAGATTTCAATAAGGAACATCGGGAATATAGATCATACAAATGCGATAGAACACAACGTTCGACACTACAACAATCACCAGGATTCGAAACATGTTTAACTACTCTGCATAAACCATCGAATACTGCGATTGTTTGATCTGGAGATACTGTTAACAGAAACCAAATTAATTAAAATAATTACAACATGCTGGACAAGAACTTATTCTAAAAAAAAATTAGGAATACCTAGATTTCACAAATCAAAAAGGTCGCACAAGAATGGCATATACACCTTATATATTTACAACAACAATAACTAATAATGGGTTTGAAAGTTTGTCAACTATTTTTGTTGAATAGTGGTAGAATGTTCGCCAATTATGGTGGCCAAATTTTCACATAATATGCGATTTAACATACTTTTTGAAATTCCTACTATGTCTGCTAGCTCGCGCACTTTTAGTCGACCATTATCCAGTACCGCTTTATGGATTTTCTTCACCATTTCTGGAGTCGTCACCTCATTTGGTCAACCACTGCGATGGTCGTCTTGGCAGCTCGTATGGCCTCGTTTAAACTCTGCTACCCAATATTTTACTGTTGTAAAAGAAGGAGCAGACTCATCCAAGAGTAGAATCTAGTTCAACTTTTATATTGGTTGGGCTAAGGTCTTTCAAATGAAAGTATTGTATCACATAACGATGACCAATTTTTTCCATTTTCACTGAAAACATTCACTTTTGATGGCTGCCAAATAAATAATAAACAACATGGCGTATTCAAACTTGAAACATATGCTTTATAGATTGTGTACTTTCTAATACAATAATTTTTTTCAAACAACTACCGCCATCTCTAGGTCAGATCAGGCCAGGTACTTATGGGACCACCCTTGTAATAAGAATGTTACCTCATTATCATTATGAAGTCACGTTGTCAGATCACTAATCATGTCATTTTGGTGAATGCTCAACTTGATTCTGTTTGTACATTTCTTAAAATAAATTACACTACTAATGATAAAACACTAACTTACACAAAAGACAACAATGGTAACGCCGTAAAACACCAACAACATACAATACCAGGGAAGGCGTGTACGATCTTACCAGAGTCGAACCTTTTGCAACTAATTGACTTTCAACTTCCGGCACTTCTTTCAATATCTGAAAAATAATGAACGAGAAAACAAACAATAGTTACAATATTACTTTATAAAATAATCTCAACACGCTGAACCCTATGAATAAGTTCAGCTCATCCGCCATGAACGGCTCTAAAATCCTAACAACAAAAGGTTCTCATCTTCACATACTGTGTTCTTTTAAATACAATAGGATGGCTTGGTTGCTTCTAGGAATGTGTCAATTCCAAATGTCAATTCTCAACATGGCCGATGCTTGAAAAAAAATCTGTATCTAGAATCAACAGTAAAAAGTTGATGCTTCGATACCAATTTTCTAGTTTTTTAACACTAGCCGAAAAAGCCGTAATTTTTTAAGATAAAAGATATAATATATCAAAAGATAAAGATATAATATATATAATATATCGCACCCTTAAAGCAAGACTATCACAAGTCGAAAAACCTATATTTTGAGAAAACAGCAATCAAAGTTTTATCCAAAATTTTAAATGATTCTAACTTTTCCCTCAAGTAAGTTACAGATATGAAATTTGGGGACATTATTTCTTATACCCTAAGAATATAAGTGAACTAGTCAATTTTGCTTTTTTTACAGAAATTGTCATTAAAATTGCATATGTGTTAGTCTTGCATTGAAACAAAACAGTGAATTAACACATCGAACCCCTAATGCAAGACTATCCTAAGTCAAAAAACCTATATTTTGAGAAAACAACAATCAAATTTTATCTCAAATTTTAATTGATTCTAACTTTTCGCTCAAATAAGTTAAAGATATGAAATTTGGGGATATTATTTCTTTTACCGTAAGAATGTAAGTTAATTGGTCAATTTTCCTTTTTAAACAAAAATTGTCATTAAAATTGCATATGCGATAGTCTCGCATTGAAACAAAACAGTGAATCAATACATTTCATACATCATAAATAGGATTGTACAATGAAAATACAGTATAGGAATTTCTTCTCTCTTACTGCTCCTATTGACTGAGAATCTTATATCTTATTTTAAAGTTTACTTCGCCCTTTACGCTCAAAAAATGAAAAAAGAATTCAAATTAAAAAGTGAAAATTTTTGACCTGTTCTATTTTTTTCGTGTTTACAAATTAGCTTATCGTATTTGGTTGTACAGAACTACTGCTCGTATAAATATTTTATTACCTTTAGACTTCATATTTCGTACAGAAATTAAAACAAGATGTAAAATACATTTTGTTTCATACCCTATGGTAACGTTCCACTAGAAAATACTTTTTTACTAGGTACAGGCTATCTGGAAGTATTAGTTTCAAAATTAATATAGGAGTCCATCATGCCAGACCCGATCAAAGGCTTGAGCTACATAAAGAAACACGGCTGAACAGTATTGAGTGTTCAAGAGCTTAAGAGATTATATCAATAATGCGGTGACATCGCTGAAGTGTGGAATGAGATAAATGAAATCCGAACTGATGATCAGGATAGGCGTGGTAGAAGGAGTTTCTCAAGTAGTTTAGAGAGAATAGAGAGTAAGCTAATTGGTATGTAAGCAGTTAGTTGGTGAGGTAGCTTGTCCGGTTTTAAGGAATGAATTATGATAAGATGATAAGAGTACTTCCACTGAATAGAGAAGTGAGCGACTCGGAGTATGGAATTATAGATGTGAGTTAAGAGTACAATGGATTTTTCCTAGGAAGATGGCAAAAAAGTATTGAAGTAATAAGATCATGTCCCGGGTTTAACCTAATGGCAGATCGTGAACTGTTTGGAAGAGTTCCCCGGGGGAAACTGGCTTTGGAGGAAGGCTAAGTTGCAGAGGACCATTAAGGAAATTTTCTATATATGAATGATTTTCGTGTTGTAGGTTGTGCGGTTGGAATGTGTTATGCAAGTGCTGAGCAAGCATTTCTGCTTTCTCTTTATTGGTAGTCGCCCAAGAATCATCAGGAAAAAATATCAAAATGAAAATAAAATACAGAAGGCTGTTTATTATTTTCCAGTCACCCAGACATGATAAGTTTTGTCTACATCAATAATTTATTGTCTTCTGTGCTTCTATATGCTACAATTTCTTTATTATGTACGCTTATTACTGCATACAATAATGAGTTCATAGATTTACAGTACTATAAAATAATCAAAAATATTATAACAGAAAACAAAACAATTGATTATAGCCAACAAGAAGTAGGGCTGTTGGTTCGTCTGTTGGCGTTTAGGCTTGAAAAGAATATTGGATGTAAAATTTAGTTTGGTAATTATATCCTTAAGAGTTTTTCGGTTTGGTTGTGATTATTTCCCCATTGCTTTTATTAACTTTTATAAAGGGCTAATTAATTTTTATTTATATATCATGATTATCTCATCGGAATACCTGGTGTATTACAATAATTGTAGAATAATATTATTCTACTTATATTAATAATAATACTGCAGTAAATAAATAGTAGGTATAGTGAATAAACTACTTCTATTTATTCTAACACGTAAAAACAGGGCCTAAATCTTTCGTTTTTAGTATAGAGGGCATTGTGTTTGCCGAGTTGCGATTGTCTAAACGTTTAACTCGCTAACGTTGTTAAACGTGCTATGCTTAGCACGTTTAACAACGTGCTAAACGTTTCGAAGAATATTACTCAATGCTAGACTATCGTATCTCGACTTACGATAGTCTTGAATGACAGAAATGTTACCCGTCATGTGCAAGACTATACTAACTGAAGTTGTGTTAGTCTTGCATGTGATGAGAGAACATTTTTAGAAAAAAAATTACTATCACAATGTTCAAAATAAACAATTATAGTCTACTAGCGGGTCCCGCGTGGCTTCGCCCACGCAAACGTAAACAAAGAATCAGCTGTTTAAGTATACTCTCTGTATTTCTATGGGAAGATATTTTTGCGAATTCTACCATTTAAAATAAAAATTTTGCAAAATCCTTTCTTAACAACAGTTTAGAAAACTTAAAATGATCTATAAATCAGGACATCTCTTTTTATATAATAGATAGCGCCCCGTCGTGGCTTCGCCCATGCAATTTTAAGGCTATGATTCTGTATTTTAATTTGCTAATAACTGATTTATAATCTGCTAATAACCTATTTGCTAAGTCACAAATATATTTTTTTTGGAATTATGTATAAAGAACAATTCACACACATCAATCGCGTCACCATTCCGAAACGGAACCGGCACGGCCGCTCGAAGTCAAAAATGATGACAGTATTCACACATGTACGTCAGTTTTCCTTCCGTCAAACTCCATTCAGTCATTTTACAGAGACAAACACGTCCGTAAAAAACAAAATATCGTCGAGAAATAAATATCGTTTTGACGGTTCGGTGACAGCGACAAGACTGACGCACCGGATTCGGGACGGTGCCCGTGCTCAGTGTAGACAATGTCATTAATTTTTCAAGAAAGAATATTTTTCTGTGACTGAACTTCTCGGAATGACAGAACTGAGACGTGACGTGACGGATGTGTGTTGTTAATCGACCCTTATTGTGAAAAAATGAAAAAGAGAGAGATTAGCATATTTCCTGAATTTACATAAATAACTGTTGTTTTATTTAAACTTAAGTTAGATTTAAGAAAATAACTTTATCCTTTGCATTTTACTGAATTGGTTGAGACAAATTTTTTTTAAATTAAATTTTAATTGTTCGGTTGCAAAAATCATTTTTACAATGTCAGTCAAATACATTGTGTGACTTAAGCAATAACATTCGTATCTTGCATAATAAGTAATAATACTATAAAGCATAAAAAAACATAACACTTATTACGCTAATTACAACAATTCTGGAATTAATTCTGTCTAAAATGTAAATCCAGTGTTAGGTTAAAAGATTAAACACTATGTACAGTACAACATCCGGAGTGACAAAAGTAAAACATAGATTAAAATCAGTGTTGAAGTCAATTCAACTTCTGGGAAAATAGCTATAGTTTTGTAATTGATCTGCTGTTTACGTACGATAAGAACGTAATACTGGATGCTATGGAATATGCCTATGGAGGGGGTAAATGTGTGTTGGAGAACCAGCAGTAAGCGTAGCGCTTCGCGTTGATTCTTTATCCTTGCATCAGTGGGGGGGGGGAATTTTTGCTATTTCTGCCCTTTAAAATCAAAATTTTGAAAAATCCTTTCTTAGTGCGCGCTTACACAACATAAGAAAGCTAACATCCAAATTTCAAGTCTGTAGCGTCAGTAGTTTCGGCTGTGCGTTGATCTATAAATGAATCACCCTGGACATGGTTGTCCTTTTATATAATAGATTTAGAGTTATGATAGTCTGGCACTAGGAAGATAATGAGAAATAACAGCCAATTCATGAATAAACAGAAAAATAAAAAATTTTTGAGTTACAATAGTCTTGCATTAGGAGTGCGATATTTTGTATAATACATAATATAATATAATACATTTAAGTAATTTTGGCTTGGGGCAGTAAACAATTTTTTTAGTCATTCAATGCTTTTAAAAACATCAGTGGTCATCATCATCATCCATCATGGACTAGGCTTCTAGAGCTGTTCCGTTGTCCATCATTTCCTCGGCCTTTCAACGTCTCTTCTTCCATCCTGCCTCAATTTCCATACCTGCAGAGGAAGACGATCTGGAGACATACGGAGCCATCTCATCCTAAACTGCTTGATCACTTCGGCAAGTGGTTGGATATTAGACTGCCTCCGAATGACCTCATTCCTTATGTGATCCAGCCACGTATAACCCTGAGCACTGTGTAAAAATCTCATTTCTGCAGCTTGAATGCGCGAGTCATCGTTTTTTGTTTTTATCCATACCTCACTTCCATAAGTCAGTAAAGGAAAAGCCATCGTCTTGTAGAGTTTTATCTATATTTCCTTTCTCGCTTTACCCTTCAAAGCATGGTGGACAGTGCCACAAATCATGCTGAATTTAGTTATCTTATGAGGTATGTCACATTCTTGATGAAAGATACGTCACAACGAAGATATTTCAGGCTATTAACCTGCTCCATAATGGCGTTGTTGATTACTATTTTGGAATGTAAGGGCCATTTGCCCAGGAATGCCATCTCATGGCTGTTGCTGGATCTGCTATCGGGTGCCGCCCCTGGTGATGGGGTATGCTCGCCAGTCATGACTAGAAGGTACTGGGGAAGTAATATACCCAGGGTGGACAAAAACCAGCTGATGATAAATGGTCAATGGCTCTGAAGGTGAAGAAGGAAGTTCTTTCCCAACAGTGGCGGAGGCAAACGAACCTGGCAGGTGGGTCTCCGAATAAAACCCAGAGTGCGTCCAGATGCTCTAAAGTGGCAGCCCCACTACTGGTCTTACTTTACGCAGGGCTCGTAACTCGGCTGGAGGACATCTTAAATAACTGGCAACTGTTCGCAACAAGCCTCGGACAGGATTAATCATTGGTAATAACTTAATTATTACAGAATATACAGTAATTTTTTACACAGACTTAGAAAATGAGGCAGCCGAACCAATACAGAAAACTTTTGAACTAATAGGATGTTTTGAAATTTCCAGATTGCATTTTTTACAGTAAGAACTTAAGATATGGGCTCGGCGATGATATTTTCATTTTATACGCCTAAAAATTTATGAATAATAACCCCAAATTTTCAATAAAAATATCTGCTAAAAGGTGATGATTTCCAGATATTCCACAATGACATAATTTCATCGAAAACTAAGGAAACACATGTAATACTGCATCAATTATTCTTCTTGGAGACTATAAATTCATTAAGCAAAGCATCTATTTGGCAAATCTTTATTGAACCACGTTAAAAAAAAAACCATAAATTTCTGTTTTCTGGATTCATTGGGAATTTGAAAACGACGGATGACTGGAATCGGTCCAGTGGAAGCTGATAACAATCTCGACCAAGAAAACCCTTATCCTTAAAAATACACAAACTTTCTTACAACACATTGGATAAAAATGTTAAAACTGTAGTAAAAGATTTACGTATAAATAGCAAAACGTTAAAACTAGTCCAATGAACTACAAAATACTTTGTTCAAACAATTTAGTATAAGAATCTGTAACGTACATGGACAAACTTACCTGAATACAAACATCAATAAGACCATCGATATTCAACGCCAACTCCATTAAATCAAATAAAAATGCAACATGTTCCTGAACTGGCAAATAATTAGATGTGCCTAAACAAAAGAACAAGATTATTTTAACAACAAATAATACAGAAAAATGAAATATGTTAAAACACAGGAAACTATGAGATAAGGTCAAAAAATACAGAAATATTCGCATACAGTCAAGCATTTGTTTGCTGGAAGGGAAATTTTTGTTTGGGAGGTTCATATCACTACTAGGGAAGGTGCTGCACCATTCAGCAGGCAGCTGGAATAGGTTTCCTGCAAACAATGTATGATATTTTAGACATAGTTTTTCCTTCGTCGAATTGTGAAATGTCATCAAAGCAGCATGCTAATATCAAATTTTGTGTGTTACTGGAAATATCACCCTCAGAGACTCTTGAGATCCTGATGAAAGCATACGGAAATGATACAATGAAGAAAACAGCAGTTTACGAGTGGCACAAGTGTTTTCATGATGGTCGCACAATTGAAGATGACATTCCGACTGAGTGGCCTTCCATTTTCACCACAGATGAGAATACTGGATGAGTTCTACAATTTGTGCGTGCAGAAAGGCGAACAACCATCAATACTATTGCCTCCAAACTTGGTATTTCACATGAGAGTGTTCACAGCATTCTTTATCATGATTTAGACATGCATCATGTTTGAAAAATGGACAGGGAATGTTTGGTTTTTGTTGCATGACAATGCCCTGTCACATCGATTCCTAATGGTGAAAAAATACCTTGCAAAGAACAATGTCACCACTCTGGAACACCTTCCATATTCTCCCGTTTTTGCACCACCAGATTTTAACCTGTTTCCACAGCTAAAAATTATATTAAAGGGACATCATTTTGCTGATTTGTCAGAGGCGATGGAAAATGCGACACATTTAAGTTGAAACAAAAAATTTTGAATCTTAACTTACCAGTGGCGAATGCATTGATCATCTCAAGAACTGTAACACTGCACTGATATGTAACCACATGTTGGTCGAAATATGACAGACTTTGAACTCGAGAAGTAGTTGCTTCAAAATTAAATTCATTACGAGAATGTTTCTTTACTTTCCCACCTGTAAAAATAATAAAAAAAACATTTTTTTTAAACATCACTCATTGAGCTCATCAATTAACTTTAATAATTATTTTTTGTTTCTTTCACAGAAGAACCCATGTCGAAATGAAAAGAGGAGAGTAAAGTATCAGAAACTGAACTGGCTGTTGGGAAGATTTTAATTTTCTGTGTAAAAACAAACTTCTGCTTTTTAAATATATATAAAACCAGTCTGAATGTATGATCTCACCAGTGGCATTAGAATTGTCAGCACTCCTGATGGCCCTAGGACCTGCCGCGGGGAGTGCTAGTGACGCGCAGCAAGCAGTGCCTCCACTACACTATCCAATTCATTAACTCGCGAGACGGTATTTAAGCAGCCACACTGGACTGCGAGTCACACTCAACATCCAGCTCCAGAATGGAAATGAAGCAAGAAGAAAATGACAAGCACAATGGAGACCAGATGCAGCCATCCCTGGTCCTCAATACCAGTGGTGGATGCTACATTCCCGCGCTGGTCAGCCTTCACTGATCCGGCAGCCAAAGGAAACCCGTGCATGCCTGATGACACCATGGTGAAGTTGGGGATCAGTGCAAAATCGGAGAGAAATGCCTCGGCTGCGCTATCAGCAAGCAGCCTACGCTGACTCAACACTACAGGGCTCTGGGGGCCACCACTGTCATGCTGTAGTGGGAACTCAATTAATGCTGAGGGAGAGCTAGATTCGAATTCGGCAGCCAAGCCATCACTCTCCCGGCATCACAATCAACACACCGGCTTGCTGCTTTCAAACGTCTTCCATCAAGCTGACGTATCCACCTATAACAGCCCTTTTCAAGGCCAACAAATTTGCAACAAAAGTTTACCCATGTTTCATCGGCCCTGGTCAGCAACTTCAGAGATGTACCAAAACAATGTAGTGCTTATCTGACAGCTAGTTATTTGCACAAACCGTGAGGGATATCTTGTTTACCTGACTAGAGTTCTATTCTAAAGTGTTGCTATCATTTTAATATTATTATTGTCAAATTACTAACAGAAGTGACATCATTTCGATAATATTACTTATTACATTTTCTTCCCCTTTATGAACATAAGACTATTGACAAACACAACAAAAATAATCATGAAACATGAAAATCTGTTGAAATTAATAGAGAAAATATTTTAAAAACAACAATATTCACTTATTTTAAGACTAATAACCAATGATATTGATCTTTTACCTTCAGCGACATCAATTGAAAATTTTTTACTGAACAATTTACAAATATCTTTACTGATTCTTTTAACAACATGCCTTGCTTCATCTCTCACTCTACCGACGCCATAAAGCAAAACATGACGTTGATTACAATCATGGCTATTTCCTTCATCCTGTAACAGAAAAATGAAAGAACGTTACAACAAACCTAACTAACGTTTCTAAATAAATACATGAAAAATAGGAATTGAAGAAAATGTGTCTGATAGGGACATTTGTTAATTCACCTGAACTCCATAAAAGCTCAATAACATCAGTGTTTTCAAATAACTGGAATCTCTGAATTTTATAGAGCCGTAATATACAGTAAAAGTCAAAAAGAGTTGAATTTTCATTGATTGTCATACGTGTTGTTTGTTTAGGTCATCAGGCGAAAGGCTGATTTGAACTTCAACAGGCTTTACTAAAGTAAAGCAAAGAGTAACATGGTTTACCATTGCCTTCCTGAATGAGTGTAAATGTATGCACATCAGCATGTCACGCCCTCTGAAAATCACCTACTTTCCACTTTCAAAATGACACCTTCACTTCATTCAACACAGGGTCTGGCTGCTTAATGAAATTCATTACTCTCAAAGGAGATAACTCTGACCAGTGTCTTTTACACCTCTACCCCTTCTGTTCTTAAAAGCTTCAGTCATATAATTGCCTGACTATGTGATAAGAAACAGAATTATTTTTTAAACCCATTCAGTGCCAAAACAATTTTTAAAAGTTTGATCTAAAGAGCCATTTAATTTGATTAAGGGTGCACAAAAAGTGCCAGCCCTTATTTCGAAAACTTGCAGGCGTAAGGCTGCCATTGCGGACCAAAAATTCAATGTTACAGAAAAATAAAATGTCCCGTTAAAAATTAATTTTTATTATATTCATACAAGAAAGAAATTGTTTCAACACCAAGGATATTCAAAATAAGATTTTTTTAGTTTATTTAAAGTCGTATCGACAGCTTGGTTATTAGCAACTACTGTGGGGTTTGGTACCTAAACAGTGGTTTTAACGTGTTAAAATTTCCAAACCCTAGTCGGGAATCGAATCTGGGACCTTTCGCTTTGTAGGCTAGCGCGCTAGTCACTATGCCATGGAAGCAGTTTCAAAATACATTATTCCATTAATGTTTGTTTAAAAGTTTTTTTTGGAAATGTTCGGTTACCCGGATGTTGGCACTTTATGCATAACTTATAGACGTCCTGTAAACCGGATTTTATAACTACGTAAAATATATCAACGTCCTCTTTTCCGGATGTTAGTACTGAAAGGGTTAATAAAGAGAAAATTTTATGCACTAATGGCTTCAGATGTTTTTAAGAATATTTCAAAACAATGTTGGAGATGTTTTAAACAGTCCATAAAATGTTTCCAATTTTATTTTATTTAAGGGGTTAGTCAACCCAGAAAATGAAAATGAAAACTTCTGGCTATAATTTAACATTATTTATTTTAAATGAAAGAGTAATTTACTAGTAATGATCTACCATTTGAACCAAGTCAAAAAATTAATTACAGCCCCTAATATAAGTGTGAGGTTGGAAAAGCGGTTATTTTACGGGGAATCAAATATCTCAGAAACCAAGAAAGATACCAACATGATCAACATGATTCTTATGCTACAAAATACAGAAAATTTCTGTCTATTATTTGTTGAATGCACTTGTATGTATTTTTTCTTACAAGAAATTTATTGAAGAAAAACCATATTTTTTAAAACATTTATTTTATGTATTCACAAATTATTTTTTAACTAAATTTTTATTAAGGGTTTTGTAATAATCATTCCACAGCTAATAGAGCAAGAAATTATGAACAATTGAAAAAAAACATCATCCAAATACCTCCAATACAAACCAAAATATTTAATTCCCAGAATGTACAAGAATGTCCAATCATGCAAAAACCACATTTCCGGAAAACTTAAAGTTGAAGGAATAATTTCACTCACCTTGCTAGTGAGCTTTATTTTAAACAGATGTTTTTATAACTTTTTATCAACGTACAAACCAAGTAAACAATTGTTGTGATTCAGAAAATTTAAACTTCAAAAAAAATGCAAAAAAAAACAATGGAAATTTAAAAAAAATCATCGTCTTGAGTTGACTTAACTTCAATTCAACGATAACTAATCAATTTTTTTTTACCTGAGGCAGTGGAAAATGTGTTGTATACAAAAGATGCCTTGAAGGTCGACTCCCTCTGTCTGTGATGCCACTTACAGGACCTACTCTATCAGTATCGCCAGTGCCACTATCCAATGCAGTTGATGTATTACCACTCATACCACCAGACACTAAAGATCCTGGCTCATCCTTTGGAGAATCAGGAGCATCCTGTATTGATCATAAATTAAAACATTAGTTGATGAATTTAAATAAAAAGTCAAGTAACAAGTACATGCACTAGGATATCTTCTAATATACTTACGGTTAAAATGGTTTTCTGTTTAATAAGTGGTTTTTATAAAGTCCTTAGAGTAATCGTAAAAAAACTTATGTAGATATACCTTATTGATAAGTATTGAATCCCATGTTACTCTTGCTAACCTGGAAGCCAGAAATCAGGCATGTGTCATCAAGTGGATAGAGAATTTCCTCCTCTTTCATTTGATGTATTTTGCATATTTGTACGATGAAAACTGACGACATGGTGTTATGAGAAAGAAAGATTTTTTTTGACGAGCCAGTACAAAAATTTGAGCGTTTTTGTCCATAACTTTTCAACAAAAAAAAGGTATTTGTTTGAAAATGACATCTTCTGTTAGCTTTAAATGTTACGGTCGAAATCAATTAGAAGTGCCGGCGACAAAATTTTATGACTCTAAAACCGAACAAAGAAGGTTAACACTACCCATCTCGCCTATCCCGGTTAAACCTTACAATTAGCGTCAAAATAATCGATAATATATTTTGATTTATGCTATCATGTTTAGAAAAGGATAATACACAAAAAAAAAGTGCAGAAAAGAGATTTTCATAGAAGAAGAATAAATAAAAATTGAATATTTGCAATATTTAAACGCTATTATTTTTATAACGAATTGCTTTATTTATGTATATAGCTAAACATATTTTTTGTATTTTTTAGTAATTAGTGACACTTTTTCATACGTAAATTGATATTTCTAAGAGAAAATAATTTTTTTTAATTTTTCCAATTTTTATTCTGGTTGTAAATGAAAACAAAAAAAATTGATTCAAACGTGGCTCTAATAACAAATTCTTTATAAATAAATGGTAATTTTTTTAAATTTTTAGGAATAAAACTGAATGAAATAGAAAGAGTTCTTATTAGGCGTAAAATGACAGTCCGCGTGATCATTAAAATCGCAGTTTTCGTCGGGTTAACAGCTAAGTTTCTGGTTAGTAAATAAAAATTATACCGAATAATAATGTACAGTCCATTTGAAATAGCATGATAGTATTACTTAAATGAAATAAAGAACAGAGGGAATTTTATAATGTGCTCATGCGTCAGTGCTACCAATTAAAGAGATTTTTTGGTGTTAATTTTCCCTGTTAGTGAACAAAAGCATTTTAGAAGAAAAATTAATAATAGGGAAGAAAAAAATAATGATTTTTTCAATTACACACCAAAAATAGAAATAAAATTTATTAATATTATTTTATTATATTATTATTTATTAAAAATGAATTATTAAATATTAATGTGTTAATTAATCACATCTTGTAAATATTAATGTATTAATTAATCACATATTGTGTATAGAATGCATGGGTCACTGAATGCAACAATAACAAATGCCAGTCAAATAATTACACCGAAAATTCCATATGATTTTCAAAATTACAAAACAAAGATTTGTATTATACAGTCAATCCGGATATAATTGGGGCACATCGGGACCGGAGCATTTTGGCCCAATTAAACGGCTGGCCCTAATAAACGAATTCGTAAACTGTGGCGTATACGATACACTGTATTTTATTAAAATTATCACATACATACATTTTACATGAAAGTTCTATCCATATACACACGAAAAAAATTAAAGGGTATTAGAACAATGATTAACTTTTTAGCAAAATGTTTTGCCTTGGTTTTAAGCATTGGACCATTGACACTAACACCTTGCGAAGTTACAATGGCGAACCACTACTTCAACGTTTCTCAACAAATGGATCCTTTTTCATGTTTTCTTTTCCGAGATGTTCCTTGATCTTTTAATGCCCACACTTGGCGTATTTTATTTTCTTTGAGCACAATACAAACTATCATCATTTTCGGTACACGGGTTAGTTCCGATAGTTTACGTTGGCTTAAGTTAGGTGGATACATTTTTATTTTGTCGGGACGCTTTATTCGTTCACACAGTCATATCGTTACATGGCATTTAACTCACAAAGACGTTGATAGTAGGTACTGTACTGTAATCCTACCCATAAAAATGTCATCAAAATCTGTGAAACGAATGGAATTAAAAAAAATAAAAAGTATGCTTGCAGATAACAAAACAAACAGACTCGAAAAACAGTGTGTTACAGTACACTCATGAAATCACAAAAACTGATAAGAAGCATGGAATTACGAACGTTCTATGTATGTATGCCAAGTGACAACTAAGCATACGTTGCAAGGAGGCATACAGCTTGTAAGATTGGGCATAACTAGTGGATATGACTCGCTGAAATTTGTGGAATGACGATTATGTAGTCTACACACTGTATTGTAAATAACATCTCTGTTATGACTGATGTGTGATTACTATTGTTTATCTGTCAAAATTTTTACTACCTCTATTCTGCCAATTATCTTATCTTGCCACTTAGAACCACGTGTTGTTCGTCGCTGGCCTGTAATGGTTTTAATAAAACATATATTGTACATATATCAGATTGGCCCCAATTAGCGGCATTATGGACCGAATAAACAGAGTACCTATTAATGTAAAATCCCGTTTTGTTTTTGTTCATTAAAGAACTGTCCCAAAAAACCGGCTGCCCCAATTAAACAGTGGACCAATTATCCGGAATTGACTGTACTATCAATCTTACCATCGAATTCTGTTGCTCTTCTTTGATATGCTGTAGTAATTTTTCCAAATCATCATCAATTTTACTTTCATCATAATCAGTCGTTCGACTATGTTCCTGAAACAGGTTTACAAATTAAATTAATTATCTGATACATATAAAAGTTTCTTTAATTATTTAACAACATGACACAGAGGTTGCGCTTCCATGAAATGAAGGAAGATAGATAAAGTCATCGTAGGTTCAACTTCTAACCAGGGACTGGAAAATTTACAAGTAACTGATAATATAACTTTTAACCCTTCTATACCACTCCACATTTGGTGCTACTGCTAAACTGTAAATGTCAAAACATTCCCGAATAAATCCATTTAGCTAAGTTCATTAATGATAAAAAATTATGAAAAAATTACAGCTACTTTTTATAATGAATATAAAAAATTGAAAATCTGATACGCTTTATGGTCACTAGAGCTTGCGAAATATTCGCATGCATGAAAATTGGTAGGTTACTTACTATTTCATATTTATATGGGTGTAACGTGGTAAAATTTCAAGTTATCATAAAATTGTACATAACATGTTTTGGAGAAGAGAGTTTCGTAATTAAAACCGTGTTTTTAATTTGTATTTTGGGTAACATTTGGCTGAGTAATTGCAGTTTGAAATTTACAATAATTTTTAAAAAATCAAAAAAATCTGAAAAATTGGTAAAGGCCAGTAAAGGAATTATTTAGGTTGGCAACTTCCCCGCCGCCGTATCACTCTGTTATTGAATAAAGGCATGACCTTGCTTCAGGAAATAATTTACGATACAGTATTCAGATGAACTTATGTCCCCTAGCCGTGGGAGTGAGAGAATGCATAACGCTCTCACTCGCACAAGCCATACGCGCCGCGCCGTTCCAAAAACATTGTTTTTAATTTTACTCATTGTTGTGAGCAAGCGTTTATGCATGTAGTAAACTAACAAGCAAGATAACGACTGTAGTATGTTTTCAGATTTGTATTACAATGGTAAAGACCTTTGAGCGCATGCGTAGTTATGCCACATATCTCCCTCTCACTTGCTCAGGTATGGGACATTAGTTTGTCTGATACCTATACAAATACACCAGTAACAGGATATAGTGTAGAAAGGAGGGGGAGATAAGGTTCTGTGTAACAGCAAAGAAAGAAAAAATTTACGCTCTCATAAACATCTGCATATCTCAGCGAAGTGACTGCATAAAAATTCTATCTCTCTTCAGTCAATAATACACAACACTACAATAAGCCTACAGAAGTACCAACCCTAAAGATGAAATATTCCCAAAGTTACACTATCTGAAAGATTGGTAAACCAAAAACTTATGTTCAATAACTTCACCCACCTCATAGCAACCACTATCAATGGTAAATACATGGTGTTTTATATCAAATTTCACTACGTTTAAGTGTGCGTATTTATCACACGCCCTAATAGCTTTATAAATACAACCGCTACAACCACTCGAAGCATGTAACTACCCAGACCTCGAATAAGCGGTTCCCGATGCAAAAGGGTTAATTTAAAAAGCAATTTAAATTGGTACAAGCCTGCAAGTAGAGACAAAATGAAACTGTTCAATTTCTATATTCGACACTTGTTTTTGTTTCACACTTGGTTAAGCAGAACTTGACATTTTCTTTCAAACTGCTTCAAATTCTATTGATGCATTGAAATAATACGAGGCGTGTTTTTTTAACTACATACTGTAACTAATGTGTTTTAAAATATGACTGCTTCAGCGCTGCAGTTGCTGTTTTGCGCTTGCGTTATAGTCTAGATCAATGGTTTGCAACTGGGATGTCGCAAGCAAGATCTAAGGGTGCCGCGGTATTCCCAGACTACACAACAATTTTAATAGAGCAGCTATTAAAAAAGAGTCCATAAGCAGTTAAAACATGTAAGGTAAGAATTAATGGTAAGAAAAAGTACAAAAGTGGATGCAAAGTTGAACTGAACTCTTGAATACTGCACGCATATGCAGGCTGTATGGGTGCAAGAAGCAGGCAATGCGATGAGGCAGCAGCTTCGAAGCTGTGTAAACTAAAAATTATTTAAACATTTACTGAAACTTTTTAAACTTAAACTCTTTTGTTAAACATACTTGTTAAGACATGTTGATAATAAATAAGCTTTTTCCAGATGAAAATTGGATACTTTCTGATTATACCTTGTATTTCCATGCAAAACACCAAGCCTATAGATACTAGGACTCAAAGTTTAAAGTTTTAAAACTCAATTTGGCTGTGATCTAAGATGGCCGACAAAACAGGTTAAAAATTAACTAAGTGTATAGTTTCTTTGATACAACAACCAAAAATTATTAACGGTAACCTAATGACATTCAGTTTTCTAAAATTCAGCTATTTTCACATTTTATGGACACCTGGTTTATCAGGGTGATTCCAACACATCTGCTATTTTGCTAAATACATCGGTAAACTCAGAATCTTGGATAATCAAATCACTATTATAAATAATAGATATAAATGAACTGTTACAAACAATTTAACGATTTTTACTCACCATGAACAAATGTGAAGCAGAAAAGTAATTTAAATTGCTCTGTAACTAACAATTTAAATAACTAAATTCATAAATATATTTTTTGTTTTTTAATCAATTAAAAAAAAAATCAATTAATTTATTCCTATAGTTCAAATAAAAAAAATGAATACAATAAGTTTTATTTTATAAAACTGATTTTAATGAAATTAAGACTGAAGGATATATTATGTGGTGTCTCAACAAAATCTGAATACCTACTTAAAATTTTCCAAAGGACGTACATTCTGAAATTCATTGATTACATAGGTCAACAAGGAAAAAGTTGTTTGAAACTAATGACTGACTCTTATAGATTTTTGTGTGCTGGTTTCACAAAATACAGTCAGAAAAAATCCATCACGTACGATTTTTTCACAATATCAATTTGCTATAATATTGTCAAAATTGATAAATAAATATATTTTATTTCTGAATCATGGAATAAAAAAATGTAGTCTGAATTAATTTTGTTGATATTTTATCATTAATTAGTTTATTAGTTCGGTTATACAGAAAACGTCTTGACTCCATACTTTTCTGATGACCACGCAGGGTATTATTAGAACTTGGGACCAAAAATGTAATACGAAAAAATTTGGTTGATCCACTAAAAATACTCCTACATCCATTAAACATTAAACTCTGATTAGAAACAATTCGTAAAAGCTTTATCAAACAAAGTAGATTGTTAAGCCAAAAGTTTCCACAACTGTCAGAGGCCAAAGTGAAAGAAGGCGTTTTCACTAGTCCACACATTCGTAAACTTTTGAAAGATAAAGCCTTTCAAACCAAAATGGAAGACATTGAAATCATTTGAAGAACTCTTAAAGAAATTTTTTGGAAACAATAAGGACCCAAATTTTAAGTACGTAGTGGAAAACATGCTAAAGAAATTCCAAGACTTGGGTTATTCAATGAGCTTGAAGGTGCAGTTTCTGAATTCTTATATTGATTACTTCCCTGAAATCTTGGTGAAGTACGTGAAAAATAGGGTGAAAGATTTCATCAAGGTATAAAGGAAATGGAACATTGATATCAGGGAAGGTGGAATTTGAACATGATTGGAGATTAATGGTGCATCCGTAGAGACAAGCTAATTACAAAAGAAAATTTAGCCTGAGAAGCATTGAAAGGAAAAGAAAAAGGCAGTACAAGTCTTCATAGAGGTACAATATACCACAATTCTTTCTTTAAATCCCAATATGTTTTATAAATAAAATTTTTCCATGAGAACTATAAATAGGCCTGTATATACAAACAACAATCTCTATTTTCAGTGTTGTGAAAAATCCTTACGTGTTAGGAAAAAACGGTGGCCATATTTGAAATCAGCGCACAAAATAACACTGAAATCAGTTAACAGATTACAAGCAACTTTCAATTTCCTTAATTTTGTTGACCTGTGTTACAGTAGACTCTCGTTACTTCGGACCTGATGACATCAGACCTGGTCCAGATTAAATGGAGAATACGTTTGGTTACATAGCAATATTCAAAATTTTGAGCTTTCTTCTACATATTAAACCACAGTAAATAAATATATAATTAAGGTGAAACTTAAATTTCATACGTAGTTCTACAGAGAGTTTCTGCACTTACTTTAAACTTTATCGAAAATTTATCAGTGATTACAGCAATGCATCATTATATTAATCTACGCATCATCGAATATTGGCCACACTAACCGATAAGTCATTGTATTTGATGTCACTGCAGTTATGCAATAACTACTGTACCTTCAAATTCAATGAAGACATGATCCTATCTTAAACCTTTCATACGAACTAATAATGATGATCATACGAACAAGGTGTGGCTATTAAATAACGAGACTGATGTTGTAAAAAGTTTTATTTTTATATTTTACAAAATCACTTATTGTCACCTTCAATATACACTCATTATCTATCCTTACAATGCTCCATACGAATTTCCAATAGTTGGAAACAGTGCTGGAAGTCATCTTCTATCAGCTCCTTTAAGACACGTGCGCTTTCTCTTTTACAGCTTTCACAGACTCAAATCTTGTTCCTTTTAATGCTAATTTCACCTTAGGGAACAGGTAGAAGTTACATGGAGCAAGATCTGGTGAATAAGGTGGATGTTCTAACACTGAGATGCTGTAGTTGGGTAGGAACCTCTTGACAGATAACGCGGAATGAGCAGGCGCATTGTCTTGGTGAAGAACCCGTGATTTGTCCTTCCACATTTCGAGGTGTTTTTTCCATACTCTTTGACGTAGTTTAGAAAGTACCTCAAGGTAGTAATATTGATTAATTCTTTGACCTTAAGGAACCCAGTGAAAGTACACAATCAGATGGATATAAAAAAAACAATCATCATTGCTTTAAATTTTGACTTGCTCATTCGAGCTTTTATGGCTCTTGGTGAAGTTCAACTCTTCAAGTGCATGGATTGGCGCTTCGTTTCCGGATCATAAGTAAAAAACCACGTTTTATCACATAGTTTCCAAAAAATTTGGGTCATTTTCAATCGCGTACACTGTCCGTACAAACATTTTTGTGAGCTTCATTTCAAACATTTTTGAGCGGCATGTGTCCTGAAGGAGCTGGCAGAAAATGACTTCTAGCACTGTTTCCAACAATGGAAAAATTGCATGGAGCGTTGTAGGGATAGAGAAGGAGTGTATATTGAAGGTGACAATAAGTGATTATGTATAAAACAAAAATAAATTTTTTTACATCAGTCTCGTTATTTAATAGCCATATCTCGTATACTGATTGCAAAAACGGGTCAAAAATATAGAACTTAACACCTTGTAACCGGCGAATATTGCCTACAAAATAATTTACCGAAGATGTCCACCAAGCCTAACACGATAGACTTTCAATGTTTCTTGTGCATGTTAAGAAAAACCACTTGCCTTCAATAATTTGCCTTTCATGTGTGAATGAAAAACTATTTTTTTGGTCATCAGTCTCTCGACTGGTTTGATGCAGTTTTCCAAGCTGTTCTAACTGGCGCAATTCGTTTCATATCTATATACCTCTAACACCCTACATCTTTTGTAAACTGCTTTAAATATTCTAACCTTGTCACACCCTACAATTTACTCCCTCAATATTATCCTCTGTTATTGATAGAACAATACCTGGATGTCTTAAGATATGCCCCACTAGCCTATCCCTTCTTTTGGTAAGATGCTTCCATATACTTCTTTTTTCATCCACTCACTTAAGAACAGCTGAATTACTTATTTTTTCCACTCACCTAATCTTTAATATTTTCCTATAACAAATTTCAAAAGCTTCTATCCTCTTCCTTTCTACAGCCCCCATTGACCCACATTTCACTCCCATATAATGCTGCACCCCAAACATAGTGTTTTAAGAAGTTTTCCTAATCTGAAAGTCAATGTTTGTAGTTGGTCGGCTGTTTTTCATTTCAAAGGCTTTTCTAGCTTGAGCAATTCTACCTTTTGATATCACTTGTGCTTCTACCATCCTTTGTTATTTTACTCCCTAGATAGCAGAATTCCCCAACTTCCTGTGTTTTTGTTGCCTACTTTTGAATTTCCCATCTCTTTTAAACCACTCTTGCTGCTGCTCAACACTTTCATTTAGTTCTTATTAATTTTCATGAAGTAATCCTTTCTCATGATCTCATCCATCATTTTTATCTATTATTTTAATAAATCGTAGTAACATTTTGTTTATATATGGTTTTTATAAGTAATTTTTGCCTTTAATTTGCTAATATTATATTGTACTTAAATAGTAATAACTTTTAAAACATTTATGAATAAATTTAAACTAAAAATGTGTTCAGTCAATTTTACTTGAAATACTTAATAGATAACTTCATTAAAATATCTTTGTAAATAGTTAAACAATGCTTAATAGATAACTTCATTAAATTTTATTAAACATCCTATGTAGGATTTTTAAACAGCCGTATTATTTAAAATTGAAATATATATTTTCTAACCACCAGAATACGGTAACATAAAACACTTACCAATGTTTAAACATTGGTATGTGTTTTATGTTACCGTATTCTAGTTTTATGTTACGTAATGTTTAAACATTGGTATGTGTTTTATGTTACCGTATTCTGGTGGTTAGAAAATATATATTTCAACTTCATTAAAATATCTTTGTAAATAGTTAAACAATGCTTTACTTTATACTTGTTTAAAAAGTTACAAGTTTATTACGTTACATGTTTATTTATTTATTACAAGTTTAAAAAATAAAATAATTTGATTTTTTTACCAATCTGTGTAGTCTGTTTAAAGAGCATTATGTCGTAACACTCACACTATTGGAGCAACAAATTATAGTTTCACAACTAAAAGGTTAATAATAAAAATGTGTTTTTGGATTACCTGCACTTCCATTTTTGTCGACTTCATATCGAATAAGTTTGAATCATCATCAAGGTGTACAGAACTGCTATTCTGAGGTGCCGGTGTATCAACTGGTTTATTACTTCCCGGATGAGGAGTGCTGGCACCACCAGTACCTGAACCACAAACAAAACCTAGGTGTAAAATACTCAAGACGATTTTCTCTTACCAATGTAAACAATGAAAAATATAACCTATGTCTAATAATAGAATGTAAATACTCGGTTGGTCTCCGACATCACAATTTTATGACAAGGTTGTTAACACTTTGAGTGCTTATCACGTCATTTGATGGAATGATGAAACGTTTACAGGTTGCGGATCAAGTCATTTGACGGAGTCTGCTCGTTTATTCTGAAGTTATTATCATTTTAGTACATAAATAAACCACTAAAGCGCTAGTACATTAGTGTTCTATTCAATATAATGAAAAGTAAAGGTTGAGGTTACATGTGTTTTGGGTTGCTTATCAAAACGGATTCAAGAATGTTGTCAGATGATGCAATTAATGTTTTGTTTATGAAGTATGATGATATACAAAAGTTTATAATAGCCATAAATAAATTATATGGACAATATATAAGAATCTAGTGAAAAATTCTTGTATTTCTCATAAATGTGCTATGAAAAGGTTATAGTATTTTTTTCTTCAATAAAATAATCTAACAACTTATAATAAATATACTGTTACAACTAGTTAGAGTAAAGTAAAGTTGTAAACTTTAATTTAATTAATTCACATATATTTATTTAACAAAATTATTTGACAAGAAAAAACTAAACCTTTACAAATGACAACAATGAATATAATGAGTTTATGAAAATAAGTTATTAAACATTTAAAACAATGCAATTCACGCAATTTATTAACAATAAAATAAAATAAACAATATCCCTTACCAAATTAAACATTAAATACAATGTCTGTTGACAAAATAACAAAACTTCACCGTAACGAAGAATCCCGTACAATTTAGACCACTAACACGTCAGCCATTCAAACCACGGCCGCCCCAACAATAGAATCCTTCGTTTTTACATTTAATCAGTCAGCTGTTTATGACCAGCTGATTTTATTTTCGCCACTTCATTATAACAATACTATTGAAAACTACAAGATTTGATGTTTCAAGCATGTAAAAATCATCTTAAAAGTCCCTGTAGTTTTGTTTTTATACCTTTTCAAATGTAAACAAAAATGGCCAGCATTCTATAAACAGCCACATTTTTAACCACAGCACTCTTAAGTGTTAAAAACCAAATTTTAACCACAAGTGTTTCAACAATGGTGCAACCAATATTAAAGCAATAAGTCTTGTATGAAAATGTAAAAGAAGAATTTCCCAAACATATTTTGGAATAAAATTTTCTATAGTCTTACCGATTTACTATCTGGAAAACCCCCGAAGATTTTACCTGAAAATTTCTTTTTGAAAAAAAGCAAAACAAAAATGATTGCATACGTACCGTTAGGATTGGTGACTGTGATCAAATCACCTCGGGAAATTAATGTACACATATAAGCATCATGCGAGAATACATCATGTCTTACCAATTCGGCAAACAGGTGTACCAAATTAGTGAACATTGTTCGATTTGTCGTACTAGGATTTTCCTCTGAAACATTTTTTATAGAAAACAAACACGTAAAAATTCTATTTAAAAAAATAAAATAAAATAAATTATGTTATTTGTATGAAAGTAGACCAAAAAATTATGAATAGAGATACTAGTACATTTCTATAACAACTTTTGAGCTTTCCATTGGTTCTCACTAATAACCCTACACTATTCTTCAGGGCTGATGAGCTCTGAATGTACACATTGCCCCCTACTTACTTCATAGTTAGCCAATGACTTGCCAGTATCATTGCCAATACTTGCTCTCCTTATTCTGTTATATATTTCGTCAGCCATTTTTTTGGTCATTCAATAACAATTATAACCTATAAACATACAACCAGCTTTCTTTTTTTTTTTAACGTCCGACTGTTCTGCAATTACTGCTAATGCAGACGGTGAAGGATGAAATGATTTTTTTGTTAGGTATGAAAATATGCCGTGCCTGAATCGGATTCGAACCCAAGACCGCATGATGAGAGGCAAGCACGTTACAACCAGCTGATTATATTATAAAGTATTGCATGTTAACGCGCTCTATAATACATGTGTTCAGAGCGATATGCAAGACACAAGTGAACTACTGCGGCTTTTTTACGCAAGTCCAGGTAATGTTTGTCGGGCTGACACATTTGTACAATCTGACAACACTGGCAAATGTTCTGATTGGTCTAAACGCGTGGAACAGGAGAGCTCTTCAACCATGAAAAGTATTGTAAGAACAAATAGTGGACGGAATATGCGTAAATTACACTGTACTGTGAGTAATGATGTACCGTACGAACAGTACATCTCATGCAAAGAGAATTCTACCCAACAATTACGTAATGCACTGTTATGCACAGTATATAGGTTCTCAGCACTGAACATGTAGTAGTAAAAAATATTAAGAATCATTTATGAGAAAATTGTTTTGCTACTTCTGCACCAGAGAAAAGTACCTTAATTTCAAGGCAACATATCAAACTTGAAAATCCACTCCACAATTCCACAGTCAACTGAAATTAACCTTAAATTTTAATTTTTCACAAAAGCGATTAATTAGTTATTTCAGTACAAATAACAAATGTCCACATGAGTACTAATATGAACAGCTTTCTAAAACTGTATTTTTGGCTTCACAGGTCATAAACTTTAATACTATATATACAGCAAAATAAAATTAAAACGACTTACCAAGAAGAGGAGCATCATAATCAAGGAACTTCATTAGTAAATTCTGGAAAACCGGTAATCCAGGAGGCGTTGATGCAACCGATTCTTTATCATCACCATTATCACAATCTGTACCAGTCAATTCGGCTTGTCGTTTCTCCAACAATTTAGCGACGGCCATACCGCGATGTTCACCATATCGCACACCACTGACGGCCCACTCGCACAATATTTCCACGATCGGTTCATCGTATTCAATTTTTGGTTCTTTATTTCCGTTGTTACTGCTATTGCTGGCGTTACTATTAATATTATCATCTTGATTCATTGGTGAAGCCGAACTTAAATTGTCCTTCATATTAGTCGGGATGAATATTTTTGCATAAAGTGTATCGAGCGAGTTAGTGCTGTCAATCCGTTCGAAACTGTGACGATCAAGCGCGTCAAGCGCAGTTAGCACTTTGTTCGTCATCAAACCAGCTGATGACTGTTGCCATTCATCACATGACCATTTCGCTTCAGCAGCTACACTACGTTGTCTAACTAATTCTTCACCTAGTCTCAATTGGTTCCTGTAAACAATTAAATAGACTGATTATTCAAATTTTAAACAAATATAAGGTATATTTTTTTAAGTATTATAATTCTTGTTTATGGTTTGGACTTGACAAGAATGTTCTGAAGACAAAGTTCACGATAAAACCAGCAGAGAACTAGTGAATGGAGAATTCATCTCAAGCTGCAGGAAGAATTATCTAAATATTTAAAACGTAAAATCGCTTCTTATGTATTTTAAATGGGAATTCTATTAACTCCTAAATACAGAGTTCTACAGAACAGATTTTCATCATTTTTACATGGTTTTAAAGAATATTCTATCCCAATTTGCCCAAAAAATTCTAAACTTGAGATTCATGATAATACGAGCTTCATTTTACGAAATGAAAACGAATAAATTTTGTTTACAACATGGCGGTAATACAGCGTAATATAATGCAGTTCTCCCATATTTTCCCCCTCCATATCCATATTTCATAAGCATACAGGATACGTGTCATTTCTCATCTCATCTCACAACATACTCGGTCAGCATTGGAAATTGTGTTATAGCTTGATTTTCGTAAAAGCAGAGCGCTGGGCCAGATCTTGCACCATGTGACTTCTACCAGTTCCGTAAGGTGAAATCTGCATTAATAGGGACAAGATTTGAGTCTGTGGAAGCTGCAAAAAAGAAAGCGGCACGTGTTCTGAAGGAGCCGATAGAAAATAACTTCCAGCACTGTTTCCAACAATGGAAAATTCGCATGGAGCGTTGTAGGGATAGAGAAGGAGTGTATATTGAAGGTAGCAATAAGTGAGTATGTAGCGGGTGTTTTTTTTAAAGGTATAGAACTTTAATGAAATAAAACACAGAATAATTGAACAATTGACGTGAAATTGGTTTTATTTTAAAGATAATTATTTGCCATTTTTATTAAAAAAATAATTTCCGGCATGTGGCCGCCGCGGCAAACATAACTTAATTTTAATCTTGAGTGAAAGATGCAAAATGAAAATCAACCTCAGTTTGGCTTAAAAACACAGAAAATCACTCTTTCACGCTAAACTATGCTCTCTGTACAGAAAAATGCTCTATATAAAAGTTGTAGATCTTTTAATTTTCTATAAATTTGATTATATACACTTATGACGTAAAATGCATACTAAGGCTGAAATCTTAAAAAAATTGATTTTTTACAGATTTTCATGAAAAAAAATCACTAATTACCGTTTAACTAAGTGTTATACAAACAAATGTTTGAAATAAAAGTTGTAGGATTTTAAATTCTCTACAACTTTTATTACATACATTATTGCGCTAGCATGCACATTAAAGGCGCAATCTTAAAAAAAACTTTTTTACAAGAAAACAGCCTCCCCAAGGCTTTCAGCAGAAATGGCGCCTACCCTATCTTGTAGAGAGTAGAAAATGTAGTAAATGAGATTTAGAAAAAAAAAATCGCAAAAAGTGAAAAATGACACGAATAAACTACTACTACTACCAGTTGACTGATTTTGATGAAAATGTTCTTGTCAGGTCCTCTAGTGGTATCTAACTTAATTTTCAAGTTTGTACGATGTTCTGTTCTAGAGATATTTTGTTCACACACACACACACACACACACACACAGACCAATCGCTAATAACATGTTTTTTGGGTTCAGGGGGGTCTAAAAACGTGTAGATACGGTGAAAACTCAATTTTGAAAAATTGACATGAAAACAATACTTTCCTTCCTATATATTCATATAGGCAAGAGAAAGTAACAAAAACTTAGAAGAAGCTCTTTTAAAGTGGTTTACTTCACAACGGGCAAACAACATGAATGTAACTGGACCTTTGCTACAAGAAAAGGCCATCGGTTAATAACTATCACTTACAGTGGCTGGAATTAATCGGTCCCTTGGAGGTCACTGTATCCAATAACTACCATATATCTTTTCTTTTAATAGATAGGTAATTCATATACAATAAAATTTTTGCCTTCTTGGAACCGTTTCTTATTGCTAGTGGATATGACTATAAAGTTATATTGATGGCCTATGAAAGATTTAAAACACCGATATCATATTGAAATAACTGTTATAACAAAATTTCATAAAAATATACGTACCTAATATGCGGATTCGATGTACGTTGAGGCATGGGTAAACTAGCAGGACTACATGGAAGAATATCTAGGGGAGATCCGTTAAGAACGCTAGACGATTTGCCTTCGCCGATACAATTCCATACGAGAGCGGTCGGGCACTCCAACGTGACGACCTGGATGATCGCGCTCAGACCTAGCACGATATCTCGGTGGTGCGCGCAACTTAGGTACTCGTTCAGAATCGTGACCGCCGTGTTATTTATTATGCTAATACCGTTATTGTTATTGTTATTATTACTAATTGAACTAAAACTATTTGTACTATTCATGGAGTTATTAGTGTTCTGGATAATATTATCTTTATTATTCAGATTATTATTACTACTACAGCTACTTGTGCTGATCGTCGAATGAGTTGGTGTTCCGTTATTAACACTGCTATTACTGCTCATAATAATATTACTGCTATTACTCGGGCTCAACCCGGAATCGCCGTAACACAACGTCGCCAATTTCCGACTCGCCAAATACGACAACTTTCTCGCGAGTAATTCTGATTGTACAAACTCTTCGAGATACTGCAACGCTAACGGTAACAACAAACGAAACATTCCATCTTCCGATGGCGATAAAGTTCTCGCACGTTCTAAAAGTTCTAGGATCCATTGTAGTACTTCTTGTCGATCTAATAAGCCTTCTTGATACAACGTTTTCATCAGCCGCTGCGTGTACTGCCATTGTTTCATCACTAATTTCTGTTCGTCGTTCATCGCTGCGTTACCATTGTTATAGTAATCTTGAAGTTTTGTCAGCTGGTCTTTTAAAAATTTTAATAACGTTCCCGTCCATTCTGTAAAAGAAAAATAAAAGACGAGAAAAATTAAAATATAACATAACTTTATAAAGCACTACTGAATCGACTAGGCAAACAATTTTACCACCAAATCAGTGAATATTACGGAGGGTTTAGAAAAAGTAGGTCATGTGTAAAACAGATCCTAAATCGAGCTGGACTCATCCATAGGATTCAATGTGTTACAATTCTCTATTCAGTATTGCGACAAATATATACACTACAATTATGTTTGATTCCAATAGTTTTGTGTTCAGTTTTCTTATGGCAGTTATTGTATAAATATTGTTGAGCCTATTATTATTTCTCCCGTTATTAATTTATTTATTTATTTTATTCTTTTTGATACAGTATCTTTCTAGAATAAACTATTTCCTCAGGTATATAAATCTAATGGCTGGGTCTTTAGTAGGGAGAGTAATATGATGCGAGGTATTAAAAAGTGTGAGTCAGGCAATGAGACAGCGTCAATCGGTTGTGAACAAATGAGAATAAACTGTGTTGCCACAACTGGCTACCTAGCATACAAGGTCTGTTAGAAAAGTATTTGACCTTTATTTTTTAAGCTTGCATGAGCCAACCTTAAACCTTCATGCGCTTGCGTAAATTTTTTCCCGCCTTGATAGCACCAGTCATTGGCAAAGGAAAGTAATTAAGAGTTTTACATACCTTGAGTTGGATCTGGTAGTTGGCGTTTTTTAATTTTTGCCTCAGAAACTGCAACAGTGTACGCACTGCTTAATTTTATAAACCAAGCAGCTCTTAACATGGGTACCTGATATTCGCATAGTAATGAAAATATTTCTTCTTTTTTATTAAAATTCGGAGCCTGAAATTATCAAACATAAAAACCATTAAGTAAAACAAACTTCTCACCATAAACCATTTAATCTTATGTGTAAATCAGGAATGATTCATCAAACTATTTAAGACTCTAAAGGTTTATAACAGAGGTGCTACAAAAGCAACCTTATAAACTCTTCTGTTTGAGCATAATCTTGATTCTGATTCTTGGATCAATGTTCATTTGAAGCTGAGAGTCTCCTTCCACCAAACAACTGGTTGGAACACTCTCAAGTACCAGAGCAAAAATATTGTATTACTTTCCAAACACACCTCATAAAGGCAACAAACCGGTTCTTCGGACACTATAATAGACAGCATAAGAGACCAGGCAGAGCACAGAGTTGGTATGGTATGCGCATCTACAAAGAATGACACAGTGGATAAAAAGCTCCAGCTTCTTTTACCATCCAAAACACATGGATACAAGAATTAAAGATGCTATGGCAGCCAGAAATCTCCAAAATAGTGACTGATAAAGCAAAAATCAAGAAGCTGGGAAATCTATGAAACCCCAGCAAAAAACTGACAGCACTAATTAATAAAGAAAAAGATACGTCATCTTTTCAACAAACATTTCACATGAAGTCAAGAGTGTATTATAATTACAGTATTATTATGTTAAGTATTGATACAATCAATTAGATTACCTTTTTGGAGAGACTAAGAAGTGCTTTACTACCAGCCAGATCTCTAAACCACGCTTCGATTGCATTTTTAGTACGAGCCGTCGCGGGCCAAAAATTATCTTTAGGATTGATTTGTTGTCGTTTTCTACCAGAATCAGGTAATGTATTCAGCTCTTCCTTTTTCCCAATTATCGCATTAAAATACGCTCCAATCTGAAAAGTAAATTACAACAAATTACATTCACACTATTGTTCACAGATAGTATAGCACGTTCCGTGCGGAGGAGGTAATATTACCTCATCTTAGAGAATACGAGTGACGGAAGAGGTAATATTACCTCATGCATTCTCTTCGGTAGCTTGCTGTTCAACAAGTTTGTTTATATTATAAAACTCTATTCCTAACATTTGTACATTTCTTATGACACAAAAAGAGGTTTGAAATGTTGAATGTACCTTTCTATTTGCAGATGCAGGTTATTGAAGGTCAGCCATAAAGCTCCAAAATTTTTCTTATACCTCAAAGTCTACCATCCCTCTTTTTTGTAAAAACCAATGTAATAAATCATCTATGAATTTCATACTCTATTAATATTGGTGTAGATAATTTCATACTTGCATACAAGGTGTGATATTTACAGAATTTAGTTCATTCGATTATTCTTATTCAACAGTTTTCCCACAAATTTTTAGCTGTTCTGTGTAGGCCTACGTAAATAGTAACATAGTATAATGTTTTATTGAACTATATTCTTACGTGGATTTTAATTTTATAATACTAAAACTATTTTAAGTTTATACAATATATATTTCTATTATCCCTTGCTAACCAGGAAGCCAGAAATCAGGCATGCGTCATCATCTTTCTTTAAACTCAATTTTCTCCGCAACTATTCATTATTTTTTAATGGGTTTAGTTTTATAGGATAGAGAAGTTTCTCCTCTTTCATTTGATGTACCTTGCATATTTGTACAATGAAAATTGACAACATGTTGTTACGCGAAAGAAAAGAGATTTTTTTGATGAGCCAGTACTAAAATTTGAGCTTTTTCATCCATAATTTTTCAACAAAAAAAGGTATTTGTTTGAACATGACATCATCCGATAGCTTTAAATGTTAAGATCTAAATCAATAAATTAGAAGTGCCGGCGACAAATTTTATGACTCTAAAACCGAACAAAGACGATTAACACTACCCATCTCGCCTATCCCTTGGTTAAACCTTACAATTAGCGTCAAACAAAAATAAACCATAACATATTTTGATTTGATTAGATAGCATAAATGCTATCATGTTTAAAAAAGGATAATACACAAAACAACGTGCAGAAAAAAGATAGAAACTTTCATAGAAAAGGAGTAAATAAAAGTGAAAAGAGACAACATTATTTTGAAGCGATTTTTTTCATCCAGCATATTACTTTGTTGAACAAAAAGTGTGATATCTTTTGAATGCGTCTATCAATTTGCAATTTCTAAACGTTATTATTTTTACAATGAATCGCTTTATTTATGTATATAGCTAAAGATACTTATTTTTATTTTTTAGTGATTATCATGACATTTTTTCGTATGTAAATTGATATTTCTAAAAGAAAATATTTTTTTTAATTTTAAATTTTTATTCTGGTCGTAAATGAAAATGGAAAAATTTGGTTCAAACGAGGTTCTACTAACAAATTCTTTATACGTAAATGGTAATTTTTTGAAATTTTTAGGAATGAAACTGAATAAAATAACAGAGTTTTTATTAGGCGTAAAATGACAGTCCGCGTGATCGTTAAAATTGCAGTTCTCGTTGGGTTATATTACAATATTATTTTATTATTTAGCACTTATTAATAATTAATACAATTAATATATTATTTTATAAATACAAATATATTATTCATGTACTTAAAAAATAGATCAGTTTCATTTACTTCTCGTTCTATTAACAAATACTGTAGTGACAAAAATACATGGTACATTATACTTGAAAGGAAGTTACATAAATTAATGTCGAACACCTTCTGATACTTATTATTTTATAAATTTCTTCAAATTTTGAAAAATTTATCTTTCAGAACTAAACAATAACTTCAATGCATTTTTGTACAAGAGGTAATGTCTCCTCCGCAGTACGTTTGATTGAATTCAGACGTGTATTGCGTAGTAGCATTCCAATCCCATTAACCCTCGTATTGCCAGAGTCGGCTCAGCCGACGATATGTTGTTTCCGTATAGTGCCAAAGTCGCTTCAGCCGACCTTTAGAAAACAGAGAACTACTGGTTTCTACTGCCATCTAGCAATGTAAATATTAACTAGATCGACAGAAAAGACTATACAGAGTATTTTGGTACTAAATACGTAATAATTCGTTCTGTAGACAGTTACTGGACTGGCGTTGAAATTCGAGGTTATGTTCGATTGTTTGTTGTGTTACGAAGTTACAATCGTGTCGGTTGTTCTTTTTTTTTATAATTAGTTGGTTTGTGAGCTTTTTTTTATAAATCTAAGATGAATAAAGACTTAGTAGACGTCGAAGGTAGTGACTTTGACATTTCGGATTATGAAATAAATAGTTGTAGTAGCAGTAGTAGTGATTCTTTTGTTTACACTTCGGACGCAAGTAGTAGTGACTTATCGAACGTTGCTAAACGTAATAACGGTAATAAATCTAGTATTAGTAGTAGTAATATAATAACGTGTAATGTAGATGACAATAGAGAAGTTCAAATGGATAATATTACAGCCACTGAATCATTTATTTTAGTTACTGTCCCACCATGTGATAATGCTAGTCAACATGATTTAGGTTATGAAGAATTTATTTCACATTTACCAGTAGTGAATGTCTCTAATTTGCCTAGCACTGAGCAGCCTGTAATAGTTGCCAGTTCTGAAATTTCTTCAGTAGAAAGTCATTCTCCACAACCATCTACATCACAGCAAGCTGACTATCAGTCTCCTTTGTGTAACTTATCCCTGTTTCCTCAACCTTCTACTTCCCAACAAACTGATCCATCTTTCCTTATACCCTCTACTCCATCTACACCCCAAAATACCCCTGATAGCATCAACCTTCTACCAAAGGACTGGCAGAGAGTGATTCCCCCCAGAAATCAATGTACATACCGACCTAGAGTTTACTGTTCATCACCCTGGACCAATCACCACAAAAATACCTGCTAAGAACTCCGAACCAATTTTATATTTTAATACGATGTTTAACCAACATTTTTTTAATACTATAGTAACCCAAACTAATGAGTATGCCGAACAATTGCTTGAGTCACTCAAAGAATGGCTAGAACACCATCCATCCAGTAGATTTCATAGCTGGACCCCAGTTACAGTTCAGAAAATGAAAGTTTGGTTGGCAGTCACTCTAAACATGGGTCTGAACCGAAAAAAAAATTATGATTTTCACTGGGACACAAGGCGCAGCCAAATAATGCCATTTTTCGGGGAGGTGATGCCACGTAATGAGCACCAGCTTATAAGAAGGATGTTTCACGTGGTAAATAACAAAAATATTTCTCCTCGTGGTGCTCCTGACTTTGACCCATGGGCAAAGGTCAGGCCCATATTAGATTATTTTAATAATAAGTGGAAACAATTGTACATTCCCGAACAAATGATTTCGATAGATGAAAGTCTAATAGGCATGAAGAATCGGGCAATGTACATACAATACATGCCCAACAAGCGACATGCTCGCTTCGGCTTAAAAAAATTTCAGTTGTGTGAGAGTCGTACAGGTTATATAATGCATTCTGAGCTGTATAGTGGTAAAGATTTCTTTGCTACTGGTGATCCTCAGGGTATGACCTCATCTGTTGTTTTACAGCTTGTAGAAAAATGCCATGTTACTGGTAAGGGATACCATCTTTTCACCGATAATTTTTATACGAAACTATCCCTTGCCAATATTTTGTATGACAAAAAAATAAATTATACAGGTACTGTACGAAAACAGTCTAAAGGCCTGCCCAAACAACTTGTTTGTCACAACTTCAAAAAAGCTGGAGAAGTACTTTTTTACCGAAAGGGTACTATTTTAAGTTGTGGCTTTAAGGAAAAAAAAAACTAGGAAGCCTGTATTCCTTATATCCTCTGCTAGTAAAGCCAAACTGGCAGTTTCAAGAGTTTCACGAGGGAGGGAAGTATATAATCCTGTACTGATCCACAAATATAATAAATATATGGGTGGTGTTGATGTCAAAGATAAGAAGTTGTATCACTTAGCCATACATCATGCTACGAGACGGTACTGGACCAAAATTGTTCAAAATATGATAGATGAATCTATTCTTAATTCTTATATTATTTACTGTGCTAACACAGACAAACCACTCTCAAGATATAATTATATTGTCTCCATAATTGAGAGCATATGTTATGGTAACAAAGAAGATGCTGTTCCCCTTAGACCGACACCAATTGCTAGTGTAGAGGATGTGTCAAAGCACTTTTTCCAGAAACTGCCTGGCAAGAAAGAAAGAAAATGTGCTGTTTGTGGAACAGGAAATAAACGAAACCGATCTACATTCTGGTGTCCAGGATGTAATGTAGGTATTCATCAGAATTGCTGGCCACAGTTGGAACATTATTACCGTTCAAGGGGTTACAAGAGACAAAAATTAGAGGGTGATGATGTGTAAATAGGTTAGTGAAGTGAATGTAAAAATGTTGTAAATATTTTGTGTTATGCTTATTGTAAAAATGGAAGTGACATGTAAATAATTTTTATTAGGTCCAGTAAATAGTGTACATTCGAGTAGTGTTTCATATTTTTTTAAATTTTTTATGTAATTTTGTGATTTATTTTTTAAAATGTATATTATACAAACTAGACTACACAGTCTGAGCTTGTTTAAAAAAACAATATTTGTATTAAGGCAGACATTTGTAGCAGTTACTTAAATAATAGTTATTAGGTTACGTTAATAATATAAATGTGAAAAAAGTGAAAGTGCGTGTAAATAGTTTTTTTTCCACAACTTTTTTAATTTTGAATGTATTTTTTAGTTCTTTTTTTTTAAATTTCAAGAACAAAATTGACTATCATTTGTATATTTTGGAATTTCAAATCACAGATCTTGATGTTACCTGTAAGTAGTGGTTTTACAAATTTTCAGCATGTTAAAAAATTTATTTTTCAAAATTTTTATTTTTATTTTTTTTGCTTGCAAAACTTTTAGTAAATAATTACATAGTCAGATTCCTTGGGAAATTCTGAATAAATTCATGTATAATAGTATAATATTAGCATTAGATATAAGGATCTGCCAGTGTTTCTTGAGGAGGCTACCAAAACACAATTTTTTGCCTGGCAGTGACTAGGGTACTATATTGGCAGTTGTAGGGTTAACAGAGGAGGTAATATTACCCTTAGTCCAAAAACTCACCTAATATTTATATATTTTTTTAAATATTAATTATCCTCATTATTTACGACAAAAAATAAAATATTAACCATTAAAAGAAATTTAAAAAATTCCATCAGTAGTTTGCATACCAAACTCTATATCCGCATTGAATGTGAAAGTGATTATTTATAAAATTTAATTCAGTACAAGATAGGATCAAAAACAACTAATACAACTGCCATTTGGCACATTTTCATTCAATTGAACTCACTGAACATTTTTCCTCACTTAGGGACATTTACATAATATAACTTTATCATTAGCATTATCAACTATCATCAATCATTTATGATCAAAATTAGGTTGTTTTTCATTATTTTCATAATTGGCAAGAAAAAGTCATATTAGTTTTTACACCAGAGTTTACTATAATTTATAAAAACAAAATTATACTTGATACCTTAGATGCGGTGATATTGCAATTCCTTGCAGTCCCAAATTCATCAGAGAGTTGTGGCATCGTTGAGAATCCATGTTTAACATTAACAGTTGTTAACTCGTCCTGAAAATTACAAATATATACATAAAAACAATGTTAACACAAACTGCTGGTTCAATGACAAAATTGGATTAAACTGGTAGTCAGAAAACTTAAGATCATCAGGTGGAGACGAAACCAGCCGATCTCCTACGTGGAGATCGTGTCTACCTACGATCTCCTCGTACAGTATTATTACTGTACGTTCGTAATCTGTAAATGTAACCCTACGTGTCTAAAAACGTATTATCTTTAATATAAAAATAGGGTGTATTGCATTATGTGGAAGCCACTTTTATTTCAGATCAATTGCAAAGTTATTAATGTAGAAGTGAAAGGAATATGGATACATGTTGTTTATAAATGATAAATAGCATATACAGAGCGTTTCATAATGTCTTCGGGGTTACGAAAATTCAGTACAAAAAAACTATTTCAATTACCTAAATAAAAAGTTGTACGGGTCGATACAGGTACACAAACAGTTATTTTTAAACATCTTTAAATGTTCAATGTGTGCTCCTTTCATGGCACAGTACACATAAACACGAAAGTCTAGCTTTTGGCAAACACGTTCTAACATATCCCTTTCGATAGAATTGATTGCATTGATTATACGATCCTTCAGCTCAGCGATATCGTTCGGCTTTGGTGGGATGAACACCTTGTCTTTCACATAACCCCAGAGAAAGAAGTCACATGGCGTGAGATCTGGTGATCTTGGTAGCACAGGATAATGTGTTGGTCTTCTTCAGACGCGCGTCCTATCCAGTGCCGACGTGTTTTAACTCCATCAAATAAATGCTCCATTAATTGAAGATGGCACGGTTTGAATAATAAACATTTAGGGAGAACTCTCCACACCGTTGTTTTTGGAATCCTAACTCTCTGCCTGCAAACGCAGTCGATTTAGACGGGCTGCGAATAAAATTTGCACACACACACACACACACACGTTCAACCTTGGCATCTGAGGTTGATGGGCAACCAGTTAATTTCTGCTTGCACAAGCAACCAGTTTCACTGAATTGTTTATACCATACATGAATTGAATTGTCACTTAGTGGATCCTTATTAAAATTCAATCAAAACACCTGTTGCACAGTAATTACTGACTTTGGGACATGAAATTCTAACACATAAAACGACTTCTTGCTTCCCGTGGCAGCCATTTTCTCTACTGTCTTAACCTAACAGGCAAATGGTTAACTAACTGCCCGGAATATGTCGAAAAAACTATTTGAAGTGCTCTTTCGTGCAGTACTTGTTTCATTCTTATAAATGAAATACTTTTATGTACTGAATTTTCGTAACCCCGAAGTACATTATGAAACACCCTGTAAATGAATTTTAATCTAAATGACTGAATGGATACACCGTTCTAAATTTTAATTTTTAATTTTAGTAATATTGCTCTGAAGAAGGTGGTACCACCAAATTGCGCTTAGTTATTTAAATTTAAAAAATAACCAAAGATAAGGGTAAGCGCACAGTGAACGCTGGTCGCAGGTCACTGGTCGCTTACAAGCGGGAGCCTGCTAGTAGGAATAAGCCATTATATTTTAATCAGACGTCTCACAGTAAATGCTGGTGGAGAATACTGCGCACTGGTCATCAGCTCACTGGTTTGTTTTATTCAAACCTGCCTGCTGCTTGCTAGCAGGTTGCTAAGTGTACTTGGCGTCGTATATGTATTCATAAATAATAGCAACTTGTTAATTATAACAAAGGTTTATAAAAATAACTTAAAATCTTATTACTGGCCATACAAAGCTTTATAATATTGAATTTCGATAGTCAAAATGTTCAAAATACATATTTCAAAATAATCACAACTCTTTCTTCCGGTAATATTGGTTGCTTGAGCAAGTTGCACCACTGTTTTTAAAAACGAGTTCTACTTTAGACAATATAAAATTTAACGTTTTCAGAGTCATTCTCATGCATTTAAAAACCCCTGTCTCTATTGGTTTTTTAATGCGGAAAAAGATTATTATGCCGTACGATTTTCGGTTCTTATTATCACTAACGGTATCATTAAAAGTTATTACCAACGGTATCTTTAAAAGATAAAAAATTTTTATAGGAGTTCTCCATTAGGAATAATTCATCAGCACTGCTGCTACTGGAACTCATGTTGAATACCAACACTGAATGAAGGTTAAGCGTGTAGTTATACTCCGTTCGCTCTTAGAGCTTGCCTGAAGTAAACAAACCTCTCCCTTTATAGTAGTGAGTAACAGTGTACATGTGTCCTTGTATTGCTGTTGGAGTCGTGTGTGTTAGTACACAGTTGATATAGGATGACTAATACGTAATAATGACATTTGATGGCTATTCATATAACTGCGCGTAGCCTAAATAAAATTGAAAACAGTTTATTTAAACATAATTGTTTTCAGTTAAAATTATGAAACAATTCCACCATGATCGTATATTGTATTACTCATTCCATCAGTCTAACTCTCAACTTGGTTGTTGTTACATAAACATCCTACTTCATGTGTATGTAGTTTGTATTAAGTGCTATTTGTAATCAGTTTAAAATATTTTCTTCCTTCTTTTATTCTTCTTCTTCTTCAAGTGCCGTCTCCGCGTCGGAGGTTGGCGATCATCATTGCTATTCTAACTTTCGAAACAGCTGCTCGGAACAGTGACGTGGAGTTGAGACCAAACCAATCTCTCAAATTCTTCTGCCAGGACGCTTTCCTTCTGCCCGGCCGGCGCTTCTTTTATTAATATTGTTTAAATCCATGTGACTTTTTCCTTAACTTCGTTGTTATTGTGTGTGAGTATATCTTCTTGTTTTGTTACACTAGTATGTAATGATGAATGACGGCGCTTCAACTTCAGTTATAAAACATAAACGAGGACAACTTCTAAAAATTGTGGGCAAAAAATTATAATTTACAATGTTATTTAATTCTTTATCCGTAAAGTATCCTACTATGGCTTTAAAAGACGTAGAAAAAATGGGATCAGAATTGACGGGCGTGTGTACATTTAGTGTAGGGCCTACACGGTATAAGAAAAGAGATGAAAGAAAGTGGCAAGTTACAGACACCTAGCAAGAAAAGGAAACGAAGCAAATGATTTTAAAAGAACGTCGCTCTATCATTTACTGAAATCAATCGGATTTGAGTATTTGAAAAGAAGACTATATGTCATAATGAAATAATTAAAATAAGTAAATTGTATAACATTTTACTGGTTATTAATAATTGAATGGAAGACTTTTCGGGGCAACCTGTATGGTATCAGAGCGGTTTGTCTACTTCAGGCAAGCTCTTAGCGCGAACAAACTATACATGCTCCCACTATGCGCGTTTATCACCGTGAATCAATACCAGCGACCAGCGTTCACTGTGCGCTTACCCTTTGGTGATAAATTTCATTTATACAGCAAATATATATTTAAAATTTAATTGATTAATTATGGAAAAATCATGCGCCCACATAAGCGTTACATGACGCTCGCCATTTCTCAGTTATCTGGATGTCATGCTGTCAGAGCACAACTGCTTGTTGTCTTATCTCTCCCAGTTTATTTCATTGTTATTTAACTGTGCTCATAACTTGATAAAATTAAATTAAAAATGGTATTAAAGGAACCAGTTTTCTACTTTATAACAGCAGTTTTGGCGTACAAACAGTACTTGTCTGTAGTGTATCAATTTTCTTTACATTTTTTTACAAGTCGATAGTGAGATGGAACTACTACTTCCAAAAATTTGGTAGGGTACTTCTTACAGTAGAATTGGTACAATGACATTAAGCTTACACCATGACCTGTTATTTTTAATTGTTCATAAAGTTATTTAGTTGGCGTTATTTTACAGCTAGCTATATGAAAGTGAACCATGTTAAACTAATTCATCTTCAGGTGTTTAAGAAAACTATCATATCTACAGTTCAGCCGTTCTAAGTTTGCTCCTAATGTAAACAAATAATGCGTCACTGAGCATGCGCATTATATCTAAATGTATACACGCTGATTAAAAAGTAACAACTAAATACTTTCAAAAGTATTTAAATACAAAATACTTTTAAAAGTATTTTTCTAAATTAAATTGTTATGCCTACATCATATCACGACTGATGTTTTTAGTACTTTAAGTACTTATAATTTAAAAAATAGATAACTTAAGAGGAATACGACATCCATAAAGTCACGGACTCTAGCGTGCACCCTGTAGCAGCTGGTTTTGGTTTGTTGACAGTAGGAGCAAACTTAGAGCGGCTGAACTATAAATGTGTACACACTGATTAAAAAGTAACAACTAAATACTTTCAAAAGTATTTAAATACAAAATACTTTTAAAAGTATTTTTCTAAATTAAATTGTTATGCCTACATCATATCACGACTGATGTTTTTAGTACTTTAATAATTTAAAAAATAGATAACTTAAGAGGAATACGACATCCATAAAGTCACGGACTCTAGCGTGCACCCTGTAGCAGCTGGTTTTGGTTTGTTGACAGTAGGAGCAAACTTAGAGCGGCTGAACTATAAATGTGTACATGCTGATTAAAAAGTAACAACTAAATACTTTCAAAAGTATTTAAATACAAAATACTTTTAAAAGTATTTTTCTAAATTAAATTGTTAGGCCTACATCATATCACGACTGATGTTTTTAGTACTTTAAGTACTTATAATTTAAAAAATAGATAACTTAAGAGGAATACGACATCCATAAAGTCACGGACTCTAGCGTGCACCCTGTAGTAGCTGGTTTTGGTTTGTTGACAGTAGGAGCAAACTTAGAGCAGCTGAACTATACTTGTAATTGCTTTTTATCAATTTTTGCTTACAGCAAATTACATGAGAAAATGATGTTCGTTTTAACCATTTAACTTCTGTTTATAAAACAAATATCCAGAGCAACCTATGTACAATTTATTCTTATAACTATCATATTTCGGTTTCTATAATTACGAACACGTACCTAATTAACATCTTCCATAAAATAAACGGTACCAAATAAACAGTTTAGGTTACCATTGAATACTATAGGGATATTACTACTGAAAACGGCTAATACATGAATATTTGCACAATTTAATAGTTATTCGGAACAAAACTTGCACATTATTCCGTACTTAAACACTATGAACTTAGTAAACGTAAAATTTTAATACTTATCTGTAAAATTAAGATTAAAAACTCACCTCTTTCTGTTTTGGTTCCTGAGGATAAACGTCAGGCGGCCCTAGACGAGGTCTCTTTAGAGACCGTTTTTCATACGAAAAGCCCATCATTGTTACTTTCAGAGCCCTTCACAACAAAATAAATGAAACGTATAAATTACGACCTCTAAACGCCAGTAGATAATATTATGTACCAAACTAGAGCAGTATTAGATTTCATATTTCAACGTCAAAAATCGGCAAATTAAAAATAACGGCACTTAGTACATAAATAATACAAGAGTGCTTGGTCAACTTAACCATATTAAATAATAGCTATAAATTAAATATTTGGCATAACATAAGGAAAATTTAATGTTCATTCTGATACACACATAAAAATCAACTTAATCACAGATACACTAAACAACAAAAACACTTGGGCGCCATCTTGCAACATGACGTAAAATAATAAACAAACTTAGCACAAAACTATCAAACGTTGGATTGTAAAAAAATTATAAAAGCGTATTTGTATTTAAATGGATTGAATCATTTAGTTATGTGTATATTTGTATTCCTTTACCGATTTTTCAATTACTTGGAATAATTAATAATTTTTTAGAGCCCATTTATAGGTTCATATAATATTGCGTTATATCAATTTAATAATTTAGTTGTAAACATTTACTTTAAGTATTTAGTAAAGACTGGTAAATTATTAGCATACAAAGAAAACTTACATTGTTTATACTAAATTTGTACAAAAACGTAATACTTCATAGATAAAAAATGTATATAACATAAATTAATACGTTCATTAGCCTAATCAAAATTTGGTATAGTTTTCGTGTTTTTGTTTTGCTACGAAGTTTGACAAACCTTTCAAATAATTAAAAGTGATCGTTTTTAAGCCATCGTTAATTGGGACTACGAAAGTAACGCCATTCCGAAATTAGAATTAACTTCATAAATATTATTCACCACTTTGTTATTATTTATTACCATCTTATTACATAATTTACTTCAATTTCAGTTTTTTAGTTATTGAGATATATCATACATGGAAATATTTATATCACAAGAAAATAATCTTTTTCGCTGACGTCATATAAGAATGGCGAGTGACGGCTCAACAGAAATGGGTTATCAAAAATAGGTCAACGAGTATTTAGGAGGCACAGTATCGTATTATTTTCACGTTCAAAGTTGGTTTGTTGTACAGTTCGAAAATCTCGCATAATTTGTCGGATCATTTGAATTATAGTTTATATGTACAATAGTTTTATTGCACAATCATGTAAAATTAAAAAACCGATTATTTATCAAGAAAATACCGAAAATATATTAGACATACTTTAAAGAAATAGGAAGTTCCAAAATAGTCTACAGATATTTTACTTTGGTAAGCGTGATTATACCAAATTTTTCTTAATAATAGTCTTAAATTAATATTTCAAAACGAAAATACCCTTTATTTAGTTAAGTAATTGTTCAGACTTTTTTTAACCAACGGAGAGTGCAATATAAGTTGACATTTACAGTTAACTTTGAACAGTTTAATGTAATATTAGAAGCTTTTGGGCAAAGCTTTCACCAATTTTTAAAAAAATGTTTAATAAAGAAAAAGCTTATTGTTGGTTCTTCATCATTTACTATTGACTACTGAACTAAAGAAATTTTTTACTTTGATATCATTGTTGTTCCATTTTCAATATTAGATGATTCTAAAACGTATTAGTATAGTAGAGTAGAATGCCAATTAATTTTGTTTTTTTTTTATACATTCATCCAGAAAATTCCGCTAATGGGATATCTGCGGAACAGGGATTCTGTGTACAGGACATGATAATATAAAACTGATATGATAACAGTATGCTAAATTCATTACTTACCAATTTATTTATTGTACCTAATAATTAATACAACTTACCTCTTTACTTCAATAAGTGTGTCATAAAATAGTACGTAAAATATACCTATAATTTTTGTACTTTTTGACATACTACCTAAATATGCATATTACTTTAATTATTATTATTATTTGCGTATAGACCCCTTAAGGAGAGCGCTAAAAACATTAGTTAACTATTTCATACTTATTTACTTAATACATTAAGTGTTTTGCTCATAACAGGCATGCAGAGTGTTAAATTATTTGCAAGTTCCAGGGCTACAAAAATATAGTTCTGTTTCTTATCACATCAGCTAATTATATGACCGAATCATTTAAGAACAGAAGAGGTAGAGATGTAAACGACACTAGTAACAGTTATCTCCTCTGAGAATGATAATTTTATTACACAGCCAGACCCTTTGGTGAATGAAGTGAAGGTGTCATTTACAAGGTGGAAAGTAACGGGTGTTTTATTAAGGACGCAACCCTGATTATAAGAAGATAGAAGACGTAATAAAATGTTTTCATTGCAATTTGCTATTCATTTGTTAAATAATAATTTAGATTAATTACTAATTTGTAAAGTACGAAAAATAAAAATATGCCGTAGATCGTGGCTTTTAACATAGGGTTGCATTCTTAATAAAACACCCGGTTCTTCCTTGGAAAAAACCATTGCTGACACAATATAACGAAACGACTGCTGTCACCACACTAATGCTTGACTGGAACATTTTAACTGTCTTAGATAGTTGGCCTTGAGTACACTGTTGCCAACATACCGATTTGGGGAGAAAAAAATTACCGATGTATCACTTCTATCTTCTTATAATCAGGGTTGCGTCCTTAATAAAACACCCGTTAGATACTTTTCAGAAGGCCTGGCATACTCAGTAAAGAAGGCAATATAGAACTCCACCATCCATTACTTACTGAAGCCTCTTGAGGTTTAAACCAGTCTTTCTGTTTTACAGCTTCCACAGACTCAAATCTTGTCCCTTTTAATGCAGATTCCACGTTTGGGAACAGGTAGCAGTCACATGGTGCAAGATCTGGTGAATAAGGTGGATGTTCTAACACTGAGATTCTGTACTTGGCTGGGACCTAAACAGCAACAAACAATAAAAGTGTCATCTTTTAGGTTTTTTTCCAATAGTACATAGTTGTCTTCAGCAATTGCTTGGGTGTTTATTTTTTTTTTTTTTAATGAAATATAATATTTAGAAAGGAATTATTGTACTGTAATATGTCTTAATAGCTATGTCCAAATTCAGGCACTTTCGCTTGCGCTAAGTTCATGCCTCTTCTCATGCCCTAGCGCATGTCGTGACGCAAGGGACGCATGTGTCAAGACTATTGATGTATATTAACTACTGGATCGCTCGATGTGCGCTGCAAAAACGGTTCGTACCCGACTCCATCATAGGACTGGTGCCATCTGTACGACAACCAACTACCTGTCTGTATATGAATAGCTACGTTTCATCTACTTAATATCTTAGCCGAATATGTTTTCATAAAATTAATGTTCAATTCTATTTTATGCATTCAAGTAAGAAAAATATATATTTCCTAAAATAATGCACAGGTTAAAAAAATACTCATTATCAATTGTTAAACATGATTTTATTAAACTACGTACATTAAAATATACACTAGGTTACTACAATCTTTACAACTCGTCAGATGTATGAGGTATGGTTATTAAAAAACGAGACAGACATTGTAAAAAATTTTATTTTTATTTTATACATAATCACTTATTGTCATCTTCAATATACACTCCTTCTCTAGCCCTACAATGGTCCATGCGAATTTTCCATTGTTGAAAACAGTGCTGGAAGTCATCTTCTGTCAGCTCCTTTAGAACACGTGCCGCTTTCTCTTTTACAGCTTCCACAGACTCAAATCTTGTCTCTTTTAATGCAGATTTCATCTTAGGGAACAGGTAGAAGTCACATAGTGCAAGATCTGGTGAATAAGGTGGATGTTCGAACACTGAGATTCTGTACTTGGCTGGGAACCTCTTGACAGATAACGCGGAATGAGCTGGCGCATTTTCAAGGTGGAGAACCCATGATTTGTCCTTCCACATTTCGGCGCGTTTTCTTCCTTACTCTTTGAGGTAGTTTAGAAAGTACCTCAAGGTAGTAATATTGATTAATTGTTTGACCATCAGGAACCCAGTGAAGGTACACAATCCCATGGATATTAAAAAAAAAAACAATCATCATTGCTTTAAATTTTGATTTGCTCATTCAAACTTTTTTGGCTCTCGGTGAAGTTCCGCTCTTCTAGTGCATGGATTGGCGCTTCGTTTCCGGATCATAAGTAAAAAATCACGTTTCATCACGTGTTATTATCTTCTACCTGTTCCCTGAGGTGAAATCTGCATTAAAAGGGACAAGATTTGAGTCTGTGGAAGCTGTAAAAGAGAAAGCGGCACGTGTCCTGGAGGAACTGACAGAAGATTACTTCCAGCACTGTTTCCAACAATGAGAAATTCGCATGGAGCGTTGTAGGGATAGAGAAGGAGTTTATATTGAAGGTGACAATAAGTGATTACATTATAATAAAAATAAATTTTTTTACGTCAGTCTCATTATTTAATAGCCACACCTCGTATGACAAAATAATGTGTAGAATAATTATTTATCTTAACTTCATATTAGCATGAATGTTGCTTTCCGATAATAACTTGAACTTTTTACGCACTGTACAAAAGTAACAACAAAACAGAGCAGTAGCATATGCTGTTATGAATCCTTACCACATTCGTGCAACTCACGAAGAAAATAGTCGCTGCGCACTAATTTCAAAATGTGGAGGCCTACTTATCATAGAACATTGATAATACCATAAAATGCCAATAAGGTTCTACTGTATAGCTTATTAAATAAAATTTACCTTATTGCCACTGGTAAGTATACTTACGTAAGACCTATAAAGGGTTAAAGATCAGAGTTTTCTCTATAATATGAATATTTTAATAGTGAAATGATGTTCCGTTTTAATATCCCGGCCACTTTTTTTAAAAAAAATGCTATTTTGGCTCCACATAGAGTTAGGGAAATGATTTTTGAACTGAATCATGAATTTTTGCAATAGTGGATAAACCTTGATTTCCTATGTTTGTTTACTTATTTAATCACTAAATATGCTGCAGTGATTTCTTTTAACAGAATAATATCATCTTCATTCATCTTGAAAACACAACAGAAGGGAGGTACGAATTTGGACAAGTGAATGGCATCCCTATAAGCGAATGCATGTTGAATTGAACATTGAAAGGCAAGTTTTTTTTTGCATCCAGGAACTCCAAAAGGGAATATAGGACATGTCAAGATAAAACTGATAAACAAAAAGTTAATAACAATGATACATTCATCACTTACGACCAAAAATTTGTCTCTGCTACTGCTTACTTCAGTAGGCTTGTCATGAACCCCTTTGTATAAATAGCACACAAAATTAAAAAGTCAAACACAATAATAAATTCATCACTTACCAATAATTTATTTCCGCTACTGCTTAACTCAGTAGGCTTGTCATGAACCCCTTTGTATCAAATAGCACACAATATTTATTTAATTAGAAGTTAAATACTTTTCAACCAAAAACTATTTAGAAAGGAATTCGTGCACACTGTAAAATGTTTCATCAATCAAGTATTGTTTTAATTTTTTTTTTAAATGACTTAAATTGTACAACTTTTTGAACCTTGTGGCAATTTATTGATGCATTTTCTGTCTGCATAAGTTGGTTTTTGTTCAAACAATTTAGTTTTGTGATTAGCAACATAATAATCGATTCAGTTTCTTGTGTAGTGGTTGTGAACATCTAAATTCTGTAAAAAGGAAGATTGACTTGAAAGTTGAAAATGAAAGCGCATGAATGTGGATATGGCTAATAACAAAGTAATTTTTCAGATTTTTTTCTTTTAAATAGACACAAATTAGCATAACTTTTTAAAGATTGTGGCAGTTTATTAAGGTATTTTCTTAATCCACGAGTAGGTTTTTGTTTAGATAAATTAGTCTTGTGGATAGCAATATAGTAATTAATTTGTTTCGTGTGTTGTGATTTTGAACATAAAGTTTCTGTATAAAAGTATTTTGCTTAAAATAATATCCACCAGCAGAAAACATTAATTTGCATTACAATGATCATTCTTGCAAAGTTTTAATGTGCTTATAACTTTGTTTTTTTTTTAAATGGATGAAGATCCAAGAGGTTAACTTTTTTCTGCTATTACAAGAGAAGTGATTCCTTCCTTATCAATCTCACAGTTTTTTATTACTTCCTCTTGCCTATATGAATATATAGGATAGAAAGTATTGTTTTCATGTCGATTTTTCAAAATCAAGTTTTCACCGGATCTACACATTTTCAGAACCCCTGAACGCAAAATACATGTTTTTAGCAATTGGTCTGTGTGTGTGTGTGTGTGTGTGTGTGTGTGTGTGTGTGTGTGTGTGTGTGTGTGCGAACAGAATATCTCAAGAACAGAACATTGTACAAACTTGAAAGATGAAACTTAAGTTAGATACTACTACCGGACCCGACATGAACATTTTCATCAAAATCGGTCAACCGGAAGTAGTAGTTTATTCGTGTAATTTTTCACTTTTTTGCGATTGTCTCAAAAATGGCTCCTACGATTTTTTTAAAAATCATCTCAATTACTAAGTTTTTGTGCTTTACAAGATAGGGTAGGTGCCATGTATGCTGAAATTCTAGGAGAGGCTATTTTCACGTAAAAAATTGTTTGTTTATGATTGCGGCTTTAATATGCATTTTAGTGCAAAAATGTTTATAGTAAAAGTTTAGAGATCTACACAATCACAAATAGATCCACCAACACGAACAGAACTCGTTAGAGCAATTTCAGAAATGAAAAATTACAAAGCAAGTGGTGAAGACACATTAGCTGCAGAAATTTGGAAAAACACCTCAGCAGAGACAATCAAAAAATTGCATCAATATATAATTGAAACTAGGGAAACTGAAAAATTAGAAGAAAACTGGACATTAGCAATTATTCATCCATTACATAAAAAAGGCGACAGAAGCAATCCTGACAATTACAGAGGAATTTCGCTCCTGGATTGCACGTACAAAATTCTTTCACGAATAATTTACAACAAAATTAAAGATCAACTAGATCTGGAATTAGGAGAATACCAAGGAGGTTTTAGAGCCTGGCGAAGTTGCTCCGAAAAAATATTAACTTTAAAATTAATCATCCAATATTACAAGAAACGATGCAAACAACTTGTTCTTTCTTTCATTGGTTTCAAAAAAGCTTATGACAGTATCCATAGACCATCTTTACTAAAAATTTTAAGACATTTGGGTCTCCACCCAAAATTGGTCAGAATGATCGAATTAACTTTATCAAACACAAAATCCAAAATTAAATTTAGAGGAGAACTTTCCGAAGCATTTGAAATAAAAACAGGGTTGAGACAGGGCGACGGACTTTCTCCGATACTCTTTAACTGTGCCCTAGAATTTATTATTAGGAAATGGAGAGAAACTAATCCTGAAAACATACAAGTTGGTCGTCCTAGAGATAACATCAAACTTAACTGCCTAGGTTTCGCAGATGACTTGGTTTTCCTTGCAAACAAAGTTGAAGAAACACGGCAACAAATAACATCTTTAGAAGAAATTGCAGGAAGGATCGGATTGAAAATTTCTTACGAAAAAACAAAATGTATGATGATCGACCGGTTATGTATTAACAAAATAAATATTAATGGGAATCCTATCGACATTGTAGAGAGTTTTAAATATCTTGGAGAAACAATCACATACAATCTTGATGAGAGGGCAGCATGGAATGAGAGAATTTCTAAACTTTCCAAACGACAGCAAATTACTAAAAAACACTTACAATAAAAAATGTCTTTCCATTCACACAAAACTTAAACACTACAAAGCAGTTCTAAGATCACAAGCAATGTACGGCAGTGAAACCCTCTTCAGTATTGATGGAAACGGAATAAAAGAAACAATCAGAAAAATAGAAAGAAGGATTTTTAGAACCTGCATAAACAAGAAACACATAGTTGAAAACCAGCACAGACTTTTACCATGAGAACAAATTTATAAAGAATTAGAACCAATCACTGATGCAATGCGCAAAAAGAGACTTTCTTTCTTTTCGCATATCCTCAGAACTCCAGAAAACCGATTATTAAGAAAAATTGTAGAAAAATTCATGTGTGCAAAATCAGAAGGAGTTACAATTCCTTGGCTTGAAGAAATCAAAAAAGACAGAACAGAATTAAATCTAACAATTATTGCTGATGTCAAAGATCGCACACCGGTTTACAAAGAAACAATTAATGAAAAAAACAAAATTTTATCAGTAAGAACAATTAAACGAAAAGAACAGGTTTGTTCAGACGAATTGAGAAAAGCAAGATCCGACAGAATGAAAAAGTATTGGCAAGAAAGAAATGAAAAGGAAATAAACTGCCGAAGAAAAAAACTAACCAAAGAGACTAAAGTGATCCTTTGCAGTCATAAATAAAAAAAAAAAAAAAGTTGTAGAGAATTTTAAATCTTACAACTTTTGTATTATGCTTAGTTTAGCGGTAATTGGCAATGTTCTATTTTTTTTTTCACGAAAACGTGTAAAAAATCGATTTATTTTAGATTTCAGCATTAGTTTGCATTTTACCACAAAAATGTTTATAATCAAATTTATAGGAAATTAAAAGATTTATATCTTTTATTTAGAAAATTTTTCTCTACAGAGCCTAGTTTAGCGTGAAAGAGTGATTTTCCGTTTTTAAGCCAAACTGAGGTAGATTTTCATTTTGCGTCTTTCACTCATAATTAAAATTAGGTTATATTTATTATTGAGGTTAGTTTTTTTGTTTATTTCTTATGTTTTATTACTAATGTTAGTTAATATAGTTTATTATTTGCATTGGCAAAAGAAAGTCGTGTGAGTGTTTCACACCAGATTTTTTTTTTTTTTTTTTTTTTTTAACTGGATGAGGATACATAAGGTTGACTTTTTTCTACTATTACAGGAGAAGTAATTCTTTCCTTATCAATCTCACAGTTTTTTATTCTTGTTTCAATTTCAGATAACATAATTAAGATATATAACAATGAATAATGAAAAATGTATAGGGAAAGTTAACGAGTGGTTGACCGACGAAAACAATCATTTTGACTTCACAAACTATGAAGAAATAATGAATGAAGTGAATGAGAATAACTACCATAGTGATGAAGAAGAAGATAACCTCATATCAGTCAGCCAACAAGTAACAGAGATATACACAAAGAAACCAACATCATTTAATAATAATAGTAACGTTAAACGGAAAAGAGTTTATAAAAGTGCAGTGAAACCAACTAAAAAACAATTACGGCATCGTCAATTACCAAAAATCTTTGATAATAAAGAGAAAAAAATTCGTAATACTAATAATAATTTGACTAAATCTTTTTATAATTTACATAAATTTATTAACGATAAAAATAATTTGTTAATTCATAATACTTCTGGTAATTCGATACATTACTTATCACCAGAAAATAAAAATTGTTTCGAGCAACCACCGAATTCGATTTTTTCAATCAGTTCTGAAGATACTGATTGGTCCGAGAGTAAAGATATCAACCTAGAAAATACATTCATAAAATGTAAAAATAATAAACGAGCTAAATTAAATTTAAGAAAAATTTATAACAAAAATAAAGAAAAATTGTTATTAAATGATTCGAAACATGATAAAAGTTTATCAAATTTAATCAATATAAACGATGATTCAACTAATAAAAGAAGACCTCCTAGAAAAATTATCTTTAATAATTTCCGTAAAAATACATATTTTTATAAAGCAAAATCGTTAAATCAAGCAGAAGAGATTCATAAAAAATTCTCTAAAATTAACAAAGTAAAATTAAAATCTTCAAATAATTCAGAGGTTCTTAAATATGTTACAGATTTTGAAAACAATAATTTTAAAGATTGTTTAAGTGTAACGAATCAAATAGATCTTGAATGTAGACGAAATGATGATGTGAACAACATTTGTAAATTAAACAAAAATTTCAATAAAGAAATTGTTACTTTTAAAGAACGTTCAACCAATGTAGTAGTTTCGAATGATTACCCGAATCATTACAATCAAGTTAATGATGATTTTGAAAGAAATGATTTAGAAAGTGAACTATTAAATATTGTAGAACAAGAAAAAAATAATAATGATTGTTTTATTTATGATGAAAGGAATTCAGTGAATGAACAACGCAATGTAAGTAATAATAATAAATTGAATAAAAAACATTTTAATTTAAAAGAACCTCCTTATGAAGTACATTATACGCAAGTTAATAAAAATATTGAAGCTGTTAATTTATCAAGAAATGAAATACAAATAGGCAACACTGAAATTGAACGAGAAGATAAAGGTAAGAAAATGTTCAATGTTATAACAGAACAAAATAAAAGCTCAGATTTAAAAAACAATGCAAACGCAAATAAATTATGTTGTAAATATACAAATTTAAATAAAAAATTTACTAGTAATTCAGATAATATAAAATCTGTTAATTTATCATCAAATAATAATCATAATATGAAAATAAATGATGTACAGTTGTTAATTAATATTGATACGAGAAATGATCTACAATTAATTAATACTGAGATGAGAAATGATGTACAATTAATTAATACTGAGATGAGAAATGACCTACAGTTAATTAATACTGAGTTCAGAAATGATCTACAGTTAATTAATACTGAGATGATAAATGATCTACAGTTAATTAATACTGAGCTGAGAAATGATGTACAGTTAATTAATACTGAGTTTGAACTATTGAAAAATGATGAAATCGTAAACGTTCTAAGAACAGAACAAGATAATATTGACAGACAAAACTATAAGTCAAATTTTAAAAACAGTGCGGATGTAAATAAAAAAATTAATAGCTTAGGGAAACAACACTCATCCAATCCAATTGATATCAAATCAGTTAATTCACCAAAAAAAACACACACTATCACAAAAGATATAAAATTAATTTGTAATGGTATCAATGGATTAAAAGACAAACAAGATGGAAATATAAATGTTACAAAACAAGATAACAACGTAAACAATTCAGTACGAAAGAAAAACAATAATGAAAATAACAGACTAAAAAATAACATCGAACATACATGGTTAAACAAATATTTGAAAACTATTAAAAAAATTAAATATACTAACAGCAAACAACATATAAATTCAATCAATGAATGTTCAAAACGTATCAAAAAAACGAAGAAAATTTTAAATTGTAAAAATATCATGAAGAAAAATGTTACATCATCGCCAGGTTGGTCAAAAATAAATGCAAGGAAACACGAACTTAATATACCATATTATAAAGTATTAAATATTAATATTATTAGTTTAAAAAATAATAATTATGTTAATAATAATATTAATACGAATAATAAAATGTTTCTTATAAAAAAAAGTTTGTCGACAAGTAATTTACAAGATTTTAATCGTGAACGAAACAATAATATAAAGAAAAGTTTATCGTTTAGTAATATTTATAATTTATCATTTTTAAATTTTGATTTAAACGATATGAAAAATTGGTGCAAAAATTTTGATGTTAAATATAACAAAATTTCAAATCATTTCGTTGGTAATGATGATTTAAATATTGTTCCGACTGAATTTGAAAAATTTGAGGATGTTATTGTTTCAAGTTATCATGAAAGTAATTGTATTACAGGGTGTCATAGCGTTTTTGATTATAATCATATTGTAAGTAATTGTGATTTTAATAATAATAATAAAAATCGTATAAATGACAGTTCATTAAATCTGTTGAGAAATTCATCAGAATTTTCTAGTAATATTATTTATATTAGTTCTGTTTCTGATGATTGTAACGATAAATTTTTGGTTAATGATAATTCTGAAAGTATTATATTTAGTTCACAAAAAAGTAATATTAATTTTTGTAATTCTATCTTATTAAAATACAACAATGTAGTTCAGTTAATTTAAAAATTAGTAGTAAATAGAATTTAAAAATTTATTTTTGTATCAATTTATATAGAATGAGAACAATAATTGATACAATAATTTAATGTAGAATGTAGTTAAAAGACGGATTGTAATAGTTAAATAAACAGTGAGTGAATAGAGATTAACTTGTAGAATGATTATCAGTGACAGCCATATTTAAATTTAGAACAATTCTAATAAAAAACTGGTATTAATTCATATTCATATAGTTTTTTAAAAATAATTATTAATTTTATTTATCATTAATAATAATAATATAATTTATAATTAATACAAATTAAATTTATTGGTAATACAGCATATAAAAAAGTACAGTTTCAAAAAAATTGTTACAATTGTGACAGGGCCCTGGTTCTATATAATTAACAAATTATTATTACATAAATATGAAATTAAATGCAATTCTGATAAAATCTGATAAATTTTGTTAGCCATAAGATTATTATAAAAGGTAAACATCTAATTTTGGTAATTTGTAAACAACAAACATTAATACTTTCTTTAATAATTTGATAATTAAATACTTGTTCATGACTGTTGTAGAATTTGTTCTAATAATTCAATATACCGGAAGCCCCACAAAGAGGTTGCTATTTTTGAATTAATATGCCAAATATATCACACCCTCTACAGACTGGAAACGTTACAATATTATTATAAATAGATAATATGTAAAAAAGTACCCTTGAGTTTCATTTGCTTCTGATAAATCAAAACAAAATGGTGGAAGTAATTTTATTTGCATAACCATTTCAAATTGGTGATTTGTTCCAATGTTACTTAAATCATAAAATGAAAGAAATATTATGAAAGTGATAAATTATTAATGAACACAATTTGTTTCATTAACCTTTATTCAAACTGTTGTCCATCAATAGCTATGCACTGATAGCAACGAAACAAAAATGAGTCATAAGCGTTTTTGAAAAATTGTCAAGGTATCATCAAGTTCCTTTTCAATCAGTCTCATTAATTCATTGTCTATTGGAATGGTGTTAGAATAAACTTTTTCCTTCAAAAAGCCCCATAGGAAAAAATCTTAAATGAAACTTGAGGTTACTTTTTTAAATAGATATCTATTTATTTTAACCGTAAAGTTTACAGTCTGTAAAGTGTGCGATATATCCAGCACATTAATTAAAAAATAGTACCCTCTTTGTGGGGCACCCTATATATGTATCTAGTAGTATGATTTCTTTTTGTTGGTTTAATGTGCGACTGTTCTGCAATTACTGCCAATGCAGACTGTGAAGGATGAAATGATTTTTTGTAACATATGAAAATATGCCATGCCTGAATGGGATTCGAACCCAAGACCGCATGATGGGAGGCAAGCACGTTACCAACTACGCCAATGCGTCTGGCTAGTAGTATGATTGAAGCATTTAAGAACAGAAGAGGTAGAGTTGTAAAAGACACTAATCAGAGTTATCTCCTCTGAGAGTAATGAATTTCACTATACAGCCAGACCCTGTGGTGAATGAAGTGAAGGTATCATTTGCAGGGTGAATTTGGTAGGTTAGGTTGGTAATTCAATAAATCATAATTTTGTTTAGTAACAAAAAAGTATATACTATGTAAATCAAATTTTTTTTTTTTTAACAGTATAGTATTTCTTTTGCAATCAGTTAATAAATACAATAACTTTAAGCAAATATGAGAAAAAAATTTAAAATTATTATTATTTCATGAAAAACGTTGAAACAAGTTATTCTTTGTTGCTGTTTGCAGCAGTGCATTCATAGCAAACTAATTTTTTGTGTCAATTACTTTCTTGTGAACTTTCTTCTTTTGTGAGAAGTTTCTTGATAAATCTGGTGATTTTACATGCATAATTTTTTCAATACATTCATTATACTTAATTTTATAGATTCCTCATTTTTGTTATTTTCTTTTTCTGCATCATTCACATTAACATTCTTATGACTGTTAAATACATTTTATAGGAAATTGGGGTTATATGATATTTTTATATATATATTTTTGTCGTATACATTGGATATTTTATTATTTATGTAATTTATTTATTAGGCTATCATTTTTGTTTATTTATTTCTGTATCAATTATTGGTAATAAATAAATATGTTTTTCCGTTTAGTTTTGTATAAGTATTTATTTATTGTTAAGTTTATGAAAAAATATTTGCAACAATCAATTAAGTAAACAAGTTTACTTTAAGTTGACAAATTAAGTTGACGAATTAAGTCGACAAGTTTGTTCCAGATATATACAGTTAAACCAAATTTCTCAATCAAGTACACTCTCTATACAAAACAGTCCAAGCACGGGTGCCCCAGGGTTCTGTCCTAGGCCTGCTTTTGTACCTTCTGCATACGTATGACCTGCCCAAACCTGAATCAATGAATATCGGCCTTCACTGATGATGTTATTCTTTACCATCATAGCAAGAGTCTCCATCTCAACAGAACTGCACTCCAAAATCATCTCCAAACAACGACCGAATGGTGCAGCAAATGGAAACTGACCTTAAATCCCTTAAAGTGTGAAGCGATCAACTATAGATACTTTAGTCACGAGAGTGCCTTTTGCATATGGTTTAGCTGTGAGAAAGGGAAGTGAAAATTTGCAGTGCTGCCAACCTCAACAATGAGACACTACTCGTACATTTCACTACCGTTCAGTTTCTACACACATTTTGTAAGCTGTGGTTTATTCCTAGAAAATGTTTTCTTCATAAACCTTATAAGAAATAAATGTGACCTTTAATATTGACTAAAGCTCAATTAAATGACTAAAAATGTTTGATTTATTGTAATTACCAGCTAGGTACCTTATTCCATTGGAACAAAATTTTCTACGAATGAATCACCTTCTTTACTATCGCTGTCACCGGCGTCTTCACTATCAGTCTCACTAGTATCTACCTAACCATTTCCTTTTTTTTACCAGGTATCAACAAAAGTGTTGAAGAATAGCTTCTTCACGTCTTTAGTTTCTCTCCTTATATTTCAAATTGTGGACATCACAGTAGTTAACCACTTGTTCATGGCTATTGTTAAGAGGCAGGGAAAGGCATTTTTGTTTAGCTTCAACTTCACAGAATTTTATTACACTGCGTATTAGATTTCGTTCAGCACTGTGAGTAGTCTGCTCACATTTTCGAGAAACTAACATTTCTGTTTTCGGTAACAAACAGTTATATTCGTACAGTTGACCTATAGATACTGAAGTCACGAGATTGCCTTTTGCGTATGTATGGGCTGTGAGGAAGGGAATAGAAATATTTCCAGTGCTGCTAACCTCAACAGTGAGACACTACTTGTACATTTCACTGCTGTGCTGTTTCTACATACATTTTGTAAGCTGTGGTTTATTCCGAGAAAATGTATTCTTCATAAACCTTATAAGAAATAAATATTACCTGCAGCCTAATATTGCCTATAGCTTAATTACATGACTGGAAATCTTAGATTTACTGTAATTACGAATGAATCGCCTTCTTTACTATTGCTGTCAACTGCGTTTTTATTATCAGTCTCTCTAGTATCTACCTGACCGTTTTCTTTTTTTTACCAGGTGTCAACAAAACCGTTAAAGAATAGCTTCTTTACGTCCTTAATTTCCTTCATTATTTTCCAAATTGTGGAAAGAGAAAAATCACAGTAGGTAGTTAGCTGCTCGCTCACGGCTTTTGTTAAGAGGCACGGATAGGCATTTTTGTTTAGCTTTAACTTCATAACATTTTATTTCATTGCATATTATATTTCGTTCAACACTGTGAATAAATAGTTCGACCATTTTTTCGAGAAACCGACATTTCTGTAACAAACAGTTAACCTACAAAAGGTTCCGCGATACACTGTATATGGTCTGGGTATAGTATAATAGTTGCTATGTTTGTGGTACTGAAATTAAAGCAGTTGTGCATGCGCACTGATGCTTTTCCCCCTTTACCCCTCATTGTAAACAAGGGAAAACTCGTGACTCAAGTGACTATACAAAAGGTTTTGCGATATACTGTATGTTCTCTAGTATAGTTTACGTTGTTGTGGTCGCCAACTGACAGTGAAGTAGTCGGGCATGGGCACTGGTGCTTTCCTCCCTTTACCCTTCATTAAAACCAAAGGCAAACCGTGACTCGAGTTACTATACATAACAAAGCAAAAACTGTCGATGTCAGCAGCTAACTTCTGCCATGGAGAAGCCTAGTTAAATATCTCGGTGTCATTATCAACAGTAGGCTAACTTTCAAGTGCCATGCAGATGACACAGTCCGTAAGGGTAAAATCCTCAAATACAAGCTCTTCTGCCTTCTCTGTACCAAAGCCCTCTCCCAATCTATTAAACTATTGATATTTTCTCCCATAATCTGGTCCGTCCTTCTTCATGGAGCACCATTCTGGTGGCCCATTCTTTCCAACACCCATAAACGACAAAACCATCCTATCCAAAACAAATCTCTCTGCACAATAACCCAGTTCCACTATCTCATCTTCAATAAAGTACTTCATGAAAACCTACTGTTCCCAACCCTCGCGGACTATTTCCATAATACATCAAGAAAACTACCTGACAACGCGAAGATATTGACCAACAGCATCGTTAGAAAAATATAAATGAAGATCCTCATCCATTAGATGACCACACCAAGTTGCCATTCTATGACTTTCTTTAATTTTTACCCAGATGAAACTTGTAAATAAATTCCTACCATAAATAAAATACAAATTCCTGCCATCATGTCCACTTCCAAAACTGTTACCTTAAAATTATTTAATCTCCTGTCTTTGTAGTAAAAAAACCCCAAAACATTCTGTAATCCTATTATCCGAGTGACCAGATGGTATCCCATGATGTTGTCCTTTCCCAAGGGGTATCTACCCTTTTCTTTCAGGACTTGGAGTATGAATGCATGAGGAATGTGACTGAGTTGTCCCCTCTTCTACCCATAGTACTGACAGTAACATCAAAATGGGTACACAAAAACATTTATTGTCATTCTTAATACCTCCATATAAATACTGTGCTACAAAAAAAAAACATTAACATATTAACCATATCATAATGAAGTTTAAATTGCAAACATGAAACATTTCCTTTTTGTTATTGCAATATTGAGCAGTACAGGGGAAGAAGGAGGAATGTCAGAAAAATTAAAAATTAGTTTATAACATCATCAGGTAGCTGATATTAGGAACTATAAAATGTAGTATTCATAACGGTCAATAAGGAGAATAGTCATGGAATAAACAGTAACAAAGATTTTCTATACAGACAAAGAAAGAGGAATGTCCATGCGTTACAGGCTAACAAGGGGGAAAGTCATAGTGTCACATGATAAGTACCCATGTTTGTTTCTATTCCCGCCTGTTTTCTGTTTACTTAATATTACAAAAATGCATGGTTTATAAACTGAAAAGTGCAAAAATGTACCAGTATGGTATGATTTTTTCTCATAAAATGAATAAATGATTTCATTATTGTTTCATGACCCCCCCCCCCCCATAAAATCACCATGACCTCAGGTTGAGAATCACTGCTCTAGACCAATGGTTACCAAACTGGGGGGGGGGTACGCCCCCCAAGGGAGGTGTGAAGGCACGTCAAGGGAGCACAGGACCTCGAGATAACTTAGCCGTCCTCATGTCCAGAGCTGTTGTGATTCACGAATCGAGTTTAAACACCAATTACGAAGTGTTCCCCAGTATATCACAGCAAGCGCTGTGATTGTATTTAACCTTTTCAAGCACCTACTTGTGCGAGAGAAGCATGTTCTGCACTTGTTGCAAAAAGACAATGTATCGCTGCAAACTTAATGTTGCTAATGATTGTGCACTTTCTAATAATGAACCAAAAGTAGGAAATCTTGTAATAAAAAAATGCAAGATCATCCATCTCACTGATTTATTTTGTTTCTTACTCGTTTCATTTAAATTGCAACTTATAATGTCATAAAAACAATAAAAAATAAATGTTTGATTACTATATTTCAATATAATACTTGTTTTTTTGTCATCACACAAAAAAATTGTGCAAGGTGGTGTGGAAAGTTTTATTCTAGACAGAAGGAGCCGTGGTAAAAAAAAGTTGGGAATAACTGCTCAAGACTATTTTAATGAATAAATACATCCACTTCTCAACTTTCTTTAAAGTTGTTTGTTTTTGAATTGCCATGAATTAATCACCACAAAGTTTTTGCTAGAGTAGCATCTTGGTGAGGGAAAATATGTGACTTTGTTTTGGCAGAGTATTAATTTTGACTTCCTCTTGACTACATGAATATATAGGAAGAAAAGTATAGTTTTCATGTCGATTTTTTGAAATTGAGTTTTCATCAGATACACACCCCTGAACCCAAAAAACCTGTTTTTAGCGATTAATCTGTGTGTGAAAAAAATATCTCAAGAACGGAACATCGTACGAAGTTGAAACTTGAAACTTAACTTAGGTACCACTAGAGGAACCGTCATGAACATTCTCATCAAAATTGGACAACCGGAAGTAGTATTTTATTCGTGTCATTTTTCACTTTTTTGCAATTTTCTTAAAACATTTTTTATGCTCTACATGATAAGGTAGGCACCATGTCCGCTGAAATTCTTGGGGAGGCTGTACTCTTGTAGAAAAAACTGTTTTTTTTAAGATTGCAGCCTTAATATGCATTTTAGCGCAAAAATGTAGCCTATGTAATAAAAGTTGTAGATAATTTAAAAACCTACAACTTTTAATTCAAACATTTCTTTGTAAAACGCTTAGTTTAGTGGTAATCACTGATTATCTGTTTTTTTTTTCATGAAAATCTGTAAAAAATAATTTTTTTTTAAGATTCCGGCTGTAGTATGCATTTTATGACAGAAAAATATACAACCAAATTTACAGGAAATTAAAAGATCTGCAACTTTTATCTCTACAGAGCATAGTTTAGCCCAAAAAATGATTACCATATTATTAAGCCAAACTAAGGTTGGTTTTCATTTGGCATCATTCACTCATAATTAAAGTAAGGTTTTGTTTTTTTGAGGGTAGTTTTTGTTTAGTTCTGTTTTATTAGGCTACTAATGTTAGGTTATATTGTTCATAATGTTTTGCTTTGGCAAGAAAAAGTAATGTGAGTGTTTCACACCAGATATTTCAAAATGGATAAGACTAAATAAGTTTGTGTCAAAACCAGGAAATTAGCTATAAATATAAGTCTATGAACTTTTAAATTCAGCTGTCAGGAAAAATGTATTTGCGAGGCAGAATGCTAAAAGAGCTAGCTCTTACCTTAAAATATATAAAGTACAAATATTTCAGTTTAAAAGAACGAGTTGTTAGGGGAAATATGAGATGTGGCTATTAAATAACAAGACTGACGTTGTAAAAAAGTTTATTTTTACTTTATAAATAATCACTTATTGTCACCTTCAATATACACTCCTTCTCTATCCCTACGACACTCCATGTGAATTTTCCATTGTTGGAAACAGTGCTGGAAGTCATCTTCTGTCAGCTCCTTCAGGACACGTGCCGCTTTCTCTTTTACAGCTTCCACAGACACAAATCTTGTCCCTTTTAATGCAGATTTCACCTTAGGGAACAGGTAGAAGTCACATGGTGCAAGATCTGGTGAATAAGTTGGATGTTCTAACACTGAGATACTGTACTTGGCTATCAACCTCTTGACAGATTACGCGGAATGAGCTGGCGCATTGTCTTGGTGGAGAACCCATGATTTATCCTTCCACATTTTGGGGCGTTTTTTCCTTACTCTTTGACAAAGTTTAGAAAGTACCTCAAGGTAGTAATTTTGATTAATCGTTTGACCTTCAGGTACCCAGTGAAGGTACACAATCCCATGGACATTAAAAAAAAACAATCATCATTGCTTTAAATTTTGACTAGCTCATTCAAATTTTTTTGGCTCTCAATGAAGTTTTGCTTTTCCAGTGCATGGATTTGCGCTTCGTTTTTGGATCATAAGTCAAAAACCATGTTTCATCACATGTTATTATTATTTCCAAAAAATTTGGGTCATTTTCAATCGCGTATAAGGTTTCAATAAAAACATTTTTGCAAGCTTCATTTCAAACATTTTTGAGCGACATTTTTGAGGTCCTGAAGGAGCTGACAGAAGATGACTTCCAGCACTGTTTTCAATAATGGAAAATTCGCATGGAGCACTGTAGGGATAGAGAAGGAGTGTATATTGAAGGTGACAATAAGTGATTATGTATAAAATTAAAATAAAAATTTTTTACAACGCCAGCCTCGTTATTTAATAGCCACACCTCGTATTTCGATATTCAATTTTTTGTACTTATATTCTACGTTTCTTGTTGGAATTTAAAGTATAACTTAATTACTCAAGCAGGAATGAGTAGGTACTTAGAAGGATATTTTGTAAAGTAAAATGACAAGGCCTCCTGTATCCTAAAGTGGAAACTTAAGTGGGTGCTGAAGCAAGTACGAGTGAATATCCTGAACTCTAAACCTGACTTATTGAATCCAGTTACAGAAGCATTAAATATAAAGTAGGCCTACACTATTCAAAAGAATTTTTAGCAGTGCGAATGCCAATAACTTTAAAAAATATTGTACTTTTCTAAAAAGCATTCATTCAAAGGGTTTTTTATGAATACCTAATTCATTTGTTAAATATGTAAAATTTAAAGAGGGTGGTATTTTAAAAGTTTAAAATTCATTTACTCCAACAACAATTTTCTATCAAATATATTCAAGCTTAACCCTTTCAGTACTAATGTCCGGAAAACAGGACGTTGATATATTTTACGTAGTGATATTATCCGGTTTAACAAACGGCTGTAAGTTATGTATATAGTGCCAACATCCGAAAGCGAACATTCCAAAAAAACTTTTAAACAAAAATTAATGAAATAATGTATTTGAAACCAACTCCGTGGTGTAGTTACTAATGTGCTAGCCTACAAAGCTAAAAGTCTCGGGTTTAATTCCCGGCTAGGGTCTGGAAATTTTAACATGCTAATACCACCGTTATGGTACTAAAACCCACAGTAGTTGCTCATGACCAAGCTGTCGATACGACTTTAACTACACTAAAAAACAAATTTTGAATATGAGGTGTGGCTATTAAATAACGAGACTGATGTAAAAAATTTTATTTTAATTTTATACATATTCACTTATTGTCACCTTCAATATACACTCCTTCTCTATCCCTACAACGCTCAATGGGAATTTTCCATTGTTAGTAACAGTGCTGGAAGTCATTTTCTGTCAGCTCCTTCAGGACACGCGCCGCTTTCTCTTTTACTGCTTCCACAGACTCAAATCTTGTCCCTTTTAAGGTAGAATTCACCTTAGGGAACAGGTAGAAGATAATAACATGTGATGAAACGTGGGTTTTTACTCATGATCCGGAAACAAACCGCCAATCCATGCACTGGAAGAGCCGAACTTCACCGGGAGCCAAAAAAGTTCGAATGAGCAAGTCAAAATTTAAAGCAATGATGATTGTTTTTTTTTATATCCATGGCATTGTGTACCTTCACTGGGTTCCTGAAGGTCTAACAATTAATCAATATTACTACCTTAAGGTACTTTCTAAACTACGTAAAAGATTAAGGAAAACACGCCCCAAAATGTGGGAAGACAAATCATGGGTTCTCCACCAAGACAATGCGCCAACTCATTCCACGTTATCTGTCAAGAGGTTCCTAGCCAAGTACAGCATCTCAGTGTTCGAACATCCACCTTATTCACCAGATCTTGCACCATGTACTTCTACCTGTTCTCTAAGGTGAAATCTGCATTAAAAGGGACAAGATTTGAGTATGTGGAAGCTGTAAAAGTGAAAGCGGCGCGTGTCCTGAAGGAGCTGACAGAAGATGACTTCCAGCACTGTTTCCAACAATGGAAAATTCGAATGGAGCGTTGTAGGGATAGAAAAGGATTGTATATTGCAGGTGACAATAAGTGATTATGTATAAAATAAAAACAAAATTTTTTCATCAGTCTCCTTATTTAATACCTACACCTCGTATTTTAGTATTCAAAATTTTTATTTTTTATGAACTCAACAAACATTAATTTTTAACAGGAAATTTTATTTTTCTGTAACGTTGAAATTTTGGTCGGCAATGGTAGGCTTACGCCTGCAAATTTTCAAAATAAGGGCTGGCACTTTCTGTACACCCTTATTAAAATTAAATGCCACTTAAGATCAAACTTTTAAATATTGTTTCGGCACTGAAAGGGTAAACTTACAACATTTCTACGACAAAATTCTAAATTTTGTTTTAAGATGTTCAGAATTTATTACTAAATTTGGAAATTTTAATATTATTCAAAATCGAAAATATTTGACGATATTTTTTGCATTCCGACTCACATTCGCTCGATTTTATACATTTGGCCCAATGTCTTATTTCGAATAAAATTTTAGTTGACTGGCTAAATTCACCATATTTAATTAATATGATCTGTTAGTAGATCGAAGAACATTAAAATAGGAGTATGCTGCTTGTAAAATCTGGAAAGAAACAAAAATAAAAATTACAAGTTCGTACATTAAAAGAATGTAAATAATTATTGGCTACCAACTTTTATCTCTTTCTTGCCCTATTCATATGAATATGTAGGTAAGAAAAGTATTGTTTTCATGTTAAATTTATAATGTAAATACAATATTTTCAGGGTCACTGGACTCAAAATAACATGTTTTAGCCATGTTTTAACGTGTGACATGTTGTTTGTACGTGTGCATGTGTCAGAGACAAGACATTTATAAGAAAATTCACGTCCCAAATAATTGAAACTAGATATCTGTTCCACAATTACTTCATATGCTCGTACGAGCAGGTGGAGTGTTAATATCTTTGCACTCGATCTGCTAGTTCCAGGGCTACAAAAATTAGTTCTGTTTCTTATCAAATGATCAGCAGGTTATATCACTGAATCAGTGAACACAAGAGGTAGAGAGGTGTAAAAGACACTAGTTAGAGTTATCTCCTTTGAGAGTAACGAATTTCATCATTATTCTGCCAGAACCTGTGTTGCATAAAGTGAAGATGTCATTTGTAGAGAGGAAAGTAATAGATTTGCAGGGTTCAGAAGACTTAGTGTGCTGATGAACATACTTTTTAACTCAGTGAGGAAGACATGTTTTAACCTCCTGACTCCTGGTTTTAATTAGTAAAGCCTCTAGAGGTTCAAACCAGCCTTTTGGCTGATGACCTATACAACAGTCACTTAAAGAAAATTTCGATCTCACTGGGTATTTTTCTCTGAAATGGATCTCTTTTATTTTCTTAGCAGATATCATCAGGTTGTAGACATCACATATTCTCTGACGTGTGCGTACTCCTTCCTGTAGCATTTCCTCTGTCTATTGTACTATCAAAACATCATCAGCGTACAATATAATATTAAATTTTACCTCAGCAGGATTTATTGGACTTCAGAGTCCAACGATTGACTCTACTTGTAGATAATGTCATCCAGATAGATAATAAAAAGCATTGGAAAAGTACACCACTGTTTAACACCTTTGTTAGTTGTAATTACCAAAATTACGTTACATATTTTCTGGTGATAATTCTCACACATGTGCCTTTGTACAAACTTTTAAAAACATTCACTTATTTTCACTTACGAGAACTTACTTTTATCTATCACATTTCTCTAACTACACTAGCTTTATTGTGTGCAAAAGTTAAAGTTAAAAGAAAATGAATTATAATGTACCTTAGCAAAATTGTTCAGATTTATCGTGTGGATTCCAAAAGGTTTTATGGAATAATCTTTAGCACATAACAACATGAGATACAAGCTTTTCTTGACCCAGATTGGTTTGTCCACCCAAGAACATTCATATAAAGCATTTCTGAATTTCTCACCCTGAAACAAACATTTTAGAATTATTTAAAAATTTCTTAACTTGAACTTTTTACCATAACAGGCAGGTGGAGTGTTAAATTATTTACACTCGATCTGCTAGTTTCAGGGCTACAAAAAATAGTTCTGTTTCTTTTGACATGGTCAGCCAATTATATGACTGAAGCATTTAAGAACAAAAGAAGTAGAGGTGTAAAAGCTACTAGTAAGAGTTATCTCCTGTTAAAATAAATGAATTTTATTATATTCCCAGTTCCTGTGGAGAATTAAATGATGGTTTAATTGGCAGGGTGGAAAGTAGATGCTTTTTGGAGGGCCTGGGATGCTGATAAGCATACTTTTCCACTTACTGAAAAAGGCATGGTAAACCACCTAACTCATTGTTTTACTTAGTAACGCCTCTAGTGGTTCAATCCAGCCTTTCGGCTAATGACCTAAACAACAACTTTAACATTGTTATCAATCTTGTGGATTAAACAAGATTTCGTGAAACTTATTTTAACAGGTTTACATTTTATATTGGAATGTCATTTATAACCAAACTGATTTGGGAGTTTCTTAGAGTCAATTCACCAAAAAATGTAATCCAATGGTTGTAAAGTCCAGCCTTTCTTAGTTTGCTCCCAATGTAAAGAAATAATGACGTCACTGAGCATGCGCATTATATAAAAATGAGTACACACTGATTAAAAAGTAACAACAAAATACTTTCAAAAGTATTTAAATACAAAATACTTTTAAAAGTATTTTTATAAATGAAAGTGTTAGGCCTACATAATATCATGACTGATATTTGATGTACTTATAATTCAAAACATAGTTAACTAATAGGAATACGACATCCATAAAGTAGCGGACTCTAGCGTGCACTCTTTAGTAGCTGGCTATCATTTGTTGACAGTAGGAACAAAATAAGAACGGCTCAACTGTAGTTGAATGTCACTAAGCAGTAAAATTATGTGTAGCTATATTTATTTGCATGGTGCCGAAATTTGTGTGGTAGTGGAAAGCAGAGGCTACAAAAACCAATTCCTAGTTAAACTTCCACAGGGCACGAATGTAAAATATGTCTCAAACTATATAATCCTTAATATGTGTACGTTTCAACTGTTCAATTCAAAACAAATCAATCCCATGACCCAGTGAAATGAGGATGATGTATGTGATGCGTAAATAAGGTGTAGTCTTGTACGGACCCAGGCCGACCATTCCAGAGAGAGTATGGTTAATTGAACCCCAACCATCAAATTACACCGGTAACCACTGTCTAGTATTCAAATCCGTATAAAAGTCCACCTTAACTAGAAATTGAACCAGGAACCTTTGTCTTCATAAATCAGCTGTTAAACATCTGACTCACTCCGACGACTTTACCTCTAGTTCAAACCGGTGGGTCAATATTTAATATAAAAATTATTTTCTTCACGTATAATATTGAATTTACTAATGAAGATCATAAAATAAAGCAAACAAATGCAAGGGGGGAAAGATATCTGTTGCACTACAAAGAACTCAGAACCTGTATAAGAAGATAGCTCGCTCAAGAAAAGTAAAAATTAAATAACATAATTTCGCAACGTGACAACTTTTTTTCCTCTTAAGTTCTTTATTTACAACTGTAAAATTTAACCACAAGCAAATGTGATGATTATGATAATAATGTAAAAGACATGATAGGCATGAGTGGGGTAGGGCCCTCATTGGTACCTCCCCAAGAGTGAAATTCGTATATAAAATTAGCAGGTCTCTACTCCAGCGTCTTTTAAGGCGTGTAGGGGGATTATCAAGTAAATGGACGGTGGAAAATGAACGCACGAGGGGGTTCTCGTGTTTGTGTGACTTGTCGTGAAAGCGTTTGTATAGGTATTCAATGGAATTTTGTACAAGTGGTGTTTTCAAATCTATATGTAAGGTTTTGTTGCTAACGTAAAGAGGTGCATTTGCTATAAGGCGTAATGTTTTCGACTGGAATGCTTGAATTCATTGCAAGTTAGAGGGTTTGGTTGAACCGTAAATTTGGGACCTGTAGGTCTACATAGGTTTTAAAAAAGAACAATATATGCGTAATTTTTGTGCCATTGGTAATTTTGATCGTTCGTGAAGTAGGAAATATAGAGGTTTAAGTCGGGAATTCAGTAATAAACGTTTCCGTTTGATATGTGTGATCCAAGTTAGTCGTTTATCAAAAGTCAGACCGAGACACTTGACTGTATCTGTTTTTGTGAGACGTTCATTGTCTATGTATACTGGTGGGCAATCACCATGACGCAGTGTGAAAGTTAGGACGTGACAACTTAGGTTACGAATAACGAAAGTCAATTGGGTCTGTGCTGTGACGTAGGTCACTACGCTCCGTCTTCATCTGCAGTCTCTAGTTCGTTAAACGTTTTTTTACAAAAAAACAACTTATATGATAATTAATTAATTATTTACTTCATTTACAGTCGCCATTATTTAAGTAATGCCAATCTGTAAAATAATCTGTTTTTACCTCATTAGTTAAATTTTGTCCGAATGAAGAGTTAGCGAATATGGTAAACACATTCGGAACAATCATACACAAGTACTTCATTTTACTCCAAACATCAGATATCTGAAAAATATAAATGAAAATTATACCTTAAGTTTGTTTCACGTTACGTTGGCTTTCAACAGAAATTATTTTTACTTTCTCTAGCCCGAAATGAATAATGTAGGTAAGAAAATTTTTGAAATGCGCCGTATATACATTTATTCAGGCCCCTGAACTCAAACATGTGTTTTGATCGGTTAGTGTGTGTGTGCGCGCGCGCGCGCGCGTGTGTGTGTGTAAGGGTAGGATCTTGACAACGGAAAACGTATAGCTTAAAGCTTGGAACTAGTATCACAAAAAGACCCAGCACAAAAAAAATTATCTTCAAAATGGGTAAAACGGAAGTAATAGTGTATTCGTGGTTTGCGGTTTATTCACTCCGTTAAAATTTTCTCAAAAACTGCTTGCACGATTTTTATTAAAATTTGCTCATTTTTAACACATTTTTGTGCTTTATAAGCTAACAGCTTATGATTTAATCGATCTGAATTCATTTGATTCAATCCATATTGAATCGACTGAAGTTTACAGCTTGTCAATTTTCTTGCATTCAACTGTTCAATAAATCATCAGATCGAAATTTCTTAAGAACCAGCTGTTCAGTTACCTTAACTTTAATGGCTTCAAAAAAGTGTTCACAAACTATTATCCATGTTAAACTTTTTAGATTTATACCAAAGTTACGACTCTTTATGAAATAAAATTTTATTTTTGTATATTATAATAAATTATTATATTTTATATTATATTATTATAATTATAATAAATTATATATTATTATTAGTTAAAAATTATAGGCTCATAAGTATTTTAAACACAATCAGTAAAATTTTTGAAAAGGTAGTATTTATTAGGTCAATCAGTTTCTTGACTGAAAACCTAATCATCTCAGAGGATCAGCATGGTTTCCAAAAAGGTAGATCAACTAAAATTGCAATTGTTTCACGTGTGGAGTGAGTAGTTGATATATTGGACGCCAGGAAGAAAGCATTGGCAGTGTTTTTGGATCTGAGTAAAGCTTTCGATTGTGTTGATCATGAAATTTTATTGAAAACACTAGAGTCATTAGGCGTTAGGGATGTAGAGTTGAAATGGTTTCAATCCTACCTTATTAATAGATTACAGTGTGTGGAGTTAACTAGGGTTGTTACAGGGAAACTTACAAAGGTTGTATCTGGAAAGATTGAAGTCAAAGCAGGCGTTCCACAAGGGTCAGTTTTAGGTCCAATTCTGTTTCTATTGTACATTAATAGGTTACCAGAAGTCATACCTAATGGCAGAGCTTTGTTGTTTGCTGATGATACTCCAGTAATCAGTAACAGTTTACTGGTAGATGCTCTTGAAGTAAATACACATGTTAACATAGAGTCCGTAGTGCAGTTCTTGAATCAAATGTCATTAACACTTAATGGGAAAAAGTGTCAGTACTTGCAGTTTAAAAATAAACTTAACGTTAAAGAAAGTAGAGAAGTGGATGTATTTATTCATAATAATAGTTTAGAGCATGCAGAAACAGTGAAGTTCCTCGGCGTATCTCTAGATAGATCTTTGTCTTGGGACTTCTATACCAATCAAGTTTGTAGTAAAATATCATCTGGGGTATTTGCACTAAAACAAATTGCCAGATTAAATGATAAAAATTACTAATGGCAGCTTATCATGGCCTCATTCTGTCTCATATCCGTTATGGTATTTTAGTATGGGGTAATTCTAGCATGGGTAATATGAATAGGGGTTTTAAAATTCAAAAGAAAGCTATTAGGTGTATGGTGGGAGCTAACCAGCTAACCTCATGCAGGCCACTATTTAAGGAGCTTAAATTGCTTACAGGTCCCTGTCTCTACATTTTTGAGGTGATTATGTATGTTAGGCAAAATAATTTTATGCAGAATTTCAATGTTGACAATCATAACATGAGAAACAGGAATGATTATTATGTGGCAAATCACTCCACAAAATTGTTTGAACAAAAACTTACTTATGCAGGGAGAAAAATCATAAATAAATTACCCCAATCTTTAAAGTGTTGTGAGGATTTGAATTCCTTTAAAATAATCTAAAAAATTACTTGATCGGTGAAACTTTTTATAGCGTAAAAGAATTTCTTTCTTGACAGTAGTGATACATTGTGTGATTCTTATATGTATTTCAGGTGTTATATCTGACGACATGTCCTATACTCCTCCTGGAGTCTCCAGGGCGCAAACAAAAAAAAACTTACAAAGCTAAATTATGAAATACCAAAAAATTCAGGATACACAGGGATACAAATTTATAGTCTTTTCTTCTAGCAGAAGGTAGTCGTCCTTATCAGACATCGCTGTACAACTGAATTATTTTCAATAAGTTATCTCTATGTTTCTTACCAGGACGTACTTCCCAATAATGCTTACATAATGTGATTTAAGTATCTAAACAAAACGCATAAAGTTACTAACATCGGAAACACAGTAAAGAGAGATGCAGAGCATTAAGCAGAGGCATTCGTTTACAATCGTACACGTGATTCTCAAATTCTTGTCCAGTATTGCTTTATTACTGAAAGAAAAAACAAACAAGAAAATGTATAAAAAATTTGGAAAAATTGTTTCCTGAATAAAGCACATTTTTAAGGATCATTAAATTGTTTATATATTTTTAGTTTAGACAGATTTTTGTGTGTCAGGCTGAAGCCCTGGCCAATAAAATATTTTATATCTGAGACATTTTGAAAAGAAGTTACCTGGACAACGGTATCACAATAGTACATCATAGAAACGAGCACTAAGGTTTTGTTTAACCTGGTCCGGTACTGTATTTCTGTATTTGCAGAACAGTTATCTGAAGAGAATTATTGTTCTTTATAGTATTGTCAGTACTTTTCAGTCAAGCCCTCTAGCCGAATTCCAAGGGAAGCCTATTTAAAATTTATAGACTATTTTATATAAAGATGTATACGTAAAAACTTCTTATGAAAAAACCTGAATCATGATCACCGAATTGCTCTGTATTGGTCGATCAAAGACGTACATGGTAAGCTGTTCGCCAATTACGATGGCGTGTTGGGAGGCTAGCGAGACAGAGAGAAATGTGTTGCGTCTATCGTTCCCCTCAACTCATTTCAATCAGTGCACGGTGTTCAAGCGGAATTGTGACAATACGTGATCGGTAGGGAAATTTATACTGATTAATATTTTTACTTTCTCTTGACTAAATAAATATAGGCCTACAAGAAGGAAAGTATATTTTCATGTCGATTTTTCGAAATCGAGTTTTCACCGGATCTACACGTTTTCAGACCTCCTGAACCCAAAAAACATGTTTTTAGCGATTGGTGTGTGTATGTGTGTGTGTGTGTGTGTGTGTGTGTGTGTGTGCGTGCACGCGCGCGCGTGTATGCGAACCAAATATCTCAAGAACGGAACGTCATACGAACTTGAAACTTCAGTTACATATGACTACCGGACGCGACACGAACATTTTCATCAAAATCGGTCAACCGGAAGTAGTAGTTTATTCGTGTAATTTTTCACATTTTTGCGATTTTCTCAAAAACTGGTCCTACGATTTTTTAAAAAATCGCCTGGTTTACTAAATTTTTTATTTTCTACAAGGTAGGGTAGGTGCCATGTTTGCTGAAATTCTTGGTGCGGCTGTTTTCACGTAACAACGTTGTTTTTTTTAAATTTACGGCTTTAATATGCATTGAAGCGCAAAAATGTATATAATAAAAGTTGTAGAGAATTTAAAATTCTACATTTTTTTTGCCAAACATTTTTTGTGTAACGCTAAGTTTAGCGGTTATTAGCGATTTTCTTTTTCTTCTCACGAAAACGTGAAAAATCAGTTATTTTAAGATAAGGCCTTAGTATGCATTTTACGACAAAATGTGTAAAGACCTAATGAAATTTATAAGAAAATTGAAAGACCTACAACTTTTATTTAGATCATTTTTCTCTACAGAGCTAGTTTAGCGTGAAAGAGTGATTTTCCGTATTTTTGAGCTAAACTAAAGTTGATTTTATTTTGCGTTTTTCACTCACGATTAAAATTAGATTATGTTTATTGAGGTTAGTTTTTTGTTTATTTCTGATGTTAGGTTATTATTATGTTAATTATTTGCATTGGCAAGAGAAAGTTGTGTGAGTGTTTCACACCAGACTTTTTCATGAATTTTCGTTTTGTAGATTATGTTTCTATACAAACCTACATAGAATTTCAGTGGGAAGTCATGTTTTATAAAACTTTACTTAGTAAACTGTGACAGTATCTAAAAACAAAAAGTGTTCGAGAATTCTCGAGAAGGACCGAGATTAAAAAGGTGTTAATGTAGACTAAATAATAATAGTTAGTAAATAATAAATTGGGTTTTTAAGAAATAGAAATATAACGCACAAATGTTTATGTATATATACTGGGTGATTCATTTAAAAGTAGCCCGCCGCTCCAGTAATTTAATTTATAGCCGCTCGAGTAATTTTCATATGCTGTATTGGCAGCATTGATCACGATGTGATCGACTGGCCTTTATAGTACAATTTATATTATTATTTAATTATTATATTATTATAGAGTACAATTTTTTCCAGCAAGATAGTGCAACATGTCTCACGTCTCACCAGTCCCTATTTCATATCAATCAGGCTTTCCCATGCGAGTTGTTAGTAAAGATTTGTGGCCTCCTCGTTCACCCGATTTGAGTACGTGCGATTTTTTTCTATGGGGTTATTTAAAAGAAACTGTTTACCAAACAAACCCCCGCAGTATACATGAGATAAAGAATAACGTCGTGGCAAGCTATAGACGTTTCCGTATTGCGTCGCGTGTGAATTAATAACATTGAACGAGCGTAAAAATATGTAAGCGTTCAAGGACGCCACTTTCAGCCTCTACTGTAAAGGTGAAGTTAAAATTTGTAATTCTATTTATTCATTTACTATTTGAATCCAATTGAGTGCCGAAGGCCGCTTTTAAAAGCAGCGGGCTACTTTTAAATGAATCACCCAATAGTATAGGTCAGCCTATTTTTGTACTGCTACCTAAAGGAGTGGGGTGTCTATTTAGATAATTGGCTCTTTGTAACAATTCTTCTATTCAGTTATAATGAACTATTTACGTTAGTAAAAACTTGTATTTTATTGTTACATCGAAAATCCCTGTCCTTCTAGTGACTTCCATAGATCATTTATATAAGAAGGCACGCGAACTTTGGAGTCAGTCTCGATTTGTCTGTGATTCAGTGAGTGAGTTACATAGTGCGGAACAGTGCGTTAGAGAAGGGCAACGTTACTGTGAATTATTGTCTAAACATTTAGTATCATTTGTACCTATTTAGTTATTTAGTTAGTTTATTTAACTTAATTAAGTTTATTTATGGTAATTATTATTATCTTCTCTTTTTATTTTCTTCTTACTATCAAGGATTGTTAACGCCGACACTACCCCGGTTAATTTATTCTTGTATACGCGTGCAGTCATTTGAGTGTACGTGCCTTGGCTATCCTTTCTTGACCATCGGGACTTACGAGTCCCATTTAGTACCATTGCATTTATCTGTGCATTAACAGTTTAAATTGCCTATTTGACCATCGGGACTTCTAAATCCCGCCTGGTCTGGTTTTTCTGTAAATTGTAAGAACTTAAAAAATACAACAGATCGTGTCACCTGTATATTGAATGAAGCCATCACATGTGGTACATGTGCATCTAACCTAGTTTTGTACTTAAACTTCCGAGATTTTATTATTGTGCGGTCTAGAAAGGGTTAATTTCGCCTAATAACGCAATTTATGCTTTTTCATTTTGCGTTTTACAATGTTACACATGTTACACACAATGTAATGCTTTGTGCAGCTGCGGAATGAAGAGGAAAGACGAAGTACCGAACTGCTACTGCGTCATAACACTGTACTAATCATCTCATTGATTTTCGCTAGGCAGTAGGCTGCCTAGTGTAGTGATATACTACCGTACTGTTTGGAATTTGCTTGTGAAGTCATTAATTAAGTGTAGAATGTTCGTATGTGTGTGATATTATTTTAATGTGTGTGTAATTGGTTTTTGTTATTATTATTATACATGTGATTTTATTATTATCGAGTGTAATCGTAATAATGTTTTTAATATTGTGTGTTATCATAAAAGTTTTATTAAATGGCTGATACTAGTAGGAAAAGAAATTTCACCGTACACAGTGAGGCAAGAACTATAGTTAAAAAATAGTTGCTTAATGCGATAAGGAATGTAAAAAAAAATTCCTTGAATTATCCGTTAAAGCAGGCTGCAAAGAGAACTGCTGATTATTGCGATTAGTCAGAGCGTTTTATTTCAAAAATTCGAAAAGAGGCTTAAAATAGTTCTGAAGAGAATTTACCTGCTCCAGGAAAGAAAAGGAAACGAGATTCGGTGACAGAAAAGTTCGGTTTGGTAAAAATTAGAACCCAACTTTCCGAAAGAATCAATTGTGATTATGGATAATGCACCGTATCATTCCAAGTTAGCGCAGAAAATCCCCTCAAAATACTCGGTGAAAAAGGATATCGTGACTTTTTTACAAAGTAAGGGTGTCAACTGCAGTGAAAATATGAAAAAAACAAGAACTAATTCCGCTCATTGAATTACACAAACCGAAAGAAAAAGTGTTCAAAGTTGATCAATATCTTTCGAGTTCTTCTCAAACATTGGTACGTCTTCCACCATACATGTGTGACCTCAATGAAATTGAATACGTACGGGCCCAAGTAAAGAATTATGTCAGAGATAGAAATTGTGATGGCCATCTGTCTCTGGAACGATTAACAAAATTAACGGAAGAAGCTAAGAAGAAGTCAGTGACGGGATGTTATTGGGCTGTGTATTGTCAGAAGATTGAAGCAACGGAAAATTACTATTGGTAAAATGATGGTATTGTAAATGATGCATTAGACAACAATATCCTATCTCTCGGAGAGGACAGCGATAGTGATTTTAATGGTAGTGACTCCAGTGTTAGTGAGAACACATCGGTTAACCACTCGGATAGAAGTCTTCTAGCTGAGCCACTGGACAATCTTTAAACTGTAAGTTAGTTTTCATATTTACCTAAACTTTATACGAATTTATATTTAACTAAAATATAAAATTGGTAATGAAATTTTTAATTCAGTAAAATTAATATAGTCCTAATGGTTATATCACGTATTAAAGCTTGTAATTAAATTATAATGTAGTAAATTATAATGTTGTAACACACCATGATAAAAAGAATTAATTCATACAGTATTAAAATAGCTAATAATATGTCACTTCACACTGTTTTCATTTTAAAGAGCGGTTCATCATACGTAACATACATAAGTCACACGGTGATAACGAATGTATTTAGTTTAGATATAACCCGTGAGTACTACAAACATAGTACAAGTTTTAGTTGTACTATGTTTGTAGTTACTACTAACGCAATCTGTCACAGTAGTACTGACGTAATGCATACCTCTCAGCTGCCCAAAGTTTGGGAACAGGCAGTACAGACTGTTGCATTTGACGTGCACGAGGTTGGATGGTTGCTTTCGTTTGCCCTCTAATGACCGTATTGTGATGTGAACCAGACTTTTGTTGTGTGCTACTGTGTATTATGTTTGTTTCAAGTGTTACATTATTTACTTTGTTAACTGGTATGTTGTTCCTGCTAACTAGTAATTCTTCTGCGTTAGTCGGCGTCGATTTTACAATCCACGTGTTTTCAGGCAATCTCGAATACAAGTGCTCATGTGTCGCTATTTTCTTGTAAGTAACCATTCCATAATACATCTCTGTAAGTTAAGTCGTTCAGTGATTTTAATTTTATCCTTCTGTCTGTGATTTATTCCGCAATTCATTCTATCCCGGCTTTTCCATTACCGCTCTAGTGTCAATAATTAACGCTTTGGTCGTGAGTGACGACCACCTAAAAACGCTCAGATCCTCCTTGTTAATACCGCTTTAAAAAAATTGTTAAAAAAGTTATTTCATTTGCAAGTTCAGGTCTAACTGGACTTAACGAGGCGTAAGCCTGTTGTTACAAACTCACAAACCATTGTGTACTTCTACACAAACACGAAATATTCCAACCCGTACATCTCGAATACTGCCATCTTCTTCGAGGTCTTCTCACCTCCCTTCTTCCAACTGGAACATACGAGGTGTGGCTATTAAATAACGGGACTGACGTAAAAAATTTCATTTTTATTTTATACGTATTCAGTTATTGTCACCTTTAATATACACTCCTTCTTTATCCCTACAACGCTCTATGCGAATTTTCCATTGTTGGAAACAGTACTGAAAGTCATCTTTTGTCAGCTCCTTCAGAACACGTGCCGCTCTCTCTTTTACAGCTTCCACAGACTAAATCTTGTCCCTTTTAAGGCAGATTTCACCTTAGGGAACAGGTAGAAGTCACATGGTGCAAGATCTGGTGAATAAGGTGGATGTTAGAACGCTGAGATGCTGTACTTAGCCACGAACCACTCGACAGATAACGTGGAATGAGCTGGCGCTTTGTCTTCGTAGAGAACCTATGATTTATTCTTCCACATTTTGGCGCGTTGTTTTCCTTACTCTTTGACGTAGTTTAGAAAGACCTCAAGATAGTAATATAGATTAATTATTTTACCTTCAGGAACCCAGTGCACAATCACATGGATATAAAAAAAAAACAATCATCATTGCTTTAAATTTTTCTTGCTCATTCGAGCATTTTTGGCTCTCGTTGAAGTTCGGCTCTTCCAGTGCATGGATTGGCGCTTCGTTATTCGGATCATAAGTAAAAAACCACGTTTCATCTTATGTTATTATCTTCTACCTGTCCCCTAAGGTGAAATCTGCATTAAAATGGACAAGATTTGAGTCTGTGGTAGCTGTAAAAGTGAAAGAGGCACGTCTACTGAAGAAGCTGACAGATTATGACTTCTATCACTGTTTCCAACGATGGAAAATTCGCATGGAGCGTTGTTGAGATTGAGAAGGAGTGTATATTGAAGGTGACAATAAGTGATTAACGTCAAGTCTCGTTATTTAAGAGCCACACCTTGTATCGGCCACTTTTAAGGGTATTCTTTCCTCTGGCATCCGTTTCTAATGTTGCCTCCTTTGATTACGGTGCTCCTCCACTTTTTCATTCAGGCTACACCTAACTGATATCTTATTTCCTCGTTATGTATTAGATCAAGCCTCGAAAGGCCTTTCCCCCTTCTTAAAATCTCATTTCAGCTACTTGGACCCATGACTCACTTCTATAAAGAAGTGCTGGGGCTGCCGTACCTTATAGAATTTCACTACTGTCTCTGTTCTAGCTCTGTTACCCAGTCTCCTGTTAAATGTTACCACAAATAGCTTGAAATTTATTTATTTTATTTTCGGTATCCAAGTCCCTATAAAAGCTCACGTCGCAACCCACATTGTCAAACAATCTTTGAACGAGTGGGATACTTCTCTCTCAATGCCATAACCTTTGATTTAGCAAACAACACTCTTAAGTTATATACTTTTTACGTAAATCATTTAAAACATAAACTGCTCTTTGAAGCTCATCTACACTCTCCTGTAAAATCTACATGTAATCCGCAAAACGCAATGCATTGAGGTAATCGTCAGTACTTAATCTAACCCCAGGACTAACCATACTTTTCAACTTTTTAAAAGCATAGTAAATTTTATATATATTAATAGGATACCCCCTACATTATTAATTATTTATAAATTATTAATTTTATTGTATTTTAGTTGTAGATTTAAGACCGTTTATTAATTGTAGTTTTAAGTTTGTAATAAATACCTGCTTGTAATTTAAACTTAAGTGTGTAAATTATTTATTTCACCCAGATCCCGAAACGGACCTTAGAGTTAAGTGTTACAATATTATTTAAATTACCTGATAATGATCTGATGATATTTTATTAAATTTCGAAATCTGCATTTTAATAAAATTTCAGAATTGTCATCGCCATTTTGATAAAAGAATTTATTTAAATCAGCCACACTGTTCAATTTTAATGTACTACTATTTTTGTGTTGAAAATCAAATATTTTATGTAATGTAATAGTGCATAATTTCAGCTGCGCAGTAACTTTATTTAAAGAGGAATTATTTGCAACATACACCGCACAGACAATATGATGTACGTGTAAGAGTACCATAGTTTGTAGAAAATAAATGAGTACATACATGAGTACAGATTTGTTGAAGAAATATGGATACTCAAATGGAAGAGATAAATCTTCAATAGATTTAAAAGTACTCCCATTTTTTACTAATATAGTATAAATTGATTCAAACATCGGCATCGTTGAAACATTTATTGCAAATGCAGTTACTGCAAAACACATTAATGTATTGCGTTTTTTGTCATCAATCTTAAATTGTTGAACTTTTAATCTAATTTTCTTGGATGAAATTTTATCTTCGGTTTTCGTTAAAGGATTTGAATTGCTGTATAAGTAATATTCTTGATTGATTATTGACAATAATTTATTTATATGTTCTGGATCAACATTGAGTACCAAATAAAATAATGTAATAATGAAAGTTACCAATGCATCTTCCATTGCAAAAAGTCTTTTGTATTTATCGTCCCATTCATAAATCATTTCTAAACTGGAGGATATTGTAAAGAATATTGATATACCAGTTAATGCATTTAATTTCCAGTTTCCTTTTAGTTTTGTGTGTTCTATATCTACTCCACTTTTTTTTAAATATAATAATGCTTTTTTACTTGTAATTGATTGTTTGTTGACAACGTACATCTGAAAATATATGTTTTCATTTTTCTATAGTAAGAAAATACATATTACAATACAATTGAATCTCCATAATTCAAACCCTATAGGGAATGTGGTACTAATTCGAGTAAGAAAAATTCGTAACACACAACAACTAAACTATAGAATACATTTTGTTAAATTTTTATAGATAATGTTAAACATTCAAAAAATAATTAATTCTGTTTTAATGGCATTGAACAAATCTTCTGCGCCGTAACTTTTAATTAGGGGAAGTAATATTGATTCTTTGTAATTTTAGCAGCCTTCGTTAGAAACTGAGGCACTTAATCACGAAATAGTCTTATGAACGATTTCATGACGATCTTTAGTATTTTGAAAGTCATCTACTGCAGGCTTTAATTTGATATTACCATGCTGCATCGCTAATTGATCTCATTTTTCTCTGAAAATTGCAACTGACATAAGAAAGGTTTTGCCGCATACTTGTTGCAGCCAATTTAATACACCTTCTATTCCAGGCTGCTAAAACATTTTCGTACACAGGAGTTAACCCGACTGATAGGTTGTAGAATATTAGTTCTTCGAACACTGCTTCCGAGATCGCGCCGATAGACTTGGCTTTTTGTACCCAAAACATTTGAATTTTTTGAGACATTAAGAAAACTTAGAGAGATGTTTAAAAAAACAAACATGAAACTCCGTTTTTTTACGCCAGTTACAGCGCATATACGTTAAATTTGTTGTAACTTATGCAAAGGCGCGCGTTTTTGTCAATATTTGGCAAACATTTTTTTTTAAATTTATTTTAGTTTGGTATTATAGATTAAAACAATTTAAGCGATTGGTCTGTGTGTGTGTGTTTGTGTGTAAAATCGTTAACTAGCACGTTAGCTAGCAAAAAATTTGATGTATCAAACGCCCTCACTTACCCTACTGTACGACTTTTCAAGCTAATGTAAGAGTCAAGTGAATATAGATTCTGTGGTAAAGTGCAGGCGGGCAAACATTTTCTCTTTGAGGTGATGTCACTGACCCATTCCTACAGTTATTTATTTGACATACATATTATTATATGGATGCACGGAATTTTGTGAAAACGTGCATCTAGAAAAACTTTAAAAGATAATATTAGAACACTTTAGTTCCATTGTGAAGAATGTCTGAAAATAGGCTATTATACGAATTTCGGAGCTTTTATTCCGTTTTACATGTCATATTCAATTCAACCGGGTTGCTGTAATAGCACCATTGAACAATTAACCCTTCTTTACCATTCAAGTTTTTAAACGCGGGTATAACTATATTTTTAAAAATAAAATACTGCCTTTACACGGTTTTATTTTTTAAAAAAACCGGAATTAATTGGCATCCCAACTTTCAAAAATCAATAGAAAATTTCCTGCTAACCTGATTGTATTTCGAAATATCTTACGTTCGTCCTTATACATTCAGCTACAATTTAACTACAATGTTTACTGGTGTGCGCGTACATTGACCCTCACTGTTACACAAACTGTTGAGTACTTACACACTCGTCATCTAACAAAAATATGTAGGCTATCCGTCTTTTAAGGGTAAATGTGGGATTTAATACTTATAACTTGAACTATTAACCAAGACGGTAGATACTGTAGTTTAAATCTAAATAGTTTTTTTGCTTTTCTGAAAAAATTTTATGATGTGGATGTTATTGATTTTTACTTTCTCTTGCCTAAATGAATATATAAGAAGGAAAGTATTGTTTTCAAGTCGATTTTTCGAAATCGAGTTTTCACCGGATATACACGTTTTCAGACCCCCTGAACCAAAAAACATGTTTTTAGCGATTGGTCTGTGTGTGTGTGTGTGTGCGCGCGCGCGTGTGTGTGCGCGTGTGCGTGCGTGTGTGTGTGTGTGTGTGTGTTGTTTAACAAAATATCTCGAGGACGGAACATCGTACGAACTTGAAACTAGAAACTTCAGTTACATACAACTACCGGACCCGACACGAACATTTTCATCAAAATCGGTCAACCGGAAGAAGTAGTTTATTCGTGTAATTTTTCACTACAAAGTAGGATAGGCGCCATGTTTGCTGGTGATGAGGCTGTTTTCACGTAATTGTTTTTTTAAGATTACGGCTTTAATATGCATTTAATCGCAAAAATTTATATAATAATAAATGTAGAAAATTTAAAGTCCTACAACTTTTATTTCAAACATTTTTTTGAATAAAGCTCAGTGTAGCGGTATTTAGCGATTTTCTGTTTTATTCTCACGAAAACGTGTAACAAATCGATTTTTGTAAGATTTTGCCCCTGTATGCATTTTACGAGAAAAATGTATATAATAAAGTTTATAGGAAATTAAACGATCTACAATTTTTATATGGAGCATTTTTCTCTACAGAGCCTTGTTTAACGTGAAAGAGTGATTCTCCGTATTTTTAAGCCGAACAGGTTGATTTTCATTTTGCTTCTTTTACTCATGATTAAAATTAGGTTACGTCTTGTAACGTCTGATTTTCAGAACGTTACTCGTTTTGTTTTCATATTTTTGTTTTTAGCGCTTTTATGGTTATCATTCTGTAGGTTGGTTGTCTTATTTATTATGATTTCTGTTGAGTCCGTGAGCTGGCGACCCTTGCGCCTGCTGCCTGTACTAGCTCTGGCCTATTTTCTAGTTAGTTATTGCTGCCGATTTTATGAAAAGTTTTCCTGTAGCAGTGTGAGACGTGTTTAAGCAGTCGAATTGTAAGGTCGAACTTACTGCTCCGTAACGTTCGGGCCTATTTTAAATTTAACTTTTGGTAAAAAGTTTTTTTATTTTGTATCTTCTTTTATTTAGTATGTTTCAACGGTCTCTTTTTCAGTATAAAATTATGAATTTTCCGTATTAATTATTAGTCTTTTCGGTGCTTGTCAATTTCTTTTAAAAAATGAAAATGTGATCTGATTATGCCTTGCCCATTATTATGGTAAGTTTATTTTTACTTTTATTAATAGGATTCTGAAAACTGAAAATTCTTACAGGTTGCTTAAATTCAAAAAATTTTATTTAAAAAATCTGTGTCGGATTAAATTTGTAATTGATATGATTAATTAGTTCGAGTCTTGGTTATGTAAAAATTTATATTGACTAATGGTCAATTTATTTCTATTTCAATGTTATAATTTGAATTTGTGTGAGGTAACTGAACACAAAACAAATGTATTTAGTTATTTAAACTTTAAAAAAAAAGTTTTCTTAAATTACTTCCTGGTTAGTTAAAAACCTTGCAACTTGTAAGGAGGTTCATTTAAAATCTGTTTTTTGTAATTTTGTTTATCTTAAACATTATCAATTTTGTGCTTTTGTTACTTTATATTGTAATTATAATTTTGAAGTATTGTTTCTGATTGTATTTGGAATATATTCATTACAGGGTTCAATTCCCGGTGGATAAACATTGTGATTAATTCCGGAATGTAAAAGCATCAGTTGGGTCATAAAATGCAAACGCTACTGCCGAAAGGAACGCCGTTTTCCTGAGTTTATTCTGCTATTTCATTTTGATGCAGCCAATTCATGACTGTTTACCTGGCTGTCGTTTTAGTAACCGGTCTATCGGCTACTATATAATTTACTCCGCTTTCATCTCTGTTCAATTACCAGGAGGTATTTTTTTAAATCTTCGAAAGGAACGCTATGTGATTCTTTTTATTTTATTTTGCAACTGTAAACTACCTAATTACGTCTGAAATTTATTATCTGCGTGCCGACATGTTCTGGCCGTTTTGCTGGTGGTTTGTGGACGGATTGAACACCTTTTTGGTCAATCCTGTTCTTGACTGAATTATTACGTATCTCTATTTGTCAGTTTCCTGGCTTTTGTTTTTTTAACGGGAAAGCAGCTCTTGCATTTTAATTTAAAAACAACTTTTTATATTATTTACATAATGGATATTATATTTTTATAAATTTTTTTTTAAATGTAAATATTTATATTAAAACTTGCTTATCTCAGTGTATAACCAGTTATTGCTGAATTTTTCTCTGTTATTCTTTTTTTTTTTTTGTTTTTTTTTTTGTTTTAACGACCGACTGTTCTGCAAATTGCTGCTAATGCAGACGGTGAAGGATGAAATGAATTTTTTGTAACGTATGAAAAAATGCCATGCCCGAGTGGGATTCGAACCCAAGACCGCGTGATGAGAGGCGAGCACGTTACCAACATCGCCAACGCGGCCGGCCTCTGTTATTCTGAAAATGGCCTAATTTTCTGATGTCTAATTAGTTATTTTACAACCATGGTTGATTTATTGACTAACTTATAAAATAACGGTAATTTATTTCAAAAAGAAAATATTTCTTAAAATGAATTTTCGTACAACTTAGCGATTTCTTTTTGAATTTTATTTTAATATTTTTGGAATTTTGTATTACTTTGTTAACCAAATATAATCATGCTTTTAAAAAGCAATTAATGTTTTTAATCAATATTGGTTTTTACAATTATATTTTATTGTTGTTATTATTATTACTTTATTAAATTAAAATATTTTGTTGAAACAAATTTTATGCAACACCAATTAGAGTATCTGTGGTTTTATTAGCTTCTTTTCTTGTTTTTGTTTACGCCCCTACCAACCTATCGCTGTAGATAGAGGGGCGGTTACAGTCTTATTAAGTTTAGTTTTTTGTTTATTTCTCACGTTTTATTACTAATGTTAGGTTTATTGGTTATTATTTGCATTGGCAAGGGAAAGTCATGTGAGTGTTTCACACCGGATGTTAGTCTAGACCCCGTAAAGCTTCTATCGCGACTATTTGGCAAGTATTGAATACACTGAACTCTTGAAAAAGCTGCTCCGATGGATAACTTCATTATTATTTTTTATATTAATTATTCGTAAAATCAGCCTCAAAATTATCTGTAGACAATCGTAAGAAGAGACGTTAGTACTACCCCACCCTATTATACCGTACGTTAATAGTAACTACAGAATCGACAAAAAAAATTAATTTTTTAATTTTAGCGCCCTTCTATAATTCATGTCATGACTTTCTGAATCATTGAAAAATAATATTTGTTATTCAGATTTTTTTATATTAAAAATTTATTTTTGAAAAATAGCTTGCTTTCAATTTTATGCTATATCTTAAGTAATAATAATAATAATAATAATAATAATAATAATAATAATGCTATTAGTTGTAGATTTTTTCCTTTCAGCAAAAATTCTTTATTTTGTAAATGAGAAACATTTTCTTAAAACCAACTGAATCAATCCACGTCAAATTTTTACACACAATTTACCATTCCATTCTACACAACGGTACGTCTTTTGGGTGACTTCTGTTGACCACAAAAATAAAAAATAATTTCCTCGAATTCCAGGTTCCAAATAGTTAATGACAAAAAAAATAATAAATTATTTTCGTTGTAAAAACTTATGGTTTTGTAAAATTATACTGTAGAAATTGTGTTAAAATTTGAAGTAAATGAAAAAGTAATTGAAGTAGTTTTAGAGAATATTTTCCTAACGTTAACATGGTGCAAGTTAGAAATTCCGTCTCTCCTTAAAGTGTTCTTATTCAACACTCCTCTGAGTTTCTTGAATGTAATTTTAATTACTAATGCAATTTAATAAAATAATTAGACTGTACAAGCTTATCGTTCTGTGTGTGAACTTTGTACTACACGCCTTCGCTGCTTCAAATCGGAGTCACTGGGAACGTTCGCATAGGTTTAAGTTAGTATTAGAATAGAAACAAGCATTCGAGCACAAATATCCAGATTATTCCGAATTTTCCTAAAACATTTCCGGGAATACACAGAATTGTTCGTGTTTATCCCAGTTTTACATAACGTTTTTTGGGGATGTCTCAAATTTTTCCAAAAACATGTCCAGGAATATCCAGACGTTTCTAGAAAAAAATCCTGGATTTAAAGAAAAATACTGTTTTTATTATGAATTTTCAGGACGTTATTGAAGAAGAGTTGTTATCCTGAGATTCCGGTAAAATTATCTGGGATTACACTAAACGTTCGTAGAGAGAATTCCAGGATTTAAATAAGTCCCTTATTTTATTAAGAATTTTCTGGTCGGTATTGAAGTCAGTTGTTATCCCGAAAATAATTTCCGGGATTATACCAAACTTTCCTAGAGAGAAATCCAGGATTTAAAAGTGTTGTAATCATGTTAAAACGAATTTAGTTGCGTAAATCACCAGGCTTTGATTCAGTTGGAGATATTCCCGGAAAAAGTTTGTAAAACTAATATAAACAGGAATAATTCTGGGTATTCCGGGAATTTATTTAGGAAAATTTGGGATATCGGGATGTTTGTGCTCGAATGCTTGTTTCTATGGTACTTAGGCGAGACTGTATGATGGTTTTTTAACTGAAAGTTTAGAATTTCGGTTCTTCATGTTTTTCAAAGTTCAGACCGAGATCTACCATAAAAACATGAAATTACGTGAAAAAAAATATTTTCTAATGAAAAAATTAAGTTTTCATTACTGTTTTTAATACAGAAAGCTGTTGGTTCAGCTTTCTAACCAAATGTTGATAGTAAATTTACTTGTTTGTGTACATTTTGTTTTTTATTTGTGCTTTTTTGTGTTTTTGTCCGTTCCCGTAAATTTAGAGTTTTAATATTTAGGTACATTTTTCTCAGACCAGATTAAACATACCAGGCGGAAATTTTTACCAGTTATTTATCTTGTACATTCACATACTCCGGCACTTTTATAACTTCCTCAAAAGCTACAAAAATTATTAATTTGTAAAATACCGTAAACAAATTTGTAAAAATTTCATGTTATTCCTTATTTTGTTTTTAACTTTATGGTTTAACGGATTAATTTGCAAAAATGTCAGTTGCTCGTGCAACCCGACAACTATAAATAAGTTTATACAATTTATAAACTATATAAAGTTTATAAACTATTAATGCACTATCGTTTACCAATGTTGATATAAATGGACCTAAAAATAGCAAATTTAAAGTACAATCAAAAATTTAAAGGGAAACAAAGTACAGTCTTCCCTTAAGTTCGCTCCCTACTGAAGGTGATTACGTTGCTGCTTATGATATTATACTATAATACACTTACCGCACTTTTGATTGCTTATTCAAAGGCAGAGTTGTAGTTCTGACGATCATAAGCTACTTGTATATATTATTTTTTTAATTAGTATTTCGGAATAAATGGATTTAATTTTTTTCAACTTTACTTAGATAATTATAATAATAACAAAATATGAATGGAAATCAAAATAAGTTAAAACCCAGGATGGTCGTAACCAGATTAAAACCATTGCATCGAGAACTTAAAAAACTTTAAGATTTCTTAGAGGATACTATAAACAAGTCGGTCTTAAGAAAAGTTTTTACGTAAATAAATTTGTAAAATAAATTGTTTCTAATAAAATAGAAATAAAATGAACGGGATGAGTATTTCCAGAAAAATACAAAGAGCTCGTGTAAAAAAAAGAAATAATAACGAGGTTGCGTGCACATAATTGACCTTCACTACTCTTGAATTTTTTTACAAATAGTTTCCATTTGTTATTATTTCTGTTCGAAAATAACAGGTACACAATAAACCTGATTTTAAATATGAATTTATTACATCGTATTGTTCATTCTATTATTATTTTATTATTTTTGCTTCATAGAACTTTATTTACTTATTAATACGGATATATGACGGCTCAGGAATTTTTTCTTCCTCCGCAACTCTTTAAAGTCCGAAGAGTAGATGTAAGGTTAGGTTAGGTTAGTTTACGATAGGAAGGTTAGCTTAGGTTAGGTCTGTATTCTGGTGGTATCTTGCATGTGTAAAGGTAAGACAAGGTTTTTTAGTTACATGAAAACAATGAAATTTTATTTGTCTACGATCCAAGTAGTAGGAATTTTAGCATTGAGTTATTCATATCTTTCTTTTGCGCAGAAAAATATCTGAAATATTATGAACTTTTTTTAGATACGATCTCAGCAATCGTCATTTTTAATCTAATATAAGAGATACATGTTCTGTAATTATTAATTTTGTTGATCTAAGAATACCTCTTTTTCTTTCTTAAGGATGCCATTCAAACTTTTTAACTTAGAAACTTACACTGTTTTACAGCTCTTTGGCACATTCTTTCGTCATTCATTCTGAAAACGTGACCATACAATTTTAAATGCCTTATAATTTATTAAACGTTCTACTAGTTCGATTTTTTGATATATGCTACTTCTGTATTTAATAGTAATTAAATTTTTTCTATCATTTTGGATCATCATTTTTTAAAAAATCCTTTCTATTATTTTTAAAAATCTGATGAGAAACACTCACACATTTTCTCTTGCCAATACAAATAATTAACAATATAACCTAACATAAGTAATTAAACATTACACATAAACAAAAAACTAACCTCAAAAACATAACCTTATTTTAATAATGAGTAACTGATGCAAAATGAAAATCAACCTCATTTTGGCTTAAAAATACGGATAATCACTCATTCACGCTAAACTAAGCTCTGTAGCGAAAAATGTTCTAAATAAAAGTTATAGATCTTTTATTTTCCTACAAATCTGATTATAGATACGCTTTTGTCCAAAATGCATACTAAGGCTGAAATCTTAGAAAAATCGATTTTATACAAATTTTTATGATAAAAAACAGAAAATCACTAATTACCGCTAAACTAAGCGTTACACAAAAAATTTTTTGATATAAGGTTGTAGGATTTTAAATTTTATACAACTTTTTTCATACATTTATTGGGTAAAATGCATCTTAAAGGCCCAATCTTAAAAAAAACAATAATTTTTTAAGAGAGAAAACAGCCTCTCTAAAAATTTTAGTAGACATTGCGCCTACCCTATCTTTTAGAACATAAGAAATTTAGCAAATGAGGCGATTTAAAAAAATCGTAGAAGCCGTTTTTGAGAAAATCACAAAAAAGTGAAACATGACACGAATAAACTACTACTTTCGGTTGACCGATATTCATAAAAATGTTTATGTCTCATTTTCTAGTTGTACCTAACTTACGTTTCACACACACACACACACACAGACATACAGATCAAAAACATTTTTTTGGGTTCAGGAAGTCTGAAAACTTGTAGATTCCATGAAAACTCGATTTCGAAAAATCGACATGGAACAATACTTTCTTTACTACACTGTATGGATTCATATACGAGAGAAAGTAAATATTTCCTTATTCTAGAGAAAAAGGTAAACTTTTTGTATTCCGTAAAAATAAAATATTTTTAAAATGTTTGAATGCGTGGACAATAAAGGTCCACTCACAAAATAAAAATCGAAGTAATAGGTAAATGGTTTAAGAAATTACTTCGAAAAACTAGAGCGGACTTATTACTAGATTTAAATTTAAACATTTTAATCCTTTTAAAAATGTGAATTCGCATACAAAATAAGAGTGGAGCAAAAAAACAATATATAAAGGTAACTGATATGAAGAGAGCAAATGCTCAACTTGTACATTATTCTCAGTAGCTTAATCATTTGCTTCATGTCCTTGGTCACGAGAATTTCCACAATTTTATCTTAAAAACCCAATTTCTTACTTCTGAAATAGTTTCTGCCTACAGGTTTCACATATTTCATTATTGTGATCTACTAGTTGATTGAAGAACATTAAAGTAAGTGTACGCTGCTTGTAATGTCTGAAAAGAAACAAACGGAAAATTACAAGATTACGAAATTAATTACCTATATAAAGTTTGAGTAACAATGCTAATTAACCAAAGATAAATGTGAAATACAAACACTTAAACATAAACTAAATAATCACACCTAATATACAGGTGATTCTAAATTATGGTATAAGAATTCAGTACATGATTGTAGAGCTAAAAATAAGAAAAAGTTCATAAAAACACATGTCCGCATATGCTTCATTAGCGAGTTAAAGCTAGCGAAAAATTTCGCCTCCAGTTCAATTCCCCTGGTGAAATACAGTTGTACTGAATTTTTTCGGGGTTACTTTATGTGACAGATATAGTGGATTTATATGGAAAATTGCCTAAAAAATCGAATAAAACAGTCTGGAAGCTGCAGTGTTAGAAGTTTTTGAGAAAAAATGATGAAACATGTAAAAGGTTTTAGTAGAAAAACACAGTCTTCTACGTTTGATGCCCAGTTACTTTGTTAAGGGGAGACTGTACTTTGTATCCCGCCAATGTTAAATTTGCTATTTTTAGGTACATTTTTTTTTGATTGGTAAAAATAGGGAAATTAAACTTTACACACCATAGGTGTGGGGTTTCTTCTCGATCTACTGATAATTTGTCAATTTAATCTATATGCTATACCATTTGTTTTTTAAATAGCGAATAACATAAAATTTTGACAAATTGTTTTCTACGTTTTTTGCGTTCCTAATTTTTGGAGCACCTGAGGAATTCATAAAATTGTCGGTATATGTGGATATCCCTCAACTGGTATCATGCGGTCTGTGAGACCGCTGTCATTTTTTACCCCTCCAACACTTCCCTCCCAATTGCCCGACATCACGTATATTTTGTATACCTTTCAACTGTTGTTTGAACTATGCGTGATCAAGATCGTTTTCGGTACGAGCTAACAAGTTGTGAGTTATTTGTCTTTTGTTTTCTACTGGCAGTCTCCTGGACCTATGATACCAGTTGTGTAACTTTTTGACGACTTTAAAACCAAGTAGTACATGGATTGTTTAAAGTTTTAATGAATATACAATAATTTTTCATACATCATTTCTTTGTTTAGTACTATTATAAAATACTTTCATATGTAATTTTATAAATTTTCATTATGGATGATACATTTAAAATGTCTGAAGCGGCGTCAACACAACTAGATCCATCACGTAAACAAGTTGTACGTGTTAATGATGTGAATTTTTATTAACATAAAAATCTTTAAATTTTATTGTAAATAATCAAAAAGTAAAAAAAAACGAATAAATTTTAATAAATGTTTGTCAGCGTGTACTGCCCAACAATAGACATAAATAGCAAAACTCGGAACCAAAATGTAACTTGTAAATCATAATTTTGTAAATAAATTTGTCTTTATCATAATAATTACTTATTTATTTATAATTATTAGACCACAGAATGTTTATAGGGCCCAAAAATGTTATTGTTCTGTTCAAAATGGAAGTAAAAGTCAAAAAAATGCTTAGTGTTCGTTTTTTACTTTTTTAAATAGTAATTTTGCATTTATGCTAAGAATTTTACATTAACATCTTCGATTATACATGGTTTTGTAAGTTTAATATTAAAACAAATTAATTAAATAAGTATGAAGAACTTAAAGAAAACAAATTTGGAGGTCTGTCAGACCTCTGATACCAGTTATGTCACAAAAAATGATGATACCAGTTGAGAGATATACAAGATAATTAACTGGTAAAAATTTCAGACTGTTAGGTTTATTGGTTCTGAGAAAAATCTATCTAGTGTTAAAAATCTAAATTTACGGGAAAACGCAAGAAACAAGAAGGCACAAATCAAAAACAAAATGTACACAAACAAGTAAATTTCCATCAACAGTTTTGTTTAGAAAGCTGAACCAACAGCTGAAATTTAAAAAAAACAGCGGCACAGATACTTTAGAAACTAAAATTCTCTTTGCACTAAAACGAACAGTATAAAATTTTGTAAAAAATATTCGTTCTCGGTAACATAATTTTTCTGAGTAAACTTGATAAAAACTTAATTTTTTCATAAAAAAATCATTTTTTGACGTAATTTAACGTTTTTTTTTGGTAGATCTAGGCCTAAACTATTGAAAAACGTAAAAAACTAAAAATAGAAATTTTGAGTTAAAACCATCGTGCCATCTCCCCTTAAGATGCCTGAACGTATGCATTGTGAACAACGGAGGTCATTTTGAACATCATCTTTAGTCTTTCGATTTGATTTTAATGTCATTTCACATAAAAATAAAACTTTTCATTCAAAAGTAATTTATGTTTTTCTTAATGATGAGTTATTCATTCCCTTGTCATAAAACGGTAAGTTTGCTGTGCAGTGTATTACATAAAAGTCCATTTTATTAAACTTTTATTTACATTTAGTTTACACTGCTTACATAATTGCTTTCACAATTAAATTCTCTATAACTCTTATTGGGAAAATAATTTGTTCACAGGTCATTTAAGTTATTGGGCATGAAACGTAGAAGACTGTGTTTTTCTACTAAGATTTTTTGCATATTTCATATTTTTTCTCAAAAACTACTGACACTGCAGCTTCCAGACTGGTTTTATTCGATTTTTTAGGTGATTTTCTAGATAAATCCACCATATCTGTTTCAAAAAGTTGCTCACAAAAATTCAATATCACTGTACTTCACCAGGGAAACTGAAATCGGGGCCAAATATTTCTTTAGCTGTATGTAACTCGCTAATGAAGCGTTTGCAGACATATGTTTATATGAACTTTTTCTCTTATTTTTAGCTCTAAAATCATGTACTGAATTGTTTTACCGTAATTTAGAATCACTCTGTATTTAATCACTTCACTGCATTCTTAACTAACACACTGATTCAGCCGGCCGGCCAACAGACGTCATCACCTCTTTCACTACATCTGTCATCACCAAATGCTAAAATTTTTATACAATATTAGCTACGATCCATGGTTTTAAATAAATTGTTGTAGTAAATTTGAAAGTGAAAATCTGGTGTGAAACACACAAATTTCTCTTGTCAATGCTAATAATGAACAATATAACCTAACATTAATAATAAAACATTGGAAATAAACAAAAAAACTAACCTCATAAAACATAACCTTATTTTAATCATGAGTGAATGCTGCAAAATGAAAACTAACCTTAGTTGGCTTCAAAATACCGAAAATTATTCCTTGACGCTAAACTAGGCTCTATAGAGAAAAATGATTGAAATACAAGTAATGCAATATGTAATGCTGAGATGAACCCGGAACTCAGTGTGGGCAATGCGCTGCTGCTAGCGTAGTACGTACATTTCTAAAAACATGCAACTGTGTCGTATATGTAGTTATAGTTTTTGCTTCTTCTTTACAACACTAACATTTAAAATAACAATCCGTTCCGCACTTGGAATTGCTTTACCCTGCATTCGAACGGTTGACATGATAAACTTATAATACACGGATAGATAACTAATTTATAACAAAACTAAAGAATAATGAATTAAATGTGAAGAATTAAAATAAAAAGAAACGGAATGAGTTTTAACGAATTAAAATACTTTTATTTATATAAATTAACATAAAACGTAAAAACAGAATAGCCAAATCAAAACAATATTTCCTGTACCACTCGTCGCGTAATAAAATGACTGTATTCCAATAAACTACGAGTTTCAGTATGTTTTTAAGATTGCCATAGAGAAACTGTGCATGCGCAGTAGATTGTTCCCTTTTTACATTTCATCTCAAACAAAGTTCATTTCGTGACTACCATCAGTAGTAGATACTTTGATTTCGTATGGATTTGATTGTATACACTTTTGTCGTAAAATGCATATTACGGCTGAAATCTTAAAAAATCCATTTCTACAGATTTTTATAGAAAACAGAAAATTACTGTTTACCACTAAACCAAGCGTTATACAGAAAAATGTTTGAATAAAAGTGTTGGTTTTTAAATTTCCTACTTTTTTAATTATATATTTTTGCCCTCAAATGCATATTAAGGCCACACACTTAAAAGATATTTTTTTTTCTACGAGAGCACAGCCTACCCAAAAATTTCAGCAGACATGGTCCCTACCGAATCTTTTAGATCACAGAAAATGTAGTAAATGAGGTGATTTTTAAAAAAGTGTGAGCTGTTTTTGATAATATCGCAAAAAGTGAAAAATTAGACGAATAAACTACCACTTCCGTTGGACCGATTTTAATGAAAATGTTTGTGGCGGGTCCTCTAGAAGTAACTAACTTAAGTTTTTAGTTTCAAAATCGTGCGACGTTCCGTTCTAGAAATATTTTGTTCAAACACACAAACACGCACGCACACAGGCAGACCAATCGCTAAAAACATGGTTTTTGGGTTCAGGGGTCTGAAAACGTGTAGATCCGTTGAAAACTCGATTTCGAAAAATCGAAATGAAAACAATACTTTTCGTCCTATGTAGTATTTATACGGGAAAGAAAAAGTAAAAATGTTTACTAGTATTATCTATTGATTTTTATAATTGTGTTTTGTCCATTTTGGTTCTAAAATGAATAAAATTTAATCAATTTTGCTCATCATTGTAATGATGAGTTTAACCCTTTACAAGGGCAGTACTACGGGGAAAAATATCCATGATTTATAATGTAAAATTTTATTTATTAGGAACTTTAATAATATATTTCTAGTACCATAACAGTAAGATTTTTTTATGTTAAGCTCTGGAACATATACTTACCAAGGAACGTTTATTGAAATGGGAATCTCAAATTTTAGTGGTAAGAATGCTTATTAAAACGATTTGTAGTTTTATATATCAGAAAATGTGTAGAATAGCTTATCACAACTTGATATTAGCATGAATTCTTGGTTTCTCGTAAAAAACTCGAATTTTCTAAGCACTGTACAAAACTAAAAACAAAACAACACGGTTGCGTACGATGGTATGAATCCTAACCACATTCGTGTAACTCATAAAGCTAATGGTCGCTGCACACTAATTCCAAAATGTGGATAGCCTACTTACCAGAGAACATCTATAAAACCATAAAATGCCAATAGGGTTTCAAGTGCATAGCTTATTCTTCAAAAAAATCTAACTTATTGCCAGTGGTAAGTGTACTTACCACTGGCATTAGCTCATTTACAGTAAGTTCTTGGTTGTTATGTGCAACTATAAACGGCCGCAACAAACGATACTTAATCAACATCAGCTCATTAAGAGTAAGTTATCGGTTATTATAGGAGTTTATAGTTGCACATAACCACCGAAAACCTATTTAGCATTAGCTCATTTACAGTAAGTTATTGATTGTTATGTGCAACTATAAACGCCGGTAACAACCTATACCTAATCAACATAAGCTCATTAAGAGTAAGTTATAGATTGTTATGGGAGTTTATAGTTGTACTTAACCACCGATAACCTATTTAGCATTAGCTCATTTACAGTAAGTTATTGGTTGTTATGTGCAACTATAAACGCCGGCAACAACCTATACCTAATCAACATAAGCTCATTAAGAGTAAGTTATAGATTGTTATGGGAGTTTATAGTTGCACATAACCACCGATAACCTATTTAGCATTAGCTCATTTACAGTAAGTTATTGATTGTTATGTGCAACTATAAACGCCGGTAACAACCTATACCTAATCAACATAAGCTCATTAAGAGTAAGTTATAGATTGTTATGGGAGTTTATAGTTGTACTTAACCACCGATAACCTATTTAGCATTAGCTCATTTACAGTAAGTTATTGGTTGTTATGTGCAACTATAAACGCCGGCAACAACCTATACCTAATCAACATAAGCTCATTAAGAGTAAGTTATAGATTGTTATGGGAGTTTATAGTTGCACATAACCACCGATAACCTATTTAGCATTAGCTCATTTACAGTAAGTTATTGATTGTTATGTGCAACTATAAACGCCGGTAACAACCTATACCTAATCAACATAAGCTCATTAAGAGTAAGTTATAGATTGTTATGGGAGTTTATAGTTGTACTTAACCACCGATAACCTATTTAGCATTAGCTCATTTACAGTAAGTTATTGGTTGTTATGTGCAACTATAAACGCCGGCAACAACCTATACCTAATCAACATAAGCTCATTAAGAGTAAGTTATAGATTGTTATGGGAGTTTATAGTTGCACATAACCACCGATAACCTATTTAGCATTAGCTCATTTACAGTAAGTTATTGATTGTTATGTGCAACTATAAACGCCGGTAACAACCTATACCTAATCAACATAAGCTCATTAAGAGTAAGTTATAGATTGTTATGGGAGTTTATAGTTGTACTTAACCACCGATAACCTATTTAGCATTAGCTCATTTACAGTAAGTTATTGGTTGTTATGTGCAACTATAAACGCCGGCAACAACCTATACCTAATCAACATAAGCTCATTAAGAGTAAGTTATAGATTGTTATGGGAGTTTATAGTTGCACATAACCACCGATAACCTATTTAGCATTAGCTCATTTACAGTAAGTTATTGGTTGTTATGTGCAACTATAAACGCCGGCAACAACCTATACCTAATCAACATCAGCTCATTAAGAGTAAGTTATAGATTGTTATGGGAGTTTATAGTTGCACATAACCACCGATAACCTATTTAGCATTAGCTCATTTACAGTAAGTTATTGGTTGTTATGTGCAAATATAAACGCCGGCAACAACCTATACCTAATCAACATCATCCCATTAAGAGTAAGTTATCGGTTGTTACGGGCGTATTCAGTTACATAACAAGAGATAGCCTATTCAGCATTAGGTCATATAGAGTAGGTTTTTGGTTTTTATGTGGAAATAAAAAACGCCCGTAACAACCGATAACCTACTCTTAATAAGCTAAAGTTGAGTAGATTATCGGTTGTTACGGGAAACTATAATCACCCGCAACAACCGATACCTAATCAATATTAGCTCATGATGTGTATGTTATCGGTTGTTATGGGCTTTTATGTTTGCACATAGCAACCGGTAACCTATTCAACCACAGCTCATTTAAATTAGGTTATCGTTTATTACGGACGTTTATATTTGCACATAACAACCGGTAACCTATTCAGCATTAGCTCGTTTAGAGTAGGTTATAGTTTGTTGTGTGCAAATATAAACGTTCGTAACAACTGATAACCTACCCTTAATGAGCTAATGTTGATTAGGTTATCGGTTGTTGCAGGCGATTATAGTTCCACGTAACAACCGATAACCTAATCAACACTAGCTCATTAAGAGTAGGTTTTCGGTTGGTACGGGCGTTTACAGATGCACAAGAAAACTGATACCCTAATCAACATCAGGTCATTTAGAGTAGGTTATCGTTTGTTACGGTGGTTTATAGTTGCAGATAACAACCGATAACCTATTCAGCATTACCTTGTTTAGAGTAGGTTATAGTTTGTTATGTGCAAATATAAACGCCCGTAACAACCGATCACGTAATCTGAATGAGCAAATGTTCAGTAGGTTTTCGGTTGTTATGTGCAATTATAATCGCTCGCTACAACCGATAACCTTATCAACATTAGCTCATTTAGAGTACGTTATCGGTTGTTACGGGCGTTTATTTTTGCACATAACCGATAATTTATTCAAAATTAGCTCATTTAGAGTAGGTTATCTGTTGTTTTGTGCAATTATGAACACCTGTAACAACCGATAACCTTCTCTTAATGAGATTTTTATGTTGAATAGGTTTTAATTCATCGGTTGTTTAGGGGGGTTGTAATTGCTTAGAACAACCAATAGTCTACTCAACATCAAGATTAGGTTATCGGTTGGTATGTAAAATAAAATCGCTTCTTACAACCGATAACCTACTCATAGGTTATCGGTTTCTACGGGCGTTTATAGTTGCATTTAACTGCAAATAATCTACTTTAAATTAGCTAATCTTGCGTAGGTTATCCGTTGTTATGTGCAACTGTGAATGTTTATATCAACCGATAAGCTACTCGTTTAATATGGTTAATGTTAGTTTTTGAGGCCGCTCTTTATGACCTCGTAAAACTCAAACCAATTTACGGCATGACGTCATTACAATAGTAGCTATGTCATTTTACGTTATTCATAGTATTTACGTTGTTTATATATTTACGTCTATTTTATTCATATTTATTGATCAATATTTATTATTATTACTATCAATATATTTATATATATATATTCTGTATTTTAAAATTTATTCATAGGTACATTGAAATATCACGGCATAAATTGACAATATTGCGAAAAAGTGAGGTTATGTCGTAATAGGCCTATGATATAAAAGGGCAAATAACTAATTTCACAGCGGTTTGTGCACAAAAAGAAGTTGATATTCGGATTCAGCATACAAAAAAGTATCGATTTCAAACAAAATAGTTCAAATTGGTTTGGTGTCCTATAAGTAAACAATTGTAATGTATAAGCCTCTATACATTATTAATTTTTATCGAATCAATTTATTAATATAGCCATTCATAATACATAGTTGTGGTGATCAACAGTCATGAGTGATTTCAAGCAATTTGTTCAGTATTACAATAAGTTCAAATACCCCGCGCCGTCGAATATTCTAGAATAAGATTTTCCCGCTCGATTAAATCCTTAATATTGATTCTGCATTGATCGCTGTACTAATTAGCTCAGCGCATGTGCGATTCCTGGCCACGTGCCGCTCTCCGCCAATAGCAAAATTCTATTAATTTCGTGCGCGCGCCATTGTTCCTTCTTCCAGAATCCTTCTCACTGCAAGTTGCGCATTCATTCTGATCGGACGTGTATCGTTTCCTATCTGGGGGACGCCATGCCACGAGGCGTCAGTAACGCATAACGCCAGTTGCATTTCTCAAAGTGTTGTCGCCGTATAGAAATATGCTTATTCGGCCCCAATTAACGTGCAATTTGAAGCAACGTGCTTATTGCAATTAGCTATTCAAATTCATTTAACGGGCGTATATTCGATTAACGATCTTAACCATTCATGTGCGAACTTGTAGCGATATCCTACATTTTCCTAACGTGCCTTTACAAGACTCTATCAATGTTAAAACTATTCGAACGATTTCAGTGCTAAAGTGATTTGTGTAAACTCTTATGTGTGACTATTCAAGCAGGCTTGCAGCCGTATTAAGTGTCAATTTCATCAGTGGGTGTAATAACGAATTCAGCAACAATCTACGCACTCAAAACTTGTAAGTACCGAGTTAATACATGATAGAGTTTCCTTCCTTCTTATATTTTGTGTATTTAAACATCCTTACCATTGTACCTATAAATAACGAGCTAAGCTATACGCCTAATGTGCGCGTTGAAGCCACATCACGTCTTTATGTGTACAAGCTGTATTCGATCCAGCTAATTAACGTAATCAAACCCCAGGGATACGGGAGTTGTACTACCATTCAGCTGCTGTATCCCACACAATTAGTGAAGGAACGTGACTTATTTAAGGCAAAATTAACTAGGTTTAAAACATATTTTAGTGAAATTTCTAGTGCAGCAGATATTACTCAATTAAAACTGCGATTATTAAAATTAGAGTAGTATTTGTGTGAATTTGATAAAGTACAATTAAAAATTAAATTACTTGACGAATCTGATGATCAGTCAGATCAAAGGAAAAATTTTGATGCAGAATATTTTGCATTAATATCAGCGGCTCAAGAGGTCATTTCTGATCATGAGCTTAGCAACTGAAAACAAGCCAATAATTACGCAACAAGGTTCAGTTAAACTTCCAGTTATACATCTTTTTACGTTCGATGGCAGCTATGGTGAATGGCTCTCATTTCGTGACACATTTACATTTCTCTCATTCATTTCAGGGAAATACGGGATATTCATAAATTTCATTAACTAAAGGCTTCTTTAAAGGGTGAAGCTTTTGAAGTCATTCAAGCTTTAGAAAGTTCCGCACAAAATTATCACATTGCTTGGCAATTGTTAAATGACAGATTTGGCAACAAGCGTTATTTGTAATATTTATCTCAGACTTGAAGTCTTTAAAAAAAATTTCAAATTCCGATTTTTTTTTTATTTACTTGATTTATTTTATAATTTTTATTAATTTTTTAGAATTACGCAGTTTTATTATTCCAGCTTATTTACCGTTCATAATTTCATTGTTTAGGCCTTGCAGATTAAATACGCGTGTAGGAATATGCATTCCTTAGCTGTTTTAAGTTCCGTTTTGCATTTAGCGTGCATTAGGCAAGCATGCGCTCGGTTACAGTTCAATTTTGTATTCCTCTCTCTCTTTCTCTCAGCAACGTTATTGTTCGCTTTTAAATTTTCTTTGCATTATTGCCTTAAGGCTGCTTACGCGATTCTCACGCTCTCACTCCATGGCAGGAGTGGAGATGTCCTTCCTTCATATGGTACCCTAGGGTTTGTCTTAAGCCAGCTTCCGTGTTGTTATCTTCGATATAATTTTCAGGTAACCTAATCTTTGTTTTCATTATGGAACGATTTAAAAAATTTAAATTTTAAAAACATTATCTAAATTGGAAATCGTTTATAAAATTTTTGGTGGTTTGTTAACATTAATTCTTTTTTAAATATATTGTTTGGTTTTTTTATTATGTAAATTCTGTAAATTTATGGGTACACATGTATTTCTGGATTTTTTTTCACTTTAATTTTAACCAGGGTTTCACTTTCACCCGAATTGGGTCCAACTTTATTCGTTAAATTTTCGCCAAATTCTTCCGTTATATTTTATATCTTCCACGTAGTTTTTTTAACTTGTTAATTGCTTTCGTCTTGATTCGAATCTTTCTTAAATTTTTGGTCGTACAACCTTTAAATCCATTTGGATATTAACATAAATTTTGACTCCCCCCTCCCAAATGTTAGTATAATTAGCCTTTCTAAAAAACACTAGTTTAATGCGAATTTTCTACACATATTATGTGTACAAAGATTCGCGTTAACTAAATTTTTTTATTGCAAACTAGTTTTTTTTAAAGTCTAATTACACATATACTAACATGTTTTCTTAAATTCGGTTACCTAAGATAATTTTGGTTGCGCTTAAAACCAATGAAGCGCTCTTTTTGTATTTTCTATTAACTCGTATAAGTAAATTTCTTTGCGTTTTTTGCTGGATAGAGAAGAAGTGTATCTTGAAGGTGAGAATAATTGATTATGTATAAAATAAAAATAGAAGTTTTTACGTCAGCCTCATTATTTAATAGCCACACCTCGTATTTTTAGTATTTGAAATAATTCATTTTTTATGAACTCAATAAAAATTAATTTTTAACAGGAAATTTTATTTTGCTGTAACGTTGAAATTTTGGTCGGCAATTGTAGGCTTGCGCCTGCAAATTTTCAAAATATGGGCTGGCACTTTCTGTACACCCTTATTAAAATTAAATGCCACTTAAGATCAAACTTTTAAATATTGTTTCGGCACTGAAAGGGTAAACTTACAACATTTCTACGAACAAATTCTAAATTTTTTTCAAGATGTTCAGACTTTAGTAATAAATTTGGAATTTATAATTATTCGGCAATTTACATAAGCCTACATAAGCCTTGAGCTGGTGCGTAGGTAATTATATGCGGCGATTTACAGATGAAAAAATGCCAGACCTGACCGGGAATCGAAACCGCGACCCGGGCATAGTAGCCAGTTGCGCTAATTACTACACCACGGGCCGGCCAATTTTGAATAAAATTTCAGTAGACTGGCTAAATACACCATATTTAATTAATATGATCTGTTGGTAGATCGAAGAACATTAAAATAAGAGTATGCTGCTCGTAAAGTCTGGAAAGAAACAAAAATAAAAATTTAAAGTTCGTACATTAAATGAATGTAAATAATTATTGGCTACCAACTTTTATCTCTCTCTTGCCCTATTTAGGCTATATGAATATGTAGGTAAGAAAAGTATCTGTTTTCATGTTAAATTTATAATGTAAATACAATATTTTTAGGGTCACTGGACCCAAAAAAAAAACATGTTTTTTAGCCATGTTTTAACGTGTAACATGTTGTTCGTACGTGTGCATGTGTCAGAGACAAGACATTTAAAAGAAACTTCACGTCCCAAATAATTGAAACTAGATATCTGTTCCACAATTACTTCATATGCTCGTACAGGCAGGTGGAGTGTTAATATCTTTGCACTCGATCTGCTAGTTCCAGGGCTACAAAAAATAGTTCTGTTTCTTATCAAATGATCAGCAGGTTATATCACTGAATCATTTAACAAAAGAGGTAGAGAGGTGTAAAAGACACTAGTCAGAGTTATCTCCTCTGAGAGGAACGAATTTCATCATATACAGCCGAAATCTGTATTGAATAAAGTGAAGGTGTCATTTGTAGAGTGAAAAGTAATAGATTTGCAGGGTTCAGAAGTATTAGTGTGCTGATGAACATACTTTTTCATTCAGTGAGGAAGGCATGTTTTAACTTACTGACTCCTCGTTTTACGTAGTAAAGCCTCTAGAGGTTCAAACCAACCTTTTGGCTGATGACCTATACAGCAGTTACTTAAAGACAATTTCGATCTCGCTGGGTATTTTTCTCTGAAATGGATCTCTTTTATTTTTTTAGCAGATATCTTAAGGTTGTAGACATCACATATTCTCTGAAGTGTGCGTACTCCTTCCTGTAGCATTTCCACTGTCTATTGTACTATCAAAACATCATCAGCGTACAATATAATATTAAATTTTGCCTCAGCAGGATTTATTGAACTTCAGAGTCCAAAGATTGACTCCACCTGTAGATAATGTCATCCAGATAGATAATAAAAAGCATTGGAAAAGTACAACACCACTGTTTAACACCTTTGTTAGATGTAATTAGCAAAATTACGCTAAGTATTTTCTGGTGATAATTCTCACACATGTGCCTTGGTACAAACTTTTAAAAACATTCACTTATTTTCATTTAAGACAACTTATTTTTATCTATCACATTTCTCTAACTGCACTAGCTTTATTGTGTGGAAAAGTTCAAGTTAAAAGAAAATGAATATAATGTACCTTAGCAAAATTGTTCAGATTTATCGTGTGAATTCCAAAAGGTTTAATGGAATAATCTTTAGCACATAACAACATGAGATATAAGCTTTTCTTGACCCAGATTGGTTTGTCCACCCAAGAACATTCATATAAAGCATTTCTGAATTTCTCACCCTGGAACAGACATTTTAGAATTATTTAAAAATCTCTTAACTTGAACTTTTTACCATAACAGGCAGGTGGAGTGTTAAATTATTTCCACTCCATCTGCTAGTTCCAGAGCTACAAAAAATAGTTCTGTTTCTTTTGACATGGTCAGCCAATTATATGACTGAAGCATTTAAGAACAAAAGAAGTAGAGGTGTAAAAGACACTAGTCAGAGTTATCTCGTATTAAAAGTAATGTTCAGTATTGCAATAAGTTCAAATACCCCGCGCCGTCGATCATTCTAGAATATGATCTTCCCGCTCGTTTAAATTCCTAATATTGATTCTGCATTGATTACCTCACTAATTAGTTCTACGCATGTGTGATCCTCGCTCACGTGGCTCGCTCTCCGCCTATACAAATTTCTAATTTCTAATTCTTAACTAATTTCTGGCTCTCACTTCGCCATTGTTCCTTCCTTCCTGATTCTCTCACTGAAAGTCAACCTTCCGAACGGGTCGGTCGTGTAGCGCACCACGGTCTCAACGGACGCTATCAGCCCGTTTGTGCTGTCGTCATTTTCGTGTAACGCATTGGACATTCCAATACCATGTTGCCGTTAATACTTTAATTACGGCCCCAAATAACGAGTTATGCAGTGTAAAACGCGCGTGCAATTAATCAACGAACTATTCATGTTGAATTTCATTCAAGTGATTACCGGACCTTGTGAAATTTGTGTTACTCCGTGTTGTGAACCTGTAAACCGTTATCCTAACTGCAATTACTCAAGTGTTAGCAGCGCTTTATTTCTATTGTTAACGTGCCTTTTGTGACTTGTTTATTGTGTGAAATCTGTACAGATCTTATCAAACGTTTTAGTGTCTTCATACAACGTCGTTACCGAGCCGAAGCATCCTGGGAAACCTACGCACTCAAAATCGAGTAAGTACTGCTAAAATTATCACTAATTGCAGTTTTATCCCATGTGTATGTTCCTATCCAATATCCAAAATTACCTATTCACTAACGAGCCAAGCATTACGCCTAATGTGCGCGTCGAAGCCACATCGCGTCTTTTGTTTCCTGGTTGTATTAGATCCAACCGCCTTAACGAAATTAAGCAGAATGTAGGAATCATACAAAAATTTGATTACCGCATCGCAAAAGTAATGAATTTTATTATATGCCCAGTCCCTGTGGTGAATTAAATGATGGTTTAATTGGCAGGGTGGAAAGTAGATGCTTTTTGGAAGGCCTGGCATGCTGATAAGCATACATTTTCACTTACTGAAGAAGGATGGTAAACCACCTAACTCATTGTTTTACTTAGTAAGGCCTCTAGTGGTTCAATCCAGCCTTTCGGCTAATGACCTAAACAACAACTTCAACTTTGTTATCAATCTTGTTAATTAAACAACTTTCTTGAAACTTATTTTAACAGGTTTATATTTTATATTGGAATGTCATATAACCAAATTGATTTGGGAGTTTTTTAGATTCAATTCACCAAAAAAATGTAATCCAATCGTTGTAAAGTCCAGCCTTTCTTAGTTTGCTCCCAATGTAAACAAAAAATGACGTCACTGAGCATGCGCATTATATAAAAATGAGTACACACTGATTAAAAAGTAACAACAAAATACTTTCAAAAGTATTTAAATACAAAATACTTTTAAAAGTATTTTTATAAATGAAATTGTTAGGCCTACATAATATCATGACTGATGTTTGATGTACTTAAAATTCAAAACATAGTTAATTTATTAGGAATACGACATCCATAAAATAGCGGACTCTAGCGTGCACTTTTTAGTAGCTGGCTATCATTTGTTGACAGTAGAAACAAAATAAGAACGGCTCAACTGTAGTTGAATGTCACTAAGCAGTAAAATTATGTGTACATTTATTTGCGTGGTGCCGAAATTTGTATGGTAGTGGAAAGCAGAGGCTACAACAACCAATTCCTAGTTAAACTTCCACAGTGCACGAATGTAAAATATGTCTCAAACTATATAGAACTTACTAATTATTAGTTTGTATGAAACTAACATTTATTTAATAAATGTCTTATTTTTTAATTCTTAATTTGTGTATGTTTCAACTGTTCAATTCAGAACAAATCAATCCCATGACCCAGTGAAATGAGGATGATGTATGTGATGCGTAAATGACGTGTAGTCTTGTACGGACCCAGGCCGACCATTCCTGAGAGAGTATGGTTAATTGAACCCCAACAATCAAATTACACCGGTAACTACTGTCTAGTATTCAAACCCGTATAAAAGTCCACCTTAACTAGAATTTGAAGCAGGAACCTTTGTCTTCAAAAATCAGCTGTTAAACATCTGACTCATGTCGACGACTTTATCTTTAGTTTAAATCGGTGGGTCAATATTAAATATAAAAATTGTTTTTCTTTACATTTAATATTGGATTTACTACCGAAGATCATAAAAAAGCAAACAAATGCAGGTGGGGGAAAGATGTCTGTTGCACTACAAAGAACTCACAACCTGTATAAGAAGATAGCTCGCTCGAGAGAAGTGAAAATTAAATGACATAATTTCGCAACGTGACAACTTTTTTTTCTTTTTAATTCTTTATTTACAACTGTAAAATTTTACAACAAGCAAATGTGATGATTATGATAATAATGGAAATAACATGATAGGCATGAGAGGGGTAGAGCCCCCATTGGTGCCTCCCCAAGAGTGAAATTTGTATATCAAATTAGCAGGTCTCTACTCCTGCGTCTTTTAAGGCGTCTAGGGGGGTTATCAGGTAAATAGACGGAGGAAAGTGAACGCACCAGGGGGTTCTCGTGTTCGTGTGACTTGTCGTGAAAGCGTTTGTATAGGTATTCAATGGAATTTTGTACAAGTGGTGTTTTCAAATCTGTATGAAAAGTTTTGTTGCTAACGTAAAGAGGTGCATTTGCTATAAGACGTAATTTTTTGACTGGAATGCTTGAATTCGTTGCAAGTTAGAAGGTTTGGTTGAACCGTAAATTTGGGACCCGTAGGTCTACATAGGTTTCAAAAAAGAACAATATATGCGTAATTTTTGTGCCATTGGTAATTTTGATCGTTCGTGAAGTAGGAAATATAGAGGTTTAAGTCGGGAATTCAGAAATAAACGTTTCCGTTTGATATGTGTGATCCAAGTTAGTCGTTTATCAAAAGTCAGACCGAGACACTTGACTGTATCTGTTTTTGTGAGAGGTTCAATGTCTATGTATACTGGTGGGCAATCACCATGACGCAGTGTGAAAGTTAGGACGTGACAACTTAGATTACGAATAACGAATGTCAATTGGGTCTGTGCTGTGACGTAGGTCACTACGCTCCGTCTTCATCTGCAGTCTCTAGTTCGTTTAACGATTTTTACAAAAAACAACTCATTTGATAATTAATTATTTACTTCATTTACAGTCGCCATTATTTAAGTAATGCCAATCTGTAAAATAATCTGTTTTTACCTCATTAGTTAAATTCTGTCCGAATGAAGAGTCAGCGAATAAGATAAACACATTCGGAACAATGAAACACAAGTACTTCATTTTACTCCAAATATCAGATATCTGAAAAATATAAATGAAAATTATACCTTAAGTTTGTTTCTTGTTACGTTGGCTTTCAACACAAACTATGTTGCACTTTCTCTAGCCCGAAATGAATAATGTAGGTAAGAAAATTTTTGCACCGTATGTGTGCGCCGTATATACATTTATTCAGGCCCCTGAACTCAAACATGTGTTTTGATCGGTTAATGTGTGTGCGTGCGTGCGTGCGTGCGTGCGCGCGTGTGTGTGTGTGTGTGTGTGAGGGTAGGATCTTGACAACGGAAATCGTATAACTTAAAGCTTGAAACTAGTATCACAAAAAGACCCAGCACAAAAATTATCTTCAAAATTGGTCAAACGGAAGTAATAGTGTATTCGTGGTTTGCGGTTTATTCACTCCTTTAAAATTTTCTCAAAAACTGCTTGCACGATTTTTATTAAAATTTGCTCATTTATAACACATTTTTGTGCTTTATAAGCTAACAGCTTATGATTTAATCGATCTGAATTCATTTGATTTAATCCATATTGAATCGACTGAAGTTGACAGATCGTCAATTTACTTGCATTCAACTGTTCAATAAATCATCAAATCGAAATTTCTTAAGAACCAGCTCTTCAGTTACCTTAAGTTTAATGGCCACAAAAAAGTGTTCACGAACTATTATCCATGTTAAACTTTTTAGATTTATACCAGAGTTACGACTGTTTATGAAATAAAATTGTTTTTGTATTATAATAAATTAATTATTATATTATATATTTATTATATTTTATATTATATTATATTATTATAATTATAATAAATTATATATTATTATTAGTTGAAAATTATAAGCTCATAAGTATTTTAAACACAATCAGTAAAATTTTTGAAAAGGTAGATTTATTAGGTTAATCAGTTTCTTGACTGAAAACCTAATCATCTCAGAGGATCAGCATGGTTTCCAAAAAGGTAGATCAACTAAAACTGCAATTGTTTCACTTTGGAGCAAGTATTTGATATATTGGACGCCGGGGAGAAGGCATTGGCAGTGTTTTTGGATCTGAGTAAAGCTTTCGATTGTGTTGATCATGAAATTTTATTGAAAACACTAGAGTCATTAGGGATGTATAGTTGAAATGGTTTCAATCTTACCTTATTAATAGATTACAGTGTGTGGAGTTAACTAGCGTTGTTACAGGGAACTTACAAAGGTTGCATCTGGAGAGCTTGAAGTCAAAGCAGGCGTTCCACAAGGGTCAGTTTTAGGTCTAATTCTGTTTCTATTGTACATTAATAGGTTACCATAAGTCATACCTAATGGCAGAGCTTTGTTGTTTGCTGATGATACTCCAGTAATCAGTAACAGTTTACTGGTAGATGCTCTTGAAGTAAATACACATGTTAACATACAGTTCGTATACAGTTCTTGAACCAAATGTTATTAACAGTTAATGGGAAAAAGTGTCAGTACTTGCAGTTTAAAAATAAACTTAACGTTAAAGTAGAGAAGTGGATGTATTTATTCATAATAATAGTTTAGAGCATGTAGAAACAGTGAAGTTCCTCGGCGTATCTCTAGATAGATCTTTGTCTTGGGACTTCTATACCAATCAAGTTTGTAGTAAAATACCATCTGGGGTATTTGCACTAAAACAAATTGCCAGATTAAATGATAAAAAATTACTAATGGCAGCTTATCATGGCCTCATTCTGTCTCATATCCGTTATGGTATTTTAGTATGGGGTAATTCTAGCATGGGTAATATGAATAGGGGTTTTAAAATTCAAAAGAAAGCTATTAGGTGTATGGTGGGAGCTAACTAGCAAACCTCATGCAGGCTACTATTTAAGGAGCTTAAATTGGTTACAGTTCCTTGTCTTTACATTTTTGAGGTAATTATGTATGTTAGGCAAAATAATTTTATGCAGAATTTCAATGTTCACAATCATAACACGAGAAACAGGAATGATTATCATTTGGTAAATCACTCCACAAAATTGTTTGAACACAAACCTACTTATGCAGGGAGAAAATTCATAAATAAACTACCCCAATCTTTTAAGTGTTGTGAGGATTTGAATTCCTTTAAAATAATCTAAAAAATTACTTGATCGGAGAAACTTTTTATAGCGTAAAAGAATTTCTTTCTTGACAGTAGTGATACATTGTGTGATTCTTATACGTATTTCAGGTGTTATATCTGTCGACATGTCATATACTCCTCCTGGAGTCTCTAGGGCGCAAACAAAAAAAAACTTACAAAGCTATATTATGAAATAACAAAAAATTCAGGATACACAGGGATACAAATTTATAGTCTTTTCTTCTAGCAGAAGGTAATCGTCCTTATCAGACATCGCTGTACAACTGAATTATTTTCAATAAGTTATCTCTATGTTTCTTACCAGGACGTACTTCCCAATTATGCTTACATAATGTGATTTAAGTATCTTAAACAGAACGTATAAAGTTACTAACATCGGAAACACTGTAAAGATAAATGCAGAGACTTAAGCAGAAGCATTCGTTTACAATCGTACGTGTGATTCTCAAATTCTTGTCCAGTATTGCTTTATTACTGAAAGAAAAAACAAACAAGAAAATTTATAAAAAATTTGGAAAAATTGTTTCCTGAATAAAGCACATTTTTAAAGATCATTAAATTGTTTATATATTTTTAGTTTAGACAGATTTTTGTGTGTCAGGCTGAAGCCCTGGCCATTAAACTATTTTATATCTGAGACATTTTGAAAAGAAGTTACCTGGCCAACGGCATCACAATATTACATCATAGAAACGAGTACTAAGGTCTTGTTTAACCTGGTCCCGGTACTGTATTTCTGTGTTTGCAGAACACTTATCTGAAGAGAATTGTTCATTATAGTATTGTCAGTACTTTTTAGTCAAGCCCTCTAGCCTAATTGCAAGGGAAGCCTATTTAAAATTTATAGACTTTTTTATATAAAGATGTATACGTAAACACTTCTTATGAAAAAACCTGAATCATGATCACCGAATTGCTCTGCATTGGTCGATCAAAAACATGGTAAACTGTTCGCCAATTACGATGGCGTGTAGGGAGGCTAGCGAGACAGAGGGAAATGTGTTGCGTCTATTGTTCCCCTCAACTCATTTCAATCAGTGCACGGTGTTCAAGCGGAATTGTGACAATACGTGATCGATAGGGAAATTTATGCTGATTAATATTTTTACTTTCTCTTGCCAAAATGAATATACAGGAAGGAAAGTATGCTTTCATGTCGATTTTTCGAAATCGAGTTTTCACCGGATCTACACGTTTTCAGACCTCCTGAACCTAAAAAACATGTTTTTAGCGATTGGTGTGTGTACGTGTGTGTGTGTGTGTGTGTGTGTGTGTGCGTGCGTGTGCGTGTGTGTGCGTGCGTGTGTGTGTGTATGTGCGTGTGTGTGTGTGTGTGTGTGTGTATGTGTGTGTGTGTGTGTGTGTGTGTGTGTGTGAACAGAATATCTCAAGAACGGAACGTCGTACGAACTTGAAACTTTAAACTTTAATTACATACGACTACCGGACGCGACACGAACATTTTAATCAAAATCGGTCAACCCGAAGTAGTAGTTTATTCGTGAAATTTTTTACTCTTTTGCGATTTTCTCAAAAACTGGTCCTACGATTTTTTTAAAAATCGCCTGGTTTACTGAATTTTTTTTTTCTACAAGGTAGGGTAGGCGCCATGTTTGCTGAAATTCTTGGTGAGGCTGTTTTCACGTAACAACTTTGTTTTTTTAAGATTACGGCTTTAATATGCATTTAAGCCCAAATATGTATATAATAAAAGTTGTAGAAAATATAAAATTTTACAACTTTTATGTCAAACATTTTTTTTTGTATAACGCTAAGTTTAGCGGTAATAAGCGATTTCCTTTTTTTTCACGAAAACGTGAAAAATCAATTATTTTAAGATGAGGCCTTAGTATGCATTTTACGATTAAAGGGTATAGACTGTAACGTCTGATTTCAGATCGTTACTTGCTTTGTTTTCTTTATTTTTGTTTTTAGCGCTTGCTTGGTTTTCTTTCTGTAGGTTGTCGTTGTTAATTCGAATTTTGTTGGCGCCGTAAGCTGGCCCACCGTACGGTGGCGCGGTCTATCGTTTTTCATTTTTACTCGTGTTCTACTTTCTCTTGACCAGCTGACGTGATTTGCCAGTTAAGACACAAAGTGTTGAATTTTCAATGTGATCAGTTCACTTTTAATGTCGTACTAAAATTATTAAATTTTTGATACGCTTTTTAATGTTTGTAACTTTTGTGAAATTTATGCCTGCCTTGCCCATTATTATGGTAAGTTTATTTCCTTTTATTTATAGCATTCTGAAAGCTGAAAGTTCTTACAAGTTGCCTGAAATAATGAATTATATTAATGAATCTTTGGCGGATTGAATCTGTAATTGATCCGTTTACTTAGTTCAACTCTTGTTTATGTAACTCTTTTATTCTGACTATGGTCAATTTATTTCTATTTTAATGTCATAATTTGAATTTGTGTAAAGAAATTAGTCAAAAAAATCTATTTCCTTATTTAACTGGTTTTAAAAAAGTTTCTTTAATTATTTCCTGGTCGCTTAAATCACTTGTAACTTGTAAGAAGGTTCATTTAAAATCTGTTTTTTGTAATTTTGTTTATCTTAAACATTGTCAATTTTGTGCTTTTGTTATTTTAAATTGTAATTATAATTTTGAAGTATTGTTTCTGATGGTATTTGGAATATACTCGTTACAGGGTTCAATTTCCGGTGGATAAACATTGTGATTAATCCCGGAATGTAAAAGTTCATCACTTGGGTGATAAAATGCAAACGCTACTGCCGAAAGGAACGCCGTTTTCCTGAGTTTATCCTGCAATTCCATTTTGTTGCAGCCAATTGATGACTGTTTTCCTGGCTGTCGTTTTAGTAACCGGTCCATCGGCTACTATATAATTTACTCTGCTTTCATCTCTGTTCAATTACCAGGAGGTATTTTTTAAATCTTCGAAAGGAACGGTATGTGATTCTTTTTATTTTATTTTGCAACTGAAAACTACCTAATTACGTCTGAAATTTAATATCTGCGAGTCGACATGTTCTGGCCGTTATGCTACTTGTTTGTGGACCGATTGAACACCGTTTTTTTTTTTTTTGGTCAATCTTGTTCTTGACTGAAATATTACGTATCTCTATTTGTCAGTTTCCTGGCTTTTGTTTTTTTTTAACGGCAAAGTAGCTCTTGCATTTTAATTTAATAAAGAACTTTTATAACTTTTACATAATGGATATTATATTTTTATAATTTTTTTAAAATTTAAATATCTTTATTAAAACTTGCTTATCTCAGTGTATTACCAGTTATTGCTGGATTTTTCTCAGTTATTCTGAAAATGGCCTAATTTTCTGATGTTTAATTTGTTATTTTACAACCATGGTTGATTTATAAATCTAGCTTATAAAATAACGGTGTTTATTTAAAAAAAAAGAAAATATTTCTTAAAGTTAATTTCCTTACAACTTGGCTATTTCTTTTTGATTTTTATTTTAATTTTTTTTTTAATTTTGTCTTACATTGTTAACAAAATGTAATCATGCTTTTGAAAAGCAATTAATGTTATTAATTTATATTGGTTTCTATAATTATTTTTATATTGTTGATTAATTTTATTACAAAATTAAATCATTTTGGTTGAAACATTTTTTGCAACCACAACCAGAGTATTTGTCTTCTTTGCTTCCACCTTTTTTATTTTCATTTGTTTTCGCCCTACCGACCTATCGCTGACCTGCCGGTAATTTACCCGGCAGCGATAGGGGCGTTACAAGACCTAATGAAATTTATAAGAAAATTAAAAGACCTACAACTTTTATTTGTATTATTTTTCTCTACAGAGCTAGTTTAGCGTGAAAGAGTGATTTTCCGTATTTTAAAGCTAAACTAAAGTTGATTTTTCATTTTGCGTTTTTCACTCACGATTAAAATTAGGTTATGTTTATTGAGGTTAGTTTTTTGTTTATTTCTAATGTTAGGTTCTATTGTTAATTATTTGCTTTGGCAAGAGAAAGTTGTGTGAGTGTTTCACACCAGATTTTTTCATGAATTTTCGTTTTGTAGACTATGTTTTTATACAAACCTACATAGAATTTCAGTGGGAAGTAATGTTTGATAAAACTTTACTTAGTAAACTGTGACAGTATCTAAAAAACAAAAAGTGTTCGAGAATTCTCGAGAAGGACCGAGATTAAAAAGGTGTTAATGTAGGCTAAATAATAAAAGTTAGTAAATAATAAATTGGGTTTCTAAGAAATAGAAATATAACGCACAAATGTTTATGTATATATACTGGGTGATTCATTTAAAAGTAGCCCGCCGCTCGAGTAATTTAATATATAGCCGCTCGAGTAATTTTCATATGCTGTATTGGCAGCATTGATCACGATGTGATTGACTGGCCTTTATAGTACAATTTATATTATTATTTAATTATTATATTATTATAGAGTACAATTTTTTCCAGCAAGATATTGCAACATGTCACACGTCTTGCCAGTCCCTATCTCATATCAATCAGGCTTTCCCATGCGAGTTGTTAGTAAAGATTTGTGGCCTCCTCGTTCATCCGATTTGAGTACGTGCGATTTTTTTCTATGGGGTTATTTAAAAGGAACTGTTTACCAAACAAACCCCCGCAGTATACACGAGCTAAAGAATAACATCGTGGCAGCCAACCACGCTATAGACGTTTCCGTATTGCGTCGCGTGTGCAGTAATATTATTGAACGAGCCCAAAAATATGTAAGCGTTCAAGGACGCCACTTTTAGCATCTACTGTAAAGGTGAAGTTGAAATTTGTATATAAATTTTAAATAAATATGTAAAATTATGTATTAAGTAATTCTATTCATTCATTTACTATTTGAATCCAATTGAGTGCCGAAGGCCGCTTTTAAGAGCAGCGGGCTACTTTTAAATGAATCACCCAATAGTATAGGTCACCCTATTATTGTACTGCTACCTAAAGGAGTTGGGTGTCTATTTAGATAATTGGCTCTTTTAGTAACCATTCTTAAAAATCAGCAAACTCACAGTCTTACAGATAGCCTCGGAAATCGGACAGGAAACTCAGGAAATTTAAAAAGGAAATGCTTAAAAGAAAAACGATTTGGAATAATTGATAATTTGAATTTAGCAGTGTGGAATGTTAGAGGACTTCATGGAAAAGAAGCTTTATTAAGTACGGAATTGGAAAAAAAGAAAGTAAATGTAGCTGTAATTCCGGAAACAAAAAAGAAACTTCAAGGAACGATGGGGTTGGAGAAATATTCACTCATATACAGTGGGGTTAAATGGAATGAGAGGGCAAGTAAAAGAATAGCTCTGATGGTGGATGAGAAATGGATGAATAAATTGAAAAACTATAAAATGATAAATGAGAGAATAATAGTAGCACAGTTCAAAATACATCGAGGGAATTTGACAGTTGTTGGCGTGTATGCACCAGAGGAAGGTAAAAAAGAAGAAACTGAAAAATTTTATGAAATTTTACAGAAAACCGTCAATGATTATAAAAAAGACCATTTGATTGTTGCTGGGGATTTCAACGCACGCACTGGAAATCATCCAATACCTCAAGTCTTGGGAATACATGCGGAAAACATCTTGAATAACAATGGTAGAGAATTGCTTGATTTTGCCACTTATAATGGTTTCAAGATAACTAACTCATTTTTCAAGAAAAGAGACATCCATAAATACACCTGGAGTGCCAGAGGAAGCCGTTCTATCATTGATTTGGTTTTGGTGAATAATCGACTTGGTCCATTGGTAAGGGATACTACAGTGTTCAGAGGCAGTGATGTAGGATCTGATCACTTTTTGTTGATATCAAAGATACAGATAATTGCTCCTTGGAGGAGGATGAAATGTACTCAAAAGGCTAAGCAAGATCGAGTTTTTAAAATACATTTACTCCAAGATGAGGGTATCAAGATTTTATACCAGAATAGACTGAATCAGTATCTTGGAAATTCACCCACCAGTGAAAATGTCGATGAAGAATGGAATAATATAAAAGATGCAATGTTTTCAGCAGCAAATGAAGCTTTAGGCACTCGTAACAAATTCAGGAAACAGAAAGGGATGAAAATATGGAACCAAGAAATTGAAGAGGCTGTAGCCACAAAACATGAATCATACTTGAAATACTTACAGAATCCGTCAGATGAAAATGAAAGAGATTATAAACAAAAGAAAAATTTCGCAAAGGCAGTGGTGCGTAGAGCTTGTAGAGATTCCTGGGAGACATTTGTTAGTCGAATTGAAGATGACATTCATGGTCGCCAGACCATGGCTTACAAAATCATGAGACACTTAAATTCCGAAAACAAGGATACTCTGCAAATAAATCCTATTGAAGAGAAAGATTGGGTGGATCATTATAGAAAGTTATGGTGGGACCCGCAACAAGAACAAGACACATTTTTCGAAGAATTGCAACAGGATGAGATAGATGGGATAGATTTGCTGACACTAGATGAATTGAATATGGCGTTGAAAGAATTAAAAAATAGAAAGGCAACGGGACTTGAGGGTATCAATGCTGAATTATTTAAGTGTGGAGGAATATTTTTAAACCTCAGATTAATACACTTTTTCAATATGTGTTGGACGAGGCGAGTGATTCCCAAGAGTTGGAATGTTGCAGTTGTAATTTCTATTTTCAAAAAAGGCGACAAAACATAGTGCAATAATTATAGGGGAATAAGCATTTTGAATACTGGATACAGACTCTACAGTAGAATGATAAACCGCAGATTACGAATTATAGTAGAAAACTTGATCTCGGATGTGCAATGTGGTTTTCGGATTGGAAGGTCCTGCATGGATAATGTATTTACAGTTCAACAAATGATAGAAAAAAGGCGTGAATTTAATTTGGAAACCCACCTCGCCTTTGTAGACATCGAGAAAGCATTTGACTCTATCTGTAGAAAGAAAATGTGGCAGGTTCTAAGAAATTATGGCATACCAAGACAATTGATTGAAGTTATCAAGAGCTTATATTTATCATCATCAATAGCTATTAAAACATCAAGAACACTCTCAGATGAAATATTGATAAACAAAGGATTAAGACAGGGATGTAGCCTCTCTCCAACACTATATAATTTATATGTAGATGAAGTTTTAGGAAAATGGAAGGAGAAGGTAAATGCAGGAATAATGATTGGACGTGAGTGTTTTATAAATACACTTCTATTTGCAGATGACCAAATCCTGATCCAGGAAACAGAAGACGACCTGCAATACTCCATATACCAACTGACTAAAGTATGTGAAGAGTATGACCTTCGTATCTCAGCGGCAAAAACTAAAGTGATGGCTTTCAAAGGGAAATGACCGGTTCGAACGAAGATAGTGGTTAGAGATTCAGTTTTGGAGCAAGTTTCTGCTTTTACATACTTGGGCTGTACACTCACCTATGAGAAAGACATAGATGTTTCGAATAAAATAAATAAATTCCAATATCTTTGCGGAACAATCCATAGGAGCTTGAAGAACAAAGCAAGGAGACAAATGAAACTGAAATTCTACCAGACCATGGCCATCCCAATCTTGTTGTATGGAAGTGAAGCATGGGTTCTCGGTAAAAAGGAAGCAAGCAGAATTCAGGCGGCAGAAATGCGCTTTCTAAGGAGTGTTAAAGGCTGTACAAGATTGGATCTCTTGCGAAATGAAGATATTCGAAATGAACTAGGGGTGGAGTCATTGAACAGGATGATGGAGAAGTATCAAATCAAATGGAGAGAACATCTGGAAAGAATGCCATCTGATAGAATCCCCTTTCAGGCTCTGAAATATAAACCAACAGGAAGAAGAGATATTGGAAGGCCTAGGAAGAGATGGGAACAAAACTAGAAATTAAAAAACTAGAAATCGACAAAATTAAAAATTAACAGAAGGAGGCAATCTTATAGACTGGAACAGGCAGACATGCCTATGCCGTAGATGTCAGAAGAAGAAGAAGAAGAAGTAACCATTCTTCTATTCAGTTATAATGAACTATTTACTACGTTTGTAAAAACTTGTATTTTATTGTTATATCGAAAATCCCTGTCCTTCTAGTGACTTCCATAGATCATTTATATAAGAAGGCACGCGCATTTTGGAGTCAGTCTCGATTTGTCTGTGATTCAGTGAGTGAGTTACATAGTGCGTAACAGTGCGTTAGAGAAGGTCAACGTTACTGTGAATTATTGTCTAAACATTTAGTTTCATTTGTACCTAAGTAGTATTTAGTTTAATTAAGTGCGAGTTACGTTTATTTATTGTAATTTTTAATATCTTCTCTTCTTCTTTTTCTTCTTACTATCAAGGATTGTTAACGCCGACACTACCCTGGTTAATTAATTCTTGTATACGCGTGCAGTCATTTGAATGTACGTGCCTTGGCTATCCTTTCTTGACCATCGGGACTTTCGAGTCAAATTTAGTACCATTGCATTTATCTGTGCATTAACAGTTTAAATTGCATAGTTGACCATCGGGACTTCTAAATCCCGCCAGGTCTGGTTTTTCTGTAAATTGTAAGAGCTTAAAAAATACAACAGATCGTGTCACCTGTATATTGAATGAAGCCATCACATGTGGTACATGTGCATCTAACCTAGTGTTGTACTTAAACTTCCGAGATTTTATTATTGTGCGGTCTAGAAAGGGTTAATTTCGCCTAATAACGCGATTTATTCTTTTTCATTTTGCGTTTGACAATGTTACACATCTCTGCATAGGTTTACCCCACCGTCCCCTACTCACAATCCTGCATCAATCCGTTTTCTTTGTTACTTACTGCCTGTTCCCAAGCTTTGTGCAGCTGCGGGATGAAGAGGAAAGACGAAGTACCGGACCGCTATTACGTCATAACACTGTACTAATCATCTCATTGATTTTCGCTAGGCTGTAGGCTGGCTAATTTAGTCATATACTACCCTACTGTTTGGGATTTGCTTGTGAGGTCATTAATTAAGTGTAGAATGTTCGTATGTGTGTGATATTATTTTAGTGTGTGTGTAATTTGTTCTTGTTATTATTATTATTATACATGTGATTTTATTATTATCGAGTGTAATCGTAAAAATGTTTTTAATATTGTGTGTTATCATAAAAGTTTTATTAAATGGCCGATACTAGTAGGAAAAGAAATTTCACCTTATACAGTGAGGCAAAAACTGTAGTTAAAAAAATATTTGCTAAATGCGATAAGGAATGTAAAAAAACTTCCTTGAATTATCCGTTAAAACAGGCTGCAAAGAGAACTGCTGATTATTGCGATAAGTCAGAGCGTTTTATTTAAAAAATTCGAAGGGAGGCTTAAAGTAGTTCTGAAGAGAATTTGCCTACTCCAGGTCATCAGCTGAAAAGCTGGTTTGAACCTTTAGAAGCTTTCCTAAATAAAATGAGTAGTGAGGTGTTTTACCATGCTTTCCTCACTAAGCCAGACCCCCTGAAAACATCTACTTTCTACCCTACAAAACATTCACGTCAATAACCACAGGGTCTGGTTGTATAATGAAATTCATTACTTTCAGAGGAGTTAAATCTGACTAGTATCTTTTACACCTCTACCACGTCTGTTCTTAAATGTTTCAATCATATAATTGGCTGATCATATGATCGGAAACAGAAATAATTTTTGTAGCCCTGAAACTAGTAGATTGAGTGCAGATAATTTAACATTCCAACTGCCTGAAATAAGTAGCTACATCTCATAAGTAGGCCTACATTTAGTTTTAAAATGTAAAAATGAAAAGTTTTGGTTTTTAAGTTTATTTAAAGTTGCATCGACAGCTTGGTCATAAGCGACTGCTGTGGGTTTATGGTGCTGTGACGGTGGGTTTTGACGAGTTAAAATTTCCAGACTCTGGCTGGGAATCGAACCCGGGACCTTTTGCTTCGTTCACTAGTACGCTAGTCACTACGCCATGGAGGCGGTCCATGAGCAGTTTATTAACTGGTTTGTTTATTTAAATTTATAACATTAGACAAATCGATTTTGAGGTAATTGACCATAAAATATTTTTTTGCTCTGCGGTGCAATTAAAAGAAATTTCCAAAAAAATATGAAGTAAGGCCTGTAGGTTGGTGACTCAGCACGATTTTCCAAAATGATGAAATTTATTAGAGTATTGAATGTATGATTTTGTTACGTTTTTGTTTTGTTCTTTGACGTTATTCTTTTGAAAAATAAAATAGGCCTACAATGATTATGCATCTAGTTTTGAAACCAGACACAACTGAGTAAACATTTCATCATTATTAAAATATTTTTGAAATTTAAAATATTATCAGGTCTAAAGTTTTTAATTTTGAGTATTTAGGCTTTAAACAAATGCGTATTAGATTATTCTATACCACGAGTCTAAATTTGAACTCTTCTTTTAAGATAGGAGAAGCCTAATTAATGAAATTCTACATAATTATTCTGGTTGTATAATAGTCTCTCAATTTAAGATTTAACACATTTAAAAAACAAACAATTTTGGTGACATTAACATGCCTGTTTATTATAAAATTAGGTAAAATATGTAATTTTTATGTAGGATATTTTATTTTTATAAATATTAGCTTATATTATTGAAGCAAAAATATTATTAATATTATTATATTCATATTATATTCTTACTTAAAAAAATTACAATTTCTCAAAAAAATTTTAAAACAAATTATTTAAGCTTACCTTTGTCCTCTGGGTTAGTCCCATTGAGGCAGGTAATAGAAACTCGTAACATGAAGTTAAGTAACTCCAGCTAGTGAACTACCAGTGTATGTAGCTGTTCGTATTTACAACTCAGACAAAAAAATAACAAAAAGTAGCGGGCAAAGTTGGCTCACAATATTCCATAGCTCTTGTTGTCAATAACTAAATAAATTAAAAGTTGCGTAGTAAGAGAGAGCATGTAGTTATAAAGAATATTTTTATTTATTATCGACTATTAAAAAACCTTAAACAACTTCTTATATTAAATTAAAAGGTCGTAAGCCCGGAATTGAATATGTTTCTGGGGCTGGAGTCTCGTCGCTGAATTACGGAATGTAGGAGAGATAAGGAGAACCATAGTTGCAGAAAACGTAAAGCCAATTGATAAGTTATCTGTTTAAGTAAAATTAAAACATTAAGGATTCAATTAATAGTTGATTTTTGAAACAAGTTTTTAAAGTTTTAATGGTGCGGTAGCTTATGAAAATATTTTTTCTTCGTTAAGCATTCAATAGTCTTCAGCTACAAAAAAAAATAGTTCTGTTTCTTATCACGTGGTCAGCCAATTATATGACTGAACTATTTAAGAACAGAAAAGGTAGAGATGTAAAATACACTAGTCAGAGTTAACTCCTCTGAAAGTAATGAATTTCATTATACAGCCAGAACCTGGGGTAAATGAAGTGAAGTTGTCATTTGCAAGGTGTAGAGTAGATAATTTTTGGAGGGTCTGGCATGCTAGTAAGCATAGGCTACTTTTGTACTCAGTGAGGAATGTATTGATTGGTAAACCACCTCAGTTCTTGTTTTACTTTGTAAAACCTCTAGAGGTTCAAATTAGCCTTTCGGCTGTTGAGCTAAACAACAGTCTTCAGCATAAAGGATGTTGTTTTTAAAAGGGTTTTTTTCGAAAAACATGAAACAGAGCTAACTTTCACAAAAAGTGTTGTTAAAAAGGAGAGCGTTCTTTCCACTACGCCTTCATCACCTCGGCCCTCTTGAGCTATCCTGCGCCCGTAAAGGTCGTAGTAGGGATCGCCACAGCCCTCCTCGCGAACTTATCTAGAAAAATTAATTGCAATAACAAGTTGCATCGTCCCAATTAATAGTCGGGCGCGTGCATAGATAAAAAACGAATGACGTCAATGCAAATAAAACAAAGCATAGGATGTTCCAAAACGAAATTACCAAAATTACTGATTATTCGGATCCCGAAAGCACCTAAGGGCTTTTATACAGGCGATTTCCCTATGCTAATACATGTGATCTATTCAAATACAATGGAAACGCTGAATCTGCAGTTTCTTTATTTATGACGTCAATGAAAGGCACGCGCATGCAACGTGACTCGTAACAAACAACATGCGTCATTGTAAAAATTAACTGTAAATTTAAATTTGCAATAAACAAGTTGCATCGTCCCAATCAATAGTCTGGTGCGTGCATAGATAAAAAACGGATGACGCCAATGCAAATAAAACAAAGCATAGGGTGTTCCAAAACGAAATTACCAAAATTACTGATTAATTGGATCCCGAAAGCACCTAAGAGCTTTTATACAGGCGATTTCCCGATGCTAATACATGTGATCTATTCAAATACAATGGAAACGCTGAATCTGCAGTTTCTTTATTTATGACGTCAATGAAAGGCACGCGCATGCAACGTGACTCGTAACAAACAACATGCGTCATTGTCAAAATTAACTGTAAATTTAAATTTGCAATAAACAAGTTGCATCGTCCCAATCAATAGTCTGGCGCGTGCATAGATAAAAAACGGATGACGCCAATGCAAATAAAACAAAGCATAGGGTGTTCCAAAACGAAATTACCAAAATTACTGATTAATTGGATCCCGAAAGCACCTAAGGGCTTTTATACAGGCGATTTCCCTATGCTAATAAATGTGATCTATTCAAATACAATGGAAACGCTGAATCTGCAGTTTCTTTATTTATGACGTCAATGAAAGGCACGCGCATGCAACGTGACTCGTAACAAACAACATGCGTCATTGTCAAAATTAACTGTAAATTTAAATTTGCAATAACAAGTTGCATCATCCCAATCAATAGTCTGGCGAGTGCATAGATAAAAACGGATGACGTCAATGCGAATAAAACAAAGCATAAGGTGTCCCAAAACGAAATTTCCTAATTTTATATATTTCGGATCCCGCAAGAACCTAACGGTCGAAACCGGACGTAACGCGTTCTACGGAATGTTCGGATCCTGCGGGTACCTAAACCTCGTTGATCCGACCGACAGGCCACGTGTTACAAGCGATCTCAAGTTCTATCGGGGATACGACCACGAATTATGGCTTATCTTGTAGATCTCGATCTCCCGGTCACGTGGGTACCACCCGCATCAAAATCGGTCCAGCCGTTGCGGAGCAAATCGGGTTTGGAACTTTGCCAATTTTTTTTTTTTTTTTTTTGACGGGGATTTTTTTTTTGGGCGGGAATTTTTTTTGGCAGGATTTTTTTTCAAGGTCATCCAAGAACCGGTGGGTAAAAGGTCAAGGTCATCCAAGTTCTCTCTTTTTATATCTACTAAAAGGAAAACGAGGTTCGGTGACAGGAAGGTGTACGTGGATGATTTCGATAAATGCGTCATACGAAATATTGTGCAGGAATTTACAGGACTCAATCGGTAGTTCCTACTGCCAGGAAATTTCTCCCAATCGTAAAAGACAGAATTAACTTTCCTTGGGGTCATAAATCGTTATTAAGAGTTTTTAAGAATTCGGTTTTAGATGGAAAAAATGCCGAAGTAAAAAAAAGTTGTTAATAGAAAAACCAGACATTGTACATTGACGTTACAAATATTTGATTCAAATGAGGAGTTTTCGCGAATCCGGGAGAAACATTGTTTATCTTGATGAAACCTGGATAGATAGCAACATATCGGTGCAAAAATGTTGGCAGTCCGATGAGGTTTTAGGTATTCACGTGAGCTATCGTGCTGAAAATCGTTTAATTCTCCTACATGCCGGAAGTAAAATGGGATTTCTTGAGGGTGCAATGATTCTCTGTAAAGCTGGAAGTACTAACGGTGATTATCACGGACAAATGAATCACTTCAATTTCGAAAGTTCGGTCAGGAAAAAATTAGAACCCAACTTTCCGAAAGAATCAATTGTGATTATGGATAATGCACTGTATCATTCCAAGTTAGCGCAGAAAATCCCATCAAAATACTCGGTGCAAAAGGATATCGTGACTTATTTACAAAGTAAGGGTGTCAACTGCTGTGAAATAATGAAAAAACAAGAACTAATTCCGCTCATTGAATTATACAAACCGAAAGAAAAAGTGTTCAGAGTCGATCAATATCTTTCGAGATGTTCTCACACAGTGGTACGTCTTCCACCATACATGTGTGACCTCAATGCAATTGAATACGTACGGGCCCAAGTAAAAAATTATGTGAGAGATAGAAACTGTGATGGCCATCTGTCTCTGGAACGATTAACAAAATTAACGGAAGAAGCTGTAAAGTCAGTGACGGGAAATTATTGGGCTGTGTATTGTCAGAAGATTGAAGAAACGGAAAAGTACTATTGGGAAAATGATGGTATTGTAAATGATGCAATAGACAACAATATCCTATCTCTCGGAGAGGACAGCGATAGTGATTTTAATGGTAGTGACTCCAGTGTTAGTGAGAACACATCGGTTAACGACTCGGATAGAAGTCTTCTAGCTGAGCCACTAGACAATCTTTACACTGTAAGTTAGTTTTCATATTTACCTAAACTTTATACGAATTTATATTTAACTAAAATATAAAATTGGTAATGACGTTTTTAATTCAGCAAAAATAATATAGTCCTAATGGTTATATCACCATATTAAAGCTTTTAATTAAATTATAATGTAGTAAGTGTACAATGTTGTAACACACCGTGATAAAAAGAATTAATTCTTACAGTATTGAAATAATATGTCACTTCACACTGTTTTCATTTTAACGCGTTCACTGCTGCGGACGCAATTCTGCGTCCAACTGAACACTCCCAGGTGACTGCGGGCGCAATTCTGCGTCCCGACTGTATGGTTTTACTTTACTTCTTTCTCGGCTCAGCGTGGCTGAGAAGTCTTTGTATTATTGTTCAGTGGTTTGAAAAAGGTTCGTTTTAAGCCAGTGTGTGATCAGTTCTTGACCCGGGACTACCTGCTTTTTTAGTGGAATTTTAAAATCACGTACTTTTCCGATTCAGTTCGCATCTCCTTGTGTATTATTATTTAATTAATTATAAGTTTAGTTATTATTATTAGTAAGATTATTAATTCGTTTAAATATTAGTTTCCCACCTCCAAAGTTTCCTTATATTCATTTAGATTATCCGTCATAAAATCACTTGTCCTTCCGTCATACCGCCCTGCAATTGTTAACAACCCTTCTACCCATACCTTACCACGACAGACCGCACTACAACAGACGATACTAAATCAGCTACCTAAAAAAACCAAAAGACAGAGTCAGGCAAGACTATAAATGTACGTAAACGTTGCCGCGTGTGTGTTAAAAAAAAATTAGAAAAGACACAATGTATTATTGTGAGCAGTGTCCGAGTCAACCCGCTTTATGTTTGAATGAGTGCTTCGCTGAATATCATAAACCTAAGTAAGTGCAGTTATAATGCACAAATGAGTTGTGTTACTACTACTAACGCAATCTGTAGTTACTACTACTAACGCAATCTGTCTCAGTAGTAGTGACGTAATGCATACCTCTCAGCTGCCCAAAGTTTGGGAACAGGCAGTACAGACTTTCGAATTGGCGTGGAAGAGGTTGGATGGTTGCTTTCGTTTACCCTCCAATGACCGTATTGGCAGGTGCACAAGACTTTTGTTGTGTGCTACAGTGTAGTATGCTTATTTAAACTATTATATTATGTAATTTGTTATGTTCTTTGTGCTAACTAGTAATTTTTCTGCGTTATTCGGCGTCGATTCTGCAATCCACGTGTCTTCAGGCAATCTCGGATACAAGCGCTTTGATTCTCCTAGTTATAATCACCTTAAACAAATTGTTGTGGAAGTTATTTCATTTGCAAGTTCAGGTCACACCGGACTTAACGAGGCGTAAGCCTGTTACAAACTCACAAACCATCCTGTACTTCTACACAAACACGAGATATTCCAACCCGTACATCTCGACTACTGCCATCTTCATGGAGGTCTTCTCACCTCCCTTCTTCCAACTGGAACATACGAAGTGTGGCTATTAAATAACAAGACTAACATAAAAAATGTCATTTTTATTTTATACGTAATCACTTATTGTCACCTTTAATATACACCCCTTCTCTATCCCTACAACGCCCTATGCGAATTTTCCATTGCTGGAAACAGTACTGGAAGTCATCTTCTGTCAGCTCCTTCAGAACACGTGCCGCTTTCTCTTTTACAGCTTCCACAGACTCGAATCTTGTCCCTTTTAAGGCAGATTTCACCTCAGGGAACAGGTAGAAGTCACATGGTGCAAGATCTGGTGAATAAGGTGGATGTTATAACACTGAGATGCTGTACATAGCTAGGAACCTCTTGACAGATAACGCGGAATGAGCTGGCGCAATGTCTTGGTGGAGAACCCATGATTTGTCCTTCCACATTTTGGGGCGTTTTTCCTTACTCTTTGACGTAGTTCAGAAAGTACCTCAAGGTAGTAATATAGATTAATTATTTGACCTTCAGGAACCCAGTGCACAATCATATGGATATAAAAAAAACAATCATCATTGCTTTAAATTTTGACTTTCTCATTCGAGCATTTTTGGCTCTCGGTGAAGTTCGGCTCTTCCAGTGTATGAATTGGCGCTTCGATTTTCGGATCATAAGTAAAAAACCACGTTTCATCACTTGTTATTATCTTCTACCTGTTCCATATGGTGAAATCTGCATTAAAGTGGGCAAGATTTGAGTTTGTGGTAGCTGTAAAAGTGAAAGCGGCACGTGTACTGAAGAAGCTGACAGAAGATGACTTCCAACACTGTTTCTAACAATGGAAAATTCACATGGAGCGTATATTGAAGGTGACGATAAGTGATTAACGTCAGACACGTATTTAAGAGCCACACCTTGCATCGGCCACTTTTAAGGGTATCTTTCCTCTGGCATCCGTTTCTAATGTTGTCGCCTTTGATTACGATGCTCCTCCAATTTTTCATTCAGGTTACACCTAACTGATATCTAATTTCCTCGTTATGTATTAGATCAAGCCTCGAGCAGCCTTTCACCCTTCTTAAAATCTCATTTCAGCTACTTGGACCCATGACTCACTTCCATAAAGAAGGACTGGGGCTGCCATTACCTTGCAGAACTTCACTACCGTCTTTGTTCTAGCTCTGTTACCCACTCTCATGTTAATGTTACCACAAATAGCTCGAAATTTATTTATTTTATTTTCGGCATCCAAGTCCCTATAAAAGCTCACATTCCAACCCACATTGTCAAAGAATCTTCGAACGAGTGGGATACTTCCCTCTCAATGCCATAACCTTTGATTTAGCAACCGACACTCTTAAATTATATACCTTTTACGTAAATCATTTAAAACATAAACTTCTCTTTGAAGCTCATCTTCACTCTCCTGTAAAATCTACATGTCGCCTTTACAAGGCGATAAATAATAATGATGATATGTCATTGCTTCAAAAAGACTTAGATAATATATTTAATTGGTGTACTCATAACAAACTAACTGTTAACACCAGCAAGACTAAAACTGTATCATTTACGCGTAAGAGAAATCAGCAGTTGGCAACATACAACATAAACGGTAGCTTACTAGAAAGTGTCAGTTCTATCAGAGATCTTGGTGTAATTTTTCAAAACACACTGACCTTTGATAAGCATATTGAATTGTTGATAAATGATGCGTACAGACTTCTAGGTTTTCTCATGAGAAATTCCGATGTTTTTCTGATACTAATGTAATTACTATGTTATATTCATCATTAATAAGGAGTAAACTGGAATATGCATCAATTGTATGGCAACCTTATTCAATAGCCGCTAAATTAAAAATTGAAAAAATTCAGAACCGGTTTCTAAGGTATTTGTATTTTAAAAAGCATAAAGAAATATGTCATTATTCCCTTCCGACTAATGAGCTGAGAAAATCGTTCAATATAATGTCGCTTGAAAATAGACGAGACTTGAATTCACTCTTACTGATTTACAAAATTTTGAACAATAAAATTGATATACCAGGCGTAATTGAGCACATGTCACTAAGTGCTCCATTATTAAGACCTAGGTTTAATAGATTTTTTTACATTCCCAGAAACAGAACGTTGTACCATGAAAATTCCCCAGTAAATAGAATGCTAACACTTTATAATAAATGTAACAATATTATTGATCCTTTTTCTGACAGTCAGTCATCCTTTGCAAAAAAAATGTGTTCAGTTCTTAAATTAATAACAGTATTGTACAATATACTATTACAGTTTCTAAGAGACTTTACGATAAATCTGTTCGTATTATTGACCTTTTTTGACAATCAGTTAAGTTATAAAAAAAATGTATTCCTAAATTCGAATTTTTGTTCCACGGCTCCTGTTCTGGTATTTTTTTTCTTCTTTTTCTTTTATTTTTCTTTTCTTTTTTCTTTCTATCTTTAATCTTTTTTTTCTTTTCTTTCCAAATTATACTGTAATTTATTTGTAAGTATACAGGCCTACAGTAAATGCTTCTTTTAAATTTTTATGTTTGTTTGTGTGTATTATATTCAATCTTATATCATTATATTATTACATAATTATATTATATACTATCATATTAAAATATTATATGCATCATGGTCATATTTTATATTCTTCATATTCATTATATTATTCATATTATTATTATATTATTCATATTCATATGTTATAATCATTAGTACATTCATTATTATATTGTAGGTTATGAATATAAGGTTATAATTTTGTAGGTTATAAGCATCATTATTGTATATATTATAAGCTAATTAAATTACGATTGTATTGTTATGTATGTTTTAAGAGAGCAGTATTGGGTCTTACCTGTTGCTCTCACATGTAAAACTTTATTAAATAAATAAATAAATAAATAAATAAATAAATGTCATCCACAAAACGCAATGCATTGAGGTCATCGTCAGTACTTATCTCATCATGCGGTCTTGGGTTTGAATGCCATTCAGGCACGGCATATTTTCATACGTTACAAAAAATCATTTCATCCTTCACCGTCTGCATTAGCAGTAATTGCAGAACAGTCGGACGTTAAACCAAAAACAAAGAAAACAATACTTATTCTAATCCCAGTACTAACCACACTTTTCGACTTTTCAAAAACATATAAAATTTTATATATAGTAATAGGATACCCCCTACATTATTACTTATTAATAAATTATTAATTTTATTGTATGTTAGTTTTTGATTTAAGATCGTTTATTAATTGTAATTTAAAATTGTAATAAATAGCTACTTGTAATTTTAAATTTAAGTGTGTAAATTATATATTTTACCCAGATCCCGAAACGGACCTTAGAGTTAAGTGTCACAATATTATTAAAATTACCTGATAATGATCTGATGATATTTGATTAAATTTCGAAATTTGCATTTTAATAAAATTTCAGAATTACCATCGTTATTTTGATAGAAATTTTTATTGAAACCAGCCACACTGTTCAATTTTAATGTACTACTATTTTTGTATTGGAAATCAAGTATTTCATGTAATGTAATATTGAATAATTTTATCTGCGCTGTAACTTTATTTAAAGAGGAATTATTTGCTACATACACAGCACAGACAATATGATGTGCGTGTAAGAGTACCATAGCTTGTAGAAAATAAACGAGTACATACATGAGTACAGATTTGTTGAAGAAATATGGATACTCAAATGGAAGAGATAAATCTTCAATAGATTTATAAGTACTTTCTTTTTTTATTACTAAAGTATAAATTAATTCAAATATCGGCATCGTTGAAATATTTATTGCAGATGCAGTTACTGCAAAATACATTAATGTATTGCGTTTTTTGTCATCAATCTTAAATTGTTCAACTTTTAATCTAATTTTCTTGGATAAAATTTTATCTTCGGTTCTTGATAAAAGATTTAAATTGCTGTATAAGTAATATTCTTGATTGATTATTGACAATAATTTATTTATATGTTCTGGATCAACATTGAGTACTAAATAAAATAATGTAACAATGAAAGTTACCAATGCATCTTCCATTGCTAAAAGTCTTTTGTATTTATCATCCCATTCATAAATCATTTCTAAAATGCAGGATATTGTAAAGAACATTGATATACCAGTTAATGCATTTAATTTCCAGTTGCCTTTTAGTTTTGTGTGTTTCATATCTACTCCACTTTTTTTTAAATATAATAATACAGTTTTACTTGTAATTGATTGTTTGTTGACAACGTACATCTGAAAATATATGTTTTCATTTTTCTATAGTAAGAAAATACATATTACAATACAATTGAATCTCCATAATTCAAACCCTATAGGGAATGTGGTATTAATTCGAGTAAAAAAAAATTCGAAATACACAACAACTAAACTATAGAATATATTTTGTTAAATTTTTATAGATAAATGTTAAACATTCAAAAAATAATTAATTCTGTTTTAATGGCATTGAATAAATCTTCTGCGCCGTAACTTTTAATTAGGGGAAGTAATATTGATTGCTTGTAATTTTAGCAGCCTTCGTTAGAAACTGAGGCACTTAATCACGAAATAGTCTTATGAACGATTTCATGACGAATTTTAGTATTTTCAAAGTCATCTACTGCAGGCTTTAATTTGATATTACCATGTAGCAGCGCTAATTGATCTGATTTTTCTCTGAAAATTACAACTGACATAAGAAAGGTTTTGCCGCATACATGTTGCAGCCAATTTAATACACCTTCTTCTATTCCAGGCTACTAAAACTTTTTCGTGTACAGGAGTTAACCCGACTGATAGATTGTAGAATATTAGCTCTTCGAACAGTAATTCCGAGATCGCGCCGATAGACTTGGCTTTTTTTACCCAAACAAATTTGAAATTTATGAGACGTTAAGAAAACTTCGAGAGATGTTTAAAAAAACAAACAACAAACATGAAACTCCGTTTGTTTACGCCAGTTACAGCGCATATACGTTAAATTTGTTGTAACTTATGCAAAGGCGCGCGTTTTTGTCAAAATTTGGAAAACATTATTTTTAAATTTATTTTAGTTTGGTATTATAGATTAATGCTAGCAAAAAATTTGATGTATCAAACGCCCTCGCTTACCCTACTATGCGGCTATTCAAGCGTATGTAAGAGTCAAGTGAATATAGATTCTGTGGTAAAGTGCAAGCGGGAAAACTTTTTCTCTTTGAGGTGATGTCACTGACCCATTCTTACAGTTATTAATTTAACATAAATGTTATTATATGGAAGCACGGAATTTTGTGAAAACGTGCATCTAGAAGAAACTTTAAAAGATAATATTAGAACACTTTAGTTCCATCGTGAAGAATGTCTGAAAATAGGCTATTCTACGAATTTCGGAGCGTTTATTCCGTTTTACATGTCATATTTAATTCAACCGGGTTTGCTGTAATAGCACCATTGAACAATTAACCTACCTTTACCATTCAAGTTTTCAAACGCGGGTATAACTATATTTTTAAATAAAATACTGCCTTTACACGGTTTTATTATTAAGAAAAACCGGAATTAAGTAGCATTCCAACATTCACAAATCATAGAAAATTTCCTACTAACCTGATTGTATTTCGAAATATCTTACGTTCTTCCGCATACATTCAGCTACAATTTAACTATGTTTCCTGGTGTGCGCGTACATTGACCTTCACTATTACACAAACTGTTGAGTACTTACACACTCGTCATCTAAGAACCATATGTGGGCAGTCCGTCTGTTAAGGGTAAATGTGGGATTTAATATTTATAACTTGAACTATTAACCAAGACGGTAGATACTGTAGTTTAAATCTAAACAGTTTTATTTGCTTTCTTGAAAAATTTTATGATGTGGTTGTAATTGATTTTTACATTCTCTTGCCTATATGAATATATAAGAAGGAAAATATTGACCGGATATACACGTTTTCAGACCCCCTGAACCAAAAATCATGTTTTTAGCGATTGGTCTGTGTGTGTGTGTGTGTGTGTGTGTGTGTGTTGTGTGTAAACAAAATATCTCAAGGACGGAACATCGTACGAACTTGAAACTAGAAACTTCAGTTACATACCACTACCGGACCCAACACGAACATTTTCATCAAAATTGGTCAACCGGAAGAAGTAGTTTAATGGTGTAATTTTTTACTACAAGATAGGATAGTCGCCATGTTTGCTGGGTGATGAGGCTGTTTTCACGTAAAACAATTGTTTTTTTTTTAAGATTAACGGCTTTTAATGCATTTAATCGCAAAAATTTATATAATAATAAACGTAGAAAATTTGAAGTCCGTATACTTTTATTTCAAACATTTTTTGTATAAAGCTCAGTGTAGCGGTATTTAGCGATTTTCTGTTTTGTTCTCACGAAAACGTCTGACAAATCGATATTTTTAAGATTTTGCCCCTGTATGCATTTTACGAGAAAAATATATATATTAAAATTTATAGGAAATTAAAAGATCTACAACTTTTATTTAGAGCATTTTTCTCTACAGAGCCTAGTTTAACGTGAAAGAGTGATTTTCCGTATTTTTAAGCCGAACAGGTTGATTTTCATTTTGCTTCTTTTACTCATGATTAAAATTAGGTTATGTCTATTAAGTTTAGTTTTTTGTTTATTTCTCACGTTTTATTACTAATGTTAGGTTTTGTTCAGTATTACAATAGATTCAAATACCCCGCGCCGTCGATCATTCTAGAATATGATCTTCCCGCTCGATTAAAACCCTATTATTGATTTCGCATTGATTACCTCACTAATTAGTTCTACGCATGTGTGATTCTCGCTCACGTGACCCGCTCTCCGCCAATAGCAAAATTCAACTAATTTCTTGTTCTCACCTCGCCATTGTTCCTTTCTTCCTAAGTCCTCTTTCACTGCAAGTAAAACTCTCGAACGGGTCGGTCGTGTAACGCACCACGGTTCAACGGACGCTCGCAGCCCCTAGAGCTGGCGTCATTTCATGTAACGCATTGGACATTCCAATATCATGTTGCCGTTAAACTTTAATTACGGCCCCAAGCAACGAGCTATTCAGTGCAAAACGTATTTTCAATTAATCAACGAACTATTCATGTTTTTTATTCAATTGATTACCGGACTTTGTGAAATTTGTGTTACTCCGTGTTGTGAACCCGTAAACCGTTATCCTAACTGCAATTACTCAAGTGTTAGCAGTGCTTCATGTCTATTCTTAACGTGCCTTTGTTTATTGTGTGAAATCTGTACAGATCTAATCGAACATTTTAGTGTCTTCTTACAACGGCGTCACCGAATCGAAGCATCCTGGGAAATCTACGGACTCAAAATCGAGTAAGTACTGCTAAAATTATCACTAATTGCAGTGTTATCCCATTTATATGTTCCTATCCAACATCCAAATTTCCCTATTTATTAACGAGCCAAGCATCACGCCTAATGTGAGTGTCGAAGCCACATCGCGCCTTTTGTTTCCTGGTTGTACCAGATTCAACCACTTTAACGAATTCAAGCAGATGTAGGAATCATACTACAATTTGATTACCGCATCAAACAGGTTTATTGTTAATTATTTGCATTGGCAAAGGAAAGTCATGTGAGTGTTTCACACCAGATGTTTATTCTAGACCCCGTAAAGCTTCTATCGCGACTATTTGGCGAGTATTGAGTACACTGAACTCCTGAAAAAGCTGCTCCGATGGATAACTTTATTATTATTTTTTATACTAACTAGTCGTAAAATCAGCCTCAAAATTATCTGTAGAGAATCGTAAGAAGAAACGTAGAAACGTTAGTACTACCCAATCCTATTATACCGTACGTTAGTAGTGACTACAGAATCGATAAAAATTTTTTTTTTGTAATTTTAGCGCCATTCTATAGTTCATGTCATGACTTTCTGAATCATTGAAAAATAATATTTGACATTCAGATTTTTTTATATTAAAAATTTATTTTTGAAAAATACCTTGCATTCAATTTTATGCTATATCTTAAGTAATAATAATAATAATAATAATAATAATAATAATAATAATAATAATAATAATAATAATAATAATAATAATAATAATAATAATAATAATAATAATAATAATAGAAATAGAAATAGAAATAACTTTATTGAAAATTAGTAGTTTTGGGTCCTGATAAGTTCAAGGAACTTAACATCAGGTGCCCATGATACAATCAAATACAGTTAAAATTATATACAAGACAAATATAACAAAAAATAAGTATACATATTTGCAACTATTATGAATGTTTAATATACTTTAAAATAATTTTCACTTTAATACTAATAACTTGTTAACAATGTAAAAAAGCATAGGCGCACAAACAGCCTTTGTGAAGAACAGATGAAACAAAAAATAGTACAAAAACATCTAATAAAAACCAATTTAATAAATTCACATATTTTGTAACCACAATTTAATTTTTCTTTTAAATTTTTGCGTATCTGTTGACAAACTGATACTTTCAGGCACACTATTTAACAATAATGGAATAATACATTTTAGCGATCTTTCACCATAATTATTAAAAAATCTAGGTATAATATAAAGTTGCCGTCTAACAGAGTATGGAATCTCTACTTTTTGCTTGTAATTATCATTATTATAGTATTTACAAATATTTAAGAATTTATAATATTTATCTGGTGGTAGTGTATCAAATATCTCAAACAATTCATTATCATTTACATGTCTAGTACCTAATCCCAATTTTAAAATCCTTAATTGCATAGATTTTAATCTATTTATATGAACCATACTCGTACCACCCCATATTTGAACTCCGTAGCGTAAAATAGACTCGACCAAGGATTTGTATACAATCTTAAAAATTTTTTCATCAATTAAAGGTCTTAAGTAATAAAAACAACCAACTAACTTTTTCATCTTATCAACTAAGAAAGCAGTATGAATATGAAATTTTAAATGAACATCGAAGTATACCCCTAAGTACTTAAAGTCATTTACATATAACAATTTAGAGCAGTTATCACAATTTGATTTAATATTAAAGCACTTGGAACTATGCAACTCAAATTGTCGCAATCTAATGTCTATTTTTACAAAAGGTGACCGAAAACACATAGATTTCGTTTTTTCACTATTAAGCAATAAATTATTACTGTATGACCACTTTACAATTCTATCAAATTCCTCCTGCATCGTTGCAATACAAGTATTTATATCTCGATGAGAGTACAAAAGAACAGCATCATCAGCGTACATGAATAATTTACATAGTTTAACCATATTGAATAACTTGTTGACATAAATTATAAACAAAATCGGCCCTAAACAGCTTCCTTGAGGTACGCCATATTTTAGAAAACTAATATCACTAAAAGTTTCTGCTATCTTAACGTTAAATGTCCTATCAATTAAATAATTTTTAAACAATCTTAAAAACCTATCACCTACACCTATTTCTTGCAATCGTGTAAGTAGAATATTTACATTAACAGTATCAAAAGCACGAGAATAGTCAATAAATATGGCAATAACAAATTTACCCTTATCTAAATTATTATTAATATAGTCATTAATTTCAACCATAAGATTCTCAGTGCCTTTACCTTTCTGAAACCCGTATTGATTATCATTTATAATATTATTTTCTTTTATATATTTATTTAGGTGTAATACAATATATTTCTCAAAAATCTTTTCTATTACTGACAATATAGATATAGGCCGGTAATTGGAAACATTACTAGAGTCTCCTTTTTTATATAACGGCCGAATAATAGAAACCTTTAGAATATTAGGAAAATATCCATTTCGTATACAGTTATTTATCAACGTTGATAATAAATGGCTAAAAATATTTTTATTATTTATTATATCAATAGCTCTTACTTTATCTATACCTGGTGATTTATTGATAGAAATATCCTGTCTTATTATTTTATCAATTGTTTGCTTTTGTAAAAGGTAAATAAAAGTTAACTTGTGTAATGCAATCTGCAGCAAAAGATCCTTCTCCATTCAAACATTTATTATCATTGACCAGGTCATCTATTTGCTTAACAAAATTATACGAAAATTCATGTACAATGTCTGCATAATTGTTACCAAATGAACTAATAATTTTCTTATCAGTATTTTTGTCAGTTTTCCTATTCAATACTGTATTTACTTCAACCCATAATTTCTTTGTATTAAATTTATTTAGTTCAAACTTATTTCTAAAATATTGATTCTTAACTTTTTTAATTTCATTAGTAATTTTGTTTCTACAGCTAATATAATTTAGTCTATAATTTGTATTATTTGGATTAGATTTCCACTTTCTAAACAAACGATCCTTTTCCTTAATTTTTATATACAATTCATTCGTCATCCATGCTTTACATCTTTCCCTAGGAACGAAATTATTATTTTCTTTATTCACAATTATACTACTTGAATTATAGATCGAGTTGAATGTACTAACAACATTATTCATAAATGTATCAGCATTATCGTCAACGCAAGAGTTCCAATCAAAATTTTTAATGAGAAAATCCACTTTCTTATTGCTAATTTTTTCAACATAATTATTAGTAATTCGGATACTAGATGGACTAACAGTTGGTCTTGTTCTGCTAATAGAAACAACAATAGGATAATGATCTGCAAATTTATGGTGAACAACTGAAGAAATAATTTGATTACTTTTTGATGTAACAAATATGTGATCAATTAAAGAAGATTTTAATTCACCTTCTTTTACTTCCTCTCTAGTTGCTGTCTCTATCACATTAATTAGTCCATAACTGTAAAGTGTAACTTCATAATCCATTACATCAGGGTTAGATTTTTCCAGTAAATCAATATTCATATCTCCAACCAAAATAAGCTGAGAGTCCGATAAGTTATCCAGTAGTAAATTAATGTCCTGAATAAAATTTCTACGATTTAAATTAGGTGGTCGATAAACTAAAACCAAATTAAATATAAAGTTGTCGCTTTTACAAACAATACATCCAGACAAACATTCAAAAGAATTAAATTTATTATTAATTTTTTTAAATAAAAACTTTTCACGGTAAAAAATTATTAACCCTCCACCATTTTTTTTTCTCTCAGGCAATTTACTGTATTATAACCTTCTAACTTGTACAAATTTACATCGTGTTCTTTAATATTAACCTCCGATAAGCAGATTAAGTCAAAATCACTGTATTTCAATACGATTAATAACTCGTCCCAATATTTTCTTATAGATCTAATATTTAAATGAAATACTTTCAACCATGTATACTCACTATTTTCTCTCCTGACAGCCAAATTCCACTCATTTATATTCTCACATTCTTTAAATTGAATATAGGTATTATTTAGATCAAAATTAAACCAATCCATAAAAAGAAAACGGAACCATTACATAGATATATCTTTCCAGAAAAAAAAAGGAAAAACAAAAATTGCATATAATAAATATAAAAATAAAAATAATAAACATAAAAATGGCTCACGAATTATACAAATAAAAACACACAGCACGTATGGAACACTTCACTTTAAATCAATTTACACAGATCTTTTTCACAGGCGATATTATGAACGTTATCGTTTTCACTTTTGCGTAGAAGAATTCTTCCATTTTTAACCCAAATGTATTTAAAATTTGCCAGACGTCCCTTAATTCGAGCCTCACGCAGCAAGTTCCGGTATTCAGGAATTAATGATTCATTAAAATACATGCGATTACTAGTTTTCATTGCTTCAGCTGACAATGAATTCCACCACATTTTACCCTTCTTAATGAATTCATTACGTTGAGTTTCCTCCTTGCACTTGACCAGTAACATAACAGATTTCTTCAAACGAATGCGATGTACTTCTTTAATTTCAACACCAGTAGCTCCAATTTTTACAGCAACCTCTTCAATTTGTTTTTTTACATCAGTCTGTGGATCATCAGCCAAACCATGAATTTCAAGATACTTTCGTCGTTTATATTGTTCAAGCTTGTATATTTTAACAGTCAAATTTTCAATTTGTTCATCTTTCTTCTCGACAATTTCCCTAAGATTTAAAATTTCTTCTCTTAGTACCTTACTTTCATTAACATTTTCTTCAAACCTTTTAGACATCTCATCGAATTTATCCGACATATGTTGAATGGATCTTAACATGTTGACGAGCAGAACTCTAACCGAAGGTGCAATTTCATCTTCAACTTCAGTCAGCTCTTTCTCCAGTTCTTCAACTTCAACCGGTGTAGACGTTCCCGATGCAGATCTTGATGTTTTTTTTAAAGCCGCTGTTTTTTTCTTGTCTCGACAACCTTGACACCGCCATGATAATTTAGCCTCTCTGGATTTAGCACGATACGTGGTTTCAGAAATTGAGCAGTTGTAATGGTAATTACATTTACAGCCATTACATTTAATTTCCTCCTCGACAATTATTTCTTCACAAAGATTACAGTTACTCATTTTAACAGAATAAATATATCAAATTCAACAAAAATCACTATACAATAAAGTTATTACTCACAACACAATACGTAATTCAACGCGCACTACCTACTATAGACTGATATGATGAATAAAAATAATAATAATAATAACAAGAAGAAAAAATGATTCAGTTTGCTTATCGCCTTCCTTTAAGGGAGAATACGCTAATAATAATAATAATAATAATAATAATAATAATAATAATAATAATGCTATTAGTTGTAGATTTTTGCCTTTCAGCAAACAATTCTTTATTTTGTAAATTGTTACGCCTTCCAAAAAAAGGCGAACATATAGTGAGGAAAATGGTTGTGGAGTAAATTCACTTTACACACAAAAATGCTTGCTTTACTATTTATTAAACAATAAGTTTTAGTTTTAAAATTTGTATAGATGTGAAGTTCATAATAATAACAGAACATAAAAATATTTTTTTACAAAACAGTTTTTTTCACCAACAGATTTTAAAGCAAGTTTAAGTTTAGTGTAATTACTGTCCAAAGATTTACATGAGCAGGTTGCACAATATGAGCCAGACTAGCTCCACTTTAAGAAACCAAAAAAAATATTTAAATAAAATTTTTTAAAGAAAATGAGGGTGCACCCAAAAATTAAATGACAGAAACTGTTAAGTTATACATCAAAGTTTAACAATACAATTTCATATTACAAAAATATCCAAAAATAAGATAAAAGTAGATGAAGTTCATAAATTTTCATTTAAAGAAATTTAAAAAACAAACCAAAATGGGAGAAGCCCTTTAAATCCAAATTCAGAAAAATCCAAAAAGGTAGTAGACATCCGTATAAAAAAAATATAAAAATTACATTACCAAATTTAATTATTATCCGAAATACTTCTCATTATACTTGAGTCAGATTAACACCAATCAATCCATCGCAAACATTATAGTTTAGTAAATTTGTGGAATACAGTAGAAAAGTTTTTAATCTCCCATTTTTAAATATACAGTTTTTGAAAATTTAATATTTAATCAAGTTATAATCATATTATTTAATTTAAAAAAAATATTTGAGATTCCATCCATAACCAATATTAAAAATGACATTTAAAATTCAATTTTGGAAACTAGTACTTGAAGATGAACCATGACTTGAACCGTAACTTGAAGTAGTCCCATGACTAGAACCGGGACTTGAACGCTGAAAGCAAATCCCCAAAGGAATTAGCTAACAGCAAAAAACCCCAAAATAAAAACCCCCATTTAAAAATAATTTTTAAAAAATTTAAAGAAGAAAAAAATAAAAAAACAGAATTTAAATTTAGATAAACAAAAGCGCAAGCCAGAATAATTAACCATACCAACAAAAGCATGTCGCAACCATGCAAAGAAATGCACGTAGAACGTTCCAGAAGCAAGAAGAACTACGTAGCAGAAACCATACAAAAAGCTAAAATAAAGGGGCTCAAGAAAGCCAAGACAATTTTAGCGCAAAGAAAAATATAAAAATAGCCAGATAATAAAATAAAAGAATTAAACGTTTTTTAAAAGCATAAAAAGCATAAAAGTACAAAAAAAAACCCAAAATTTACATACCTGAGAAATAAGGGCGAAAGTACGCGACAAAACCGAAACGGCAAACGTACACGTAATACATGGCACAATAAATTTTACATTGGTTACATGGTAAGAAAAAAGAATCGCCCAGCCTGACTGAAGATTAATAATCGAGTGAAGAAGGTAGGGACAACGAAAAACCTCATAAACCAGAAAGTAGAGGGGGGATCGGCAAACAGAATACAAAGCTAATCCTCTTAAGTAAATTCCTAATTGATTAGGAAAGAATGTGATTGAGAAAGAAATCCATTCAAACAATAAAATTTATCAAAAACAGATAACAATAAACGGAAAAAAATAACCAAAATAAAATTAGGCCTAGACGACTGTAACGTAGTTGCAAAATGAGGGACATTTTCTTAAAAACTACTGAATCAATCCACGTCAAATTTTTACACACAATTTACCATGCCATTCTACACAACCGTACGTCTTTTGAGTGACTTTTGTTAACCACAAAAATAAAAAATAATTTCCTCGAATTCCAGGTTCCAAATAGAAAAATTTTCCTCGGTAAAAATAAATTATTTTCGTTGTAAAAACTTATGGATTTGTAAAACTATACTGTAGAAATTGTGTTTAAATTTGAAGTAAATGGTTCTGTAGTTTTAGAGAATATTTTCCTAACGTTAACATGGTGCAAGTTAGAAATTCCGTCTCATTTTAATGTGTTCTTATTCAACACTCTTCTGAGTTTCTTGAATGTAATTTTAATTACTAATACAATTTAATAAAATAATTAGACTGTACAAGCTTATCGTTCTGTGTGTGAATCTTGTACTGTACGCCGGCGCTGCTTCAAATCGGAGTCACTGGGAACGTTCGCATAAGTTTAAGTTAGTATTAGTATAGAAACAAGCATTCGAGCACAAATATCCAGATTATTCCGAATTTTCCTAAAACATTTCCGGGAATACACAGAATTATTCGTGTTTATTCCAGTTTTACAAATTTTTTTTGGGAATGTCTACAATTTTTCCGAAAACATGTCCGGGAATATCCAGACGTTTCTAGAAAAAATCTAAGATTTAAAGAAAAATACTGTTTTTATTATGAATTTTCAGGACGTTATTGAAGAAGACTTGTTATCCTGAAATTCCGGAAAAATTGTCAGGTATTACACTAAACGTTCCTAGAGAGAATTCCAGGATTTAAATAAGTCCCTTATTTTATTAAGACTTTTCTGGTCGTTATTGAAGTCAGTTGTTATCCCGAAAATAATTTCCGGGATTATACCAAACTTTCCAAGAGAGAAATCCAGGATTTAAAAGTGTTGTAATCATGTTGAAACGAATTTAGTTGCGTAAATCACCAGGCTTTGATTCAGTTGGAGATATTCCCGGAAAAAGTTTGTAAAACTCATATAAACAGGAATAATTCTGGGTATTCCGGGAATTTATTTAGGAAAATTTGGGATAACGGGATGATTGTGCTCGAATGCTTGTTTCTATGGTACTGTATGATGGTTTTAACTGAAAGTTTAGAATTTCGGTTCTTCATGTTTTTCAATGTGCAGACCGAGATCTACCATGAAAACATTAAATTAGGTGAAAAAAATTATTTCAATGAAAAAATTAAGTTTTCATTACTGTTTTTAAGACAGAAAGCTGTTGGTTCAGCTTTCTAACCAAATGTTGATAGGAAATTTACTTGTTTGTGTACATTTTGTTTTTGATTTGTGCCTTTTTGTGTTTTTGTCCGTTCCCGTAAATTTAGAGTTTTAACATTTAGGTACATTTTTCTCGGACACTATTAAACGTACCAGGCGTAAATTTTTACCAGTTATTTATCTTCTACATTCACATACTCCGGCACTTTTATAACTTCCTCAAAAGCTACAAAAATTATTAATTTGTAAAATACCGTAAAAAAATTTGTAAAAATTTCATGTTATTCCTTATTTTGTTTTTAACTTTATGGTTTAACGGATTAATTTGCAAAAATGTCAGTAGCTTGTGCAACCCGACGACTACTAATAAGTAAAGTATCAAATCCCTATCGTTTACCAATCTTGTGAAAAATGGACCTAAAAATAGCAAATTTAAAGTACAATCAATAATTTAAAGGGATGCAAAGTACAGTCTTCCCTTAAGTTTGCTCCCTACTGAAGGTGATTATGTTGTTGCTTATGATATTATAATATAATACACTTACCGCACTTTTGATTACTTATTCAAAGACAGAGTTGTAATTCTGACGATCATAAGCTACTTGTATGTATTTTTTTAAATTAGTATTTCGGAATAAATGGATTTAATTTTTTTCAACTTTACTTAGGTAATTATAATAATATAAGAATATGAATAGAAATCAAAATAAGTTAAAACGCAGGATGGTCGTAACCAGATTACAACCAATGCATTGAGAACTTAAAAAACTTTAAGATTTCTTTGAGGATACTATAAACAAGTCGGTCTTAAGAAAATTTTTTACGTAAATAAATTTGTAAAAGAAATTGTTTATAATAAAATAGAAATAAAATGAACGGGATGACTATTTCCAGAATAATAGGTTGCGTGCACATAATTGACCTTCGCTACTCTTGAATTTTTTACAAATAATTTCCATTTGCTATTATTTCTGTTCGAAAATAACAGGTACACAATAAACCTGATATTAAAAAATGAATGTATTACATCATATTGTTCATTCTATTGTTATTTTATTATTTTTCCTTCGTAGAACTTTATTTACTCATTAATACGGATATATGACGGTTCAGGAATTTTTTCTTCCTCCGCAACTCTCTAAAGTCCGAAGAGTAGATGTAATGTTAGGTTAGGTTAGTTTAGGATAGGTAGGTTACCTTAGGTTAAGTCTGTTTTCTGGTGGTATCTTGTATGTGCTGTGGTAAGTCAAGGTTTTTTGTAATATGAAAACAATTAAATTTTATTTGGGAACGAATTAAGTAGTAGGAATTTGAGCATTAAGGTTTTCTTTTACGCAGGAAAAAATATTTGAATTATGAACATTTTTTAGATACGATCTCAGCCATCATCATTTTTAATTTAATATAAGAGATATCTGTTCTGTTAATTATTAATATTGTTGATCTAAGAGATGACTCATTTTCTTTCTTAAGGATGCCATTCAAAATTTTTAACTTCGAAACTTACACTGTTTTACACCTCTTTGGCACATTCTTTCGTCATTCAATCTGAAGACGTAACCGCACAATTTTAAATGCTTTATAATTTATTAAACGTTCTACTAGTTCGATTTTTTGATACTACTTCTGTATTTAATAGTAATGAATATTTTTTTTATCATTTTGGTTCATAACGTTTTTTTAAATCCTTTCTATTGTTATTAAAAAACTGGTTTGAAACACTCACACATTTTCTCTAGCCAATACAAATAATTAACAACATAACATAAGTAAATAAATATTACCAATAAGCAAAACACTAACCTCAAAAAACATAACCTTATTTTAATCATGAGTGAATGATGCAAAATTAAAATCAACCTGTTTGGCTTAAAAATACGGAAAATTCACTCTTTCACGCCAAACTAGCTCTGTAGAGAAAAAGGCTCTAAATAAAAGTTGTAGATCTTTTAATTTTCTAAAAATCTGATTTCATACACTTTTGTAGTAAAATGCATACTAAGGCCGAAATCTAAGAAAACCGATTTTCACACGTTTCGTGAGAATAAAAAAGAAATTCGCTAATTACCGCTAAACTAAGCGTTATAAAAAAAATTTGAAATACAAATTGTATGATTTCAAATACTACAACTTTTATTATATATATAGCCTACGTTTTTGCGCTAAAATGCATCTTAAAGCCCCAATCTTAAAAATAAAACATTTTATTTTTTCTACGAGAACACAGCCTATGTAAGATTTTCAGCAGACATGGCGCCTACCCTATCTTGTAGACCATAAGAAATTTAGTAAATGAAGAGATTTAAAAAAAATAATCCTCGAAACACTTCTGAAACTCGATCTTTGTGATAGCTTTTAGGTCTTTCACCGATTCGCTTTTAATGTCATCTATGCTTGTAAAACGACGGCCTTTTAATGTTCTCTTTATTTTTGGAAATAGAAAAAAGTCACATGGAGCCATGTCTGGCGAATATGGAGGCTGGGGCATCGTTACAGTTTTGTTTTTGGCCAAAAATTGATGAACAAGCAATGAAGTGTGAGCAGGTGCATTATCGTGGTGCAAAAGCCATAAATTGTTTTGCCACAAATCCGGGCGTTTTTTTCGGATTGCTTCACGCAAACGGCGTTGAACTTGTAGGTAGTACTCCTTATTCCTTATTGATTACTCCTTATTGATTGTTTGACCTTGTGGCATGAATTCATGATGCACTATGCCATTAAAATCGAAGAACACAGTGAGCATAACCTTTATATTCAACCGCACTTGTCGAACCATTTTCGGTCTTGGCGATCCAGAATGCCTCCACTGGGACGATTGAGCCTTAGTTTCGACATCTTATCCTTAAACCCATGTTTCATCACCTGTTATAACACGTTTGAGTAGATCCGCATCGTTGTCGACTTCATTTAGTGATTCCTGAGCAACTTCCATTCGCCGTTGTTTTTGTTCGAAATTCAACATTTTGGAACAAATTTTGCTGCCACACGTTTCATACCCAAAACATCCGAAAAAATTTCATGGCATGAGCCAATCGATATGCCAACATCATCACTGACTTCTCTGATTGTGATTCGGCGATCGTTCATAACCATTTCTTTCACTTTTTTCACGTTTTCATCGGTTGTTGATGTGCGTGGACGTCCGGGTCGTTCGTCATCTTCAACGTTTTTGCGGCAATCTTGGAAACGCTTATACTACTAGTAAATCCTTGTTTTACTCATAGCAGACTCACCATATGCCTTTGTTAACATTTCACACACTTTATTACACTTTATTTCATTTTTCACGTAAAATTTAATAGAAATTCTTTGATGAATTCTTTTTAACAAACAAAAATAGCCGTGCTCGAAAAACACGTCTAACCGTAGCGGCTTCCACTTAAGAACTAAGCAATGAATATTGTTCAAAATTTTATCGTACGTCAGGGGCATGTAAACCAACATAATAAAAAAAAATTTTTACAATCGGACTATCCAAACCCGCGAAATTTAAAAATTCCCGTTACTTTTTGAACACACCTCGTATACGGGCAAACAATAGTAAAAATTTCCCTATTTCTCTAGAATACATCATGCAAACTGTTTGGGTTGATATTTAATTAATGTTTTATTTGTGTGGGAACGTGTTGAGTTGCGAAAATGTGTGAGTGTTAATGGGCGCTGGCTACTGCTATGTGCGTAGCTAGTTCCAGTGAGTCGACCAGTGCGCAGGTGAGTGAATGTGTGCTGGACATTGATACAGCCGCTTGCGTATTGTGTTGGGTCAATAAAACAGTGTTCAAATTTCAATGTAAGTGCGTTTATCCAAGCCATTCATTCACTCAATCATTTTTGGTTACTCCGACCGGATTCAAACTGTGGTAAATAACATATTTTTTGTAACAAATTTGTTTATTTTCTTTTTAAAATTATTGATTTATTTAACGTCGCATCAACTACAACGGTCATTAGCGACGACGTTGGGGTGTAACTATTGTACAATGGAGGATGAAATGATTATTTTTCGTAACGTATGAAAATATGCCGTGCCTGAGTGGGATTCGAACCCAGGACCGCATGATGAGAGGCGAGCACGTTACCAACTGCGCCAATGCGGCCGGCATACAAATTTGTTATTTTTGTGCAAAACAGCAACAACTTTTAGTGGATTGCGTATCAGCTGATTTTTCAATATCAACACATTTTATTATTTATATTTTGATGCAAAACCACATTTATAAACAATATAGCTAACTATAGTTCAGCCGTTCTAAGTTTGCTCCTAATGTAAACAAATAATGACGTCACTGAGCATGCGCATTATATCAAAATGTGTACACGCTGATTAAAAAGTAACAACTAAATACTTTCAAAAGTATTTAAATACAAAATACTTTCAAAAGTATTTAAATACAAAATACCTTCAAAAGTATTTAAATACAAAATACTTTCAAAAGTATTTAAATACAAAATACTTTCAAAAGTATTTTTCTAAATTAAATTGTTAGGCCTACATCATATCACGCTATGTTTTTAGTACTTCAAGTACTTATAATTTAAAAAATAGATAACTTAATAGGAATACGACATCCATAAAGTCACGGACTCTAGCGTGCACCCTGTAGTAGCTGGTTTTGGTTTGTTGACAGTAGGAGCAAACTTAGAGCGGCTGAACTATATATAATTATTCATTCTTAAAACTCTGCATTACCAAATCGTGACATATTCAGGGCTAGCTCATAGTTTACCGGAATTTACCAGATAAGTGTTGAACTGATTTATTTTACATTGTTGCGACTGTTTACTCACCCAATTCATGGGTTATCATTAACATTCATTTTATGTACATATTTTATACCTTGTATATTACTAATATTTCATATCCTTGAATTTTTATTCATTGTATACCCCAAATAAGCCTCTATAACAAACATTCTATACATATAATTATAATTTGGTAATTGTTTACTTATAGGACACCAAACCTATTTGAACCATTTTGTTTAAAATTGATACATTTTTGTATGCTGAATCCGAATATGTACTTACTTTTGCGCGCAAACCACTGTGGAATTAGTTATACGCCCTTTTATAAATCATCTACCAACATAACCTCACTTTCATAACCTAAACTTCAACTTTGTTTACAATATTACAATAAAAATGCGCATTTATATGGTAAAATTAATATTATTAAAGCTAATTAATACTAGGTTTTATCTTATTTACTCTAATTTTACTCTCCAACCATCAAAAATGTGGTAAAATAATTTAGAATTTAAAATATTCGAACTAAATAAAAACCAAAATAGTACGACGTAATGGATGAACTATGATGTCATCTCACATTTTTGTACTTTTCATTTTTGTTAAGTTAATTGGTTACCGGAAATTTTATAATATACTAATAAAACAGGGGTAATAGGAACCATAAAATGTATAAAACAATACCCAATCCGTTCAGTGTTCAATTACATTTTAGACTAGAAAAATAGTTATTTATAAATACCGTTAATTACTATAAATTTACACTTACCTGTTAGAACTTTGGAGGGTATAAGGCAGCGGGGCATTGAAAAAATTTCGCGAACAGTCATTATATACAGGATACTTGCATTTAAACTGGAATTTTGCAAAATTTCCAACAAAATGACATTTTTTGAGGCATTATCGTGAAATATTGTTTCTTACCTCGCGCCAATGTCGTTAAATTATGTTTGTGTTTGCCCCGTCTCTAGGCCCACAAAATGGTTATCGGTAGTTATATGCAACTATAAACGCCCGCAACAACCGATAACCTTATTAACATTAGCTCATTTAGAGTACGTTATCGGTTGTTATGTGATATTATGAACGCCTGTAACAACCGATAACCTTCTCTTAATGAGCTTTTTATGTTGAATAGGTTATCGGTTGTTTAGGGGGGTTGTGATTGCACAGAACAACCAATTGTCTACTCAACATCAAGAGTAGGTTATCGGTTAATATGTGAAAATATAAACGCCTCTTACAACCGATAACCTACTCTTAGGTTATCGGTTGTTACGGGCGTTTATAGTTGCATTTAACAACGAATAACCTACTTTAAATTAGCTAATGTTGCGTAGGTTATCGGTTGTTATGTGCAACTGTGAATGTCCATATCAACCGATAAGCTACTCGTTTAATATGGTTAATGTTAATTTTTGACGCCGCTTTTTATGACCTCGTAAAACTGAAACCAATTTACGGCATGACGTCATTACAATAGTATGTCATTTTACGTTATTCGTAGTATTTACGTTGTTTATATATTTACGTCTATTTTATTCATATTTATTGATCAATATTTAATATTATTACTATCAATATATATATTTTCTGTATTTTAAAATGTATACATAGGTACATTGAAATATCACGGCATAATTGACAATGTTGCGTATATGATATAAAAGGGCAAATAACTAATTTCCCAGAGGTTTGCGCACAAAAAGAACTTGATATTCGGATTCAGCATACAAAAAAGTATCGATTTTAAACAAAATAGTTCAAATTGGTTTGGTGTCCTATAAGTAAACAATTGTAATGTATAAGCCTCTATACATTATTAATTTTTATCGAATCAATTCATTAATATAGTCATTTATAATACATAGTTGTGGTGATCAACAATTATGAGGGATTTCAAGCAATTAGTGAAAGAACGTGACTTATTTAAGGCAAAATTAACTAGGTTTAAAACATATTTTAGTGAAATTTCTAGTGCAGCAGATATTACTCAATTAAAACTGCGATTATTAAATCGCAGTCAGATGATGATCAGTCAGATCAAAGTAAACCTTTTGATGCAGAATATTTTGCATTAATATCAGCGGCTCAAGAGGTCATTTCTGATCATGAGCTTAGCAACTGAAAACAAGCCAATAATTACGCAACAAGGTTCAGTTAAACTTCCAGTTATACAACTTTTTACGTTTGATGGCAGCTATGGTGAATGGCTCTCATTTCGTGACACATTTACATTTCTCCCATTCATTTCAGGGAGATACGGGATATTCATAAATATCATTTCCTAAAGGCTTCTTTAAAGGGTGAAGCTTTTGAAGTCATTCAAGCTTTAGAAAGTTCCGCACAAAATTATCACATTGCTTGGCAATTGTTAAATGACAGATTTGGCAACAAGCGTTATTTGTAATATTTATCTCAGACTTGAAGTCTTTAAAAAAAAATTCAAATTCCGATTTTTGTTTTATTTTCTTGATTTATTTTATAATTTTTATTAATTTTATAGAATTACGCAGTTTTATTATTCCAGCTTATTTAACGTTCATAATTTCATTGTTTAGGCCTTGCAGATTAAATACGCGTGTAGGAATATGCATTCCTTAGCTGTTTTAAGTTCCGTTTTGCATTTAGCGTGCATTGGGCGTGCATGCGCTCGGTTGCAGTTCAATTTTGTATTCCTCTCTCTCTTTCTCTCAGCAACGTTATTGTTCGCTTATAAATTTTCTTTGCATTATTGCCTTAAGGCTGATTACGCGATTCTCACGCTCTCACTCCATGGCAGGAGTGGAGATGTCCTTCCTTCACATGGTACCCTAGGGTTTGTCTTAAGCCAGCTCCCGTGTTGTTAACTTCGATATAATTTTCAGGTAACCTAATCTTTGTTTTCATTATGGAACGATTTAAAAAATTTAAATTTTAAAAACCTTATCTAAATTGGAAATCGTTTATAAAATTATTGGTGGTGTGTTAACATTAATTATTTTTTAAATATATTGTTTGGTTTTTTATTATGTAAATTCTGTAAATTTATGGGTACACATGTATTTTTGGATTTTTTTTTCACTTTGATTTTTACCAGGGTTTCACTTTCACCCGAATTCGGTCCAACTTTTTTCGTTAAATTTTCGCCAAATTCTTCCGTTATATTTTATATCTTCTGCGTAGTTTTTTTAACTTGTTATTGCTTTCGTCTTGTTTCGAATCTTCCTTAAATTTTTGGTCGTACAACCTTTAAATCCATTTGGATATTAACATAAATTTTGATCCCCCTCCCTAATGTTAGTATAATTAGTCTTTTTAAAAAAAAACAAGTTTACAATTAAAAAAAATTAGTTAACGCGAATCTTTCTACACATATTATGTGTACAAAGATTCGCGTTAACTAATTTTTTTTTATTGCAAACTAGTTTTTTTTTAAAAGTCTAATTACACATATACTAACATGTTCTCTTAAATTCGGTTACCTAAGATAATTTTGGTTGCGCTTAAAAGCAATGAAGCGTTTTTTTTTGTATTTTCTATTAACTCATATAAGTAAATTTTTTTTGCGTTTTTTGCTGGATAGAGAAGAAGTGTATATTGAAGGTGAGAATAATTGATTATGTATAAAATAAAAATAGAAGTTTTTACGTCAGCCTCATTATTTAATAGCCACACCTCGTATTTTTAGTATTTGAAATAATTCATTTTTATGAACTCAATAAAAATTAATTTTTAACAGGTAATTTTATTTTGCTGTAACGTTGAAATTTTGGTCGGCAATTGTAGGCTTACGCCTGCAAATTTTCAAAATAAGGGCTGGCACTTTCTGTACACCCTTATTCAAATTAAATGCCACTTAAGATCAAACTTTTAAATATTGTTTCGGCACTGAAAGGGTAAACTTACAACATTTCTACGAAAAAATTCTAAATTTTTTTTTCAAGATGTTCAGACTTTAGTAATAAATTTGAAATTTATAATTATTCGGCAATTTACATAAGCCTACATAAGCCTTGAGCTTGTGCGTAGGTAATGATATGCGGTGATTTACAGATGAAAAAATGCCAGACCTGACCGGGAATCGAAACCGCGACCCGGGCATAGTAGCCAGTTGCGCTAATTACTACACCACGGGCCGGCCAATTTTGAATAAAATTTCAGTAGACTGGTTAAATACACCATATTTAATTAATATGATCTGTTAGTAGATCGAAGAACATTAAAATAGGAGTATGCTGCTTGTAAAATCTGGAAAGAAACAAAAATAAAAATTACAAGTTCGTACATTAAAAGAATGTAAATAATTATTGGCTACCAACTTTTATCTCTTTCTTGCCCTATTCATATGAATATGTAGGTAAGAAAAGTATTGTTTTCATGTTAAATTTATAATGTAAATACAATATTTTCAGGGTCACTGGACTCAAAATAACATGTTTTAGCCATGTTTTAACGTGTGACATGTTGTTTGTACGTGTGCATGTGTCAGAGACAAGACATTTATAAGAAAATTCACGTCCCAAATAATTGAAACTAGATATCTGTTCCACAATTACTTCATATGCTCGTACAGACAGGTGGAGTGTTAATATCTTTGCACTCGATCTGCTAGTTCCAGGGCTACAAAAATTAGTTCTGTTTCTTATCAAATGATCAGCAGGTTATATCACTGAATCAGTGAACACAAGAGGTAGAGAGGTGTAAAAGACACTAGTTAGAGTTATCTCCTTTGAGAGTAACGAATTTCATCATTATTCTGCCAGAACCTGTGTTGCATAAAGTGAAGATGTCATTTGTAGAGAGGAAAGTAATAGATTTGCAGGGTTCAGAAGACTTAGTGTGCTGATGAACATACTTTTTAACTCAGTGAGGAAGACATGTTTTAACCTCCTGACTCCTGGTTTTAATTAGTAAAGCCTCTAGAGGTTCAAACCAGCCTTTTGGCTGATGACCTATACAACAGTTACTTAAAGAAAATTTCGATCTCACTGGGTATTTTTCTCTGAAATGGATCTCTTTTATTTTCTTAGCAGATATCATCAGGTTGTAGACATCACATATTCTCTGACGTGTGCGTACTCATTCCTGTAGCATTTCCTCTGTCTATTGTACTATCAAAACATCATCAGCGTACAATATAAAATTAAATTTTACCTCAGCAGGATTTATTGGACTTCAGAGTCCAACGATTGACTCTACTTGTAGATAATGTCATCCAGATAGATAATAAAAAGCATTGGAAAAGTACACCACTGTTTAACACCTTTGTTAGTTGTAATTACCAAAATTACGTTACATATTTTGTGGTGATAATTCTCACACATGTGCCTTTGTACAAACTTTTAAAAACATTCACTTATTTTCACTTAAGAGAACTTACTTTTATCAATCACATTTCTCTAACTACACTAGCTTTATTGTGTGCAAAAGTTAAAGTTAAAAGAAAATGAATTATAATGTACCTTAGCAAAATTGTTCAGATTTATCGTGTGGATTCCAAAAGGTTTTATGGAATAATCTTTAGCACATAACAACATGAGATACAAGCTTTTCTTGACCCAGATTGGTTTGTCCACCCAAGAACATTCATATAAAGCATTTCTGAATTTCTCACCCTGGAACAAACATTTTAGAATTATTTAAAAATCTCTTAACTTGAACTTTTTACCATAACAGGCAGGTGGAGTGTTAAATTATTTACACTCGATCTGCTAGTTTCAGGGCTACAATAAATAGTTCTGTTTCTTTTGACATGGTCAGCCAATTATATGACTGCAGCATTTAAGAACAATAGAAGTAGAAGTGTAAAAGCTACTAGTAAGAGTTATCTCCTGTTCAAAAAAATGAATTTTATTATATTCCCAGTTCCTGTGGTGAATTAAATGATGGTTTAATTGGCAGGGTGGAAAGTAGATGCTTTTTGGAGGGCCTGGGATGCTGATAAGCATACTTTTCCACTTACTGAAAAAGGCATGGTAAACCACCTAACTCATTGTTTTACTTAGTAAGGCCTCTAGTGGTTCAATCCAGCCTTTCGGCTAATGACCTAAACAACAACTTTAACTTTGTTATCAATCTTGTGGATTAAACAAGATTTCTTGAAACTTATTTTAACAGGTTTACATTTTATATTGGAATGTCATTTATAACCAAATTGATTTGGGAGTTTCTTAGAGTTAATTCACCAAAAAATGTAATCCAATCGTTGTAAAGTCCAGCCTTTCTTAGTTTGCTCCCAATGTAAACAAAAAATGACGTCACTGAGCATGCGCATTATATAAAAATGAGTACACACTGATTAAAAAGTAACAACAAAATACTTTCAAAAGTATTTAAATACAAAATACTTTTAAAAGTATTTTTATAAATGAAATTGTTAGGCCTACATAATATCATGACCGATATTTGATGTACTTATAATTCAAAACATAGTTAACTAATAGGAATACGACATCCATAAAGTAGCGGACTCTAGCGTGCACTCTTTAGTAGCTGGCTATCATTTGTTAACAGTAGGAACAAAATAAGAACGGCTCAACTGTAGTTGAATGTCACTAAGCAGTAAAATTATGTGTAGCTATATTTATTTGCATGGTGCCGAAATTTGTGTGGTAGTGGAAAGCAGAGGCTACAAAAACCAATTCCTAGTTAAACTTCCACAGGGCACGAATGTAAAATAAGTCTCAAACTATATAATCCTTAATATGTGTACGTTTCAACTGTTCAATTCAAAACAAATCAATGCCATGACCCAGTGGAATCAGGATGATGTATGTGATGCGTAAATAAGGTGTAGTCTTGGACGGACTCAGACCGACCTTCCTGAGAGAGTATGGTTAATTGAACCCCAACCATCAAATTACACCGGTAACCACTGTCTAGTATTCAAATCCGTATAAAAGTCCACCTTAACTAGAAATTGAACCAGGAACCTTTGTCTTCAAAAACCAGCTGTTAAACATCTGACTCACTCCGACGACTTTACCTCTAGTTCAAACCGGTGGGTCAATATTTAATATAAAAATTATTTTCTTCACGTATAATATTGAATTTACTAATGAAGATCATAAAATAAAGCAAACAAATGCAGGTGGGGAAAGATATCTGTTGCACTACAAAGAACTCACAACCTGTATAAGAAGATAGCTCGCTCAAGAAAAGTAAAAATTAAATAACATAATTTCGCAACGTGACAACTTTTTTTCCTTATTAGTTCTTTATTTACAACTGTAAAATTTTACCACAAGCAAATGTGATGATTATGATAATAATGTAAAAGACATGATAGACATGAGAGGGGTAGGGCCCTCATTGGTGCCTCCCCAAGAGTGAAATTTGTATATAAAATTAGCAGGTCTCTACTCCAGCGTCTTTTAAGGCGTGTAGGGGGATTATCAAGTAAATGGACGGTGGAAAATGAACGCACGAGGGGGTTCTCGTGTTTGTGTGACTTGTCGTGAAAGCGTTTGTATAAGTATTGAATGGAATTTTGTACAAGTGGTGTTTTCAAATCTATATGTAAGGTTTTGTTGCTAACGTAAAGAGGTGCATTTGCTATAAGGCGTAATGTTTTCGACTGGAATGCTTGAATTCGTTGCAAGTTAGAGGGTTTGGTTGAACCGTAAATTTGGGACCCGTAGGTCTACACAGGTTTTAAAAAAGAACAATATATGCGTAATTTTTGTGCCATTGGTAATTTTGATCGTTCGTGAAGTAGGAAATATAGAGGTTTAAGTCGGGAATTCAGTAATAAACGTTTCCGTTTGATATGTGTGATCCAAGTTAGTCGTTTATCAAAAGTCAGACCGAGACACTTGACTGTATCTGTTTTTGTGAGACGTTCATTGTCTATGTATACTGGTGGGCAATCACCATGACGCAGTGTGAAAGTTAGGACGTGACAACTTAGGTTACGAATAACGAAAGTCAATTGGGTCTGTGCTGTGACGTAGTTCACTACGCTCCGTCTTCATCTGCAGTCTCTAGTTCGTTTAACGTTTTTTTACATAGAACAACTTATTTGATAATTAATTAATTATTTACTTCATTTACAGTCGCCATTATTTAAGTAATGCCAATCTGTAAAATAATCTGTTTTTACCTCATAAGTTAAATTTTGTCCGAATGAAGAGTTAGCGAATAAGATAAACACATTCGGAACAATCATACACAAGTACTTCATTTTACTCCAAACATCAGATATCTGAAAAATATAAATGAAAATTATACCTTAAGTTTGTTTCTTGTTACGTTGGCTTTCAACAGAACTTATTTTTTACTTTTCTAGCCCGAAATGAATAATGTAGGTAAGAAAATTTTTTAAATGCGCCGTATATACATTTATTCCGGCCCCTGAACTCAAACATGTGTTTTGATCGGTTAGTGTGTGTGTGTGTGTGTGTGTGTGTGTGTGTGTGTGTGTGTGTGTGTGTGTGTGTGTGTGTGTGTGCGCGTGTGTGAGGGTAGGATCTTGACAACGGAAAACGTATAGCTTAAAGCTTGGAACTAGTATCACAAAAAGACCCAGCACAAAAAAAATTATCTTCAAAATTGGTAAAACGGAAGTAATAGTGTATTCGTGGTTTGCGGTTTATTCACTCCTTTAAAATTTTCTCAAAAACTGCTTGCACGATTTTTATTAAAATTTGCTCATTTTTAACACATTTTTGTGCTTTATAAGCTAACAGCTTATGATTTAATCGATCTGAATTCATTTGATTCAATCCATATTGAATCGACTGAAGTTTACAGCTTGTCAATTTTCTTTCATTCAACTGTTCAATAAATCATCAGATCGAAATTTCTTAAGAACCAGCTGTTCAGTTACCTTAAGTTTAATGGCTTCAAAAAAGTGTTCACAAACTATTATCCATGTTAAACTTTTTAGATTTATACCAAAGTTACGACTCTTTATGAAATAAAATTTTATTTTTGTATATTATAATAAATTATTATATTTTATATTATATTATTATAATTATAATAAATAATATATTGTTATTAGTTGAAAATTATAGGCTCATAAGTATTTTAAACACAATCAGTAAAATTTTTGAAAAGGTAGTATTTATTAGGTTAATCAGTTTCTTGACTGAAAACCTAATCATCTCAGAGGATCAGCATGGTTTCCAAAAAGGTAGATCAACTAAAACTGCAATTGTTTCACTTGTGGAGTGAGTAGTTGATATATTGGACGCCGGGAAGAAAGCATTGGCAGTGTTTTTGGATCTGAGTAAAGCTTTCGATTGTGTTGATCATGAAATTTTATTGAAAACACTAGAGTCATTAAGCGTTAGGGATGTAGAGTTGAAATGGTTTCAATCTTACCTTATTAGTAGATTACAGTGTGTGGAGTTAACTAGGGTTGTTACAGGGAAACTTACAAAGGTTGTAACTGGAAAGCTTGAAGTCAAAGCAGGCGTTCCACAAGGGTCAGTTTTAGGTCCAATTCTGTTTCTATTGTACATTAATAGGTTACCAGAAGTCATACCTAATGGCAGAGCTTTGTTGTTTGCTGATGAATCATCAGCAAAGATGAATCATCGGCAGTTGTGAAACTTAGTGCATATCGTTACAGTTTCTACTTTTAAACCATACTAGTTCAAGCAGTTTTCTTCAGTAGGAAAATCTTGCTATTTTTTCTACTCAAATAAAATACAACTTAGATAAAATGCCTAAATTCAGTAAGACATTGAAAAGTAAACTTAATAGTTACGTTAACGAATTCGGTGGTGATGTGTTTTCTACTGATGGAGCAGTTTTATTGTGTAAGATATGTGAAAAGACAGTTAACCACGAGAAAAAGTACTTCATAAATCAACATATATCTACCGCGAAGCATGTTTCTGCCCTTTCTTCTCGTAATGGTCAAAAGAAAATAGCATTAATTTCTACATCCATCGCTACATCTAGTAGACAATCGCAGTTTTCGTTGGACTTGTGCAAGGCCCTACTAGATGCTGGAATTCCTCTCTGGAAGTTGGAGAATCCATCGTTAAAAACATTTCTGGAAAAGTATACTAAAGAATCCATTCCAAATGAATCAACATTACGAAAAAATTACCTGTCTGTGGTGTATGAAAATACGGTTCAGAACATTCGCAACGAAGTTAACGGGAAAAAAATCTGGATCTCTATAGATGAAACAACCGATGTAAAAGGCAGATATATTGCCAATGTAATTATTGGTACTTTGCACTGTTTAGGGAATACAGAACCTAAAATATTTCTGCTGTCTTCAGATGAACTGGAAAAAACTAATGGAACGACTATTGCTCAGTTATTTACAAATTCTTTGAATTTTCTATGGCCTGATGGTATAAAATATGATGATGTCCTCCTCTTCGTAACTGATGCTGCACCTTACATGAAGAAAGCTGGTAGAACTTTGGAAAATCTCTTTCCCAATATGATTCATCTGACATGTTTGGCGCATGGTTTTCACAGAGTTGCTGAAGAAATACGCAGTTTGTTTCCTGACGTAGATAAGTTAATTTCAAATACGAAGAAAATTTTTCTGAAAGCACCTTCTCGAATCCTGATTTTCAAAACAATTGCTCCTGAACTTACCTTACCACCACAACCCATTTTGACGAGATGGGGAACTTGGATTTCTGCTGCTCTGTACTATTCTGAACACTTTGAAAAATTATGTGAGGTGGTTGATGCACTTTCTGAAGATGATGCTGCTTCAATTCGAGAAGTTAAGAACTTAATAAATAGTGTCAGTGTACGTAACAATTTGTCTTTTATTCAAGTACATTATGCTGCGCTTCCTGAAATTATAACAAAACTTGAAAAAAGGGGAGAGACTCTAGTCACTTCTATGAATTTAGTGGATGAAATGGTGAATCAGATTGAAGCTGTTCCTGGTGAAGTAGGAAGTGCGATTAGTGAGAAGTGCAACCGCGTGTTGTCTTCAAACCCAGGTTTTGCAAGAATGAAACAAATATGTAATATAATTAAAGGCGAAACTTCTATTGAATTCAACTTGAGTCCGTCTACAATTGCAAGCTTCAGATATGCACCAGTAACATCAGTTGATGTAGAACGGTCTTTCTCAATAATGAAAAATATTCTTTCAGAAAGAAGACAAAATTTAACGCCAGAGAACTTGAAGAAACACATTGTAGTTATGTGCAACCAGTAGAATGTAAGTTTCTAAATTTTTGATTGTATGATTATTTTATTATTCTTTCACAATTTCACAATATTGATTCTAGAATACATTAAATATTATGCCTTTTTTTATTTTAAAGTGCCTATTTTTGTGTTTTTTACTGCCTTTTTGCCTGCCTATTTTAAGTATTATAAATGCCTAAACATCCGGTCTTTACTGATGATACTTCAGTAATCAGTAACAGTTTACTGGTAGATGCTCTTGAAGTAAATACACATGTTAACATAGAGTCCGTAGTGCAGTTCTTGAATCAAATGTCATTAACACTTAATGGGAAAAAGTGTCAGTACTTGCAGTTTAAAAATAAACATAACGTTAAAGAAAGTAGAGAAGTGGATGTATTTATTCGTAATAATAGTTTAGAGCATGTAGAAACAGTGAAGTTCCTCGGCGTATCTCTAGATAGATCTTTGTCTTGGGACTTCTATACCAATCAAGTTTGTAGTAAAATGTCATCTGGGGTATTTGCACTAAAACAAATTGCCAGATTAAATAATAAAAAATTACTAATGGCAGCTTATCATGACCTCATTCTGTCTCATATCCGTTATGGTATTTTAGTATGGGGTAATTCTAGCATGGGTAATATGAATAGGGGTTTTAAAATTCAAAAGAAAGCTATTAGGTGTATGGTGGGAGCTAACCAGCTAACCTCATGCAGGCCACTATTTAAGGAGCTTAAATTGCTTACAGTCCCTGTCTCTACGTTTTTGAGGTGAATATGTATGTTAGGCAAAATAATTTTATGCAGAATTTCAATGTTCACAATCATAACACGAGAAACAAGAATAATTATTATGTGGCAAATCACTCCACAAAATTGTTTGAACAAAAACCTACTTATGCAGGGAGAAAATTCACAAATAAATTAACTCAATCTTTAAAGTGTTGTGAGGATTTGAATTCCTTTAAAATAATCTAAAAAATTACTTGATCGGTGAAACTTTTTATAGCATAAAAGAATTTCTTTCTTGACAGTAGTGATACATTGTGTGATTCTTATATGTATTTCAGGTGTTATATCTGACGACATGTCCTATATTCCTCCTGGAGTCTCCAGGGCGCAAACAAAAAAAAACTTACAAAGCTAAATTATGAAATAACAAAAAATTCAGGATACACAGGGATACAAATTTATAGTCTTTTCTTCTAGCAGAAGGTAATCGTCCTTATCAGACATCGGTGTACAACTGAATTATTTTCAATAAGTTATTTCTATGTTTCTTACCAGGACGTACTTCCCAATTATGCTTACATAATGTGATTTAAGTATCTAAACAGAACGCATAAAGTTACTAACATCGGAAACACAGTAAAGGTAGATGCAGAGACTTAAGCAGAGGCATTCGTTTACAATCGTACACGTGATTCTCAAATTCTTGTCCAGTATTGCTTTATTACTGAAAGAAAAAACAAAAAAGAAAATTTATAAAAAATTTGGAAACATTGTTTCCTGAATAAAGCACATTTTTAAAAATCATTAAATTGTTTAAATATTTTTAGTTTAGACAGATTTTTGTGCGTCAGGCTGAAGCCCTGGCCAATAAAATATTTTGTATCTGAGACATTTTGAAAAGAAGTTACCTGGACAACGGTATCACAATAGTACATCATAGAAACGAGCACTAAGGTTTTGTTTAACCTGGTCCGGTACTGTATTTCTGTATTTGCAGAACAGTTATTTGAAGAGAATTATTGTTCTTTATAGTATTGTCAGTACTTCAGTCAAGCCCTCTAGCCTAATTCTAAGGGAAGCCTATTTAAAATTTATAGACTTTTAAAAAACCTGAATCATGATCACCGAATTGCTCTGCATTGGTCGATCAAATACAATATGGTAAACTGTTCGCCAATTACGATGGCGTGTAGGGAGGGTAGCGAGACAGAGAGAAATGTGTTGCGTCTATCGTTCCCCTCAACTCATTTCAATCAGTGCACGGTGTTCAAGCGGAATTGTGACAATACGTGATCGGTAGGGAAATTTATGCTGATTAATATTTTTACTTTCTCTTGCCTAAATGAATATAGGCCTACAAGAAGAAAAGTATATTTTCATGTCGATTTTTCGAAATCGAGTTTTCACCGGATCTACCGTTCTCAGACCTCCTGAACCCAAAAAACATGTTTTTAGCGATTGGTGTGTGTATGTGTGTGTGTGTGTGTGTGTGTGTGTGTGTGTGTGTGTGTGTGTGTGTGTTTGTGTGTGCGCGCGTGTGTGTGAACAAAATATCTCAAGAACGGAACGTCATACGAACTTGAAACTTCAGTTACATACGACTACCGGTTGCGACACGAACATTTTCATCAAAATCGGTCAACCGGAAGTAGTAGTTATTCGTGTAATTTTTCACACTTTTGCGATTTTCTCAAAAACTGGTCCTACGATTTTTTTAAAAATCGCCTGGTTTACTAAATTTTTTATTTTCTACAAGGTAGGGTAGGTGCCATGTTTGCTGAAATTCTTGGTGCGGCTGTTTTCACGTAACAACGTTGTTTTATTTTTAAAATTACGGCTTTAATATGTATTGAAGCGCAAAAATGTATATATTAAAAGTTGTAGAGAATTTAAAGTTCTACATTTTTTTTGCCAAACATTTTTTGTGTAACGCTAAGTTTAGCGGTTATTAGCGATTTTCTTTTTCTTCTCACGAAAACGTGAAAAATCAATTATTTTAAGATAAGGCCTTAGTATGCATTTTACGACAAAAGTGTAAAGACCTAATGAAATTTATAAGAAAATTAAAAGACCTACAACTTTTATTTAGATCATTTTTCTCTACAGAGCTAGTTTAGCGTGAAAGAGTGATTTTCCGTATTTTTGAGCTAAACTAAAGTTGATTTTCATTTTGCGTTTTTCACTCACGATTAAAATTAGGTTATGTTTATTGAGGTTAGTTTTTTGTTTATTTCTGATGTTAGGTTATTATTATGTTAATATTATGTTAATTATTTGCATTGGCAAGAGAAAGTTGTGTGAGTGTTTCACACCAGATTTTTTCATGAATTTTCGTTTTGTAGATTATGTTTCTATACAAACCTACATAGAATGTCAGTGGGAAGTAATGTTTGATAAAACTTTACTTAGTAAACTGTGACAGTATCTAAAAACAAAAAGTGTTCGAGAATTCTCGAGAAGGACCGAGATTAAAAAGGTGTTAATGTAGGCTAAATAATAATAGTTACTAAATAATAAATTGGGTTTTTAAGAAATAGAAATATAACGCACAAATGTTTATGTATAAATACTGGGTGATTCATTTAAAAGTAGCCCGCCGCTCCAGTAATTTAATTTATAGCCGCTCGAGTAATTTTCATATGCTGTATTGGCAGCACTGATCACGATGTGATCGACTGGCCTTTATAGTACAATTTATATTATTATTTAATTATTATATTATTATAGAGTACAATTTTTTCCAGCAAGATAGTGCAACATGTCACACGTCTCGCCAGTCCCTATTTCATATCAATCAGGCTTTCCCATGCGAGCTGTTAGTAAAGATTTGTGGCCTCCTCATTCACCCGATTTGAGTACGTGCGAATTTTTTCTATGGGGTTATTTAAAAGGAACTGTTTACCAAACAAACCCCCGCAGTATACATGAGATAAAGAATAACGTCGTGGCAAGCTATAGACGTTTCCGTATTGCGTCGCATGTGAATTAATAACATTGAACGAGCGCAAAAATATGTAAGCGTTCAAGGACGCCACTTTCAGCATCTACTGTAAAGGTGAAGTTAAAATTTGTAATTCTATTTTTTCATTTACTATTTGAATCCAATTGAGTACCGAAGGCCGCTTTTAAAAGCAGCGGGCTACTTTTAAATGAATCACCCAATAGTATAGGTCAGCCTATTTTTGTACTGCTACTTAAAGGAGTGGGGTGTCTATTTAGATAATTGGCTCTTTATAACAATTCTTCTATTCAGTTATAATGAACTATTTACGTTAGTAAAAACTTGTATTTTATTGTTACATCGAAAATCCCTGTCCTTCTAGTGACTTCCATAGATCATTCATATGAGAAGGCACGCGAATTTTGGAGTCAGTTTTGATTTGTCTGTGATTCAGTGAGTGAGTTACATAGTGCGTAACAGTGCGTTAGAGAAGGGCAACGTTACTGTGGATTATTGTCTAAACATTTAGTATCATTTGTACCTATTTAGTTATTTAGTTAGTTTATTTAGTTTAATTAAGTTTATTTATTGTAATTATTATTATCTTCTCTTTTTATTTTCTTCTTACTATCAAGGATTGTTAACGCCGACACTACCCCGGTTAATTAATTCTTGTATACGCGTGCAGTCATTTGAATGTACGTGCCTTTGCTGTCCTTTCATGACCATCAGGACTTACACGTCCCATTTAGTACCACTGCATTTATCTGTGCATTAACAGTTTAAATTGCATAGTTGACCATCAGGACTTCTAAATCTCGCCTGGTCTGGTTTTTCTGTAAATTGTAAGAACTTAAAAAATACAACAGATCGTGTCACCTGTATATTGAATGAAGCCATCACATGTGGTACATGTGCATCTAACCTAGTGTTGTACTTAAACTTCCGAGATTTTATTATTGTGCGGTCTAGAAAGGGTTAATTTCGCCTAATAACGCAATTTATGCTTTTTCATTTTGCGTTTTACAATGTTACACATCTCTGCATCGTTCACCCCACCGTCCCCTACTCACAATCCTGCACCTATCCGTTTTCTTTGTTACTTACTGCCTGTTCCCAAGCTTTGTGCAGCTGCGTGATGAAGAGGAAAGACTAAGTACCGGACCGCTACTACGTCATAACACTGTACTAATCATCTCATTGATTTTCGCTAGGCAGTAGGCTGCCTAGTGTAGTGATATACTACCCTACTGTTTGGGATTTGCTTGTGAGGTCATTAATTAAGTGTAGAATGTTCGTATGTGTGTGATATTATTTTAGTGTGTGTGTAATTTGTTTTTGTTATTATTATTATTATTATACATGTGATTTTATTATTATCGAGTGTAATCGTAATAATGTTTTTAATATTGTGTGTTATCATAAAAGTTTTATTAAATGGCCAATACTAGTAGGAAAAGAAATTTCACCGTACATAGTGAGGCAAGAACTATAGTTAAAAAAATAGTTGCTAAATGCAATAAGGAATGTAAAAAAAATTCCTTGAATTATCCATTAAAGCAGGCTGCAAAGAGAACTGCTGATTATTGCGATAAGTCAGAGCGTTTTATTTAAAAAATTCGAAGGGAGGCTTAAAATAGTTCTGAAGAGAATTTACCTACTCCAGGAAAGAAAAGGAAAAGAGATTCGGTGACAGGAAGGTGTACGTGGATGATTTCGATAAATGCGTCATACGAAATATTGTGCAGGAGTTTTACAAGACTCAATCGGTAGTTCCGACTGCCAGGAAATTTCTCCCAATCGTAAAAGACAGAATTAACTCTCCTTGGGGCCATAAATCGTTAATAAGAGTTGTTAAGAGTATCGGTTTTAGATGGAAGAAATGCCGAAGTAAAAAAAGGTTGCTAATAGAAAAACCAGGCATTGTAAATTGGCGTTACAAATATTTGATTCAAATGAGGAGTTTTCGCGAATCTGGGAGAAACATTGTTTATCTTGATGAAACCTGGATAAATAGCAACATATCGGTGCATAAATGTTGGCAATCCGATGAGGTTTTAGGTATTCACGTGAGCTATCATGCTGAAAATCGTTTAATTCTCCTACAAGTCGGAAGTAAAGTGGGATTTCTTGAGGGTGCAATGATTCTCTGTAAAGCTGGAAGTATTACCGGTGATTATCACGGACATATGAATCACTTCAGTTTCAAAAGTTCGGTTTGGAAAAAATTAGAACCCAACTTTCCGAAAGAATCAATTGTGATTGTAGATAATGCACCGTATCATTCCAAGTTAGCGCAAAAAATCCCCTCAAAATACTCGGTGAAAAAGGATATCGTGACTGTTTTACAAAGTAAGGGTGTCAACTGCAGTGAAAATATGAAAAAAACAAGAACTAATTCCGCTCATTGAATTACACAAACCGAAAGAAAAAGTGTTCAAAGTTGATCAATATCTTTCGAGTTCTTCTCAAACATTGGTACGTCTTCCACCATACATGTGTGACCTCAATGAAATTGAATACGTACGGGCCCAAGTAAAAAATTATGTCAGAGATAGAAATTGTGATGGCCATCTGTCTCTTGAACGATTAACAAAATTAACGGAAGAAGCTGTAAAGTCAGTGACGGGAAATTATTGGGCTGTGTATTGTCAGAAGATTGAAGCAACGGAAAATTACTATTGGGAAAATGATGGTATTGTAAATGATGTAATAGACAACAATATCCTATCTCTCGGAGAGGACAGTCTACTAACCCAATCTGTCACAGTAGTAGTGACGTAATGCATACCTCTCAGCTGCCCAAAGTTTGGGAACAGGCAGTACAGACTGTTCGATTTGGCGTGCACGAGGTTGGATGGTTGCTTTCGTTTGCCCTCTAATGACCGTATTGTGATGTGCACCAGACATTTGTTGTGTGCTACTGTGTATTATGCTTGTTTCAAGTGTTACATTATTTACTTTGTTAATTGGTATGTTGTTCATGCTAATTAGTAATTCGTTAGTCGGCGTCGATTTTACAATCCACGTGTTTTCAGGCAATGTCGAATACAAGTGCTCATGTGTCGCTGTTTTCTTGTAAGTAACCATTCCATAATACATCTCTGTAAGTTAAGTCATTCAGTGATTTTAATTTTATCCTTCTGTCTGTGATTTATTCCGCAATTCATTCTATCCCGGCTTTTCCATTACCGCTCTAGTGTCAATAATTAACGCTTTGGTCGTGAGCGAGGACCACCTAAAAACGCTCAGATCCTCCTAGTTAATACCGCTTTAAAAAAATTGTTAAAGAAGTTATTTCATTTGCAAGTTCAGGTCACACTGGACTTAACGAGGCGTAAGCCTGTTGTTACAAACTCACAAACCATCCTGTACTTCTACACAAACACGAAATATTCCAACCCGTACATCTCGAATACTGCCATCTTCTTCGAGGTCTTCTCACCTCCCTTCTTCCAACTGGAACATACGAGGTTTGGCTATTAAATAACGGGACTGACGTAAAAAATTTCATTTTTATTTTATACGTATTCAGTTATTGTCACCTTTAATATACACTCCTTCTTTATCCCTACAACGCTCTATGCGAATTTTCCATTGTTGTAAACAGTACTGGAAGTCATCTTCTGTCAGCTCCTTTAGAACACGTGCCGCTCTCTCTTTTACAGCTTCCACAGACTAAATCTTGTCCCTTTTAAGGCAGATTTCACCTTAGGGAACAGGTAGAAGTCACATGGTGCAAGATCTGGTGAATAAGGTGGATGTTAGAACACTGAGATGCTGTACTTAGCTACGAACCACTCGACAGATAACGTGGAATGAGCTGGCGCTTTGTCTTCGTAGAGAACCTATGATTTGTTCTTCCACATTTTGGGGCGTTGTTTTCCTTACTCTTTGACGTAGTTTAGAAAGTACCTCAAGATAGTAATATAGATTAATTATTTGACCTTCAGGAACCCAGTGCACAATCACATGGATATAAAAAAAAACAATCATCATTGCTTTAAATTTTACTTGCTCATTCGAGCATTTTTGGCCACTTTTAAGGGTATTGTTAGCGTTTGTAAGGCGCTGGATAAAAGACAATGAAACGAATTTAAACTGAATAATTTTACAGTAATTAGTAAACGATTAATTGACTTAATTCGGAGGACCAGGTCAGTTTTAAGCAGCTGCCAACCACAGCAAAAACGATTTAAAGAATAAACAAAATGAATTAATAATAGGAGGAACCAAATAACGAAAGGTAACGGACATAATTGGTAGGGAAAAGACATAGGGAGACACACAATTGAACAACTAACCGTAATAAATGAAAAACGTTCTTACCTGGAATCCATAAAACGACTTGAAACTTGTAGATACGCACATGGAGAAACACTGGTAACATTGCAATGAATACACTACGACAGTTTACAATAAAAAACACATGAGCAATTGAATATAATTCACACAAAGCATAGAATAACGAACAGTTTAGGTTTGTAGTAAACCAACGAATAACGAAACGAACTGATTGTAAACGAAGAAATGGCAGGGAATCGCCACCCACGCCACGCGCTAAGCGCAAGAGACAAGAACGCACCCATTCATCACGGAAGCTGAGACAAGAGTGTGTAAGGAAGATGCCGGATATGTAGACGGGAGAAGGGATACGGATGACGTGACTTAATGATGTCACGCGGAAACAGAGGCAGGAACAAATTGTAATTAGCGGGGAAAACAGTTTGAATTAACCCCGGGAAGACTGGCGCTAACAGGTATCTTTCCTCTGGCATCCGTTTCTAATGTTGTCGCCTTTGATTACGGTGCTCCTCCAATTTTTCATTCAGGCTACACCTAACTGATATCTTATTTCCTCGTTATGTATTAGATCAAGCCTCGAAAGGCCTTTCCCCCTTCTTAAAATCTAATTTCAGCTACTTGGACCCATGACTCACTTCCATAAAGAAGGACTGGGGCTGCCGTACCTTGTAGAATTTCACTACTGTCTCTGTTCTAGCTCTGTTACCCAGTCTCCTGTTAAATGTTACCACAAATAGCTTGAAATTTATTTATTTTATTTTCGGCATCCAAGTCCCTATAAAAGCTCACGTCGCAACCTACATTGTCAAACAATCTTCGAACGAGTGGGATACTTCTCTCTCAATGCCATAACCTTTGATTTAGCAACCAACACTCTTAAATTATATACTTTTTACGTAAATCATTTAAAACATAAACTGCTCTTTGAAGCTCATCTACACTCTCCTGTAAAATCTACATGTAATCCGCAAAACGCAATGCATTGAGGTAATCGTCAGTACTTAATCTAACCCCAGGACTAACCATACTTTTCAACTTTTTAAAAGCATAGTAAATTTTATATATATTAATAGGATACCCCCTACATTATTAATTATTTATAAATTATTAATTTTATTGTATTTTAGTTGTAGATTTAAGACCGTTTATTAATTGTAGCTTTAAGTTTGTAATAAATAGCTACTTGTAATTTAAACTTTAGTGTGTAAATTATTTATTTTACCCAGATCCCGAAACGGACCTTAGAGTTAAGTGTTACAATATTATTTAAATTACCTGATAATGATCTGATGATATTTTATTAAATTTCGAAATCTGCATTTTAATAAAATTTCAGAATTGTCATCGCCATTTTGATAAAAATTTTTATGTAAACCAGCCACACTGTTCAATTTTAATGTACTACTATTTTTGTATTGAAAATCAAATATTTTATGTAATGTAATAGTGCATAATTTCAGCTGCGCAGTAACTTTATTTAAAGAGGAATTATTTGCTACATACACCGCACAGACAATATGATGTACGTGTAAGAGTACCATAGTTTGTAGAAAATAAATGAGTACATACATGAGTACAGATTTGTTGAAGAAATGTGGATACTCAAATGGAAGAGATAAATCTTCAATGGATTTATAAGTACTTCCATTTTTTACTAATATAGTATAAATTGATTCAAACATCGGCATCGTTGAAACATTTATTGCAAATGCAGTTACTGCAAAATACAATAATGTGTTGCGTTTTTTGTCATCAATCTTAAATTGTTCAACTTTTAATCTAATTTTCTTGGATAAAATTTTATCTTCGGTTTTCGTTAAAGGATTTGAATTGCTGTATAAGTAATATTCTTGATTGATTATTGACAATAATTTATTTATATGTTCTGGATCAACATTGAGTACCAAATAAAATAATGTAATAAAGAAAGTTACCAATGCATCTTCCATTGCAAAAAGTCTTTTGTATTTATCTTCCCATTCATAAATCATTTGTAAAATGCAGGATATTGTAAAGAATATTGATATACCAGTTAATGCATTTAATTTCCAGCTGCCTTCTAGTTTTGTGTGTTTCAAATCTACTCCACTTTTTTTTAAATATAATAATACAGTTTTACTTGTAATTGATTGTTTGTTGACAACGTACATCTGAAAATATATGTTTTCATTTTTCTATACTAGTAACAAAATATTATATTACAATACAATTGAATCTCCATAATTCAAACCCTTCAGGGAATGTGGTATTAATTCGAGTAAGAAAAATTCGTAATACACAACATCTAAACTATAGAATACATTTTGTTAAACTTTTATAGATAATGTTAAACATTCAAAAAATAATTAATTCCGTTTTAATGGCATTGAACAAATCTTCTGCGCCGTAACTTTTAATTAGGGGAAGTAATATTGATTCTTTGTAATTTTAGCAGCCTTCGTTAGAAACTGAGGCACTTAATCAGGAAATAGTCTTATGAACGATTTCATGACGATTTTTAGTATTTTGAAAGTCATCTACTGCAGGCTTTAATTTGATATTACCATGTTGCATCGCTAATTGATCTCATTTTTCTCTGAAAATTACAACTGACATAAGAAAGGTTTTGCCGCATACTTGTTGCAGCCAATTTAAAACACCTTCTTCTATTCCAGGCTACTAAAACATTTTCGTACACAGGAGTCAACCCGACTGATAGGTTGTAGAATATTAGTTCTTCGAACACTGATTCCGAGATCGCGCCGATAGACTTGGCTTTTTGTACCCAAAAAATTTGAATTTTTTGAGACATTAAGAAAACTTAGAGAGATGTTTAAAAAAACAAACATGAAACTCCGTTTTTTTACGCCAGTTACAGCGAATATACGTTAAATTTGTTGTAACTTATCCAAAGGCGCGCGTTTTTGTCAATATTTGGCAAACATTTTTTTTTAAATTTATTTTAGTTTGGTATTATAGATTAAACAATTTAAGCGATTGGTCTGTGTGTGTGTGTGTGTTTGTGTGTAAAATCGTTAACTAGCACGTTAGCTAGCAAAAAATTTGATGTATCAAACGCCCTCACTTACCCTACTGTACGACTTTTCAAGCGTATGTAAGAGTCAAGTGAATATAGATTCTGTGGTAAAGTGCTGGCGGGAAAACATTTTCTCTTTGAGGTTATGTCACTGACCCATTCTTACAGTTATTTATTTGACATACATATTATTATATGGATGCACGGAATTTTGTGAAAACGTGCATCTAGAAGAAACTTTAAAAGAAAATATTAGAAAACTTTAGTTCCATTGTGAAGAATGTCTGAAAATAGGCTATTACACGAATTTCGGTGCTGTTATTCCGTTTTACATGTCATATTCAATTCAACCGGGTTGCTGTAATAGCACCATTGAACAATTAACCTACCTTTACCATCCCAGTTTTCAAACGCGGGTATTACTATATTTTTAAATAAAATACTGCCTTTACACGGTTTTATTTTTTAAAAAAACCGGAATTAATTGGCATCCCAACTTTCAAAAATCAATAGAAAATTTCCTGCTAAACTGATTGTATTTCGAAATATCTTACGTTCGTCCTTATACATTCAGCTACAATTTAACTTTAATGTTTACTGGTGTGCGCGTACATTGACCTTCACTATTACACAAACTGTTGAGTACTTACACACTCGTTATCTAACAAAAATATGTAGGCTATCCGTCTGTTAAGGGTAAATGTGGGATTTAATACTTATAACTTGAACTATTAACTAAGACGGTAGATACTGTAGTTTAAATCTAAATAGTTTTTTTTGCTTTTCTGAAACATTTTATGATGTGGTTGTTACTGATTTTTACTTTCTCTTGCCTAAATGAATATATAAGAAGGAAAGTATTGTTTTCAAGTCGATTTTTCGAAATCGAGTTTTCACCGGATATACACGTTTTCAGACCCCCTGAACCAAAAAACATGTTTTTAGCGATTGGTCTATGTGTGTGTGTGTGCGCGCGCGCGCGCGTGTGTGTGTTGTGTAAACAAAATATCTCGAGGACGGAACATCGTACGAGCTTGAAACTAGAAACTTCAGTTACATACCACTACCGGACCCGACACGAACATTTTCATCAAAATCGGTCAACCGGAAGAAAGTAGTTTATTCGTGTAATTTTTCACTACAAGGTAGGATAGGCGCCAAGTTTGCTGGTGATGAGGCTGTTTTCACGTAATTGTTTTTTTAAGGTTACGGCTTTAATATGCATTTAATCGCAAAAATTTATATAATAATAAACGTAGAAAATTTAAAGTCCTACAACTTTTATTTCAAACATTTTTTTGTATAAAGTTCAGTGTAGCGGTAATCAGCGATTTTCTGTTTTATTCTCACGAAAACGTGTGACAAATCGATTTTTGTAAGATTTTGCCCCTGTATGCATTTTACGAGAAAAATGTATATAATAAAATTTATAGGAAATTATAGATCTACAATTTTTATATGGAGCATTTTTCTCTACAGAGCCTTGTTTAACGTGAAAGAGTGATTTTCCGTATTTTTAAGCCGAACAGGTTGATTTTCATTTTGCTTCTTTTACTCATGATTAAAATTAGGTTACGTCTTGTAACGTCTGATTTTCAGAACGTTACTCGTTTTGTTTTCATATTTTTGTTTTTAGCGCTTTTACGGTTATCATTCTGTAGGTTGGTTGTCTTATTTATTATGATTTCTGTTGAGTCCGTGAGCTGGCGACCCTTGCGCCTGCTGCCTGTACTAGCTCTGGCCTATTTTCTAGTTAGTTATTGCTGCCGATTTTATGAAAAGTTTTCCTGTAGCAGTGTGAGACGTGTTTAAGCAGTCGAATTGTATGGTCGAACTTACTGCTCCGTAAAGTTCGGGCCTATTTTAAATTTTAACTTTTGGTAAAAAGTTTTTTTATTTTGTATCTTTTTTTATTTAGTATGTTTCAACGGTCTGTTTTTCAGTATAAAATTATGAATTTTCCGTATTAATTATTAGTCTTTTCGGTGCTTGTCAATTTCTTTTAAAAAATGAAAATGTGATCTGATTATGCCTTGCCCATTATTATGGTAAGTTTATTTTTACTTTTATTAATAGGATTCTGAAAACTGAAAATTCTTACAGGTTGCTTAATTTCAAAAAATTTTATTTAAAGAAGCTGTGTCGGATTAAATTTGTAATTGATATGATTAATTAGTTCGAGTCTTGGTTATCTAAAAATTTATATTGACTAATGGTCAATTTATTTCTATTTCAATGTTATAATTTGAATTTGTGTGAGGTAACTGAACACAAAACAAATGTATTTAGTTATTTAAACTTTAAAAAAAAAGTTTTCTTAAATTACTTCCTGGTTAGTTAAAAACCTTGCAACTTGTAAGGAGGTTCATTTAAAATCTGTTTTTTGTAATTTTGTTTATCTTAAACATTATCAATTTTGTGCTTTTGTTACTTTAAATTGTAATTATAATTTTGAAGTATTGTTTCTGATGGTATTTGGAATATACTCGTTACAGGGTTCAATTCCCGGTGGATAAACATTGTGATTAATTCCGGAATGTAAAAGTTCATCACTTGGGTCATAAAATGCAAACGCTACTGCCGAAAGGAACGCCGTTTTCCTGAGTTTATTCTGCTATTTCATTTTGATGCAGCCAATTCATGACTGTTTTCCTGGCTGTCGTTTTAGTAACCGGTCTATCGGCTAATATATAATTTACTCCGCTTTCATCTCTGTTCAATTACCAGGAGGTATTTTTTTAAATCTTCGAAAGGAACGCTATGTGATTCTTTTTATTTTATTTTGCAACTGTAAACTACCTAATTACGTCTGAAATTTATTATCTGCGTGCCGACATGTTCTGGCCGTTTTGCTGGTGGTTTGTGGACGGATTGAACACCTTTTTGGTCAATCCTGTTCTTGACTGAAATATTACGTATCTCTATTTGTCAGTTTCCTGGCTTTTGTTTTTTTTAACGGGAAAGTAGCTCTTGCAATTTAATTTAAAAACAACTTTTTATAATAGGCCTATTTACATAATGGATATTATATTTTTATAAATTTTTTTTAAATGTAAATATTTATATTAAAACTTGCTTATCTCAGTGTATAACCAGTTATTGCTGGATTTTTCTCTGTTATTCTTTTTTTTTGTTTTTTTTTTGTTTTAACGTCCGACTGTTCTGCAAATTGCTGCTAATGCAGACGGTGAAGGATGAAATGAATTTTTTGTAACGTATGAAAAAATGCCATGCCCGAGTGGGATTCAAACCCAAGACCGCGTGATGAGAGGCGAGCACGTTACCAACATCGCCAACGTGGCCGGCCTCTGTTATTCTGAAAATGGCCTAATTTTCTGATTTCTAATTAGTTATTTTACAACCATGGTTGATTTATTGACTAACTTATAAAATAACGGTAATTTATTTCAAAAAAAAAAAATTTCTTAAAATGAATTTTCTTACAACTTAGCGATTTCTTTTTGAATTTTATTTTAATATTTTTGGAATTTTGTATTACTTGGTTAACCAAATATAATCATGCTTTTAAAAAGCAATTAATGTTTTTAATCAATATTGGTTTTTACAATTATATTTTAGTGTTGTTATTATTATCACTTTATTAAATTAAAATATTTTGTTGAAACAAATTTTATGCAACACCAATTAGAGTATTTGTTGTTTTATTAGCTTCCTTTCTTGTTTTTGTTTACGCCCCTTCCAACCTATCGCTGTAGATAGAGGGGCGGTTACAGTCTTATTAAGTTTAGTTTTTTGTTTATTTCTCACGTTTTATTACTAATGTTAGGTTTATTGTTAATTATTTGCATTGGCAAGGGAAAGTCATGTGAGTGTTTCACACCGGATGTTAGTCTAGACCCCGTAAAGCTTCTATCGCGACTATTTGGCAAGTATTGAATACACTGAACTCTTGAAAAAGCTGCTCCGATGGATAACTTCATTATTATTTTTTATATTAATTATTCGTAAAATCAGCCTCAAAATTATCTGTAGACAATCGTAAGAAGAGACGTTAGTACTACCCCACCCTATTATACCGTACGTTAGTAGTGACTACAGAATCGACAAAAAAAATTAATTTCTTAATTTTAGCGCCATTCTATAATTCATGTCATGACTTTCTGAATCATTGAAAAATAATATTTGTTATTCAGATTTTTTTATATTAAAAATTTATTTTTGAAAAATTGCTTGCTTTCAATTTTATGCTATATCTTAAGTAATAATAATAATAATAATAATAATAATAATAATAATAATAATAATAATGCTATTAGTTGTAGATTTTTTCCTTTCAGCAAAAAATTCTTTATTTTGTAAATGAGGAACATTATCTTAAAAACTACTGAATCAATCCACGTCAAATTTTTACACACAATTTACCATGCCATTCTACACAACGGTACGTCTTTTGAGTGACTTCTGTTGACCACAAAAATAAAAAATAATTTCCTCGAATTCCAGGTTCCAAATAGTTAATGACAAAAAAAATAATAAATTATTTTCGTTGTAAAAACTTATGGTTTTGTAAAATTATACTGTAGAAATTGTGTTAAAATTTGAAGTAAATGAAGTAGTAATTGAAGTAGTTTTAGAGAATATTTTCCTAACGTTAACATGGTGCAAGTTAGAAATTCCGTCTCTCCTTAAAGTGTTCTTATTCAACACTCCTCTGAGTTTCTTGAATGTAATTTTAATTACTAATGCAATTTAATAAAATAATTAGACTGTACAAGCTTATCGTTCTGTGTGTGAACTTTGTACTACACGCCTTCGCTGCTTCAAATCGGAGTCACTGGGAACGTTCGCATAGGTTTAAGTTAGTATTAGAATAGAAACAAGCATTCGAGCACAAATATCCAGATTATTCCGAATTTTCCTAAAACATTTCCGGGAATACACAGAATTGTTCGTGTTTATCCCAGTTTTACATAACGTTTTTTGGGGATGTCTCAAATTTTTCCAAAAACATGTCCAGGAATATCCAGACGTTTCTAGAAAAAAATCCTGGATTTAAAGAAAAATACTGTTTTTATTATGAATTTTCAGGACGTTATTGAAGAAGAGTTGTTATCCTGAGATTCCGGTAAAATTATCTGGGATTACACTAAACGTTCGTAGAGAGAATTCCAGGATTTAAATAAGTCAATTATTTTATAAAGAATTTTCTGGTCGGTATTGAAGTCAGTTGTTATCCCGAAAATAATTTCCGGGATTATACCAAACTTTCCTAGAGAGAAATTCAGGATTTAAAAGTGTTGTAATCATGTTAAAACGAATTTAGTTGCGTAAATCACCAGGCTTTGATTCAGTTGGAGATATTCCCGGAAAAAGTTTGTAAAACTGATATAAACAGGAAAAATTCTGGGTATTCCGGGAATTTATTTAGGAAAATTTGGGATAACGGGATGTTTGTGCTCGAATGCTTGTTTCTATGGTACTTAGGCGAGACTGTATGATGGTTTTTTAACTGAAAGTTTAGAATTTCGGTTCTTCATGTTTTTCAAAGTTCAGACCGAGATCTACCATAAAAACATGAAATTACGTGAAAAAAAATATTTTCTAATGAAAAAATTAAGTTTTCATTACTGTTTTTAATACAGAAAGCTGTTGGTTCAGCTTTCTAACCAAATGTTGATAGTAAATTTACTTGTTTGTGTACATTTTGTTTTTTATTTGTGCTTTTTTGTGTTTTTGTCCGTTCCCGTTAATTTAGAGTTTTAATATTTAGGTACATTTTTCTCAGACACTATTAAACATACCAGGCGGAAATTTTTACCAGATATTTATCTTGTACATTCACATACTCCGGCACTTTTATAACTTCCTCAAAAGCTACAAAAATTATTAATATGTAAAATATCGTAAAACATTTGTAAAAATTTTATGTTATTCCTTATTCTGTTTTTAACTTTATGGTTTAACGGATTAATTTGCAAAAATGTCAGTTGCTCGTGCAACCCGACAACTATAAATAAGTTTATACAATTTATAAACTATATAAAGTTTATAAACTATTAATGCACTATCGTTTACCAATGTTGATATAAATGGACCTAAAAATAGCAAATTTAAAGTACAATCAAAAATTTAAAGGGAAACAAAGTTCAGTCTTCCCTTAAGTTCGCTCCCTACTGAAGGTGATTACGTTGCTGCTTATGATGTTATACTATAATACACTTACCGCACTTTTGATTACTTATTCAAAGGCAGAGTTGTAATTCTGACGATCATAAGCTACTTGTATATATTATTTTTTTAATTAGTATTTCGGAATAAATGGATTTAATTTTTTTCAACTTTACTTAGATAATTATAATAATAACAAAATATGAATGGAAATCAAAATAAGTTAAAACCCAGGATGGTCGTAACCAGATTAAAACCATTGCATCGAGAACTTAAAAAACTTTAAGATTTCTTAGAGGATACTATAAACAAGTCGGTCTTAAGAAAAGTTTTTACGTAAATAAATTTGTAAAAGAAATTGTTTCTAATAAAATAGAAATAAAATGAACGGGATGACTATTTCCAGAAAAATATAAAGAGCTCGTGTAAAAAAAAAGAAATAATAACGAGGTTGCGTGCACATAATTGACCTTCACTACCCTTAAACTTTTTTACAAATAGTTTCCATTTGCTATTATTTCTGTTCGAAAATAACAGGTACACAATAAACCTGATTTTAAATATGAATTTATTACATCAAATTGTTCATTCTATTATTATTTTATTATTTTTGCTTCATAGAACTTTATTTACTCATTAATACGGATATATGACGGCTCAGGAATTTTTTCTTCCTCCGCAACTCTTTAAAGTCCGAAGAGTAGATGTAAGGTTAGGTTAGGTTAGTTTACGATAGGTAGGTTAGCTTAGGTTAGGTCTGTATTCTGGTGGTATCTTGCATGTGTAAAGGTAAGTCAAGGTTTTTTAGTTACATGAAAACAATGAAATTTTATTTGTCTACGATCCAAGTAGTAGGAATTTTAGCATTGAGTTATTCATATCTTTCTTTTGCGCAGGAAAATATCTGAAATATTATGAACTTTTTTCAGATACGATCTCAGCAATCTTCATTTTTAATCTAATATAAGAGATACATGTTCTGTAATTATTAATTTTGTTGATCTAGGAATACCTCTTTTTCTTTCTTAAGGATGCCATTCAAACTTTTTAACTTAGAAACTTACACTGTTTTACAGCTCTTTGGCACATTCTTTCGTCATTCATTCTGAAAACGTGACCATACAATTTTAAATGCCTTATAATTTATTAAACGTTCTACTAGTTCGATTTTTTGATATATGCTACTTCTGTATTTAATAGTAATTAAATTTTTTCTATCATTTTGGATCATCATTTTTTTAAAAATCCTTTCTATTATTATTAAAAATCTGATGAGAAACACTCACACATTTTCTCTTGCCAATACAAATAATTAACAATATAATCTAACATAAGTAATTAAACATTACACATAAACAAAAAACTAACCTCAAAAACATAACCTTATTTTAATAATGAGTAACTGATGCAAAATGAAAATCAACCTCATTTTGGCTTAAAAATACGGATAATCACTCATTCACGCTAAACTAAGCTATGTAGCGAAAAATGTTCTAAATGAAAGTTATAGATCTTTTATTTTCCTACAAATCTGATTATAGATACGCTTTTGTCCAAAATGCATACTAAGGCTGAAATCTTAGAAAAATCGATTTTATACAAATTTTTATGATAAAAAACAGAAAATCACTAATTACCGCTAAACTAAGCGTTACACAAAAAATTTTTTGATATAAGGTTGTAGGATTTTAAATTTTATACAACTTTTTTCATACATTTATTGGGTAAAATGCATCTTAAAGGCCCAATCTTAAAAAAAAACAATAATTTTTTAAGAGAGAAAACAGCCTCTCTAAAAATTTTAGTAGACATTGCGCCTACCCTATCTTTTAGAACATAAGAAATTTAGCAAATGAGGCGATTTAAAAAAATCGTAGAAGCCGTTTTTGAGAAAATCACATAAAAGTGAAACATGACACGAATAAACTACTACTTTCGGTTGACCGATATTGATAAAAATGTTTATGTCTGATTTTCTAGTTGTACCTAACTTACGTTTCACACACACACACACACACACACACATACAGATCAAAAACATGTTTTTTGGGTTCAGGAAGTCTGAAAACTTGTAGATTCCATGAAAACTCGATTTCGAAAAATCGACATGGAACAATACTTTCTTTACTACACTGTATGGATTCATATACGAGAGAAAGTAAATATTTCCTTATTCTAGAGAAAAAGGTAAACTTTTTGTATTCCATAAAAATAAAATATTTTTAAAATGTTTGAATGCGTGGGCAATAAAGGTCCACTCACAAAATAAAAATCGAAGTAATAGGTAAATGGTTTAAGAAATTACTTCGAAAAACTAGAGCGCACTTATTACTAGATTTAAATTTAAACATTTTAATCCTTTTAAAAATGTGAATTCGCATACAAAATAAGAGTGGAGCAAAAAAAACAATATATAAATGTAACTGATATGAAGAGACCAAATGCTCAACTTGTACATTATTCTCAGTAGCTTAATCATTTGCTTCATGTCCTTGGTCACGAGAATTTCCACAATTTTATCTTAAAAACCCAATTTCTTACTTCTGAAATAGTTTCTGCCTACAGGTTTCACATATTTCATTATTGTGATCTACTAGTTGATTGAAGAACATTAAAGTAAGAGTACGCTGCTTGTAATGTCTGAAAAGAAACAAACGGAAAATTACAAGATTACGAAATTAATTACCTATATAAAGTTTGAGTAACAATGCTAATTTACCAAAGATAAATGTGAAAGACAAACACTTAAACATAAACTAAATAATCACACCTAATATACAGGTGATTCTAAATTATGGTATAAGAATTCAGTACATGATTGTAGAGCTAAAAATAAGAAAAAGTTCATAAAAACACATGTCCGCATATGCTTCATTAGCGAGTTAAAGCTAGCAATAATTTCGCCCCATTTCAATTACCCTGGTGAAATACAGTTGTACTGAATTTTTGGGGGTTACCTTATGCGACAGATATGGGGGATTTATATGGAAAATTGCCTGAAAAATTGAATATAACAGTCTGGAAGCTGCAGCGTTAGAAGTTTCTGAGAAAAAAGGATGAAATATGAAAAAAGTTTTAGTAGAAAAACATCATCTTCTACGTTTGATGCCCAGTTACTTTGTTTAGAGGAGACTGTACTTTGTATCCCGCCAATGTTAAATTTGCTATTTTTAGGTACATTTTTCATAGGATTGGTAAAAATAGGGAAATTAAACTTTACACACCATAGGTGTGGGGTTTCTTCTCGATCTACTGATAATTTGTCAATTTAATCTATATGCTATACTTACCATTTGTTTTTTAAATAGCGAATAACATAAAATTTTGACAAATTGTTTTCTACGTTTTTTGCGTTCCTAATTTTTGGAGCACCTGAGGAATTCATAAAATTGTCGGTATATGTGGATATACAAGATAATTAACTGGTAAAAATTTCAGACTGTTAGGTTTATTGGTTCTGAGAAAAATCTATCTAGTGTTAAAAATCTAAATTTACGGGAAAACGCAAGAAACAAGAAGGCACAAATCAAAAACAAAATGTACACAAACAAGTAAATTTCCATCAACAGTTTTGTTTAGAAAGCTGAACCAACAGCTGAAATTAAAAAAAAACAGTGGTACAGATACTTTAGAAACTAAAATTCTCTTTGCACTAAAACGAACAGTATAAAATTTTGTAAAAAATATTCGTTCTCGGTAACATAATTTTTCTGAGTAAACTTGATAAAAACTTAATTTTTTCATAAAAAATCATTTTTTGACGTAATTTAACGGTTTTTTTTTGGTAGATCTAGGCCTAAACTATTGAAAAACGTAAAAAACTAAAAATGGAAATTTTGAGTTAAAACCATCGTGCCATCTCCCCTTAAGATGCCTGAACGTATGCCTTGTGAACAACGGAGGTCATTTTGAACATCATCTTTAGTCTTTCGATTTGATTTTAATGTCATTTCACATAAAAATAAATTTTTTCATTCAAAAGTAATTTATGTTTTTCTTAATGATGAGTTATTCGTTCCCTTGCCATAAAACGGTAAATTTGCTGTGCAGTGTATTACATAAAAGTCCATTTTATTAAACTGTTATTTACATTTAGTTTACACTGCTTACATAATTGCTTTCATAATTAAATTCTCTATAACTCTTATTGGGAAAATAATTTGTTCACAGGTCATTTAAGTTATTGGGCATGAAACGTAGAAGACTGTGTTTTTCTACTAAGATTTTTTGCATATTTCATATTTTTTCTCAAAAACTACTGACACTGCAGCTTCCAGACTGGTTTTATTCGATTTTTTTAGGTAATTTTCTAGATAAATCCACCATATCTGTTTCAAAAAGTTGCTCACAAAAATTCAATATCACTGTACTTCACCAGGGAAACTGAAATCGGGGCCAAATATTTCTTTAGCTGTATATAACTCGCTAATGAAGCGTTTGCAGACATATGTTTATATGAACTTTTTCTCTTGTTTTTAGCTCTAAAATCATGTACTGAATTGTTTTACCGTAATTTAGAATCACTCTGTATTTAATCACTTTACTGCATTCTTAACTAACACACTGATTCAGCCGGCCGGCCAACAGACGTCATCACCTCTTTCACTACATCTGTCATCATCAAATGCTAAAATTTTTATACAATATTAGCTACGATCCATGGTTTTAAATAAATTGTTGTAGTAAATTTGAAAGTGAAAATCTGGTGTGAAACACACAAATTTCTCTTGTCAATGCTAATAATGAACAATATAACCTAACATTAATAATAAAACATTGGAAATAAACAAAAAACTTACCTCATAAAACATAACCTTATTTTAATCATGAGTGAATGCTGCAAAATGAAAACTAAACTTAGTTGGCTTCAAAATACGGAAAATTATTCCTTGACGCTAAACTAGGCTCTATAGAGAAAAATGATTGAAATACAAGTATTGCAATATGTAATGACGAGATGAACCCGGGACTCAGTGTGGGCAATGCGCTGCTGCTAGCGTAGTACGTACATTTCTAAAAATATGCAACTGTGTAGTACATGTAGTTAGAGTTTTTGCTTCTTCTTTACAACACTTAATAACATTTAAATTACATTCCGTTCCACACTTCGAATTGTTTTAGCCTGCTTTCGAACGATCAACATGATAAACTTATAATACACGGATAGATAACTAATTTATAACAACACTGAAGAATAATGAATAAAATGTGAAGAATTAAAATGATAAGAAACGGAATGAGTTTTAAAATACTTTTATTTGTATAAATGTAACCTAAAAACGTAAAAACAGAATAGCCAAATCAAAACCATATTTCCCGTACCACTTGTCGCGTAATAAAATGACTGTATTCCGATGAACTACGAGTGTCAGTATGTTTTTAGGTTTGCCATAGAGAAACTGGGCATGCGCAGTAGATTGTTCCCCTTTTACATTTCATCTCAAACAAAGTTCATTTCGTGACTAACCATCAGTAGTAGATCTTTTAATTTCGTATGGATTTGATTGTATACGCTTTTTTCGTAAAATGCATATTACGGCCGAAATCTTAAAAAATCCATTTTTACAGATTTTTATAGAAAACAGAAAATTACTGTTTACCACTAAACCAAGCGTTATACAGAAAAATGTTTGAATAAAAGTGTTGGTTTTTAAATTGCCTACAACTTTAATTACACATTTTTGCCCTCAAATGCATATTAAGGCCACAAACTTAAAAGATCTATTTTTTTTCTACGAGAGCATAGCCTACCCAAAAATTTCAGCAGACATGGCCCCTACCGAATCTTTTAGGTCACAGAAAATGTAGTAAATGAGGTGATTTTTAAAAAAGTGTGAGCTGTTTTTTTATAATATCGCAAAAGTTAGTTTCAAAATCGTGCGATGTTCCGTTCTAGAAATATTTTGTTCAAACAAACAAACACGCACGCACACAGGCAGACCAATCGCTAAAAACATGGTTTTTGGGTTCAGGGGTCTGAAAACGTGTAGATCCGGTGAAAACTCGATTTCGAAAATTCGAAATGAAAACAATACTTTTCGTCCTATGTAGTATTTATACAGGAAAGAAAAAAGTAAAAATGTGTACTAGTATTAGCTATTGATATTTATAATTATGTATTGTCCTTTTTGGTTCTAAAATGAATAAAATTTAATCAATTTTGCTCATCATTGTAATGATGAGTTTAACCCTTTACAAGGGCAGTACTTCGGGGAAAAATATACTTGATGTATAATGTTAAATTTTATTTAATAGGAACTTTAATAATATATTTCTAGTACCAGAACGGTAACATTTTTTTATGTTAAGCTCTGGAACGTATACTTACCAAGGAACGTTTATTGAAATGGGAATCTCAATTTTTAGTGGTAAGAATGCTTATTAAAACGATTTGTAGTTTTATATATCAGAAAAATGTGTAGAATAGCTTATCACAACTTGATATTAGCATGGATTCTTGGTTTCTCGTAAAAAACTCGAATTTTCTAAGCACTGTACAAAACTGAAAACAAAACAACACGGTTGCGTACGATGGTATGAATCCTAACCACATTCGTGTAACTCATAAAGCTAATGGTCGCTGCACACTAATTTCAAAATGTGGATAGCCTACTTACCAGAGAACATCTATAAAACCATAAAATGCCAATAGGGTTTCAAGTGCATAGCTTATTCTTAAAAAAAATGTAACTTATTGCCAGTGGGAAGTATACTTACCACTGGCATTAGCTCATTTATAGTAAGTTCTTGGTTGTTATGTGCAACTATAAACGGCCGCAACAAACGATACTTAATCAACATCAGCTCATTAAGAGTAAGTTATCGGTTATTATAGGAGTTCATAGTTGCACATAACCACCGAAAACCTATTTAGCATTAGCTCATTTACAGTAAGTTATTGGTTTTTATGTGCAAATATAAACGCCGGCAACAACCTATACCTAATCAACATAAGCTCATTAAGAGTAAGTTATAGATTGTTATGGGAGTTTATAGTTGTACTTAACCACCGATAACCTATTTAGTATTAGCTCATTTACAGTAAGTTATTGGTTGTTATGTGCAACTATAAACGCCGGAAACAACCTATACCTAATCAACATAAGCTCATTAAGAGTAATTTATAGATTGTTATGGGAGTTTATAGTTGTACTTAACCACCGATAACCTATTTAGCATTAGCTCATTTACAGTAAGTTATTGGTTGTTATGTGCAAATATAAACGCCGGCAACAACCTATACCTAATCAACATAAGCTCATTAAGAGTAATTTATAGATTGTTATGGGAGTTTATAGTTGCACTTAACCACCGATAACCTTCTTAGCATTAGCTCATTTACAGTAAGTTATTAGTTGTTATGTGCAAATATAAACACCCGCTACAACCGATACCTTTTCAACATCATCCCATTAAGAGTAAGTTGTCGGTTGTTACGGGCGTATTCAGTTGCACATAACAAGAGATAACCTATTCAGCATTAGCTCATATAGAGTAGGTTTTTGGTTTTTATGTGGAAATAAAAAACGCCCGTAAAAACCGATAACCTACTCTTAATAAGCTTAAGTTGAGTAGGATATCGGTTGTTACGGGAAACTATAATCACCCGCAACAACCGATACCTAATCAACATTAGCTCATGATGTGTATGTTATCGGTTGTTATGGGCCTTTATGTTTGCACATAGCAACCGATAATTTATTCAGCCACAGCTCATTTAAATTAGGTTATCGTTTATTACGGACGTTTATATTTGCTCATAACAACCGATAACCTATTCAGTTTTAGCTCGTTTAGAGTAGGTTATAGTTTGTTATGTGCAAAATATAAACGTTCGTAACAACTGATAATCTACTCTTAATGAGCTAATGTTGATTAGGTTATCGGTTGTTGCGGGCGATTATAGTTCCACGTAACAACCGATAACCTAATCAACACTAGCTCATTAAGAGTAGGTTTTCGGTTGGTACGGGCGTTTACAATTGCACAAGAAAACCGATACCCTATTCAACATCAGGTCATTTAGAGTAGGTTATCGTTTGTTACGGTGGTTTATAGTTGCAGATAACAACCGATAACCTATTCAGCATTACCTGGTTTAGAGTAGGTTATAGTTTGTTTTGTGCAAATATAAACGCCCGTAAAAACCGATCACGTAATCTTAATGAGCAAATGTTCAGTAGGTTTTCGGTTGTTATGTGCAACTATAATCGCTCGCAACAACCGATAACCTTATGAACATTAGCTCATTTAGAGTACGTTATCGGTTGTTACGGGCGTTTATTTTTGCACATAACCGATATTATATTCAAACTTAGCTCATTTAGAGTAGGTTATCTGTTGTTTTATGAACGCCTGTAACAACCGATAACCGTCTCTTAATGAGCTTTTTATGTTGAATAGGTTTTAATTCATCGGTTGTTTAGGGGGGTTGTACTTGCTCAGAACAACCAATAGTCTACTCAACATCAAGAGTAGGTTATCGGTTGATATGTGAATATATATTTGCTTCTTACAACCGATAACCTACTCTTAGGTTATCGGTTGTTACGGGCGTTTATAGTGAATTTAACAGCGAATAATCTACTTTAAATTAGCTAATGTTGCGTAGGTTATCGGTTGTTATGTGCAACTGTGAATGTCCATTTCAACCGATAAGCTACTCGTTTAGTATGGTTAATGTTAATTTTTGAGGCTGCTTTTATTGACCTCGTAAAACTCAAACCAATTTACGGCTTGACGTCATTACAATAGCATGTCATTTTACGTTATTTATAGTATTTATGTTGTTTATATATTTACGTCTATTTTATTCATATTTATTGATCAATATTTATTATTATTATTACTGTGTATTTTAAAACTGTGTATTTTATACTGGGTATTTTAAAATTTATACATAGGTACATTAAAATATCACGGCATAAATTGACAATGTTGCGGAAAAGTGAGGTTATGTCGTAATATGATATAAAAGGGCCTATAACTAATTTCACAGCGGTTTGCGCACAAAAATAAGTTTATTTTCGGATTTAGCATACAAAAACGTATCGATTTTAAACAAAATAGTTCAAATTGGTTTGGTGGCCTATAAGTGAGCAATTACCCAAATAAGCCTCTATAACCAACATTCTACACATTATTAATTTTTATCGAATCAATTCATTAATATAGTCATTCATAATACATAGTTGTGGTGATCAACAATTATGAGTGTTTTCAAGCAATTAGTGAAGGAACGTGACTTAGTTAAGGCAAAATTAACTAGGATTAAAACATATTTTAAAATAACCTACCCAGGTGCTGACATTAATTTCGACCACAACCCAGTTATAGCCAAGCTCAGTATAAGGATGAAAAGGATAACAAAACGTTTAAACAACTATATAGACCCAAAACTCCTTAAGAACTCTACAATCCATGACACAGTTAGGAAAGAGGTTAACAAATGTATGAGAGATATTGGTGCGTCTGATGAAGTTAATGTGGATGTAAGGTGGAACCAAGTGCAAACAGAGTTAGAAACAATAGCTGAAAAACATCTAAGAAGCAAAAGAGCTAAGAAAAAGCCCTGGATGACATCGGAAATTCTGGATCTTATGGAAGAAAGGAGAAAGAGCAAAGGCAACAAAGATGAGTACGGGACACTGAATGGGGCAGTACGGAGAAAAATAAGGGAGGCGAAAGAGGAATACCTAGCAGCTGAATGTGTGGAAATAGAGGTACTAGAAAAGAAATTTGACAGCTTTCACATGCACAAAAGGATAAAGGAAATGGCTGGATGTAACAGGATCAAGGCAGCTGGTAATACTATCAAGGATATAAATGGGTGTATAATAACTGACGTGGGGGACAAACTTGAAAGGTGGAAAACATACCGGTCAGAACTGTTCGATGACGAAAGACCTCCAAAACCGATCTTAGAATCAAGTAATATGCACTTGAAAATATTAAGATCGGAAATAGTATATGCCTTGGAAACTATGAAACCCGGTAAGGCTGTTGGTCCGGATCGGATACCCATAGAGCTTATCAAACTCTTTGACGATGATGTGATTGATATTCTTCTGGGCCTCTTTAACCGCATTTATGAAAAGGGAGAAATTCCTAAACAATGGCTGTCATCCACATTTGTGCTCATACCTAAGAAACCAAATCCAAGAGAATGCTCAGATTACAGGTCCATCGCACTTATGAGCCACGCCTTGAAGTTGTTCTTAAGGATCATTCACAAAAGAATTTACAGAAGACTGGAGGAAGACATAAGCATTACACAATTTGGATTCCGTGAAGGACTTGGAACACGAGAGGCGCTGTTCGGGATTAACGTTCTTTTTCAGCGCTGTCTGGATATAAACCAAGAGGTGTATGCATGTTACATCGATTTCGAGAAAGCCTTTGACAAGGTGAAACATAACAGGTTACATCAGCTGCTCATCAGCAAAAACATCGACTCCGACGACGTTCGAATAATAATTAATAACCTATATTGGGGCCAAAAAGCCAAAACAATGGTAGAAAACCAACCAACAGAAGAAATGGAGATTAGTCGTGGTGTGAGACTGGGTTGCATCCTATCACCGCTTCTATTTAACCTCTATAGTGAAGCTATTTTTAGGGAAACCCTAGAAGATGAGTTGGTGGGAATAGTAATAAATGGAGAAGTAATTAATAATATGAGGTATGCTGATGATACCGTCTTGTTAGCGAGCAACCATGAAGACACACAACACCTATTAGAAAAATTAAATGATCGATGTAATGAATATGGGCTAAAGATTAACTTTAAGAAGACCAAGTTAATGGTAATTACAAAATTCCCTCAAGATCTGAACCGTGTGAACCTGACAAAGGCAGGCACCCCAATAGAGAATGTATCGGCATATAGATATTTGGGAACATGGATAGAACAATCGGTGACCAAACAAGAGAAATAAGAACGAGGATAGAGATAGCCAGATCAACATTTGTAAGGATGAAGAAGTTATTTGCAAGTCGGGATATCAACATGGAGCTTAGGATGAGGATACTGCGTTGTTACGTTTTTTCCACGCTCTTGTATGGGGTTGAAGCATGGACCCTCAGGAAAGACCACATCGACAAACTACAAGCATTCGAGAAGTGGTGTTACCGTAGAATGTGGCGTATTCCCTGGACGGATAAACTTAGTAATGCCGAAGTGCTGATCCGGATGCAGAAGAAGTGCGAAATCATTAACACCATAAAAAGAAGAAAGCTTAAAAATCTGGGTCATATAATGAGAGGACAGAAATACAAGCTTCTTCAACTGATAGTCCAGGGAAAGATTAGTGGAAGGCGGAGCATCGGAAGACGCCGTGTGTCCTGGCTGAAGAACCTGAGGGATTGGTTTAACTGTGGCAGTGTTCAACTGTTCAGAGCTGCAGTCAACAAGGTCCGGATTGCTGTGATGATAGCAAACCTCCGATAGGAGATGCACTATAAGAAGAAGAAAACATATTTTAGTGAAATTTCTAGTGTAGCAGATATTACTCAATTAAAACTGCGATTATAAAAATTAGAGGAGTATTGGTGTGAATTTGATAAAGTACAATTGAAAATTGAATTACTTGACGAATCCGATGATCAGTCAGATCAAAGGAACAATTTTGAGGCAGAATATTTTGCATTAATGTCAGCGGCTCAAGAATTCATTTCTGATCATGAGCTTAGCAACTGAAAACAAGCCAATAGTTACGCAACTAGTATCAGTTAAACTTCTAGATATAAAACTTTTTACGTTCAATGGCAGCTATGGTGAATGGCTCTCATTCGTGACACATTTACAATAAAATTCTCATTCGTTTCAGGGAAATACCGGATTATCATAAATTTCATTACTTAAAGGCTTCTTTAATAGGTGAAGCTTTTGAAGTCATTCAAGCTTTAGAAAGTTCCACATAAAATTATCACATTGCTTGGCAATTGCTAAATGACAGATTTGGCAACAAGCGTTATTTGTAATATTTTTCTCAGACTTAAGTCTTCAAAAAAAATTTCAAATTCCGATTTTTTTTTATTTTCTTGATTCATTTTAAAATTTTTATTAATGTTTTAGAATTACGCAGTTTTATTATTCCAGCTTATTTAACGTTCATAATTTTCATCGTTTAGGCCTTGTAGATTAAATACGCGTGTAGGAATATGCATTCCTTAGCTGTTTTAAGTTCCATTCTGCATTAAACGTGCATTGGGCGTGCGTGCGCTTGGTTGCAGTTCAACGTTGTATTTCTCTCTCTCTGTCTCTCAGCAACGTTATTGTTCGCTTTTAATGTTCTTTTCATTATTGCCTTAATGCTGATTATGCGATTCTCACGCTCTCATGTCAGGAGTGGAGATGTCCTTCCTTCATATGCTACCCTAGGGCTTGTCTTAAGCCAGCTTCCGTGTTATTAACTTCGATATAATTTTCAGGTAATCTAATCTTTGTTTTCATTATGGAACGATTTAAACAATTTAAACTTTAAAAACCTTATCTAAATTGGAAATCGTTTATAAAATTATTGGTGGTGTGTTAACATTAATTATTTTTTAAATATATTGTTTGGTTTTTTATTATGTAAATTCTGTAAATTTATAAGTACACATGTATTTATGGATTTTTTTTCACTTTCATTTTTATCAGGGTTTCACTTTCACCCGAATTCGTTCTAACTTTTTTCGTTAAATTGTCGCCAAATTCTTCCGTTATATTTTATATCTTCCACATAGTTTTTTTTTGACTTGTTAATTGCTTTCGTCTTGGTTCGAATCTTCCTTAAATTTTTGGTCGTACAACCTTAAATTTTGATCCCCCCTACGAAAAATGTGCAGTTTTCTTATAAGTGTTTCCCTTTTCTTGAGTTCAGTTTATGTTTGTTTTTTTGTTCAAGTTTTTTAGTCCTGTTTCAGTTGTCTATTTATTGTTCAAAAAAATGAGTTTTTTCCTTTCATATAATAATATATTATCTTAGGTAACCAAATTTAAGAAAAAATGTTGAAATAATTAGACTTTAAAATTAAGTAGTTTAACATAAAACATTTAATTAACGCGAATCTTTCTACATATGTTATGTGTACAAAGATTTGCGTTAACTAAATTTTTTTATTGTAAACTAGTTTTTTTAAAAAGTCTAATTATACTAAAATTTTTCCTTAAATTTGTTTACCTAAGATAATTTTTGTTGCGCTTAAGAACAATGAAGCGTGTTTTTTTTGTATTTTCTATTAACACATGCAAGTTAATTTTTTTGCTTTTTTTGCTGGATAGAGAAGGAATGTATATTGAAGGTGAAAAAAGTGATTATGTATAAAATGAAAATAAAATTTTTTACGTCAGCTTCATTATTTAATCGCCACACCTCGTATTTCTAGTATTAGAAATATTTTATTTTTTTTGAACTCAATGAAAATTAATTTTTAACAGAAAATTTTATTTTGCTGTAACATTGAAATTTTGGTCATCAATGGTAGGCTTACGCCTGCAAATTTTCAAAATAAAGGCTGGCACTTTCTGTACACCTTTATTCAAATAAAATGACACTGAAGATCAAACTTTTAAATATTGTTTCGGCACTGAAAGGGTAAACTTACAGCATTTCTACAAAAATATTCTAAATTTTGTTTCAAGATGTTCAGACTTTAGTAATAAATTTGGAATTTATAATTATTCGGCAATTTATCAAAAAGTTTTGGCAATATGTGCCTTATCGCATTCCGACTCACATTCGCTTGATTTTTTACAAATGGCTCAATGTCTTTTTTTATTGAGTGATGATGCCTACATAAGCCTTAGGCTTGTGCGTAAGTAATGATATGCGGTGATTTACAGATGAAAAAATGCCAGACCTGACCGGGAATCGAACCCGGGACCCCGGCATAGTAGCCAGTTGCGCTGATTACTACACCACGGGCCGGCCAATTTCGAATAAAATTTCAGTAGACTGGCTAAATACACCATATTTAATTAATATGATCTGTTAGTAGATCGAAGAACATTAAAATAAGAGTATGCTGCTTGTAAAGTCTGGAAAGAAACAAAAAAAAAATTACAAGTTCGTACTTTAAAAGAATGTAAAGAATTATTGGCTACCAACTTTTATCTTTCTCTTGCCCTATTCATACTAATATGTAAGTAAGAAATTATGTTTTCATGTTAAATTTTTAATGTAAATACAATATTTTCAGGGCCACTGGATCCAAAAAAACATGTTTAGTCATGTTTTAACGTGTAACACGTTGTTCGTAAGTGTGCGTGTGTCAGAGACAATACATTTATAAGAAACTTTACGTCCAAAATAATTGTAACTAGATATGTGTTCCACAATTACTTCATATGCTCGTACAGGCAGGTGGAGTGTTAATATCTTTGCACTCGATCTGCTAGTTCCAGGGCTACCAAAAATAGTTCTGTTTCTTATCAAATGGTCAGCCAGTTATATCACTGAATCAGTTAAGAACAGAAGAGGTAGAGAGGTGTAAAAGACACTAGTCAGCGTTATCTCCTCTGAGAGTAACGAATTTCATCATTGTACTGCCAACCTGTGTTGAATAAAGTGAAGGTGTCATTTGTAGAGTGTAAAGTAATAGATTTGCAGGGTTCAGAAGACTTAACGTGCTGATAAACATACTTTTTCACTCAGTGAGGAAGGCATGTTTTAACCTCCTGACTCTTGGTTTTACTTAGTAAAGCCTCTACAGGTTCAAACCAGCCTTTTGGCTGATGACCTAAACAACAATTACTTCAAGACAATTTTCGATCTCGCTGAGTATTTTTCTCTGAAGTGCATCTCTTTTATTTTCTTAGCAGATTATCATCAAGTTGTAGTGATCACATATTCTCTCCAGTGTGCGTACTCCTTTCTGTAGCATGTCCTCTGTCTCTTGTACTATCACAACACCATCAGCGTACAATATAATATTAAATTTTGCCTTAGCAGGATTTAGTTGGACCCCAGAGTCCAAAGATTGCCTCCACCTGTGAATAATGTCATCCAGATAGATAATAAAAAGCATTCGAGAAATTGTACAACACCACTGTTTAACACCTTTGTTAGTTGTAATTAATAAAATTCTGTTAAGTTTTTTCTGGTGTTAATTCTCACAAATGTGCCTTGGTACAAACTTTTAACAACATTCACGTATTTTCGTTTATTATAACTTATTTTACATCTTATTTTTATACATGACATTTCTGTAACTGCACTAGCTTTATTGTGTGCAAAAGTTTAAGTTAAAAGAAAATGAATATAATGTACCTTAGCAAAATTGTTCAAATTTATCGTGTGAATTCCAAAAGGTTTTATGGAATAATCTTTAGCACATAACAACATGAGATATAAGCTTTTCTTGACCCAGATTGGTTTGTCCACCCAAGAACATTCATATAAAGCATTTCTGAATTTTTCACCCTGAAACAAACATTTTAGAATTATTTAAAAATCTCTTAACTTGAACTTTTTACCATAACAGGCAGGTGGAGTGTTAAATTATTTCCACTTGATCTGCTAGTTCCAGGGCTACAAAAAATAGATCAGTTTCTTTTGACTTGGTCAGCCAATTATATGACTGAAGTATTTAAGACAGAAGAAGTAGAGGTGTAAAAGACACTAGTCAGAGTTATCTCCTCTGAGAGTAATGAATTTCATTATACGCCCAGTCCATGTGGTGAATAAAATATTGGTTTCATTTGTAGGGTGGAAAGTATGTAGATGCTTTTTGGAAGGCCTGGCATGCTGATAAGCATACTTTTCTACTCCCTGAAAAAGGCATGGTAAACCACCTAACTCATTGTTTTTGTGGCGATGTAATTAAATTTGAAGTAAAAATTATATTAAAAATAATGATGACACGTTGTTCATGATGCAATTGATTCTTGGTTTAATAATGATGATAATAATGATGATTTTTATAATGATGATGATTTATAATAATAATTGTTTTGAATAAAGTGAGTAATAGATGAAGTCTTGATGTATTATGAATGAAAAAAATGTTTTTTTGTTGCCTAGTTACACATTTCTAGATTTTAAATTTAGATCAGCTGGACCGTAAATGTTTATAAAATAAAATTGTAAAGTAAAAGAAAACATTTAAAGTATGGCTGGACGTAACATCCTCCCCTCCATGAAATAACCAGGGTTGGTTATTTCATGATGATGCATGGAATACCAGCAAATAGCAGAGGAGAAGAATGTGAGGGAAGCAAAGAAAGAAATGAAATATAACCTAAATTGAAGTGAAAAAATAAACTTGAGAAGAATTAAAAATTATTAGTTAAACATGTATCAAAGAATGCAATGATAACATAGGCCTATATTAAGGGATGAAGTGGACTGTATGGATAATGAATAATTGTGGAATCAAATGTAAGAAAAAATTGTTAATCAAGAGAACTGAAATAAATAGGGTTCTAAGAAAAAGAATGAATTGACAATAAGAAGATACATTACAATAAAATAGCAAAGAAGGAATATAATAGATAACTTATATATAATAAAATAGAAATAAAACTAAAGTGAACTTATAGCAAACTAAGAGTTATTCAATTCGGAAACAGCAGGCAGTTTATATAGCTTTATTACTGGTCTAATGTAAGAGCCAGTAGGTGTAGAGATTTCTGCCACTCTGACAACTCCGTCAGTCCCTGGGAATAATTTAGTTATTCTGGCTAAAGGCCAGGATAGAGCAGGTAACCCAGGTTGATGCACAACTACAAGATCACCTGTTTGCCAGTTAGGTGATTCTCTAACCCATTTTTTGCGTAAGTTCAGAGACAGCAGATACTCTTGTTGCCATTTGGTCCAAAATTCATGAGTCAATTTTTTTAATAAATAATGTTTTACTGGACACGATTCAGTTTGACCAGTAGTGTCAGGCAAAGAACGAAGTGGTTTTTGCAATAAAAAATGGGCCGGGGTCAAGGCCTTTAAGTCATTAGGATCAGATGAAAGGGGAGTAATTGGCCGTGAGTTTAAAACTGCTTCCACCCTAGTAATAAGAATTGTGAAAGCTTCATACGAAAGCCGGCTTGTACCTAATGTACGTGTCAAAAGTTGTTTGGCTGAACGGATGGCTCTCTCTCACAGACCACCGCAATGTGGAGCATGAGGGGGTTAACCTTAAATTCGAAACGCGTTGGAAGTAACATGATATAAAGTGATCATCTTTAGGTAACCGTGTCAGAAAAGACTTTAAATTGGCGGAGATTCGTGTGCGAGCTCCGATACAATTTGTGCCGCAGTCAGATGGTAAAAGTTCAGGACATCCACGTCGATTAGTAAAACCTTGAAAAGCGTCTAAGAAAGCTTCCGTAGTTAGATCACGTGCCACTTCCAGATGAACCGCTTTCGTCACCATGCAAATGAATAAACATAAGTACACGTTAACATCTGGAGCTCTTTTTGAACGATATGCTTTAATTACAAATGGTCCAGCATAATCTACACCCGTGTTAGTAAATGGTGTCGCAATGTTGACTCTGTCAGATGGTAATTGTCCCATCAAGGGCGTATTTCCTACTGGATGTGCACGAAAGCACTTAATGCATTTCGTAAGAATAGATTTAACAGTTTTACGCGCTGACATTATCCAAAATTGTTGACTTAGTGTATTCAAAACTGTTAACGTTCCTGCATGTAGAAGAATTTTGTGATAATGTGAAATAAGCATTGAAACGAAACGGTGTTTAGATGGCAGCAAAATTGGATGTTTGGTACAGTAAGGAAAAGAAGCTTCCAAGAGTCTACCACCAACACGGATAATATGATCTTTATCCAAAAATGGCGTTAAACTAGCGTAGATCTTTGAACAAGGACGTTTAGACTTAAGTTAAAGATAAAGGTCAGTAAAACATTCTCGCTGAACAATTTTACAGATGTATAAAACCACAAAACTATGTAAATCGGATTTTTGTCTTCGACGCTTCGGAGACCATTTTAAAATTATTTTGATAATATTGCTTAATTTTTGCCAGGATGAAATAAAATTGAAAGCAGTAGAAAACAAGTAGTTTTCGTCTATTGCTGATAAAACAGACTTTTCTTGATTTATTTGTAACTCGTCAGTCGGATCAGTTACAAATGATTGCGCCTCAGAAATGGAAGGAGCTCCGGCAATAATGTCATCGACAAAAGTGTTGTCGTTTAAAATATGGCAGGCTTGCGGATGTTCTAGAATCTCAACAACAGCAAGCTGCTTTAACGTACGAATTGCGAGATACGGAGCGCAGCTAATACCGTAAGTAACTGTTGTTAGAGCGTAAACCTGAATAGGATAGGTAGGATTTTCGCGCCACAAAATGCACTGATATAGATGATCATCTGAATGAGCTAAAATTTGTCTAAACATTTGTTTTACATTACAGGTAAAAACATGAGGGTGTAACCGAAAATAAGTTACAATGTCAGGAATGAAAGGTTGGAGTTTGAGACCGGCATACAGACAATCATTAAGGGACTTACCATTAGTCGTTTTTGAACTAGCATCAAACACTACTCTAATTTTGGAAGTGTCTCCATGCGTTTTGAAAATCCCATGATGGGGTATGTAGTAACGAGGTTGCACGTTATTGGACAACAACCGCATATGACTGCTATTTTTATGATCTGCCATGAATTCGATATATTTTTTTTAAAAAGTGGTTGCTGTTTAAATTTCCGCTCAAGGTAAATCAAGCGACGATAAGCTTGAACATACGAGTTTTCAAAAATAGGAGACGTTAAGTCCTTAAAAGGCAAACGCACCTGACATCGCCCTGAAGGGGTTCGTTGAGTTGTAGATGCATAAAATTTTTCACAAGCTGACTCATCACGTGACGGCTTAGTTACAGCTTGTGGTGTTTCAAATTGTTTTAGTTGGGTGTGTAAACTTTCTGACTCTATAAGGGAAAATAGGGAAGAAAGTACGGAAGATTGTTCGTGTTCGTCTTCTGCACTGGTTGACAATAAAACACAATTGTCAGTTGCGATGGGAGCATGACCCATGAGTACATGACCCAGTGCAGTAGGTACTATGTATGGTAGGTTACAACGTAGTGAAATAGGTTCGCCTCATTAAAGCTAAAGTTGCTTGGACACCCAACAACAGATCAACTAGGGCACACTGATCGAATAAATTGTCTGCTAAATTGAAACAGTTAGCAGCGACTCTAACCTCAGCTGAAATTGAAGAACGAGGCAAAGGTGAAGCTATTTTATCTAAGACATGAAAATTACAATTATTAATTAACGGCTTTCCCATTAAATCACAAATTGTTAGGGAACAAATGCCTTTAGTTTGAACAATGGCTTGTGATAAGCCTGAAATATTTATTTGAGAATTACGAATTTCTGCGTTAAGTTTTGATAAACATCGCGTAGTAACGATATTTATGTGACTGCCGGTATCTAAAACACCACGTACAATTACAGTTTTGTTAGAAGCACCTTTGACTTGAACCAGGAAGGTACCTAGTAAAATAGTCATGTCAACATTCGTTAATTCAGAATTGTCATTTGCATTAGTAACAATGACTTATTATCAGTATTTTATTTAGAAGGCACTTTTGTAGGTTGTGGAACCATGTGGTTACTGCATGACGGAGTTGTGTTAGTATTGTTATTATTATTATTGTTAGGGTTAGAATTAGTGCGATAATTATAATGGTGCAGCATGGTATGATGAAATTTAGTACATACCTTACACCGCGATTTTAAAGGACAGCCAGATTGAATATTAAACTCATGCTTTGAGAGACAATTTTGACAGATGCGATTGGAACGCACGAAATTCCATCTTTCCATAGTTGACTGACTACGGAACTAAGAACAAATGTACAAAGAGTGATTCTCTTTACATAATAAACAAACTACTGTATCATACGAATTTGATACTAAAGATACAGAATTGTACAATTTTGTATTTCTAGTTGGTTTGTTTATATTTGTGTTACTTTCAGTAAATAAAGCTGCGTTTTCTAATTGGATAGCGCGAGATTCGAGCCAGCTGATTAAGTCAGATGGTTTCGGATAAACAATGTTATTGTTATTTGACTCAAACTGAAGTCTCAGTTTGGGTGATAATTTCTTTAAAAGAAACACTGTAAAAAAATTTTCATAAAAATTTGCTTGAGGCAACAACTGCATGGCTTGCGTGTGTTGCATATAGGCGTCAAGAAATTGCCTTAGTTCCCTTGTTGATAACTCTGATATCGAAGGTAAATCGAAAATGTTTTGACAATGGAACGGTATATGATGACGAGGGTTGTCATATCTATTTGATAATATTCTCAGCGCTGGCGCGTAAGAATCGTCAGATAATGGAAGATGGGAAATTAGTTTTAGAGCATCAGAAGATAAAGCCGAACGTAAATATTGAAGTTTGATGCTGTCGCTAATGTTAGGATCAGCATCAATTAGAGCTTTAAATGAATTGAAAAAGTTTGTCCAGTCTGCCATGTTCCCTGAATATTTTGGAAGATTTAATTTAGGAAGGCAAGCACTGTTAGAAAAAGCAACAAAAGGAGGCTGTTGTGGAACAGATGGCTGCTGAACCGGTGGAGGTTCGACTGTTAATATATTTTCGAGTCTATAAAGTAAATTGAATTCAGTTCTCGGAAACCCCCAGAGAACTCCTCCGATAATGGCTCGGGAAGAACGTCCAGCTCGGCAAGCTCATTGTAAAGCTGCTCGTGCATCGACCATCTCGCTTTGACCCTTGCCAGTAAAGTACTGGCACGGTGATAGGTCAATTGGTCAGCTTCCTGGAAGTGGATGGCCTCTGCTTCGGTTTTTTTCAGCACGTACTTTAAGTCTTCAAGACTCCTTCTGTAGTAACGTGCTGCTCTAGGCATACTTGCAAACTAACAAAAAAAGGAAAAAGTAATTGAAAAATTTAGAAATTAAAAGTCAATTATGTGACTTTTACGGTCCAGCTTTACAAAGATGTTAATTCACCAAATGATATTAAATAATAGAATAAATAGTGTGTGTGTGTTACTGCTTTTTCTTGAAGTATAGTTGTGTTGATCGTAAAAGTGTAGTAGCTCTTGTAGTCTTCTAGTATGTAGTCTGTAGTTCTTGTAGTTTTGTTTTGTTTTAATCCGACCCAATGGATGACCAAAAAATTTGGCGATGTAATTAAATTTGAAGTAAAAATTATATTAAAAATAATGATTACACGTTGTTGATGATGTAATTGATTCTTTGTTTAATAATGATGATAATAATTATGATTTTTATAATGATGATAATAATAATAATGATGATGATTTATAATAATAATTGTCTTGAATAAAGTGAGTTACTTAGATGAAGTCTTGATGTATTATGAATGAAAAACATGTTTTTTTTGTTGCCTAGTTACACATTATTAGATTTTAAATTTAGATCAGCTGGACCGTAAATGTTTATAAAATAAAATTGTAAAGTAAAAGAAAACATTTAAAGTATGGCTGGACGTAAGTTTTACTTAGTAAGGCCTCTAGTGGTTCGATCCAGCCTTTCGGCAAATGACCTAAACAACAACTGTTATCAATCTTGTTGATTAAAGAAGATTTTTTGAAACTTATTTTAACAGATTTACATTTTATATTGAAATGTCAAATAACCAAATTGATTTGGGAGTTTCCTAGATTCAATTCACCTAAAAAATTGTAATCCAATCATTGTAAAGTCCAGCCTTTCTTAGTTTGCTCCCAATGTAAACAAAAAATGACGTCACTGAGCATGCGAATTATATAAAAAAAGTACACACTGATTAAAAAGTAACAACAAAATACTTTCAAAAGTATTTAAATACAAAATACTTTTAAAAGTATTTTTATAAATGAAATTGTTAGGCCTACATAATATCATGACCGATATTTGATGTACTTCTAATTCAAAACATAGTTAACTAATAGGAATACCACATCCATAAAGTAGCGGACTCTAGCGTGCACTCTTTAGTAGCTGGCTATCATTTGTTGAACGTAGGAACAAAATAAGAACGGCTCAACTGTAGTTGAATGTCACTAAGCAGTAAAATTATGTGTAGCTATATTTATTTGCATGGTGCCGAAATTTGTATGGTAGTGGAAAGCAGAGGCTACAACAACCAATTCCTAGTTAAACTTCCACAGGGCACGAATGTAAAATATGTCTCAAACTATATATAGGGTGATTCAAAAAGAGCGCCGGTTTTGATATATCAAATTAAGAGATTTATTTTATTGAAAAACTGAAAATAAATACATCAACAAGTTCATCTTACCTTCCGATTTCATGTATGAAAAATGATGTCATGCATGTATCCTCCTCTACTGCGCTGGCACGCATCAACTCTGTCCATGAAATTGGATATTACTGCACGACAAGTTTCGACTTCCATTTGCCCGATAACCCGTCGAATTTCCTCCTTCAAGTCATTGATGTTTCGGGGTTTATTGGCATACACCAATGACTTCAGATGATCTCAAAGATGAAAGTCACAAGGCGTCAAGTCACACGACCTTGGTGGCCATTGATGGTCGGAATTACGAGAAATGATGCGATCCTGGAACCGTTCACGGAGCAACAACATTGTTTCTCGTGCAGCAACTGAATTTTATACGGGTGATATTGGAGATCTTACCGAAGAATTCTCCGTACAGAAGAACATCGTAAACCCAATTGTTGAGAACGGCGACGTATTGATTTTGCTGGGCTAACAGCCACACTGTCACGAACCAACGCAACGTTCTGCTCAGTTCGGCCAGAACGACGACGTCCAGAACTTTTAAGGTCGACTGTTGAACCCGTCTCAAAAAACTTTTTCATGAGCCTGCGAACTGTTGATTCATTCGGTGCTTCATTACGTCGTAGAGTACCGCGAAGTCGCCTGACAGTAGCCGCATAACTCTCTCCACTCTGGTAAAATGTTTTGACGATTAACACTCGTTGTGCAATAGTAAACTTCTCCATGGTTAGACACAGACTGCGAGAGTACTACACTGCGAACAAGAGAAACTACAACTGAATCGTCAATCGGAATGTTCTCCGAAATAGAAATGAGGTCTAACAATGTTGCCAACCGATAAACAAAAATTTACCAGCCGTTTAAAAACCGGCGCTCTTTTTGAATCACCCGTTAGAACTTACTAATTATTAGTTTGTATAAAACTAAAAATTATTTAATAAATGTCTCATTTTTTAATCCTTAATATGTGTATGTTTCAACTGTTCAATTCAGAACAAATCAATCCCATGACCCAGTGAAATGAGGATGATGTATGTGATGCGTAAATGAGGTGTAGTCTTGTACGGACCCAGGCCGACCATTCCAGAGAGAGTATGGTTAATTGAACCCCAACCATCAAATTACACCGGTAACCACTGTTTAGTATTCAAATCCGTATAAAAGTCCACCTTAACTAGAATTTGAACCAGGAACCTTTGTCTTCAAAAATCAGCTGTTAAACATCTGACTCACTCCGACGACTTTACCTCTAGTTCAAACCGGTGGGTCAATATTTAATATAAAAATTGTTTTTCTTCACATATAATATTGAATTTACTACTGAAGATCATAAAAAAAGCAAACAAATGCAGGTGGGGAAAGATGTCTGTTGCACTACAAAGAACCTGTATAAGAAGATATCTCGCTCGAGAGAAGTGAATATTAAATGACAATTTCGCAACGTGACAACTTTTTTTCCTCTTTAATTCTTTATTTACAACTGTAAAATTTTACCACAAGCAAATGTGATGATTATGATAATAATGTAAATTACATGATAGGCATGAGCGGGGTAGGGCCCCCATTGGTGCGTCCCCAAGAATGACATTTGTATATAAAATTAGCAGGTGTCTACTCCAGCGTCTTTTAAGGCATCTAGGGGGATTATCAAGTAACTGGACGGTGGAAAATGAACGCACCAGGGGGTTCTCGTGTTCGTGTGACTTGTCGTGAAAGCGTTTGTATAGGTATTCAATGGAATTTTGTACAGGTGGTGTTTTCAAATCTGTATGTAAGGTTTTGTTGCTAACTTAAAGAGGTACGAGTACATTTGCTATAAGGCGTAATGTTTTTGACTGGAATGCTTGAATTCGTTGCAAGTTAGAGGGTTTGGTTGAACCGTAAATTTGGGACCCGTAGGTCTACATAGGTTTAAAAAAAAAACAATATATGCGTAATTTTTGTGCCATTGGTAATTTTGATCGTTCGTTAAGTAGGAAATATAGAAGTTTAAGTCGGGAATTCAGTAATAAACGTTTCCGTTTGATATGTGTGATCCAAGTTAGTCGTTTATCAAAAGTCAGACCGAGACACTTGATTGTATCTGTTTTTGTAAGACGTTCATTGTCTTTGTATACTGGTGGGCAATCACCATGACGGAGTGTGAAAGTTAGGACGTGACAACTTAGATTACGAATAACGAAAGTCAATTGGGTCTGTGCTGTGACGTAGGTCACTACGCTCCGTCTTCATCTGCAGTCTCTAGTTCGTTTAACGATTTTTACAAAAAACAACTCATTTGATAATTAATTATTTACTTCATTTACAGTCGCCATTATTTAAGTAATGCCAATCTGTAAAAATATCTGTTTTTACCTCATTAGTTAAATTCTGTCCGAATGAAGAGTCAGCGAATAAGATAAGCACATTCGGAACAATCATACACAAGTACTTCATTTTACTCCAAACATCAGATATCTGAAAAATATAAATGAAAATTATACCTTAAGTTTGTTTCTTGTTACGTTGGCTTTCAACACAAATTATTTTGCACTTTCTCTAGCCTGAAATGAATAATGTAGGTAATAAAGTTTTTGCACCGTATGTATGCGCCGTATGTACAATTATTCAGGCCCCTGAACTCAAACATGTGTTTTGATCGGTTAGTGTGCGTGTGTGTGTGCGTGCGCGCGCACGTGAATGTGTGTGTGTGTGTGTGTGTGGGTGTGTGTGTGTGCGCGCGCGTGTGTGCGTGTGTGTGAGTGTGCGCGCGCGCGCGTGTGTGTGTGTGTGTGTGTGTGTGTGAGGGTAGGATCTTGACAACGGAAAACGTATAACTTAAAGCTTGGAACTAGTATCACGAAAAGACCCGGCACAAAAATCTTTTTCGAAATTGGTCAAACGGAAGTAATAGTGTATTCGTGGTTTGCGGTTTTCTCACTCCTTTAAAATTTTCTCAAAAACTGCTTGCACGATTTTTATTAAAATTTGCTCATTTATAACAGATTTTTGTGCTTTACAAGCTAACAGCTTATAATTTAATTGATCTGAATTCATTTGATTTAATCCATATTGAATCGACTGAAGTTGACAGATCGTCAATTTATTTGCATTCAACTGTTCAATAAATCATTAAATCGAAATTTCTTAAGAACCAGCTGTTCAGTTACCTTAGGTTTAATGGCTTCAAAAAAGTGTTCACTAACTATTATCCATGATAAACTTTTTAGATTTATACCAAAGTTACGACTCTTTATGAAATAAAATTATTTTTGTAAATTATAATAAATTATTATATTATATATTTATTATATTTTATCTTATATTTTATTTTTATAATTATAATAAATTATATATTATTATTAGTTGAAGATTATAGGCTCAGAAGTATTTTAAACACAATCAGTAAAATTTTTGAAAAGGTAGTATTTATTAGGTTAATCAGTTTCTTGACTGAAAACCTAATCATCTCAGAGGATCAGCTTGGTTTCCAAATAGGTAGATCAACTAAAACTTCAATTGTTTCACTTGTGAAGCCAGTAGTTGATATATTGGACGCCGGGGAGAAAGCATTGGCAGTGTTTCTGGATCTGAGTAAAGCTTTCGATTGTGTTGATCATGAAATTTTATTGAAAACACTAGAGTCATTAGGCGTTAGGGATGTAGAGTTGAAATGGTTTCAATCTTACCTTATTAATAGATTACAGTGTGTGGAGTAAACTACGGTTGTTACAGGGAAACTTACAAAGGTTGTATCTGGAAAGCTTGAAGTCAAAGCAGGCGTTCTACAACGGTCAGTTTTAGGTCCAATTCTGTTTCTATTGTACATTAATAGGTTACCAGAAGTCATACCTAATGGCAGAGCTTTGTTGTTTCCTGATGATACTTCAGTAATCAGTAACAGTTCACTGGTAGATGCTCTTGAAGTAAATACACATGTTAACATAGAGTCCGTAGTGCAGTTCTTGAATCAAATGTTATTAACAGTTAATGGGAAAAAGTGTCAGTACTTGCAGTTCAAAAATAAACATAACGTTAAAGAAAGTAGAGAAGTGGATGTATTTATTCATAATAATAGTTTAGAGCATGTAGAAACAGTGAAGTTCCTCGGCGTATTTTTAGATAGATCTTTGTCTTGGGACTTCTATACCAATCAAGTTTGTAGTAAAATATCATCTGGGGTATTTGCACTAAAACAAATTGCCAGATTAAATGATAAAAATTACTAATGGCAGCTTATCATGGCCTCATTCTGTCTCATATCCGTTATGGTATTTTAGTATTGGGTAATTCTAGCATGGGTAATATGAATAGGGGTTTTAAAATTCAAAAGAAAGCTATTAGGTGTATGGTGGGAGCTAACCAGCTAACCTCGTGCAGGCCACTATTTAAGGAGATTAAATTGCTTACAGTTCCCTGTCTCTACATTTTTGAGGTGATTATGTATGTTAGGCAAAATAATTTTATGCAGAATTTCAATGTTGACAATCATAACATGAGAAACAGGAATGATTATTATGTAGCAAATCACTCCACAAAATTGTTTGAACAAAAACCTACTTATGCAGGGAGAAAATTCATAAATAAATTACCCCAATCTTTAAAGTGTCGTGAGGATTTGAATTCCTTTAAAAAAAATCTAAAAAAGTACTTGATCGGTGAAACTTTTTATAGTGTAAAAGAATTTCTTTCTTGACAGTAGTGATACATTGTGTAATTCTTATATGTATTTTAGGTGTTATATCTGACGACATGTCCTATACTCCTCCTGGAGTCTCCATGGCGCAAACAAAAAAAAACTTACAAAGCTATATTATGAAATAACAAAAAATTCAGGATACACAGGGATACAAATTTATAGTCTTTTCTTCTAGCAGAAGGTAATCGTCTTTATCAGACATCGCTGCACAACTGAATTATTTTCAATAAGTTATTTCTATGTTTATTACCAGGACGTACTTCCCAATTATGCTTACATAATGTGATTTAAGTATCTTAAACCAAACGCATAAAGTTACTAACATCGGAAATACTGTAAAGGTAGATGCAGAGACTTAAGCAGAACCATTCGTTTATAATCGTACTCGTGATTCTCAAATTCTTGTCCAGTATTGCTTTATTACTGAAAGAAAAAACAAACAAGAAAATTTATAAAAAATGTATAAAAATTGTTTCCTGAATAAAGCACATTTTTAAAGATCATTAAATTGTTTATATATTTTTAGTTTAGAGAGATTTTTGTGTGTCAGGCTGAAGCCCTGGCCATTAAAATATTTTATACCTGAGACATTTTGAAAAGAAGTTACCTGGACAACGGTATCACAATAGTACATCATAGAAACGAGCACTAAGGTCTTGTTTAACCTGGTCCGGTACTGTATTTCTGTATTTGCAGAACAGTTATCTGAAGAGAATTATTGTTCTTTATAGTATTGTCAGTACTTTTCAGTCAAGCCCTCTAGCCTAATTCCAAGGGAAGCCTATTTAAAATTTATAGACTTTTTTATGTAAAGATGCATACGTAAAAACTTCTTATAAAAAAAACCTGAATCATGATCACCGAATTGCTCTGCATTGGTCGATCAAATACAATATGGTAAACTGTTCGCCAATTACGATGGCGTGTAGGGAGGGTAGCGAGACAGAGAGAAATGTGTTGCGTCTATCGTTCCCCTCAACTCATTTCAATCAGTGCACGGTGTTCAAGCGGAATTGTGACAATACGTGATCGGTAGGGAAATTTATGCTGACTAATATTTTTACTTTCTCTTGCCTAAATGAATATAGGCCTACAAGAAGGAAAGTATATTTTTTTGTCGATTTTTCGAAATCGAGTTTTCACCGGATCTACACGTTTTCAGACCTCCTGAACACAAAAAACATGTTTTCAGCGATTGGTCTGTGTATGTGTGTGTGTGTGTGTGTGTGTGTGTGTGCGCGCGCGCGCGCGTGTGTGTGTGAACAGAATATCTCAAGAACGGAACGTCGTACGAACTTGAAACTTGAAACTTTAGTTACATACGACTACCGGACGCGACACGAACATTTTCATCAAAATCGGTCAACCGGAAGTAGTAGTTTATTCGTGTAATTTTTCACTCTTTTGCGATTTTCTCAAAAACTGGTCCTACGATTTTTTTAAAAATCGCCTGGTTTACTAAATTTTTTATTTTCTACAAGGTAGGGTAGGCGTCATGTTTGCTGAAATTCTTGGTGAGGCTGTTTTCACGTAACAACTTTTTTTTTTAAATTACGGCTTTAATATGCATTTTAGCGAAAATATGTATATAATAAAAGTTGTAGAAAATTTTTAATTTCACAACTTTTATGCCAAACATTTTTTTGTATAACGCTAAGTTTAGCGGTAATTAGCAATTTCCTTTTTTTCACGAAAACGTGAAAAATCAATTATTTTAAGATAAGGCCTTAGTATGCATTTTACGACTAAAGTGTATAGACTGTAACGTCTGATTTCAGATCGTTGCTTGTTTTGTTTTTTATTTTTGTTTTTAGCGCTTGCTTGATTTTCTTTCTGTAGGTTGTCGTTGTTAATTCGAATTTTGTTGGCGCCGTAAGCTGGCCCACCGTACGGTGGCGCTGTCTATCGTTTTTCATTTTTACTCGTGTTCTACTTTCTCTTGACCCGCTGACGTGATTTGCCAGTTAAGACACAAAGTGTTGAATTTTCAATGTGATCAGTTCACTTATTATGTCGTACTAAAATTATTAAATTTTTGATACGCTTTTTAATGTTTGTAACTTTTGTGAAATTTATGCCTGCCTTGCTCATTATTATGGTAAGTTTACTTCCTTTTATTTATAGCATTCTGAAAGCTGAAAGTTCTTACAAGTTGCCTGAAATAATGAATTATATTAATGAATTTTTGGCGGATTGAATCTGTAATTGATCGATTACGTAGTTCAACTCTTGTTTATGTAACTCTTTTATTCTGACTATGGTCAATTTATTTCTATTTTAATTTCATAATTTGAATTTGTGTAAAGAAATTAGTCAAAAAAATGTATTTACTTATTAAACTGCTTTTAAAAAAGTTTTCTTTAATTATTTCCTGGTCGCTTAAATCGCTTGTAACTTGTAAGAAGGTTCATTTAAAATCTGTTTTTTGTAATTTTGTCTATCTTAAACATTATTAATTTTGTGCTTTTGTTACTTTAAATTGTAATCATAATTTTGAAGTATTGTTTCTGATGGTATTTGGAATATACTCGTTACAGGGTCCAATTCCCGGTGGATAAACATTGTAATTAATCCCGGAATGTAAAAGTTCATCACTTGGGTGATAAAATGCAAACGCTACTGCCGAAAGGAACGCCGTTTTCCTGAGTTTATCCTGCAATTCCATTTTGTTGCAGCCAATTGATGACTGTTTTCCTGGCTGTCGTTTTAGTAACCGGTCCATCGGCTACTATATAATTTACTCTGCTTTCATCTCTGTTCAATTACCAGGAGGTATTTTTTAAATCTTCGAAAGGAACGGTATGTGATTCTTTTTATTTTATTTTGCATCTGAAAACTACCTAATTACGTCTGAAATTTAATATCTGCGAGTCGTCATGTTCTGGCCGTTATGCTACTGGTTTGTGGACGGATTGAACACCGTTTTTTTTTTTGGTCAATCTTGTTCTTGACTGAAATATTACGTATCTCTATTTGTCAGTTTCCTGGCTTTTGTTTTTTTTAACGGCAAAGTAGCTCTTGCATTTTAATTTAATAAAGAACTTTTATAACTTTTACATAATGGATATTATATTTGTATAATTTTTTAAAAATTTAAATATCTTTATTAAAACTTGCTTATCTCAGTGTATTACCAGTTATTGCTGGATTTTTCTCAGTTATTCTTAAAATGGCCTAATTTTCTGATGTTTAATTTGTTATTTTACAACCATGGTTGATTTATAAATCTAACTTATAAAATAATGGTGTTTATTTCAAAAAAAGAAAATATTTCTTAAAGTTAATTTCCTTACAACTTAGCTATTTCTTTTTGAATTTTATTTTAAATTTTTTTTGAAGTTTTGTCTTACATTATTAACAAAATTTAATCATGCTTTTGAAAAGCAATTAATGTTATTAATTCATATTGGTTTCTATAATTATTTTTATATTATTGATTAATTTTATGACAAAATTAAATCATGTTGGTTGAAACATTTTATGCAACCACAACCAGAGTATTTGTCTTCTTTGCTTCCACCTTTTTTATTTTCATTTGTTTTCGCCCTACCGACCTATCGCTGACCTGCCGGTAATTTACCCGGCAGCGATAAGGGCGTTACAAGACCTAATGAAATTTATAAGAAAATTAAAAGACCTACAACTTTTATTTGCATAATATTTCTCTACAGAGCTAGTTTAGCGTGAAAGAGTGATTTTCCGTATTTTAAAGCTAAACTAAAGTTGATTTTTCATTTTGCGTTTTTCACTCACGATTAAAATTAGGTTATGTTTATTGAGCTTAGTTTTTTGTTTATTTCTAATGTTAGGTTCTATTGTTAATTATTTGCATTGGCAAGAGCAAGTTGTGTGAGTGTTTCACACCAGATTTTTTCATGAATTTTCCTTTTGTAGACTATGTTTGGGTGGAGGCTTGGACAATGAAGAAGATTGATGAAAGGAGACTGGATGCATTTGAAATGTGGCTGTACCGGCGAATTCTGAGGATTTCATGGGTGGAAAAGATGACGAATGTGGAGGTGTTGAGACGTATGCATAAAGAAAGAGAAGTACTATTAACAGTGAAGAAAATAAAATTATTGTATATGGGACATGTCATGAGGGGAGAAAAATATAAAATATTACAAGTGAATGTCCAGGGGAAAATCCAAGGAAAGAGATCCTTGGGAAGAAGGCGAAAATCCTGGCTGAAAAACCTAAGAGATTGGTATGGTTGCAGCAACAACGAATTGTTTAGGGCTGTGACATCAAAGATGAAAATCGCTCCGATGATTGCCAACCTTCGAAGCGCAGATGGCACCTGAAGAAGAAGAAGACTATGTTTCTATACAAACCTACATAGAATTTCAGTGGGAAGTAATGTTTGATAAAACTTTACTTAGTAAACTGTGACAGTATCTAAAAACAAAAATGTTCGAGAATTCTCGAGAAGGACCGAGATTAAAAAGGTTTTAATGTAGGCTAAATAATAACAGTTAGTAAATAATAAATTGGGTTTCTAAGAAATAGAAATATAACGCACAAATGTTTATGTATATATACTGGGTGATTCATTTAAAAGTAGCCCGCCGCTCGAGTAATTTAATATATAGCCGCTTGAGTAATTTTCATATGCTGTATTGGCAGCATTGATCACGATGTGATCGACTGGCCTTTATAGTACAATTTATATTATTATTTAATTATTATATTATTATAGAGTACAATTTTTTCCAGCAAGATGGTGCAACATGTCACACGTCTCGCCAGTGCCTATCTCATATCAATCAGGCTTTTCCCATGCGAGTTGTTAGTAAAGATTTGTGGCCTCCTCGTTCACCCGATTTGGGTACGTGCGATTTTTTTCTATGGGGTTATTTAAAAGGAACTGTTTACCAAACAAACCCCCGCAGTATACATGAGCTAAAGAAAAACATCGTGGCAGCCAACCATGCTATAGACGTTTCCGTATTGCGTCGCGTGTGCATTAATAACATTGAACGAGCGCAAAAATATGTAAGCGTTCAAGGACGCCACTTTCAGCATCTACTGTAAAGGTGAAGTTGAAATTTGTATATAAATGGTAAATAAATATGTAAAATTATGTATTAAGTAATTCCATTCATTCATTTACTATTTGAATCCAATTGAGTGCCGAAGGCCGCTTTTAAGAGCAGCGGGCTACTTTTAAATGAATCACGCAATAGTATAGGTCACCCTATTATTGTACTGCTACCTAAAGGAGTGGGGTGTCTATTTAGATAATTGGCTCTTTTCGTAACCATTCTTCTATTCAGTTATAATGAACTATTTACGTTAGTAAAAACTTGTATTTTATTGTTATATCGAAAATCCCTGTCCTTCTAGTAACTTACATAAATCATTTATATAAGGAGGCACGCGCGTTTTGGAGTCGTCTCGATTTGTCTGTGATTCAGTGAGTGAGTTACATAGTGCGTAACAGTGCGTTAGAGAAGGTCAACGTTACTGTGAATTATTGTCTAAACATTTAGTATCATTTGTACCTATTTAGTTAGTTTATTTAGTAGTATTTAGTTTAATTAAGTGCGAGTTAAGTTAATTTATTGTAATTATTATTATCTTCTCTACTTCTTTTCTTCTTAATATCAAGGATTGTTAACGCCGACACTACCCCGGTTAATTAGTTCTTGTATACGCGTGCAGTCATTTGAATATACGTGCCTTTGCTGTCCTTTCATGACCATCAGGACTTACACGTCCCATTTAGTACCACTGCATTTATCTGTGCATTAACAGTTTAAATTGTATAGTTGACCATCAGGACTTCTAAATCCCGCCTGATCTGATTTTTCTGTAAATTGTAAGAACTTCAAAAATACAACAGATCGTGTCACCTGTATATTGAATGAAGCCATCACATGTGGTACAAGTGCGTGTAACCTAGTGTTGTACTTAAACTTCCGAGATTTTATTATTGTGCTGTCTAGAAAAGGTTAATTTCGCCTAATAACGCAATTTATGCTTCTTCATTTTGCGTTTTACAATGTTACACATCTCTGCATCCGTTCACCCCACCGTCCCCTTCTCACGATTCTGTATCTATCCGTTTTCTTTGTTACTTACTGCCTGTTCCCCAGCTTTGTTCAGCTGCGGGATGAAGGGGAGAGACGAAGTACCGGACCGCTACTACGTCATAACACTGTACTAATCATCTCATTGATTTTCGCTTGGCAGTAGGCTGGCTAATGTAGTGATATACTACCCTACTGTTTGGGATTTGCTTGTGAGGTCATTAATTAAGTGTAGAATGTTCGTATGTGTGTGATATTATTTTAGTGTGTGTGTAATTTCTTTTTGTTATTATTATTATTATTATTATATATGTGATTTTATTATTATCGAGTGTAATCGTAATAATGTTTTTAATATTGTGTGTTATCATAAAAGTTTTATTAAATGGCCGATACTAGTAGGAAAACAAATTTCACCGTATACAGTGATGCAAGAACTGTAGTTAAAAAAATAGTTGCTAAATGCGATAAGGAATGTAAAAAAATGTCTTGAATTATCCGTTAAAGCAGGCTGCAAAGAGAACTGCTGATTATTGCGATAAGTTAGAGCGTTTTATTTCCAAAATTCGAAGGGAGGCTTAAAATAGTGTTCTGAAGAGAATTTACCTACTCCAGGAAAGAAAAGGAAAACGAGATTCGGTGACAGGAAGGTGTACGTGGATGATTTCGATAAATGCGTCATACGAAATATTGTGCAGGGTTTTACAAGACTCAATCGGTAGTTCCGACTGCTAGGAAATTTCTCCCAATCGTAAAAGACAGAATTAACTTTCTTTGGGGTCATAAATCGTTAATAAGAGTTTTTAAGAATATTGGTTTTAGATGGATGAAATTCCGAAGTAAAAAAAAGTTGTTAATAGAAAAACCAGACATTGTAAATTGACGTTACAAATATTTGATTCAAATGAGGAGTTTTCGCGAATCCGAGAGAAACATTGTTTATCTTGATGAAACCTGGATAGATAGCAACATATCGGTGCAAAAATATTGGCAGTCCGATGAGGTTTTAGGTATTCACGTGAGCTATCGTGCTGAAAATCGTTTAATTCTCCTACATGCCGGAAGTAAAATGGGATTTCTTGAGGGTGCAATGATTCTCTGTAAAGCTGGATGTACTACCGGTGATTATCACGGACAAATGAATCACTTCAATTTCGAAAGTTTGGTCAGGAAAAAATTAGAACCCAACTTTCCGAAAGAATCAATTGTGATTATGGATAATGCACCGTATCATTCCAAGTTAGCGCAGAAAATCCCCTCAAAATACTCGATGAAAAAGGATATCGTGACTTTTTTACAAGGTAAAGGTGTCAACTGCAGTGAAAATATGAAAAAAACAAGAACTAATTCCGCTCATTGAATTACTCAAACCGAAAAAAAAGTGTTCAGAGTTGAGCAATATCTTCCGAGTTCTTCTCACACATTGGTACGTCTTCCACCATACATGTGTGACCTCAGTGCAATTAAATACGTACGGGCCCAAGTAAAAAATTGTGTGAGAGATAGAAATTGTGATGGCCATCTGTCTCTGGAACGATTAACAAAATTAACGGAAGAAGCTGTAAAGTCAGTGACGAAGAATTATTGGAGGATAGCGATTAGAGTCAGCAATTAGAGGACAGCGATAGTGATTATAATGGTAGTGACTCCAGTGTTAGAGGGAACACATCGGATAACGACTCGGGTAGAAGTCTTCTAGCTGAGCCACTATAAAATCTTTAAACTGTAAGTTAGTTTTCATATTTACCTAAACTTTATACGAATTTATATTTAACTAAAATATAAAATTGGTAATGACGTTTTTAATTCAGCAAAAATAATATAGTTCTAATGGTTATATCACATATTAAAGCTTGTAATTAAATTATAATGACGTAGTAAGTGTACAATGTTGTAACACACCGTGATAAAAAGAATTAATTCATACAGTATTGAAATAAGATGTCACTTCACACTGTTTTCATTTTAAAGAGCGGTTCATCATACATAACATACATAAGTTATACGGTGACAACGAATGTATTTAGTTTAGATATAACCCGTGACTACTAACATAGTACAAGTAAAACGTGTACTATGTTTGTAGTTACTACTACTAACGCAATCTGTCACAGTAGTAGTGACGTAATGCATACCTCTCAGCTGCCCAAAGTTTGGGAACAGGCAGTACAGGCTGTTCGATTTGGAGTGGAAGAGATTGAATGGTTGCTTTCGTTTGCCCTCCAATGACCGTATTGTGAGGTGCACCAGACTTTTGTTGTGTGCTACTGTGTATTATGCTTGTTTCAACTGTTACATTATGTACTTTGTTAACTGGTATGTTGTTCGTGCTAACTAGTAATTGTTCTGCGTTATTCGGCGTCGATTTTACATTCCACGTGTCTTCAGGCAATCTCGAATACAAGTGCTCATGTGTCGCTATTTTCTTGTAAGTAACCATTCCATAGTAATACATCTCTGTAAGTTAAGTCGTTCAGTGATTTTAATTTTATCCTTCTGTCTGTGTTTTATTCCGCAATTCGTTTTATCCCGGCTTTTCTATATACTTACCACTCTAGTGTCAATATTTAACGCTTTGGTCGTGAGCGACGACCACCTAAAAAAGCTCTGATCCTCCTAGTTAATACCGCTTTAAATAAATTGTTAAGAAAGTTATTTCATTTGCAAGTTCAGGTCACACTGTACTTAACGAGGCGTAAGCCTGTTGTTACAAAGTCACAAACCATCCTGTACTTCTACACAAACACGAAATATTCCAACCCGTACATCTCGAATACTGCCATCTTCTTCGAGGTCTTCTCACCTCCCTTCTTCCAACTGGAACATACGAGGTGTGGCTATTAAATAACGGGACTGACGTAAAAAATTTCATTTTTATTTTATACGTATTCAGTTATTGTCACCTTGAATATGCACTCCTTCTCTATCCCTACAACGCTCTATGCGAATTTTCCATTGTTGGAAACAGTACTGAAAGTCATCTTTTGTCAGCTCCTTCAGAACACGTGCCGCTCTCTCTTTTACAGCTTCCACAGACTAAATCTTGTCCCTTTTAAGGCAGATTTCACCTCAGGGAACAGGTAGAAGTCACATGGTGCAAGATCTGGTGAATAAGGTGGATGTTAGAACACTGAGATGCTGTACATAGCTAGGAACCTCTTGACAGATAACGCGGAATGAGCTGGCGCAATGTCTTGGTGGAGAACAGATGATTTGTTCTTCCACATTATGGGGCGTTTTTCCTTACTCTTTAACGTAGTTTAGAAAGTACCTCAAGGTAGTAATATAGAATAATTATTTGATCTTCAGGAACCCAGTGCACAATCCCATGGATATAAAAAAAACAATCATCAATGCTTTAAATTTTGACTTGCTCATTCAATGCATTTTTGGCTTTCGGTGAAGTTCGGCTCTTCCAGTGTATGGATTGGCGCTTCGTTTTTCGGATCATAAGTAAAAAACCACGTTTCATCACATGTTATTATCTTCTACCTGTTCCATATGGTGAAATCTGCATTAAAGTGGACAAGATTTGAGTGTGTGGTAGCTGTAAAAGTGAAAGCGGCACGTGTACTGAAGAAGCTGACAGAAGATGACATCCAACACTGTTTCCAACAATGCAAAATTCGCATGGAGCGTTGTTGGGATTGAGAAGGAGTGTATATTGAAGGTGACAATAAGTGATTAACGTCAAGTCTCGTTATTTAAGAGCCACACCACGTATTCGGTCACGTTTAAGGGTAATCTTTCCTCTGGCATCCGTTTCTAATGTTGCCTCCTTTGATTACGGTGCTCCTCCACTTTTTCATTCAGGTTACACCTAACTGATATCTAATTTCCACGTTATGTGTTAGATCAAGCCTCGAGCAGCCTTTCACCGTTCTTAAAATCTCATTTCAGCTACTTGGACCCAAGACTCACTTCCATAAAGAAGGACCGGGGCTGCCATTACCTTGTAGAACTTCACTACCGTCTCTGTTCTAGCTCTGTTACCCACTCTCTTGTTAATGTTACCACAAATAGCTTGAAATTTTTTTTTCGGTATCCAAGTCCCTATAAAAGCTCACATTGCAACCCACATTGTCAAAGAATTGTAACGTCTGGTTTTCTGCGTTACAATTTATTTCCTTTTCTGCTGGCTTGTGCACTCTGTCGGGTTTTAATTGTACTTGTGGTGTATGACGTTTATGTTTCTGTGACGTATGCTTCTTCGTGACGTAGTTGTTTTTTCGGCTCGTCGGCCACCTTGTCTCGTTGTTAGCTGCCATGTTTGATTCGGATTGGATCGTCTCTACCTTGTGAAATGTAATACTAATTTAATAGTTATTACTTAATTATGATATCTTCAACTTACCCAATTTTGGTGAGTAAATTTCGTTATTTTCCTTAATTTTGATTTTACTGGCAAAGAACGTTGGCATATTTACATAGCTGGATTAAAATTGACTTGTATTTGGTACAAGGGCGTGGCACTTTGGCCTAATTTCATAATATGTATTAATTCAAAATCTTGTCAAGTTTCTGCTTATGTCTACTGTATATTTATTATAATTTTTTATGCTGTTTTGCACTTTAACTGAATTTTATTGTAAATCATTATTATTTTCACGATGCATAACCTAATTTCACTATTCAACAAATGTTGCCAGTAAGATAATTTCTTTCACATCATATTAGCTCATTCTTGTAACTTTTATGTAAAGTCGTATTTATTGTGTTTACTGTTTGGTTTTTATTTAACGAGACCTTCTGTTTCGTTTTTGTATTTAAATTTTCTTTATTTTAATGCCTTTTTGGAAATCTGTTGATTCAGGGTTCCAGGCTACCGTTAAGATGCAGTCAGAGGTGTAAAATTTTAAAGTAAATGTCGTTAATGAAAGGTTACTTGATCTTTCTTGAGTACTAGTGAGAAGGATTCATTAGAATATATGGAGATTAATATTATAGTAAAACTGGATTCGCAAATCATTTGTAATGATCAGGTATGATCGATATCAGAGATTCTGAAATCGATTCCCGTTCGACTTTCATGGATTGATCCTTAAAATGGTATGAAATTTTATTTATTTATTTCTGGGACTTAGAACATCTTTAGCACATCCGATTTACCATTAGTTCTGATTCTAATTTTCTTTAAAAATAAAAAAAAAAGAATTTTCTGCCAGTAACTCAACGTGAACTAACCTAGCAAAACATGTTTGCAAGAAACATGTACATCAATATGTGTTCCTACTTGCATCTTTAAACGTATTCTATACTAAATAATATTTTATTAATTTTGATACACCTTGCTGAATTTCAAACTCATGTAATATGTTTAAAAGGCAAACTTTATATATATATATATACATTGTAATCTATTCAAAATCTAAATTTTTTTTAATATTCTTTCCTAAATCTTTTGGAATACTAACATTATTTTAATTATTTTTGAAGTAATGATATGTTTGCTAAATTAGGCAGCTAATCAACTATTTTTGAGATTAACTCTTTATTTTTTTTTTAAATTGAAAGCATTACAGATATTCTATTGAATCAACCGAATTTTTCTTATTTAATTTTTATTATAATTTTTGAGCTCAAAATAAAATGATTAATATTATGATATTGGAGTTATTGAGGATCTAAAGGATTATTTCTTTATAATAAATTTTTTTCAAATTGAAATTGCTATACCAATGTTTTATGTACACATATTTTGGATGATTCTGATGTAAAATCTGGTATGAATTATAATTAATCTGTTGATTTTTTTATAAATTTATTAATTGTTGTTGGTTCATTAAATGTTTTATTGCGGTTATGTATTGTGTCTTTATTTATATATCACAACAGTTTTTTTTTAACTCTTCTGGTAATCACACCACCAGACTTGCTAATTTTTGGGTATCTTGGGTCGATACTGAGCAAGGTGATTACAGAATCTTCGAACGAGTGGGATACTTCTCTCTCAATGCAATAACCTTTGATTTAGCAACCAACACTCTTAAATTATATACCTTTTACGTAAATCATTTAAAACATAAACTGCTCTTTGAAGCTCATGTACACTCTCCTGTAAAATCTACATATCCGCAAAACGCAATGCATTGAGGTAATCGTCAGTACTTATTTTAACCGTAGGACTAACCACACTTTTCAACTTTTTAAAAACATAGTCAATTTTATATATATTATCACGATACCCCCTACATCATTAATTATTAATAAATTATTAATTTTATTGTATTTTAGTTGTAGATTTAAGACCGTTTATTAATTGTAGTTTTAAGTTTGTAATAAATACCTACTTGTAATTTAAACTTAAGTGTGTAAATTATTTATTTTACCCAGATCCCGAAACAGACCTTAGAGTTAAGTGTCACAATATTATTAAAATTACCTGATAATGATCTGATGATGTTTTATTAAATTTTGAAATCTGCATTTTAATAAAATTTCAGAATTGTCATCGCCATTTTGATAGAAATTTTTATTTAAACCAGCCACACTGTTCAATTTTAATGTACTACTATTTTTGTATTGAAAATCAAATATTTTATGTAATGTAATAGTGCATAATTTTAGCTGCGCAGTAACTTTATTTAAAGAGGAATTATTTGCTACATACACCGCATAGGCAATATGATGAATATGCAAGAGTACCATAGTTTGTAGAAAATAAACGAGTACATACATGAGTATAGACTTGTTGAAGAAATATGGACACTCAAATGGAAGAGATAAATCTTCAATAGATTTGTAAGTACTTCCTTTTTTTATTATTAAAGTATAAACTGATTCAAATATCGGCATCGTTGAAACATTTATTGTTATTACAGTTATTGCAACATACATTAATGTGTTGCGTTTTTTGTCATCAATCTTAAATTGTTCAACTTTTAATCTAATTTTCTTGGATAAAATTTTATCTTCGGTTCTTGATAAAAAATTTAAATTGCTGTATAAGTAATATTCTTGATTGATTATTGACAATAATTTATTTATATGTTCTGGATCAACATTGAGTACTAAATAAAATAATGTAACAATGAAAGTTACCAATGCATCTTCCATTGCAAAAAGTCTTTTGTATTTATCTTCCCATTCATAAATCATTTCTAAAAAGCAGGATATTGTAAAGAACATTGATATACCAGTTAATGCATTTAATTTCCAGTTGCCTTTTAGTTTTGTGTGTTCCATATCTACTCCACTTTTTTTTAAATATAATAATACAGTTTTACTTGTAATTGATTGTTTGTTAACAACGTACATCTGAAAATATATGTTTTCATTTTTCTATACTAGTAAGAAAATATTATATTACAATAATATTGAATCTCCATAATTCAAACCTTATAGGGAATGTGGTACTAACTTGAGTAAGAAAAATTCGAAATACACAACAACTAAACTATAGAATATATTTTGTTAAATGTTTGATAATATTAAACATTTAAAAAATAATTCTGTTTTAATTGCATTGAACAAATCTTCTGCGCCGTAACTTTTAATTAAGGGAAGTAATATTGATTGCTTGTATTTTTAGCAGCCTTCGTTAGAAACTGAGGCATTTAATCACGAAATAGTCTTATGAACGATTTCATGACGATTTTTAGTATTTTCAAAGTCATTTACTGCAGGCTTTAATTTGATATTACCATGTTGCATCGCTAATTGATCTGATTTTTCTCAGAAAATTACAACTGACATATGAAAGGTTTTGCCGCATACTTGTTGCAGCCAATTTAATACACCTTCTTCTATTCCAGGCTACTAAAACATTTTCGTACACAGGAGTTAACCCGAATGATACGTTGTAGAATATTAGTTCTTTGAACAGTAATTCTTAGATCGCGCCGATAGACTTGGCTTTTTTACCCAAAAAAATTTGAATTTTATGAGACATTAAGAAAACTTCGAGAGTTGTTTAAAAAAATAAACATGAAACTCCGTTTTTTACGGCAGTTACAGCGAATATACGTTAAATTTGTTGTTACTTATGCAAAGGCGCGCGTTTTTGTCAAATTTGACAAACATTTTTTTTTTAATTTATTTTAGTTTGGTATTATAGATTAATGCTAGCAAAAAGTTTGATGTATCAAACGCCGTCGCTTACCCTACTGTACGACTATTCAAGCGTATGTAAGAGTCAAGTGAATATAGATTCTGTAGTAAAGTGCAGGCGGGAAAACTTTTTCTCTTTGAGGTGATGTCACTGACCCATTCCTACAGTTATTTATTTGACATAAATGTTATTACATGGAAGCACGGAATTTTGTGAAAACGTGCATCTAGAAGAAACTTTAAAAGATAATATTAGAAAACTTTAGTTCGATTGTGTAGAATGTCTGAAAATAGGCTATTCTACGAATTTCGGAGCGTTTATTCCGTTTTACATGTCATATTTAATTCAACCGGGTTTGCTGTAATAGCACCATTGAACAATTAACCCTTCTTTACCATTCAAGTTTTCAAACGCGGGTATAACTATATTTTTAAATAAAATACTGCCTTTACACTGTTTTATTTTTAAGAAAAACCGGAATTAAGCATCATTCCAACATTCACAAATCATAGAAAGTTTCCTACTAACCTGATTGTATTTCGAAATATCTTACGTTCTTCTGCATACATTCAGCTACAATTTAACTATAATGTTTCCTGGTGTGCGCGTACATTGACCTTCACTATTACACAAACTGTTGAGTACTTACACACTCGTCATCTAACAACCATATATGGGCAGTCCGTCTGTTAAGGGTAAATGTGGGATTTAATACTTATAACTTGAACTATTAACCAAGACGGTAGATACTGTAGTTTAAATCTAAACAGTTTTATTTGCTTTCTTGAAAAATTTTATGATGTGGTTGTGATTGATTTGTACTTTCTCTTGCCTATATGAATATTTATAAGAAGGAAAATATTGACCAGATATACACGTTTTCAGACCCCCTGAACCAAAAATCATGTTTTTAGCGATTGGTCTGTGTGTGTGTGTGTTGTGTAAACAAAATATCTCAAGGACGGAACATCGTACGAACTTGAAACTAGAAACTTCAGTTACATACCACTACCGGACCCGACACGAACATTTTCATCAAAATCGGTCAACCGGAAGAAGTAGTTTATTCGTGTAATTTTTTACTACAAGATAGGATAGGTGCCATGTTTGCTGGTGATGAGGCTGTTTTCACGTAAAACAATTGTTTTTTTAAGATTACGGCTTTAATATGCATTTAATCGCAAAAATTTATATAATAATAAACGTAGAAAATTTGAAGTCCGTATACTATTATTTCAAACATTTTTTTGTATAAAGCTCAGTGTAGCGGTAATTAGCGATTTTCTGTTTTATCCTCACGAAAACGTGTGACAAATCGATTTTTTTAAGATTTTGCCCCTGTATGTATTTTACGAGAAAAATATATATATTAAAATTTATAGGAAATTAAAAGATCTACAACTTTTATTTGGAGTATTTTTCTCTACAGAGCCTAGTTTAACGTGAAAGAGTGATTTTCCGTATTTTTAAGCCGAACAGGTTGATTTTCATTTTGCTTCTTTTACTCATGATTAAAATTAGGTTATGTCTATTAAGTTTACTTTTTTGTTTATTTCTCACGTTTATTACTAATCTTAGGTTTATTGTTACTTATTTGCATTGGCAAGGGAAAGTCATGTGAGTGTTTCACACCAGATGTTTATTCTAGACCCCGTAAAGCTTCTATCGCGACTATTTGAGTATTGGCGTATATTATTATTGTAATGTGCCGAATTTACTGAACATCTGGAATTGTTTATTTTTTGAATTTATTAAAATGATAAACATCTCCAGCTGATTACTATTTAAGAATTATTTAAAATTATTTCACATTAACAAAATTATTTTAATAAAAAGTTGTTTATTCCAGTTGCTAGGCGACTAGAGAAGAATAAAATAAATTTTGTATAAAATATATTTCAGTGAGGGGCAAGATGGCGAACCAAACGGGTGTCCCTCATTCATCCATTCATATATTTTGTTTTATTATGATTGACTTGTCATTATTTATGAATGCACTAGCTAAGCAATAGATATGCGTGCAGGCTCGTAAATTAATTAAGAAATATATATAATAATGACCATGTGAAAGTGAGTAAGTGCTGAAATGTTGTATGCAGCAACCTTATATTAATTATTCATTAATATCTAAACTTCCATTAAAGAAGTACAAAAGCCTAGAAGAAATTGTGTGTCTTTTTATTTTTTGTTGTGATTATTGTCATTTTTTAAGGATTTTAATTACGGAACAGAAAGGATGATGATGGTAAATGTTTTAACCATACAATATAATTTAACTATCTCTTAAAAATTGACATCAATATTGTATGGACATATTAATTTTTATTACAAATTGGCATCCCTTGTGGGGATCGAACCCACGACCTTTGGATTAGAAAATAGGGAAGTAAATATGCATAATAATAATAATAATAATAATAATATGGATAATAATAATAGTCAGAACATTATGATTGCAAATATGTTTCAGCAACTTATGAAACAAAACATTGAACATAAAAATGAACTAAGCCGTAAAATAGATAAACAGGCACATAATATAGATCTACATAGAAAAGAGTTAGTTGAAAAAATAAATAATTTGGATTGTAGGTTAGATAAGCAGGAGAAAAACATAAAAGAAATGAAAGAAGGGATTAAACAGCGTAATATAAAGATAATAGAAAATATAAGGAAAACTCAACAAGATGTAAGTGAAAATATTAAACCAGATGAAGATATTGTTGTAGTAGAAACGGGTAGTTGTGCCAGTGCCAGTCAGAATGTTTTAAGATTGCCGGAAGGAGAGAGAAGTGGTATAAATCGAAGGGTGTCAACTTTGGATGAAGCAGAGGATGATGAAGAAAAATCAGCACAGGTTGGTACCAGCAGCGGTTCAAATTATGATTCTGATGTGACGGGGAAGGGAAGCAGCCATTCAGCCAGGAGTGATGTACAAAACAAGGAAAAAAGAAGTACCGTAAAAGTTAAAAAGATACCTGGACTAATAGAGGAAATAGAATATGAAATTATATTAGAAAATGTACTTTGTAATATAAAAAGTGACGGTCGTGATGAAGGTGGAGGTTTGTTATGTATGTATGAGGTTTGTTGTGTGTGTACGATGTTTATTTGAACTTTTATTTATTTTATGTATATGTATATTTGGTAGTCCACAGTTCCTATTTATCAATTTATTAAGTTTGTTCCATTAATTTTTTGTTTGATCACAGTAAGTGTAAAATATTTTTTGATGAACATTATGTTTGGTTATAGTTTGTTTATAGTTTGGTTATAGTTTGTTTATAGTTTGTTTATAGTTTGTTTATAGCTTATAGTTTATAGTTTATTTGATTAATGGAATTGTAAGGTCGCTTAGTAACAATTTTTAAAACATTTTGGAATTAAATTTATCAAACAAATTCAAAATTTAGATTATCATAAAAATTTCTTTTTGTTTTCAAAATTGAATTGTGGGGATATTTGTAGTGTGCCGAATTTACTGAACATCTGGAATTGTTTATTTTTTGAATTTATTAAAATGATAAACATCTCCAGCTGATTACTATTTAAGAATTATTTAAAATTATTTCACATTAACAAAATTATTTTAATAAATTTTGTATAAAATATATTTCAGTGAGGGGCAAGATGGCGAACCAAACGGGTGTCCCTCATTCATCCATTCATATATTTTGTTTTATTATGATTGACTTGTCATTATTTATGAATGCACTAGCTAAGCAATAGATATGCGTGCAGGCTCGTAAATTAATTAAGAAATATAAATAATAATGACCATGTGAAAGTGAGTAAGTGCTGAAATGTTGTATGCAGCAACCTTATATTAATTATTCATTAATATCTAAACTTCCATTAAAGAAGTACAAAAGCCTAGAAGAAATTGTGTGTCTTTTTATTTTTTGTTGTGATTATTGTCATTTTTTAAGGATTTTAATTACGGAACAGAAAGGATGATGATGGTAAATGTTTTAACCATACAATATAATTTAACTATCTCTTAAAAATTGACATCAATATTGTATGGACATATTAATTTTTATTACATTATTTTTTATACTAATTATTCGTAAAATCAGCCTCAAAATTATCTGTAGACAATCGTAAGAAGAGACGTTAGTACCCCACCCTATTATACCGTACGTTAGTAGTGACTACAGAATCGATAAAAAAATTATTTTTTAAATTTTAGCGCCATTCGATAGTTCATGTCATGACTTTCTGAATCATTGAAAAATAATATTTGACATTCAGATTTTTTTATATTAAAAATTTATTTTTGAAAAATAGCTTGCATTCAATTTTATGCTATATCTTAAGTAATAATAATAATAATAATAATAATAATAATAATAATAATAATAATAATAATAATAATAATAATAATAATATTAATAATAATAATAATATTAATAGAAATAGAAATAGAAATAACTTTATTGAAAATTAGTAGTTTTGGGTTATTACTAATTATTATTATTAAATAATAATAATAATAATAATACTAATAATAATGCTATTAGTTGTAGATTTTTGCCTTTCAGCAAAAAATTCTTTATTTTGTAAATGAGGAACATTTTCTTAAAAACTACTGAATCAATCCACGTCAAATTTTTACACACAATTTACCATGCCATTCTACACAACCATACGTCTTTTGAGTGACTTCTGTTGACCACAAAAATAAAAAATAATTTCCTCGGATTCCAGGTTCCAAATAGTTAATGACAAAAAATTTTCCTCGGTAAAAATTAATTATTTTCGTTGTAAGAATGTTTTGTAAAATGATACTGTAGAAATTGTGTTAAAATTTGAAGTAAATAGTTCTGTAGTTTTAGAGAATATTTTCCTAACGTTAACATGGTGCAAGTTAGAAATTCCGTCTCTTTTTAATGTGTTCTTATTCAACACTCTTCTGCGTTTCTTGAATGTAATTTTAATTACTAATGCAAATTAATAAAATAATTAGACTGTACAAGCTTATCGTTCTGTGTCTGATCTTGTACTGTACGCCGGCGCTGCTTCAAATCGGAGTCACTGGGAACGTTCGCATAGGTTTAAGTTAGTATTAGAATAGAAACAAGCATTCGAGCACAAATATCCAGATTATCCCGAATTTTCCTAAAACATTTCCGGGAATACACAGAATTATTCGTGTTTATCCCAGTTTTACAAAACTTTTTTTGGGGATGTCTCAAATTTTTCCGAAAACATGTCCGATAATATCCAGGCGTTTCTAGAAAAAATCCTGGATTTAAAGAAAAAATACTGTTTTTATTATGTATTTTCAGGACGTTATTGAAGAAGGGTTGTTATCCTGAAATTCCGGAAAAATTGTCTGGGATTACACTAAACGTTCCTAGAGAGAATTCCAGGATTTAAATAAGTCCCTTATTTTATTAAGACTTTTCTGGTCGTTATTGAAGTCAGTTGTTATCCCGAAAATAATTTCTTGGAATATACCAAACTTTCCTAGAGAGAAATCCAGGATTTAAAAGTGTTGTAATCATGTTGAAACGAATTTAGTTGCGTAAATCACCAGGCTTTGATTCAGTTGGAGATATTCCCGGAAAAAGTTTGTAAAACTAATATAAACAGGAATAATTCTGGGTATTCCGGGAATTTATTTAGGAAAATTTGGGATAACAGGATGATTGTGCTCGAATGCTTGTTTCTATGGTACTTAAGGCGAGACTGTATGATGGTTTTAACTGAAAGTTTAGAATTTCGGTTCTTCATGTTTTTCAAAGTTCAGACCGAGATCTACCATAAAAACATGAAATTACGTGAAAAAAAATATTTCAATGAAAAAATTAAGTTTTCATTTCTGTTTTTAAGACAGAAAGCTGTTGGTTCAGCTTTCTAACCAAATGTTGATTGGAAATTTACTTGTTTGTGTACATTTTGTTTTCGATTTGTGCCTTTTTGTGTTTTTGTCCGTTCCCGTAAATTTAGAGTTTTAACATTTAGGTACATTTTTCTCGGACACTATTAAACATACCAGGCGTAAATTTTTACCGATATTTATCTTGTACATTCACATACTCCGGCACTTTTATAACTTCCTCAAAAGCTACAAAAATTATTAATTTGTGAAATACCGTAAAAAAATTTGTAAAAATTTCATGTTATTCCTTATTTTGTTTTTAACTTTATGGTTTAACGGATTAATTTGCAAAAATGTCAGTAGCTCGTGCAACCCGACGACTACTAATAAGTAAAGTATCAATTCCCTATCGTTTACCAATCTTGTGAAAAATGGACCTAAAAATAGCAAATTTAAAGTACAATCAATAATTTAAAGGGATACAAAGTACAGTCTTCCCTTAAGCTCTCTCCCCACTGAAGGTGATTATGTTGTTGCTTATGATATTATAATATAATACACTTACCGCACTTTTGATTACTTATTCAAAGACAGAGTTGTAATTCTGACGATCATAAGCTACTTGTATGTATTTTTTTAAATTAGTATTTCGGAATAAATGGATTTAATTTTTTTCAACTTTACTTAGGTAATTATAATAATATAAGAATATGAATAGAAATCAAAATAAGTTAAAACGCAGGATGGTCGTAACCAGATGCATACAACCAATGCATTGAGAACTTAAAAAACTTTAAGATTTCTTAGAGGATACTATAAACATGTCGGTCTTAAGAAAAGTTTTTACGTAAATAAATTTGTAAAAGAAATTGTTTATAATAAAATAGAAATAAAATGAACGGGATGACTATTTCCAGAAAAATATAAAGGGCTCGTGTAAAAAAAAAATAATAACGAGGTTGCGTGCACATAATTGACCTTCACTACTCTTGAATTTTTTTACAAATAATTTCCATTTGCTATTATTTCTGTTCGAAAATAATAGGTACACAATAAACCTGATTTTAAATATGAATTTATTACATCATATTGTTCATTCTATTGTTATTTTATTATTTTTCGTTCGTAGAACTTTATTTACTCATTAATTCGGATATATGACGGTTCAGGAATTTTTTCTTCCTCCGCAACTCTCCAAAGTCTGAAGACTAGATGTAATGTTAGGTTAGGTTAGTTTACGATAGGTAGGTTAGCTTAGGTTAGGGCTATTTTCTGGTGGTATCTTGCATGTGTTGTGTGGTAAGTCAAGGTTTTTTAGTAATATGAAAACAATTAAATTTTATTTGTCTACGATTCAAGTAGTAGGAATTTTAGCATTGAGTTATTCATATCTTTCTTTTGCGCCGGAAAATATCTGAATTATTATGAACTTTTTTTTAGATACGATCTCAGCAATCTTCATTTTTAATCTAATATAAGAGATATCTGTTCTGTAATTATTAATTTTGTTGATCTAAGAAATAACTCATTTTCTTTCTTAAGGATGCCATTCAAACTTTTTAACTTAGAAACTTACACTGTTTTACAGCTCTTTGGCACATTCTTTCGTTATTAATTCTGAAAACGTGACCATACAATTTTAAATGCCTTATAATTTATAAAATGTTCTACTAGTTCGATTTTTTGATACTACTTCTGTATTTAATAGTAGTTAATTTTTTTTATCATTTTGGTTTATAATTTTTTCTAAAAATTCTTTCTATTATTAAAAATTTGGTGTGAAACACTCACACATTTTCTCTTGCCAATACAAATAATTAACAATACAACCTAACATAAGTAATTAAACGTTACAAATAAACAAAAAAACTAACCTCAAAAACATAACCTTATTTAAATAATGAGTTAATGATGCAAAATGAAAATCAACCTCATTTTGGCCTAAAAATACGGATAATCACTCATTCACGCTAAACTAAGCTCTTTAGCGAAAAATGCTCTAAATAAAAGTTATAGATCTTGTATTTTCCTACAAATTTGATTATAGATACACTCATGTCCAAAACGCATACTAAGGCTGAAATCTTAGAAAAATCGATTTTATACAAATTTTTATGATAAAAAACAGAAAATCACTAATTACCGCTAAACTAAGCCTTACACAAAAAATTTTTGAAATAAAGTTGTAGGATTTTAAATTTTATACAACTTTTTTCATACATTTTTCGGTAAAATTGCATTTTAAAGCCCTAATCTTAAAAAAACCAATATTTTTTTAAGGGAGAAAACAGCCTCTCTAAGAATTTTATTAGACTTGGCGCCTACCCTATCTTTTAGAACATAAGAAATTTAGCAAATGAAGCGATTTTAAAAATCGTAGAAGCCGTTTTTGAGAAAATCACAAAAAAGTGAAACGTGACACGAATAAACTACTACTTCCGGTTGCCCGATATTGATAAAAATGTTTATGTCTCATTTTGTAGTGGTACCTCACTTAAGTTTCACACACACACACACACACACACATACAGATCAAAAACATTTTTTTGGGTTCAGGGAGTCTGAAAACGTGTAGATTCGAAGAAAACTCGATTTCGAAAAATCGACATGAAAACAAAACTTTCTTTACTGCACTGTATAGATTCATATAGGCAAGCTAAGTAAAAATTTTCCTTATTCTCTAGAATATAAAATATGTAAACTGTTTGTATTCCATAAAAATAAAATATTTTTAAAATGTTTGAATGTGTTGGCAATAAAGATCCACTCACAAAATAAAAATCGAAGTAATAGGTAAATTGTTTAAGAAATTACTTCGAAAAACTAGTGCGCACTTATTACTAGATTTAAATTTTAAAATTTTAATCCTTTGAAAAATGTGAATTCGCAAACAAAATAAGAGTGGAGCGAAAAAACAATATATAAAGGTAATTAATATGAAGAGAGCAAATGCTCAACTTGTACATTATTCTCAGTAGCTTAATCTTTTGCTGCATGTCCTTGGTCACGAGAATTTCCACAATTTTATCCTAAAAACAAATTTCTTACTTCTGAAATAGTTTCAGCCAACAGGTTTAACCTATTTTATGGTTGTGATCTACTAGTTGATTGAAGAACATTAAAGTAAGAGTACGCTGCTTGTAATGTCTGAAAAGAAATAAAAGGAAAAATACAAGATTACATAAATTTAATTATATATGAAGTTTGAGTAACAATGCTAATTTACCACAGATAAATGTGAAATACAAACACTTAAACATAAACTAAAGAATCACACCTAATATACAGGTGATTCTAAATTATGGTATAAGAATATTCAGTACATGATTGTAGAGCTAAAAATAAGAAAAAGTTCATAAAAACACATGTCCGCAAATGCATCATTAGCGAGTTAAAGCTAGCGAAAAATTTCGCCACCATTTCAATTCCCCTGGTGAAATACAGTTGTACTGAACTTTTGGGGGTGACTTTATGCAACATATATGGTGGATTTATATGGAAAATTGCCTTAAAAAAATCGAATAAAACAGTCTGGAAGCTGCAGTGTTAGGAGTTTTTGAGAAAAAGAATGATATATGCAAAATGTTTTAGTAGACAAACACAGTCTTCTACGTTTGATGCCCAGTTACTTTGTTAAGGGGAGACTGTACTTTGTATTCCGCCAATGTTAAATTTGCTATTTTTAGGTACAATTTTCATAGGATTGGCTAAAGATTGGGAAATTAAACATTACACACTATAGGTGTCTGTTTCTTCTCGAGCTACTGACAACTTTTCAATTTAATCTTTATGCTATACCATTTATTTAAACATTGCGAATAACATAAAATTTTGATAAATTTTTTCTACGTTTTTTGCGTATTATTAATTTTTGGAGCACCTGAGGAATTCATAAAAATGTCGGTATATGTGGATGTACAAGATAATTAACTGGTAAGAATTTCAGCCTGGTAGGTTTATTGGTTTCTGAGAAAAATGTACCTAGTGTTAAAAATCTAAATTTACAGGAAAACACATGAAACAGGAAGGCACAAATCAAAAACAAAATGTACACAAGTAAATTTCCCATCAAGAGTTGTTTAGAAAGCTGAACCAACAGCTGAGAATTCAAAAAACACAGTGATGCAGATATTTTAGAAACTAAAATTCTCTTTGCACTAAAACGAGCCGTATAAAATTTTGTAAAAAATATTCGTTCTCAGTAAAATAATTCTTCTGTGTAAACTTGATAAAAACTTAATTTTTTCATAAAAACATCATTTTTGACGTAATTTAATGTTTTTTCTGGTAGATCTAGGCCAAAACTATTGAAAAACTTAAAAAACCATAAAAGAAATTTTGAGTTAAAACAATCGTGCCATCTCCCCTTTCGACGCCTGAACGTATGCATTGTGAAAACGGAGGTCATTTTGAACATCATCTTTAGTCTTTCGGTTTAATTTTAATGTCATTTTACATAAAAATAAAACTTTTCATACAAAAGTAATTATTATATTTTTCTTAATGATGAGTTATTCGTTCCCTTGTCATAAAACGGCAAGTATTGCTGTGTAATGTATTACATAAAAGTCCATTTTATTAAACTGTTATTTACATTTAGTTTACACTGCTTACATAATTGCTTTCACAATTAAATTCTTTATAATATTCTTATTGGGGAAAATAATTTGTTCACTGGTCATTTAACAAAGTTATTGGGTATCAAACGTACAAGACTGTTTTTCTACTAAGATCTTTTGCTTATTTCATGCTGTTTTTCAAAACCTACTGACACTACAGCTTCCTGACCAATTTTATTCGATTTTTTACGTGATTTTCCAAATAAATTCACCATATCTGTTGCACAAAGTAGCCCACAAAAATTCAATGTCACTGTAATTCACCAGGGGAACTGAATTTGGGCTGAAATATTTCTCTAGCTGTAACTCGCTAATGAAGCGTTTGCGGACATATGTTTACATGAACTTTTCCTCTTATTTTTTGAGAATCGTACAACCAACCACTAAATCTAATTCATACACTACTTTTAGACTTCGCGGTTTCTGTTCATTACCAAATCTAAACATTAAGTTATAATATATAATTGTACATGATATAGTACCTTGATTTGGTCCTGTCCACCGGTCTTTAATTACGCACTACACACTAGTCAAATTTTAAATACTTGGGGTGTGACATAACGCATGATTATGACCGGGATCCTCAACAAAAAATATCGAGGTTCAATAAGATATGTGGGGCAATAAACCGATCCCTCAGGAGTAGAGCTAGAAAGAACACCCTGCTCAAATTTTATAAAGTAATGGCGATCCCAGCATTGGCTTATGGAAGCGAGACATGGGTCCTTACAAAGAAACAAGAATCAAAAATTCAGGCAGCAGAAATGCGATTCCTGAGGCAGGTGAAAGGTTGTACAAAAGAGAATAGAATCCGAAATGAGGAGATAAGGAGAGAGTGTGATGCCCAGCCACTCTTGAGCATATTGAGAACCTACAGGAAAAATTGGTCAGATCATGTTGTAAGAATGTCACAAGACCGCCTCCCTCGATCTGCGCTGCTCTATAAACCAATCGGAAAGAGAAATATTGGTAGGCCGAGGAAAAGATGGACGCCGGAACAGGCTTGAATAGCCTAATCCATGAAGACGACAACACTAATCTAAACCTTACCATTAAATAAGTCACACACCCGTCCAAACGACTGTTCTAAAAACTATTCGATTAACTCACTGTTCACCCATTTAACCGCCCAACGCATGACCACTCCCGTACTATTCAACTGTCTGTTACCCACTGCACCCTCGGTAGGCTTACTACACACCTGCAAGGGTTGAATAGCCGACGCGTTATAATTGTTCTCCTCTTTTGCCTGCTATCAACCCTCACACCCACGTTCCACAGAGTCCAATTACCCGTCCACTCATCACTTCGCCTATATCCTAAAAGTAAACCTATTTAAACTATAACTTTTACTAACCTAATGTACCGTATTAATCGGTACCTTACAAAACAATACTTTTCTTCCTATTTAGTATTCATACAGGCAAGAAACAGTAAAAATGTTTTCTAGTATTAGCTATTAATTTTTAAAATTGTATTTTGCCCATTTTGGTTCTAAAATGAATTTAATCGATTTTGCTCATCATTGTAATGATGAGTTAAACCCTTTATAAGGGCAGTACTTCGGGGAAAAATATACTTGATGTATAATGTTAAATTTTATTTAATAGGGACTTTAATAATGTATTTCTAGTGCCACAATAGTATGATTTTTTTATGTTAAGCTCTGGTACGTATACTTACCAAGGAACGTTTATTGAAATGGGAATCACAATGTTTAGTGGCAAGAATACTTATTAAAACGATTTGTAGTTTTATATATCAGAAAAATGTGTAGAATAGCTAATCTCAACTTGATATTGCATGAATGCTTGCTTTCTCGTAAAAAACTCGAATTTTCTAAGCACTGTAAAAACAAAAAACTAAGCACTGTAAAAGTAAAAACAAAACCACACGCTGCGTACGCTGGTATGAATCCTAACCACATTCGTGTAACTCATGAAGGTAATATCAAGCAAACTGTGGATAGCTTACTTACCAGAGAACATCTATAAAACCATAAAATGCGAATAGGGTTCAACTGCATAGTTCATTCTTAAAAAATTTGACCTTATTGCCAGTAGTAACTACAAGATGTGGCTATTAAAACGAGAATGATATTGTAAAAATTTTTATTTTTATTATATTCATAATAACTTATTGTTACTTTCAATATACACACTCTTTCTCTATCCTTACAACGCTCCATGCGAATTTTCCATTGTTGTAAAAAGTGCTGGAAGTCATCTTCTGTCATCTACTTCAGGAGACTTGCCGCTTTCTCTTTCACAGCTTCCACAGACTCAAATCTTGTCTCTTTTAATGCAGATTTTACCTTAGGGAACAGGTAGAAGTCACATGGTGCAAGATCTGGTGAATAAGGTGAATGTTCTCATACTGAGATGCTGTACTAGGGTAGTAACCTCTTGACAGATAACGCGGAATGAGCTGGCGCATTGTCATTGTGGAGAAACATGATTTGTCCTTCCAGATTTCGGGGCGTTTTTTTCTTACTCTTTGACGTAGCTTAGAAAGTACCTCAAGGTAGTAATATTGATTAAGTGTTTAGCCTTCAGAAACCCAGTAAAGGTACACAATCCCATGGATATAAAAAAAAATCATCGTTGCTTTAAATTTTGACTTGCTCATTCGAGCTTTTTTAGCTCTCGGTGAAGTTCGTCTCTTCCATGGATTGGCGCTTTGTTTCCGGATCACAAGTAAAAAAACCACGTTTCATCACATGTTATTATCGTTTCCAAAAATTTTGGGTCATTTTCAATCGCTTACAAAGTGTCAGTACAAAAATATTTTCGAGCTTCATTTCAAACATTTTTGAGCGGCACGTGTCCTGAAGGAGCTGGCAGTAGATGACTTCCAGCACGGTTTCGAAAAATGGAAAATTCGCATGGAGCGTTGTAGTGATAGAGAAGGAGTGTATATTGAAGGTGACAATAAGTGATTATGTATAAAATAATAATAAATGTCTTACAACGTCAGTCTCGTTATTTAATAGCCACACCTCGTATACTTACCAAAAAACTATAAAGGGTTAAGTGGTTTTACGACTGATTACTTTCCCAAGGATACCTAGTTATATCCCCGGTAAGATTAGAATTTTTTTATCAATCTGGATTATCTGAGATATTTAACTAACTGCACTAGCCTTATTGTGTACAACAGTGTAAAGTAAAAAGAAACTAGACAAAGAAAACAAGATGTTGTACCTTAGCAAAATTGTTCAAATTTATTGTGTAACATCCAAATGGTTTAATGGAGTAATCTTTTGTGCATAACAACATGAAGTATATAGTTCTTTTGACCCAGATGGGTTTGTCCACCCATGAACATTCATACAAAGTTCTTCTCAACTTCTCACCCTGTAATAAAAATTTTATATTAATTTTAAATCCTCTTAGCTTGAAATTATGCCATCATTCTCAGTCCGATGCTGTTTCAGATTTATAAAAATCCCTTATGTAACTTAAAGATAAATGGATCGGTCGTTGCTTTAGCTGATGATTCGGTGTTAGTGTTTTCACGAGCAGACTGGCCTACGACATAAAGAAAGGCAGAAGGACTAAGGAGAGTTAAACGATGGCTAAATAAGAGTTTGCTTTTACTTAATGTACAGAAAACCCATTTTATATTTTTTTCAGCGAACGCACAAGATCAACCTGATACTCTGAATTTAGTCATTTATAATTGCACTGATGTAGCTACTTGCCAGTGCTAGAGGTTAACAAATAAGCCGTTGCTAAAATACTTGCGAACCGTAATCGATTCTAGTCTTCATTGGGATGAGGATATTAACATCTTATGCAAGAAACTTAGACGAACTATCTAAATGTTTAAAAAATTAGGACAAGTACTTAATATTGAAACACTAAAAGTAGTATACGAGGTGTGGCTATTAAATAACGAGAACTGACGTAAAAAATTTTACTTTTAAATTATACATAATCACTTATTGTCACCTTCAATACACACTCCTTCTCTATCCCTACAACGCTCCATGTGAATTTTCCATCGTTGGAAACAGTGCTGGAAGTCATCTTCTATCAGCTCCTTCAGGACACGTGCCGCTTTCTCTTTTACAGCTTCCACAGACTCAAATCTTGTCCCTTTTAATGCAGATTTCACCTTAGGGAACAGGTAGAAGTCACATGGTGCAAGATCTGGTGAATAACGTGGATGTATTAACACTGAGATGCTGTACTTGGCTAGGAACCTCTTGAGAGATAACGCGGAATGAGCTGGCGCATTGTCTTTGTGGAGAACCCATGATTTGTCTTTCCACATTTCGGGGCGTTTTTCCCGCACATTTTGACGTAGGTCTAGTTTAGAAAGTATCTCAAGGTAGTAATTTTGATTAATCGTTTGACCTTCAGGAACCCAGTGAAGGTACACAATCCCATGGATATAAAAAACTATCATCATTGCTTTAAATATTGACTTGCTCATTCAAACTTTTTTGGCTATCGACGAAGTTTTGCTTTTCCAGTGCATGTATTGGCGCTTCGTTTCCGGATCATAAGTAAAAAACCACGTTTTATCACATGTTATTATCGTTTCCAAAAATTTTGGTCATTTTCAATCGCGTAAAAAGTGTCAGTACTAACATATTTACGAGCTTCATTTCAAATATTTTTGAGCGGCACTTGTCCTGAAGGAGCTGATAGAAGATGACTTCCAGCACTGTTTCCAACCATGGAAAATTCGCATGGAGCGTTGTAGGGATAGAGAATAAGTGTATATTGAAGGTGACAATAAGTGATTATGTATAAAATAAAAATAAAAAATTTCAACGTCACTCTCGTTTTTTAATAGCCGCACCTCGTACTTTGCCATTGTGCAGTCGCTTTTAGCTTATGGTATCATGAGTTGGAGTGGAGCTGCTCATTGCTTTATTTCAGAAATCTGTAGATACATTGGTTATTTATATTCGTAATTGTGTTTTAGATTTTTTTGATTTTTTTGGCCTTTTCTTGATTTTTATGGCCTTTTTTTGGAAAACAAAGAAGTGTTTTAAGGTGATATCTAATAAACCGCGTAAATATTCAACGGAGCACATATTTACAGATTTAAATGTTTCGTATATATAAGGCAACTGTAAGTTAAAGAATTAATTAAAAGACTTCCCGTGAACGTAAATAAAAGAGAGAGCGAGAATTGCTCTTTACCGCCGTCATTTTGAGTACTTGGAACCCAAAATATATTATAACCTGCTCCCATATCATTTAAAAATTCAAACGGGTTTGAAGTTTAATAAAAAACTACAAAAATGGATAGCCAAAAAAGGTAGACAGAAAATTGCGAAAATGGTCAGTAATAATTGAATTGTAGGTATAATGAAAGACTTGGAGAAAAATGAAATAAATTATATTTATTTATTTTTTTAATTTAATTAATTTTGAGTTGTATTTAATTATCTTCATTTTATTAAAAAAATAATGTACATTTAATAATTATTAAATTATTATATCGTAATTAATTTGGTGATATACTCGTAAACTTAGTAAATAGCATAGTATTGTATAAGTTAGTATAGGTAGTAAGTAAATATTATTGAATGCTATTGCTAATAATTAATAATTAATTCTTTATTTATGTGATATTCATTTAAAGTTTCAAACCCATCCTGGTACATGGTTTTGTCCATTTTTGGATGGGATAATTTCCACCACCTTTAGCGTAATAATAGACTATAGAAGTGCAATGTAATAAATTTTGTATTACGGTCATTTATTTTTTTGTAATGTGTAAAATATATGGGAAATAAATTATTGTTATTATTAATACAGATAAAACCTCCACAAACGACCACCTCTTCTAAGTGACCAACTCTCTAACCGACCAATGTTTTCGGGAACAAAAATATTAACTATTCTTCCCAATAAAAATTTACCTCCGCTAAACGACCACTCTCTAATCCGACCGTGACCAGTAAAAACGAGCAAAAGCAACCACTTTAATTTAATAATATAAAAGAAATTAAATTAAACTTGGACAACAAGCGAATCTTGAAGTCATAGTTCCTTGTGAAGAAGCCATTTCAACAAGCGACGAAAATGACGAGCGGGAAAATGATTTTTTTACAACTGTTACTGAACAGTGCCAAAACGACAGCATGGTGGAAGGTAGCACAAACGAGAGTGACTTCGAGGGCGAGGAAGAAGTAGAGGGAATTGAAGATGTTCTGTAATGCCAAAAGGAAAAAGTTTAGAAGCTCTTAGTGATTTAAAAAACATGGCCCGAGAACAAAAAGTGCCACTACTGCTAGACTTGTTGGAAGAAGCTGAGGCCATTATAGAAAAAACAATAGTTGCAAAAAAAACAACAAGCTGTTAAACAAACAACAATCGAAAATTACTTTAATTAATTTTTATAACAATTTATTTTAAAATGTTTTCTTAGTTAAAATTTTTTTTGAGTTATATGTGATAAACTACAGTATATCACGTTAAGAATTATTATTTTAAGCAAATTTTACGTTATGCGTAATAGGCTACTATATCATACACGATCTACTAATAAAAAAGTTACATCAGTTGCTGTATTGACTGGTAAGTAGTGATGTTTTTGCTAAAATTTATTTTTGTTAAAATTTTATGTAAACAATTTTTTGGGGTAAATAATCATACACTTTTCATAATAATGATGTTATTTTAATAAGGGTATGGTCCTGACCTCCACTTCTCCAGAAGTGCTCGCCTCTCATCACGCGGTCTTGGGTTCGAATCCCACTCGGGCATGGCATTTTTCAATACGTTACAAAAAATTCATTTCATCCTTTCACCGTCTGCATTAGCAGCAATTTGCAAAACAGTCGGACGTTAAAAAAAAAAAACTTCTCCAGAACGACCACCTCTCAAACCGACCACTTATTGAGTTCACCGTACGTGGTCGTTATGAGGAGGTTTTACTGTAATATTATTTATTCATGAAAGTTATTTCTTGAATCACATTTTAATAGATTTACAATTTTGTTTTGACTTTTCGTACTATATAGGCCTATATATGTACACTCTAATAGTGACTTTCTTTAGAAGGAATTCAACAAACACTTTGATCCAACCATGGGAGTTGAGGGTTATTGAGAAGTAAAATTAATCTGCATTTTTAGTGTTGAAATATGCAGTAGAGGAGTGCAAACTCAGTACCGGGTAGTCCTGGTAAAATATCCGAAGAGTACGACTAATAACAATATTTATGTTAATATGTGAAGATTGCCCCAAGAATATATAAATATATGTTTTTGTCATCAGTCTCTCGACTGGTTTTATGCAGTTCTCCAAGCTGTTCTATCATGAGCAAGTCGTTTCATATCTACATACCTGTAACACCCTACATCTTTTGTAATTTGCTTTATATATTCTAATCTTTGCCTCCCACTACAATTCACTCCCACAATATTACCCTCCAATATTGATAGATGTTTTAAGATATGCCCCACTAGCCTATCCCTTCTTTTGGTAAGATGCTTCCATACACTTCTTTTATCATCCACTCGCCTAAGAACCTTTAAATAACTTATTTTGTCCACCCACCTAATCTTTAATATTTTCCTATAACATCACATTTCAAAAGCTTCTATTCTCTTTTTTCTATAGCCCCTATCACCCACGTTTCGCTCCCGTATAATCTACACTCAAAACATAATGTTTTAAGAAATTTTTCCTAATCTGTAAATCAATGTTTGTAGTTAGTAAGCTGTTTCTTATTTCAAAGGCTTTTCTAGCTTGAGCAATTCCACTTTTGATATCACTTGTGCTTCTACCATCCTTTGTTATTTTACTCCCTAAATAACAGAATTCCCCAACTTCCTGTATATTTTCGTTGCCTACTTTAAAATTTCCCATCTCTTCTAAACCACTCTTGCTGCTGCACGACACTTTCGTTTTGTTCTTATTAATTATCATGACTTAATCATTTCTCATGATCTCATCCTTTCCATTTAAGATATCCTCTAGTTCTTTCTTTGTCTCTGCTAATACTACTATATCATCGGTGAATCTCAGCATTTATTTGTTTCTCCTTGAATTTTTATTTCTGTGTCAAATTTTTCCTTCACTTCATTTATGGCTTCTTTTTTGTACAAGTTAAAAAGTAGTGGTGACAATGCACATCCTTGTCGTACACCTTTTCTTACAGTAGCCTCATTTTCATACCTCTCAATCCTCAAAATAGCCGTTTGATTCTTATACAGACCGTAGATTACTTTTCTTTCTTTGTATTTAATTCCTAGTCTTTTCAAAGTTTTAAACATTTTAAATGTTTAAAATGTTTTACTCCATTTCACATTTCACATTTTACTCCAGTCCAAATAGGCAAATGCCCCAAGAATAAAAGAAGTCATAAAGAAGTACGATATTACGTTATTAGTTTGAGTAATACTACAAATAAGTTTTTCTTTTTTAAAAGAGTTGAATTACAACCGAAGAATAGCGAAACGGAAGCGAACAACAGCAAACGAGAAATGATGGCCCTTGCATTTTGAAGAACTCACAACCTGTATAAGAACATAGCACACTTGAGAAAATCCAAGATTAGATATTATAACATTGTGATAAAACCTGCATGTCTATACGCGGATAAAATGCTTTATAATGGTTGGAAATATAAGGAGTTTTAATACAAAAAGTAGTTAAACACAGAAAGGATATTGAGAATACTGGAATAAACCGTGATAATATGAAGGATCAACTTAAATTCAGAAAACTATTTACTGACTTTAAAGATTTCCACAAAGAACAAAAGCAGAATACCTAATGTACAGGAGAACGGAGAAAACCCTACAATGAATAAATGCTAAGAATGTTGGCTGCCAAAAAAAAACTTACAGATATGCAAAAACATAAATTAGCAGAAACTTACAGAAATTAGGACTAACGATTTCACTCCCTTATCGGGGTAAAACGCAGCCGCTGGCCTTTTACAGGAAGTTAAGAAAAATAGGCTACAACTGCAGGACAGAGACATTTCGACTTCCTGGCACATAAGTTTTACAACTTGCTTCCGGAGTATGTTAGAGACAGGTCTCGTGATAAGAATTTCAAACTCTTGATCAAAAGATTTTTAATTCAGCTGGGGCAGAACTCTCACTTGGAGTCTAAGATTTCATTTCGCCACTAGGGTTAGGCGGGTATTATTGGCTCACTAAAATATTACTCATATACTAGTAGTAGTTATATATATATATATATATATATATATATATATATCTCGTATAATAGAGTTTATTGTTGTTTCTGATATTCCGCTAATATTATGTATTATCTGTTGTATTTTGTGTATGAAGAAATAGTTAAATTTAAGGGAGGTAGTTAAGGTTAAATTTTGTATTCATTTTTTTTCTCTAAAATAATGTAAAGTAAATTGGTAGAGGTTTTTTCCATATTTTATATAGGCTATACTATTTCATAACATTGCTGATGTTTGTATTATCATTTATTAACATTTTAGTTTCGTTATCATAAGTTTTAAGTTTTATTAACGTTTGTATTCTCTTCGTTTTTTTATTTTTATTTTTTTATTTTAAACTATGTGTTTTTTAATGTTATTGATCATTTTCTCTTTTGTGTGACTAATTGTTTTTATGTAATAAGTGATGTATTGGTATTAACTGTTATTTCTTTTTGTTTTTTAATTACTGCTATTATTGTTGTATTGTAGTTTTATTTTTGTGCTATGTATTTTTTGTAATTAGAGTAATCTTCCTCCAAGCACGGGCTTTGCTCTTTTGGAGGAGTAATAAACAAAATAAATAAATAAAAATGTCTAAAATTATTTTAAATATTCTAAAATGGCCCTATTCAGGAAAAAACGCTGACGAAAATTCACTCAATCCACAAAAAGTGGTCTCTAACTTCAGTTATAACAATATGTAAGAATAAATCTAAATTTACCTCATTGATTAAGAATTTTACCTCATTAGTTAAATTCTGGCCGAATGAAGAGTTGGCAAATAAGACGAACACAGTGGGAACAATCATACTCAAGTACTTCATTTTCATCCAAACATCAGATATCTGCAAAATATATAATAGAAATTTCAACTTACTTTTAGTATCTCTCGCGCTGGACGAATATATAGAAAAAGAAAGAATTGTCTCATGAAAATTTTTTGAAATTGAGTTTTCACTAAAAAGACACTATTCAGGCCCCAAAAACATGTTTATAGTGATTGATTTGTGTGTGTGTGAACAAAATATCTCAAGAACGGAATTTTGTACTAAGTTGAAACTTGGAACTTAAGTATGTACTAAAGATACTAAGTAAGTAAGATAAGATACTACGACAACATCCGACAAACATTTTCATCAAAATCAGTCAACCGGAGATAGTCATATTTCGTAAATTTTTACTTTCTCTTGCCTATATGAATATATAGGAAGGAAAGTATTGTTTTCATGTCGATTTTTCGAAATCGAGTTTTCACCGGATCTATACGTTTTCAGACCCCCTGAACCCAAAAAACATGTTTTTAGCGATTGGTCTGTGTGTGTGTGTGTCTGTGTGTGTGTGTGTCTGTGTGTGAACAGAATATCTCAAGAACGGAACATCGTACGAACTTGAAACTTGAAACTTAAGTTACATACCACTACCGGACACGACACGAACATTTTCATCAAAATCGGTCAACCGGAAGTAGTAGTTTATTCGTATAATTTTTCAGTTTTTTGCGATTTTCTCAAAAACTGGTCCTACGATTTTTTTTAAAATCGCCTATTTTACTCAATTTTTTATTCTCTACAAGATAGGGTAGGCGCCATGTTTGCTGAAATTCTCGGTGAGGCTGTTTTCACGTAAAAACGTTGTTTTTTTAAGATTACGGCTTTAATATAAATTTTAGCGCAAAAACTTATATAATAAAAGTTGTAGAGAATTAAAAAACCTACAACTTCTGTTTCAAACATTTTTTTGTATAACGCTTAGTTTAGCGGTAATTTGCGATTTTCTGTTTTTTTTTTCTCACGAAAACGTGAGAAAAATCGATTTTTTTAACATTTCGGTCTTAGTATGCATTTTACGACAAAAGTGTATATAATTAAATTTATAGAAAATTAAAAGATCTACAACTTTTGTTTAAAGCATTTTTCTCTACAGAGCCTAGTTTAGCGTGAAAGCGTGATTTTCCGTATTTTTAAGCCAAACTGAGTTCGATTGTCATTTTGCGTCATTCACTCATGATTAAAATAAGGTTATGTTTTTGAGGTTAGTTTTTGTTCATTTCTAATGTTTTAATACTAATGTTAGGTTTATTGTTAATTATTTGCATTGGCAAGAGAAAGTTGTGTGAGTGTTTCACACCAGACTTTTTTACTTTTCCTACGATTTATTTTAAATTGCCTCATTTACCACAATGTTCTACAAGATAGTTTAACCCTTAACAGACGGATAGCTCATATATTTTTGTTAGATGACGAGTGTGTAAGTACTCAACAGTTCGTGCAATAGAGAAGGTCAATGTACGTACACAACAGTAAACATTTTAGTTAAACAATAAATGAATCTATGAGGAAGAAAGTAAGCTATTTAGAAACACAATCGGTTAGTGGGAAATTTTGTATTGATTTGTGAATGTTGGGATACAATAATTCCGGTTTTTTTTTGATGAAGAAAACCGTGTAGGTAAAGGACGTATCTCATTTAAAAATACGTTAAACCAAAAAAAAAAAAAACAAAAAAAAAAAAATCATTTAAAAATAGAACTATAACCGCGTTCGAAAGCTTGAATGGTAAAGTTAGGTAAATTGTTTAATGATGCTATTACAGCAAAAAACGGTTGAATTGAAAATCACCTGTAAAAGGGAATAAACGCTCCGAAATTTGTAGAGGAGCCTATTTTCAGACATTCTTCACAATGGAACTAAAGTGTTGTAATATTATCTTTTATAGTTTTTTCTAGATGCAGTGTTCACAAAATCCGTGTTTTCATATAATAACATATGTCAAATAAATAACTGTAGGAATGGGTCAATGACATCAGCTCAAAGGGAGATATTTTTTCGGCTTGTATTTTACCACAGAATAGATATTAACTTGACTCTTACATACGCTTGAATATCCGTATAGTGTGGTAAGCGAGGGCATTAGATATATTAAAGTTTTTGCTAGACATTTTTCTAAAATACCAGATTAAAAGAAATAAAAATAAGAAACATTTATTGCCAAATTTTGACAAAACCGCGTGACTTTGCATAAATTACAAAAGAAAATTCGTAATTTCGCTGTAAATAGCGTAAAAAACCGAGTTTCATTTTTAAAGTTTTCCTAATGTCTCATAAAAATTTCGAATTTTCTGTATAAAAGTTGGCTAAAAAACCAAGTCTTTCGGCGTGATCTAGGAATTAGTGTTCGAAGTGGTAGGGTCAGTGGTGGAGCGTATCGCAGCTTACTGTCGATAAATGAAAAGTTGAATTCCAGTCACCTTACACTTTAGAAGTCCTGAGACTTACCAGCTGGTACCAGTGGCTTTTCGATGAGTGGTTAGCTGCCGAAGATCTTGAAGAGAACTGTATTTTCGTGGTTAGTTTTCGGAGTGTTTCCAGCGCGTTAAATCACTGCGTCGCGTGAATTAATATCAATCTGTGTAGCAAAATATTATAATTGTTCCATTTTTAAAGTATAGCGTTAGCGAACGCGGATAAAACTGGATGGAAAAGCGTGAACGCGCGTTCTAGTAAGCGGGTGACTGTCCAGTTCAGTTTAAAACTGTTTTGTATGTGCACGTAGAAATGAATCCTCATTGGTTGAGACCGATAAATGATATCTTACAATAGTACACAAAATAAACTGATAAATTGAATAAAACTAAACATAAAATGTAGGCCTATATAGTCCCAAACACGAAGAGTTAATATTCTAATATTCGTACAAGGGTTAAGCAACATGTCTGCTGAAATTCTTGGGGGGCTGTGCTGGAAGGTTAAAGGGTAATTATGACATTTTAACCATTAAAGAAAATAAATTTACAAAATCGTCTAAATCATTTTTTATATGGTTAAAGTTTAAGAAACTGTTTAGTAGCCCTAAGTTGGTACAAGCAAAAAGAAAAAGTATATTTTAATTGGAAGCGTCTTCCATCCAATTTTTCTGAACTACTAATGAATATTAGGACCAATAATATCCTTTGGAACAGAAACATAGCACAGTCGGAAAAGCTGTGCTTTTCGACTGTGCTATACAGTTGAGGTTAGAAATTAACCTCTGCAGACTGGATGGAATTCTCAAATTTTTTCTCCCACATCCAGACTTCACTATCATACCTCAATGTTGGGACAACCACTGTCTTATTGAATTTATTCAATGTGTCAGTTTTGAAGTTTCATTTTAAATGCCGACATATTGTATATTACGAATTACATTGAATTTTTGTGGTATATCATTCCAATCTTCATATGACACATCGCATCTAATAGCCAAAATGACTGAACTGCACCAGAATTTACTCCTTCAACCATTAGGTATCTTTGTTCTGACTGCATATTTATTCTAAAAGGCCATCGATTTTGGTTTTTAAATAAAAATTCTCAAACTCAACTGACGACAAACATCATAAAACTCAAACGGGGCACATCATGAAATCTAAAAAGCATTTTCTGTAACATCAATTACTCATTTAGCCATTAGCAAAGCAGAGCAGAGTGTTTGTTTACATCATTTTCAAAGGTAAGTAAAATAAACTAAATTAACGTTTAATGTTGTCAGTATACACCCGTAAAAGTGCAGTTAACCCTCTCTAATGCAACCACCACAATTTTAAGAGTAAATTAGTTTTTTGAGGGGTGGTCGCTTAAAAGGGGTTTATAGAAAAACTGGTGGTTTTCTTTAATTAAATACTGTAGGCATAAGTTATGCGTAATGCGGTAAAAGGGCAAATTTTACCTCATTTTAACTTCATTAACAACAAAAAAGTGTTAAGTGCGTTCTTCAGTTCAACGTTTCGTATTCAATTAAAAAGATATTGAAATAAAATTTTTCAGTCCTGTAGAAAAATTGGGAAGAGTTCAAAAACACCAACTCCCGGAAAATAGCGAAAAACAGTATGCGCCATTTTACATAGATATACTCAATTGGTGTCCATCTACAGTATTGAAAATTCCTTAACCTTGTGGCAGTAAAATCTATGGTAGCCCGAAAACGAAAATGCCTTTTTTACCCGCCAGTCGTTGGTCGGTGTAAGGGGTATAGAATAAATTGGTCTTATGAGTTATAAAATCAGTTCCACAAATATTCGGTCGGAGAGAGGGGGGATCGTTTAGAGAAGTTTAACTGTACCTACACTATGAATTGGTAATTTTGCCCAGAAAAATACAGGGCGTTTCATAATGTTCTTCAGGGTTACGAAAATTCAGTAAAAAAAAACTTTCACTTACCTAATGAAAGTTGTATGGGCCGATGCAGGGACTCAAACAGTTATTTTTAAACATCTTTAAATGGTCAATGTGTGCTCCTTTGGTGACACGGCACACATTAACAGGAAAGTCTAGCTCTTGCCAAACACGTTCTAACATGTCCTTTCGATAGAGTTGATTCGATGATTATACGATCCTTCAGCTCAGCTATATCGTTCGGCATTGGTGAGATAAACACCTAGTGTTTCACATAACCTCAGAAAAATAAATCAGGTCTGGTGATCTTGGTGGCTACAGCATAATGTGTTGTCTTCTTCAGACGCGCGTCCTATCCTGCCCCCATTTGTTTTATCTCCATCAGATAGGTGCTGGATTAATTGAAGATGGTAAGGTTTGAATAATAAACGTTCACGGAGAACTCTCTGAACCATTGTTTTAGAAATTCCTAACTCTCTGCCTACAGACGCAGTCGATTTTGATGAATAAAACTTACTCGCTCACGTTCGACATTGGCATCTGAAGTTGATGGACGTCCAGTTGATTTCCGCTTACACAAGCGACCAGTTTTACTGAATTGTTTATATCATGGACAAATTGAATTGTCACTTGGTGGATCCTTATTAAATTTCAACCGTAACGCACGTTGCACAGTAATTACTGACTTTGGCATGTGAAATTCTAATACACAAAAGGACTTCTTGCTTCCCATAGCAGCCATTTTTTTCTACTGTTTAAGCCTAGCGGGCAAACGATTAACTAACTACCCAGAATATGTGAAAAAAACTATTTGAAGAGCTCTTCGTACAGTCTTTGTTTCATTTTTATAAGTGAAATACTTTTTTTGTACTGAATTTTCGTAACCCGGAAGTACATTATGAAACGCCCTGTATATACTTATGTATAACCTTATGCAGAACTTATAACTCATACACAACACAAAAAATTACTTACATCGGAGACGCAGTAGAGAGAGATACAAAGACTCAGACAAAGACATTGCTGTAAAATTGAACAAGTAACTCTCAAATTCCTGTCCAGTACTGCTTTATTGCTGAAACAAAAAACAAACTAAGTTAGAAATATTTTCTCAGTTAATGTAAAAAATTCATTATAGGTATTAGTAATACTGATGGCACCTCATCTTCCCATATAGCCATCCTGTTACACCACGAAGAGTAACCTACTCTAAGGTAGCGGCTGCTATTCAAGCGAAGTAGTTGAAGAGAAGAAGAAGAAGAAGTTTCTTTGCACGTGTATATTAATTGTTTTCTATGTGCCGTCTCGCAAATACTTGCGGTTACTTACTAGTATACAAAGTTTTTTCAAATCTTTCAAGAAGAAAAAAATAAATAGGAGCGAAAATGAAGAAGAGTGGATGGAGGAGCAAAAGGAAGAGAAAAAAATAGGGCCAGAAAGTACCAGAAGCAGAAGGATGAGAGAGATAAATAGGAGGAGAAGAAGGAGAAAAAAAATAAATAGGAGCAGAAAAGAGGAGGAGGAGAAGGAGAAAGAAAATATAAATAGAAGCAGAAAGGAGGAGGCACAGAAGGAGAAGAAAATAAATAGGAGCAGAAGTGGGAGAAAAAGTAAGTAGGAGCAGAAAGAAGGAGGAGTAGAAGAAGGAGAAATAAAAAAGGAGCAGAAAGTAGGAGTAGAAGAGTGAGGAAAATAAATAGGAGCAGAAGAATTAGAAAAAAATAAATAGGTGCAGAAAAAAGGAGGAGCAGAAGGAGGAGAAAAAATTAATAGGAGCAGAAAAACAAGGAGCAAAATATATAGGAGCATAAAAGAGGAGCAAAACGAGGAAAAATAAATAAATAGAAACAGAAAGGAGAAGGGGAAAAAGGATGAGAAAAATAGGAGCAGAAAAGAGGAGAAGCAGAAGAGGCGAAAAATAAATAGGAGCAGAAAGGAGGAGGAGTAAAATAATGAGAAAAATAAATAGGAGCAGGAGAGAGGAGGCGCAGAAGAAGAAGGAGGAGGAGTAAAAGGATAAGAAAAAATAAATAAGAGCAGAAAGGAGTAGGAGCAGAAGGATGAGAAAAAATAAATAGGAGCAAAATGTGGAGGAGCTGAAGGTAGAGAAGAAAGCGAAGGAGCAGAAGGAAAAGGAGAATGAACAAAAAGGAGGAGAAGCAGGAGCAAAAAGGAGAAGAGGAGAACGAGGAGATAAATAAATTAAACTACTATTCTATTTAAATTACCTGATGATGACTTGATGATACTTAATCAAATTTCGAAATCTGAATTTCAATAAAAATTCAGAATGTTCACAACTATTTTTAATGTCACTTGAATCACCGTTAATTTTTAATGTACAATTTTTACTTTTAAAATCAAGTATTTTATGCAATGCAATATTAAGTAATATTATTTGCGATGTAACTTTATTTAAAGCTGAGTTATTTGCTATATACATTGCATACATTACATAATACACATGTAAAAGTACTACAATTTGTAAAAAGTATACAAACAGATACATTAAAATAGATTTATTAAAGAAGTAATGATATTCGAATGGAAGTGATAAATCTTCAACAGATGTATAAACACCTTTATTTTTTATTAATATTTTGTAAATTGATTCAAATAAAGGGATCGTAGAAACGTTCATAACAAATGCAGTTAATGCGAAATACATTAGTTTATTACGTCTTTGATCATCAATTTCAAATTGTCGTACTTTAAATTTGATATTCATCGATAACATTTTATCTTCATTTTTTAAAGAACCAATTGGTTTGGTATAAAAGTAATATTCTTGGTTGATAATTGATAATAATTTAGTAATATGCCCTGGATCAATGTTGAATACCAAATAAAATAATGTAGCAGCTAATGTTACCAGTACATCCTCCATTGATAAAATTCGCTTGTACTTATCATTCCATTCATAAATCATATTCAAAATGCAGGATACTGTTACGAATATTGATAGACCACTTAAAACTTTAAATTTCAGGTTTCCTTCTTGTTTTTTATATTCTATGTTGACTCCAGATTTTCTCAAATAAAATGATATTATTTCTTTTGTTGTAATCAATTTTATTTTTTCACTCTCCATCAAAAATATGTCTGTTTTTATCTAAAACAAAAAAAAATCTGGTGTAAAACTCTTACACGTCTTTTTCTCTCCCGTGTAAATGTTGTTTAGGTCATCAGCCGAAAGGCTGGTTTGAACCTCTAGAGGTTTTACTAAGTAAAAACGAGGAATGAGGTGGTTTACAATGCCTTTCTCACTGAATGGAAAAGTATGCTTATCAGCATCCCCAAAAGCACCTACTTTCCACCCTGCAGATGATACCTTCACATCATTCACCACAGGATCTGGCTGTATTTGATGAAATTCATTACTTTCAGAGGAGATATCTTTGACCAATGTCTTTTACATCTCTCTTCTGTTCTTAAATGATTCAGTCATGTAACTGGCTGACTATGTGATAAGAAACAGAACTATTTTTTGTAGCCCTGGTACTAGCAGATAAAGAGTGCAATTAATTTAATACTCCACCTGCCTGTTATGGGTGCCCAATGTAAATAATAAAACTTAAAATAAAATACATAACCTAATTTTATCAAGAGTGAAAATCAATATCAATACAAAAAATCACTAACTGACGCTAAACTAAAGGTTGTAGAAAAAATATTTGAAGTAAAAGTTGTGGAATTTTTAATGTTCTACAACTCTGATTATACGTGGTGTGGCTATTAAATAACGAGACTGACGTTGTAAAAAATTTTATTTTTATTTTATAGGTACATAATCACTTATTGTCACCTTTAATATGTATATTGAGCAAATTACAACGCTTTATATATTATGAAATTGTAATTGTGTGTGTTGGATATTGAGCTTATATTTTACAACGCTCCATGAAATTTTCCATTGTTGGAAACAGCGCTGGAAGTCATCTTCTGTCAGCTCCTTCAGGACACGTGCCGCTTTCTCTTTTACAGCTTCCACAGACTCAAATCTTGTCCCTTTTAATGCAGATATCACCTTAGGGAACAGGTAAAAGTCACATGGTACAAGATCTGGTGAATAAGGTGGAAGATCTTACACTGCGATACTGAACTTGGCTAGGAACTTCTTGACAGATAACGCGGAATGAGCTGGCGCATTGTCTTGGTGGAAAACCCATGATTTGTCCTTCCACATTTCGGGGCGTTTTTTCCTTACTCTTTGAGTTAGTTTAGAAAGTACCTCAAGGTAGTAATATTGATTAATTGTTTGACCTTCAGAAACCCAGTGCAGGTACACAATTCCATGGATATAAAAAAAACTATCATCGTTTCTTTAAATTTTTCCTTGCTCATTTGAGCTTTTTTGGCTCTCGGTGAAGTTTGGCTCTTCTAGTGCATGGATTGGCGCTTCGTTTCCGGATCATAAGTAAAAAACCAAATTTCCTCACATGTTATTATAGTTTCCAAAAAATTTGGGTCATTTTCAATCACGTAAAAAGTGTCAGTACAAACATTTTTGCAAGCATCATTTCAAACATTTTTGAGCGGCACGTTTCCTGAAGGTGCTGACAGAAAATGACTTCCAGCACTGTTTCCAACAATGGAAAAATCGCATGGAGCGTTGTAGGGATAGAGAAGGAGTGTATATTGAAGGTGACAATAAGTGATCATGTATAAAATTAAAATTAAATTTCTTTACGTCTGTCTCGTTGTTTAATAGCCACACCTCGTATATAGACTTTTGTTCACCTCTCAAGAAATTTCAACAGACATGGTGCTTACCTTAACTTGTAGAGCATAAAAAATGTACTTAAAGCGGCGATTCTAATAAATATCTTAGGAGCAAATTGCACGAATAAACTACTACTTTCGGTTGACTGATTTTGATGAAAATATTCGTGTCAGGCCCCTTAGTGGTACTTAACTTAAGTTTCAAGTTTCAACGTCGTACTTTCTTGAAATATTTTGTTGACACAGACAAATACACTCACGGTTACTATAATAGACGGTCGGTCACGCGCAGTTGCTGTGAGATGTAATATGAGTGATGACATATTCTGGTCAACTCAGGAACAACTCGGCCGGTGCGTAGTGAAGGTAGGATTAATGCACTGTTTTTATTAACATTGCTGTTTAGGTATGTTTACACGGGAAATCGATTTTAATTTTAGTAATTCTTCGGTTTAGGCCTGAAGTTTTTCTCTAAGTTATTTGTTTTGTTCTTTTAATTCGGTGTTTTCACGTTTTAAGAGATCAGTTTCCTCTGATTAATTCTGTCATTCCACAAGGGAGCGTATTGGGTTCTTCTTTGTAAACGCTATACACCAGTGATCTGCCGATAAGTGAAGAAGCAATTATTGGTACGTTTGCTGACGACACAGTCATACTAGCTTCAGCAAATTCGGTAGAGGATTCGACCGTGAAACTACAGCGAGCTGTAACTGCAATTAGTATGTGGACCAAGAAATGGAAGATCAAACTTAATGAAAATAAGTCAGTGCACGTAAATTTTACCAACATAACAATAACACATATTCCCATTACTATGAATGAAAATCTAATACCTTTTGCCAACACAGCAAAGTATCTTGGGATGACGCTATACGCGAAGCTGAGGTGGAAGGAACATGTTAAGAAGAAAAAGGACGAACTACATATTAAATATAGAAAGATGTATTAGCTGCTTGGTAGGACCTCTGAACTGTCAATCTTCAATAAATTGCTTCTTTACAAGCAAGTGCTAAAACCGGTGTGGACATATAAATGGCCTGCAGATCTATGGCTGCACCAAAACAAGCAACTTAAACATTATCCAAAGGTTCCTAAACAGAGTGCTTAGGAACATAGTAAACACTCCGTGGCATGCCTGCAACAGCGACATCCATCGTGACTTACAAGTGAACGCGGTAGCAGAGGAAGTGCGTAAGTGTGCCAAAAAACATGAAGATCGTCTTTATGATCACATCAACATTGAAATTCAACTGTTGGATAACAGTGTAATAGTTAGGCGTCTGAAAAGGACTAAGCCTGTAGATCTAGTGTGTTAAAAATATTATTAAAAATATTGTTAAACTATAAATTATATTTAAGTCATCTAAATAATATAAGTTTCTAAAACTAATTAGCTATAAATATTATTATTAAGTTAATTTTAAGGCATAGTTATTTATATTTATATTTGCGTAAGTTATTAAACTAATGTTTAAATTAACAATAGGATTAAGTTAGAGATTTAAGAAATTAATATGTGTATAGTACACTGTGTAAGTGACATTAGAAAATAAGTGCTAGCGCTAGTGGGTGACTGCATGGTTATACAAAGGGCGGAAGGTAAATAACATCGCTAAAGAAAAACTATTCGTTAGTTTTAAGTATCTAGTTGCAGTAGATTAAAAAATAAATAAAAAAGTTTCCTCTGACTGTGCAATATACAAATTTAGCGGTTCTTTATTAAAACGAGGCCTACCTTCCTCACATGTGACCATCAGCAGAAAATAAATCGGCTCGTTTGCAAGCCTTTATCCACTTCAATCTAGTTTCACTGGGCTTTGAAGCCGGCCGCATTGGCGCAGTTGGTAACGTGCTCACCTCTCATCATGCGCCTCTCATCAAAAATCATTTCATCATTCACCGTCTGCATTTAGCAGTAATTGCAGAACAGTCAAACGTTAAAAAAAAAAAAAACTGGGCTTTGAAAACCGGTGAACCTTAATGCCTAACTCGTTTTGGTGTCTATCGTGATTAGAACACCCGGAAATGGCATAACACACCATTATTAAAGACTAGTAAAGTATTACAGATCGACACCGTACCCACTGTGCGTGCGTCGGCTGTCGCTGGGGACCAGATGACGTCAAGGGGGCGGGGCTTGTCACTGCATATTGTTGATGATCCCTACCGTCTAGTATGGTAACCGTGCACACACTCACAAAAAAATCGCTAAAAATAAATGTTTTCTTTGGTTCAGGAAAACGTGTATTACCAGTGAAAACTTTGTTTAAAAATCTACATGAAAACTTTTTCCCCCTATACATTCATATAGGGCAAGAGAAAGTAACGTGCTCGGCTCTCATCATGCGGTCTTGGGTTCGAATCCCATTCAGGCACGGCATATTTTCATACGTTACAAAAAATCATTTCATCCTTCACCGTCTGCATTAGCAGTAATTGCAGAACAATCGGACGTTAAACAAAAAAAAGAGAAAGTTACTTAGTGAGATACTTACACTGTTCAAATTATTGGTTCGTCGCTATTATTTTAAACACAAATCATAATTCTGACGATTATAGTATTTTATTATTATTAAAAATTATAGTAGTTTTAAAATCTTCTAAACCTAATGTACTACAAATAAATTGAAGGTTTGAGAGAAAGAACAATTGAAGCACGGAACGGTTGTTTCCTAATGTATTTAAAAATATTGTATTTAACATTAAATTAAAACCTCAGATATCCTTGGAGTTACTAAAAAAAAAATCTGACTTTGAAACAATATTTATGTATGTTTGCAGTAAAAGTTTTCTGAAATAGAAATAAAATGAATTACTATTTTCAGAGAATAATCTAGTGTCCGAGCTAGCAAAACAAGATGTTGCGTGCAAGTACCCCACGCACGCGATTGGTTTGTTCAACTACTCTACATCAAAAAGTCCCTATTTTTGGAATTACATTTTTGTTGTCAAATAATAAATCCGTCGACAATAATGTTAGAACATGAGATATTATTACTTTATTATAAAACCTCGTGTTTATTCTTATTTTACAAATAAATGTTATTTACTTTTATGTTTTCTTACTATACTTCAACAAGCTTTATTATAACCCTTTTAACACGTTCACTAGCTGGCCCGTGGTGTACTGGTCAATAAAACAGGCTTCTACGACGGGGTCCCGGATTTGATTCCTGGTCAGGTTTAAGGTTTTTTCATTACTCATTTTCATCATCATCATCTTTTCCATCGTCTGCAATAACAGTAAAACAGTCAAACGTTAAAAAAAATATTTTCGCTACTATAATGCATATATCGGGTGGTCCATTTAAATTAAGGCACGTCAGGTTTTTCATACATACAAACAAAAGAAAACTACATTTGAAATAAAAACAATCAATTAAAGGGTTAACCTAAATGAAATCAGCTGTATTCTACAGCTGATAGATGTAGAATCCTGTAGAATACAATAGAAAACAATGAAATAACGGTGGCTGCAGCGGTCATTGTACATTTCCATGTTAATTCAAGAAGAAGATTTCGCGTGACTCCGGAATATCAAAATCCAGTGTTCTGAAAACATTAAAACGTCTGAAATTCTGTACAATATTTCACTGCATCAGGAACTGCATGGCAACAATTTTGAATTAAGATTAACATTTTGTCGATAGGCTCTGTAAAAAATACAGGTAGATCAATTCTTTTTATTAATGTTTTTTTTTCTGACAAAATCAGGTTTTACTAATTATGGTGTGGTAAACAGACGTAATGTGCATTATTGTGCTGTACGAAAATCACATTGGCTCAGGGAAGTAGAACATCAACGTCCGTGGACTTTCAACGTCCAGGACATGTTCATGACAGGTCCATGTTCTATGTACGGAACATAGATTGTCGTAATCTACATTAATCGGACCGCACTTCTCCAATGGACATTTCAACGGAGAGAAATATGCAGAATCTTTAGAACATCAGTTGTCTTCACTGCTTATGAAATATTCTTGTAGCAGAGACGGATATGGTTTCATCATGATAGTTCTCCAACAAATTGTGTCGTTACCTCCAGAGAAATTTTGCGTCCAAACTTCCAGTCTAAAATTTCTCTAGAGGTAACTGCACAATGTATATGAAACTATCTTGATGAAACTACATCGGTCATCTCTGCTCCAAGGATATTTCATAAGCAGTGAAGAGAGCTGATGTTCTAAAGATTCTGCATATTTCTTTCCGATGAAATATCCATTGGAGAAGTGCGGTCCGATTAATGTGGACTACTACGTTCCGAACCAAACATTGACAGCCCACGGACGTTGATGTACTACTTCCCTGAGCCAAAGTAGATTTCATACAGCAAAATAATCCATATAATATCTGTTTACCGCAAAATGATTAGTCAGAAAAGAAAACATTAAGAAATAAATTTGATCTACCTGTATTTTTTCAGCGCCTATCAACAAAAAGTTAATCTTTATTCAAAGTCGTTGCCGTGCAATTCCTGATGCAGTGAAATATTGTACGGATGGAATATCAGACGTTTCAAGATTTTCAGAACAGTGATTTTTGATATCCCGGAGTCACGCGAAATTCTACTTGAATTAACATAAGGATGTACAATGACCGCTGCAGCCACCACTATTTGATTGTTTCTTCTGTATTCTACAGGATTCAACCGGTCCTGTATTCTACATCTGTCATCTGTAGAATACATATGATTTCATTAGGTTAAACCTTTAATTGATTGTTTTTATTTCAAATGTCGTTTTATTTTGTTTGTATATATATGAAAAACCTAACGTGTCTCAATTTAAATGGACCACCCGGTATATGCATTATAGCAGGGAACATGTTTTTTTAACATCTGACTGTTTATTATTATTGCAGTGTAACATTTTTATTTAATGTTACGTAATTTTAATTATTAAATCTTTTCCTTATTCTGTCTTGTTGCATTTAAAATTTCGTTATCTTTTATGTCGCCGCACTCCCTTATCTCGTTATCGATTAGCTTTTCGTTCTGACTTTGTACTGCCGACTGCTGTTATCTGTAATTCTGTCGTGTAAGATCCGTTTCAACCTGCATTTCTTGTTTTTGGATAATTTATCTAGCGGGGTGGAAGGGGTCGGTGACGTCAGAGGCGAGGTTTCCTTTTGGGAAGTTTGGTTCTGCTCGCTCTCTTTGCAATTGGTCTCGACGATGATCGGATCGTGATTGTTTTTATATGCCGTAATTATGGTTTTGAGTCTTTTCGGGGCGTTATGCTGCTGCTTTGCTGTTTGACCAATTGTTTTCCCGTTTTAACGGTAAGTCGCTTTTTTCTTTCACTGGTAGTTAAATCCCATTGAAGCCGAAAATGTTTTTCTAAATTTTGTAAATTTTGTAAATTTTGTAAACCCCTTTTGGGTAATTTAAATTTTTAAATTTATACTAAATATTTAATCGCTCTTTAAATTTTTTTTATATCTTTTCTATGCTGTTGGGGTTTATCTACTCTTTTTTTCTTTTGTTTGACTTTTGTGGTGGCCCTCATTTTCTAAGTCCTGGTTTTCTGCTCTTTGCAGGGACCAGTTTTGGGGGTAACAGTCTTGTACCTGTTCTGGGTTGGTATTTCTTCCATTTTTACGTATCTACCCTCACGATGCGGCAAGAAAACCAAATGTCGAATTTGGAATTTTCCAGCTTTATCCGAAAGCCTCACATACCTATATTTTAATACTACTCATCTGTATTCATTTCTTTTGGGAGAAGATATATTTTTCCTGTTTCCGAATTATCACCTATGATTAACCTGGATTATTTTTTTTTACAAAAACGACACGTCGCCCTAGTTTTGCTTGAACTTGTCCGATGCTAGTTTACTAGCATAGTTCTGCCGGGATCGACCTGCTTTCTTCCTATTCGAATCTTCTTTCTTTAATAAAAATTACTAAATTTTTTTTAATATTTGTTATAAAAATGTAATTTCATTATTATCATTATTATTATGTAAATCATTAAATACGATACAAGATTTTCTTATGTTGGCGACAGCATGCACATTTTACATAAATCTGGTCAAAGCATGTTTTGGGCCTGCCTCATTAGCTAATTGTTGAATTAAATTTTGGCTTTCATTAATGTATTTCTTTAACATTATAAATAATACTTTATATTATTTCAACAAAATTATAGCATAAATTTGATTTTGGAAAAAATATTTTCCGTTACACAAATATCTTGTATTACCTAAATTAGTAAAATTAATTTTTTTTAAATTTAAAAAAAAAAGGAAACATTTTCAACTATTAGATCTGATTTTGGAATAATAAGCCAAGCATGTTTTTTACTTATTTAAATTCTTTATTTAATCTCTTTAATAAAATCTGATTATAAATCTATTTTATATTGATTCATTTATAATACCGATTTGGTATTTAACTTAACAATTTTCTTAAATCTTTTCTGGATCCAGTACAAAAATATTTAATTATTGAGCTCATTTAATATTAATTTATTATTATTAATTAATTATGGTAATTGTAATTAACATTTGGATAACTATGTAACTTTCTTATTAACCTAATTTAAAAATTTATTGTCTTCTCCTTTTATTAAGTTTACCTGATCATTTGCTTACTTTTATTAAATCTTTTTACTAATTTAAATCTATTTGTTAAATTTTTTACACCACATCACCGCAGTCTCTTTTTGGGGTTTTTTTTTCTTTTCTCTTTCTTGTCCCCTATGCCAATTTTGCTTTGGTAGCGATTCATAGTCGTTTCGCGTGAGCAAAAGGGGGTTACAAGAAATTGGTAGCAGAACGTGGTTGATTTTGGACGCTGAGTTGGCACAGCGGTTCAGACCTGTCCTGTTTGTGACAGTCCTTGGTTCGGTGTTTGGTTGCCCGAATGTCAGGGATTGGTCGCAGAACAGTGTGGTCCTTTTGGGATCCTGTTTTTTCTTTCGCTGTTCTTGTTTTATCTGGTTGGCACAGATTCTGTTTTCTGGTTTTTCCTTGTTCTACCTTGTTAACTTACTTGACTTAACTTGTAATACTGCTGTGGTGCGGCATATAAAATTTTTTTGTGCTATATTGTACCGTTTTCGGCTACATTGGTTTACCTTTGTTTTTTTTGATAAAAAAAAGGGTGGTGTTTTCTTGTATTTCTTTTTGGAAATTTTTTTTTGCGATGGCAGCAATTGATAGTGCAGTACTCACTTGGTTTTCCTTTAAATTTTGTTTTGTTTGCATTGTGTTATTACTTGATAATGGTTGGTTTAAATTTTTGGTAAATGTTGCTTTTAGTCGCTAATTTTCAGTGTTGCTGATATTATTTTTGGAGTTTTGGTGTTAGCATTTCTTATGCTGTTGCAAATTATTTCTGGGTGTATCGCTACGTTTTCATGTTACCGATTTTTATTAGTGACCGATTATTAGTAAAATTTTTTTTGAATTGAATAACTTTAAATTGATGTAAAAATAAATTTTTTTGACTTGTTGATTTATTTTTATACTTGCAGCTTTGTGTGCCTTATGCGTTTATTTCAGGTGTTACGACGATGTTGTTTTGTTTCTGCTTTGGTTGAACAAGCACCGAGTCTGTGTGGTAGATCGGTGTCTTTGTTTGATGTCGTGTCAGTTTGTTAGTGGTCGTGTTTCATCTGTTTTAGTCTTGTGATGTTTTGGTTTTCGATTTTCTTTCAGCTTTCTGTTAGTTGTCTTTGGTCGTGGTCCGGTGGCTTAGTTGTGGTTGTCGCCATATGCGAGTTTGTTTTTTTGATTCTCTTGTTTTGGTGGCCCTTATGTGGTCGACCAAGTCTCCTCCCCTTTGCTAGTCCTTAGTGACTCCCTCCCTTTTCCCCTTTATCCCTCTTCGCCTACCCGGTACCCTGTTCTGTTCATTGGCCTTGCTGTTTTAGTTTTGTCTTTTCTTTGCTTCAGTTAGCTGCTTTTCTTTTCAGGTGTTGCACGAGCCACTTCCTTCTCATTTATGATCACAACTTCTGGTGTGGCGGTTGTTGCCGTGTTGTGATTTTTTTCTGTGTCGAGGTGAAAGTTGTCCGATCACCTTGCTATTCCCGGTTTTTCTTTTCCCCTGCCCCTTTCCCGAAACCCTACCCTCCCCTTACCCATTTTCCCTTGGAAGTGTTGCCCGTTGTGGCTGTTTGTTGTTTCCCCTTTAGGTTGTCCGTGTTCCCGACACCTAATCCCCTGCTTACCCTTTACCCTTTGTTGGAAAATTTTTTTTGGACGAGTTAGGGAGGCGTCCTTAACTTCTCCCGGTATTGTGGGCCTATTGCCTTGCGCATCCCACTTTCGGGTGTTTCGAGGTTCTGTCCTCGAACCCTGCCACGCTTCGGCGTTTCTGTGCCTTAGTGCCGTACTTAGTCTTTGACTAATTTTTTTTTATCTTTTGGTTTTGGGGTTGTCTCGATTTGGTCCTTGCTGTTAGATGGTTATCGGGGTTGTTGTATGGGCGACAACTTCCGGTACCATTGTTGCGTTGCGGAGAGGGGTACTTGAGGTGCTTTCCTTTGTTGGGCGGTGTCCTTGAGTACTGCTTCTCGGAGAGGGGTGTCGGGGTATCTTTCCTTAGTTGGGTGGGTATCTCCGATACTGCTTCTCGGAGGGAGGCTTCGGAGTGTCTTCCCTTTGTTGGGCGGACAATTTCGATGCCTGCTCTCGAGGGTCGTCCATGCTTTCGGGTCTCCATGCTTCTTCCCTTAGCTGGGTGGATAGTGGTGCGGAGACGGTGTTTCTGGCGCACCCAAAATTTTTTTTCGGATTTGTCAATTGTTTTTGGTCGCTATTTTGTTGTAGTTGTCATGGGTTGTGAGTCATCGTCGTCGTTCCCCTTGGCTTGGCCAAACAAAGCCTGTTTTCAGGTTTTGTTTGTTCTTGGCGGAGGGAGTCTGTAACATTTTTATTTAATGTTACGTAATTTTAATTATTAAATCTTTTCCTTATTCTGTCTTGTTGCATTTAAAATTTCGTTATCTTTTATGTCGCCGCACTCCCATATCTCGTTATCGATTAGCTTTTCGTTCTGACTTTGTACTGCCGATTGCTGTTATCTGTAATTCTGTCGTGTAAGATCCGTTTCAACCTGCATTTCTTGTTTTTGGATAATTTATCTAGCGGGGTGGAAGGGGTCGGTGACGTCAGAGGCGAGGTTTCCTTTTGGGAAGTTTGGTTCTGCTCGCTCTCTTTGCAATTGGTCTCGACGATGATCGGATCGTGATTGTTTTATATGCCGTAATTATGGTTTTGAGTCTTTTCGGGGCGTTATGCTGCTGCTTTGCTGTTTGACCAATTGTTTTCCCGTTTTAACGGTAAGTCGCTTTTTTCTTTCACTGGTAGTTAAATCCCATTGAAGCCGAAAATGTTTTTCTAAATTTTGTAAATTTTGTAAATTTTGTAAACCCCTTTTGGGTAATTTAAATTTTTAAATTTATACTAAATCTTTAATCGCTCTTTAAATTTTTTTTATATCTTTTCTATGCTGTTGGGGTTTATCTACTCTTTTTTTCTTTTGTTTGACTTTTGTGGTGGCCCTCATTTTCTAAGTCCTGGTTTTCTGCTCTTTGCAGGGACCAGTTTTGGGGGTAACAGTCTTGTACCTGTTCTGGGTTGGTATTTCTTCCATTTTTACGTATCTACCCTCACGATGCGGCAAGAAAACCAAATGTCGAATTTGGAATTTTCCAGCTTTACCCGAAAGCCTCACATACCTATATTTTAATACTACTCATCTGTATTCATTTCTTTTGGGAGAAGATATATTTTTCCTGTTTCCGAATTATCACCTATGATTAACCTGGATTATTTTTTTTACAAAAAGGTCACGTCGCCCTAGTTTTGCTTGATCTTGTCCCATGCTAGTTTACTAGCATAGTTCTGCCGGGATCGACCTGCTTTCTTCCTATTCGAATCTTCTTTCTTTAATAAAAATTACTAAATTTTTTTTAATATTTGTTATAAAAATATAATTTCATTATTATCATTATTATTATGTAAATCATTAAATATGATACAAGATTTTCTTATGTTGGCGACAGCATGCACATTTTACATAAATCTGGTCAAAGCATGTTTTGGGCCTGCCTCATTAGCTATTGTTGAATTAAATTTTGGCTTTCATTAATGTATTTCTTCAACATTATAAATAATACTTTATATTATTTCAACAAAATTATAGCATAAATTTGATTTTGGAAAAATTATTTTCCGTTACACAAATATCTTGTGTTACCTAAAATAGTAAAATTATTTTTTTTTTAATTTTTTAAAAAAAAAAGGAAACATTTTCAACTATTAGATCTGATTTTGGAATAATAAGCCAAGCATGTTTTTTACTTATTTAAATTCTTTATTTAATCTCTTTAATAAAATCTGATTATAAATCTATTTTATATTGATTCATTTATAATACCGATTTGGTATTTAACTTAACAATTTTCTTAAATCTTTTCTGGATCCAGTACAAAAATATTTAATTATTGAGCTCATTTAATAATATTTTATTATATTAATTAATTATGGTAATTGTAATTAACATTTGGATAACTATGTAACTTTCTTATTAACCTAATTTAAAAATTTATTGTCTTCTCCTTTTATTAAGTTTACCTGATCATTTGTTTACTTTTACTAAATCTTTTTACTAATTTAAATCTATTTGTTAAATTTTTTACACCACATCACCGCAGTCTCTTTTTGGGGTTTTTTTTTCTTTTCTCTTTCTTGTCCCCTATGCCAATTTTGCTTTGGTAGCGATTCATAGTCGTTTCGCGTGAGCAAAAGGGGGTTACAGCAGACGATGGAAAGGATGATGATGATGATGATGATGAAAATGAGTAATGAAAAAACTCTAAACCTGACCAGGAATCAAACCCGGACCCCGTCATAGAAGCCTGTTGCATTACATTACAAGCCAGTTGAAGGGACATTATCCAGTCTTCTGTTTCCTTCTCACCTATGTGACTTATTTCATCTTCCACTGTGTTCCTATGTTCTTCGACACCCACACCGCCCATCCGTTCTTTTTCTCTACTTTGAGATTTTCGTCTGACAATATCCACAGAAACAGATATAACAAACCATGAAATGATGGTTTTTCGGTACATTAAACATATTAATATTTATATTAATATGTATATTTATTTTTATTACACATGACTCGATCATATGGTTCATTTCTATTCGTTTTTTGATAAACGTTACAGTGAGATTATTTTGCTTTATTCGGCAATTGAATCGTAGTCTGTAAACTGAATTTTTTACCAGTTTATTCCTTCACGTTTACAAATATTTTTCAAAATATTCAAATAAAACAGAACTATTCATTAGTAGGCTATGCACTACACAACTCAAATAGTATTTTGTGTTATAGTATATCCCACTGACATACCTTGGACACATCATGAGGGGGCCTAAATACGAGATTCTGCATCTCATAATTCAAGGGAACCTCGTTGGTAAACGCTCGGTGGGACGCAAACGAATATCCTGGTTAAGTAATCTGAGAGAAGCGTTTAACTGCTCGTCGCATGACCTTTTCAGAGCAGCAGTGGACAAGGTACGACTGACCATGATGATAGCCAACCTTCGTAATGGAGAAGGCACCTGAAGAAGATATCCCACAGAACCGTGCAGCAGGTATAAACAGACTAAAGGTTGAAAGCTAGTAAAAAGGATGCGAAATCGTGTTTCACTCTACCAACGCCTTCAATCAAAACTACTAGTGACGGACCGGATATTTTATAATAGGCCAACTTAATGAATTATTTCTACTTTTAATTTCGTATTTGGTATTTAGTATGTTTCAATTAGCATATACCAAGTTTCATCTGATAAGCAAAAAAAATTTTTTGTAACAAGAATGGATCGCCCTGAGTTCAATCAACAATTTTGATACATTTATGTTTTAACGTGCTGCACGGTTCCATTGGATAAAGTATGTGTTGTTGTTGTTGTTAAGATCATCAGCCCAAAGGCTGGTTTGAACCTCTAGAGGTTTTACTAAGTAAAAACGAGAAGTGAGGTAGTTTACCTTGCCTTCCTCACTGAGTTGAAAGAGTATGCTTATCAGCATGCCAGGCCCTTCGAAAAGCACCCACTTTCCATCCTGTAAATGACACCTTCACTTCACTCACAACAGGGTCTTGAAAAATTAATGCAAATTGCTCCAATATAAATGGTTTTGGCTCCATGTTGGGGCCAAACTGATAAAACTGATGAATATTGATAAAAAATTATGAAAAAATTACAACTGCTTTTTATAAATACGTACGGTTTTGAGAATATAAAAATATGAAAATCGGTTACGCTCACGGACGCTAGAGCTCGCGAATCATTCTCATGCGCAAAAATTGGTAGGTTACTACTTCATATTTTCGGCTGTATTGTGCTTAAATTTCAGTTTAGCGTAAAATTATACATACCATGATTTGGAGATAAAAGTTTCGTGAATAAAATCCAGTTTTTTTATTTTGTATTTTGGGTGACATTTGGCTAAGTGATTGGTGTTTGAAATTTGAAAAAAATTGGTGTAGGACTTTGAAGGAATTAGTAAGGATTGCGACAGCCCGCCTACCATACCGCTCTGTTATTGAATAAAAGCATCACCTTGCTACAAACAACAGTTTGCTATAAAAATACAAAAATAACACCAGGAAGTAACAGGATATAGTGCAGAAAGGAGGGAGAAAAAAGTTTCGATGTGCCATAGCAAACAAAGAAAGAAAAAATTTACGCTCTCATAAATAACCTCATATCTTAGCCCAGCGATTACATAATCGTTTTATCTCTCTTCAGTCACTCATACACACGCACTATATTAGGCTACAGAAGTACCAGCCCTAAAGATGAAATATTCTCACAAAGTTACACTATCTGAAAAATTGGTGAAGCAAAAAGTTAGGTTTGTAAACTTTACCCACCTCTTAGCTATCAATACTAGTAAAGTAGCAGTACTATCAATAGCAAATACATGGTATTTTATATCAAATTTGACTACGTTTCAGCGCGGGTATATTGAGTACGCTCTAATAGCTTTATAAATACGCTCGCTACAGCCGTTTGAAGCTCGCAACTATCCGGACATCGAATATGCGGTTCTCGGCGCAGAAGGGTTAAACATAAATTTATCAATCTCATGGAATTTAAGCAACAGGGTCCTACTTTTGAGTCGTATTTTTCTTAAAAGAAGTAAAGCAAAGTTAAACAACGTACTTATGAGTGGTTTTTTTCTTAAAACTGGTAAAGTATTATAAAAAAAGTTAAACATATTTTACTGGTTGTGCAAAGCTGAATTGTTGTAGATTTAATAATATAATGTGAAAAAATCTTATTTTTTACATACAGCAGATTACAGATATCAAATAATTAAAATATTCATGCGGCAAATGTCAAAAAAGTTTCAGTAGACCATTTAAAACAAAACATATTTTATATAATTATTATGATCTATTAGTTGATTGTAGAACATTGAAATAAGAGTACGCAGCTTGCAGAACCTGGAAATAAAGAAAAAAAATTTGGTGTAAACACTCACATGATTTATTATTACCACTGCAAATAATGACCAATATAACATAACATTAGTATTAAAACATAAGAAATAAACAAAAAATTAATCTCAGGAAACATAACCTCATCTTGAGTGAATGATGCAAAATGAAAATCAACCTTGATTTGGCTTAAAAGTACGTAAAACCACTCTTTCACGCTTAACTAAGTTCTGTAAAGAAAAATGCTTATAATAAAAGTTGTAGATATTTTAATTTCCTATTCATTTAAATAAATACGCTTTTGTCGTAAAATGCATGCTATGGCTGAAATCATAAAAACTAGATTTTTTACTGATTTTCATGAAAAAGCACAAAAAATCACAAATTGCCGCTAAACTAATTCTTATATAATGAAAAATGTTTGGAATAAAAGTTGCTGTATTCCACTCAGGCACGGCATATTTTCATACGTTATAAAAATTCATTTCATCCTCATTACGCAGTTACACCCCAACGTCGTCGCTAATGACCTTGCAGTTGATGCGACGTAAATAAATAAATAAAAACAAAAAAAAGTTGTAGGTTTTTAAATTGTTTACAACTTTTATTACATACATTTGCTAAAACACATATAACCGCAATCTAAAACATAAAACAACAATTTTTTACGGTAAAACAGCCTTTCCAAGAATTTGAGCAGACATGGCGTCTACCCTATCATAAAAAGCATGAAAAATGTAGTAAATGAGGTGAATTAAAAAAAAACGTAGGAGCCGTTTTTGACCGAATTTGATGAAAATGTTCGTGGCGGGTCCTTTAGTGGTGTCTAACTTAAGTCTTAAGTTTCAATTTCGTACGATGTTCCGTTCTTGAGATATTTGGTTCACACACACACACGCACACACACGCGCGCGCGCACACACACACACACACACACACACACACACACACACCAATTGCTAGAAACATGTTTTTTTGGGTTCAGGTGGTCTGAAAACGTGTCTGTCCGGTGAAACCTAGATTTCGAAAATCGACATGAAAGCAATTCGTTCGTTCCTACATATTCATGTGTGTAGGAGAAAGTAAAAATTCATCTTCACTCTATCGGGAGCTGATTCTAAAATTTTAGAATTTAGAAATAATCAGATCCTCTAATAACCCAGAATAAACGTCATAATTATATCAGTTTTGTGTTAATAATGACTGTTAATTTTGTTATATGGTTTGAGGTCTTTTTTTAAGTAAACAAGGAAATAAAATTTTATTTGTACCTTAGTAAAATTGTTCAGATTTATCGTGTAAATTCCAAACGGTTTTATCGAATACTCGTTAGCGCATAACAACATGAGATATATGCTTTTCCAAACCCAGATAGGTTTGTCCAGCCAAGAACATCCATATATGGCATTTCTAAATTTCTCACCCTGTAACAAACATTTTAGAATATTTACAATGATAACTTAAATTTAATGAATATTACTTTCTATTGCCATACATGAATATAATCGTGAAATAATTTTTTTCCAAATCGAGTGCAATAAAGAGTTTAAATAATGAAGTCTCCTTCAACAGAATATTTTTCTAAAAACGTTAATGCTGTAGCCATAATTTTGTTATTGTGTTCATCAGTTGGGATTTGAGGGATTTACCTTGTAGATATTTTTGCATACTGCAGATGAGCTTTCACAATTTCATACATCGTGAAACATTACGAAAATATTCAACGATTTCATCAATTTTAATGCATCGATTGTTTTTCATGAATTCGTTAATGATGAACTCAGCAGTTCGTCTGTAATAACCCTGATCGCTCGTTATCATGGTTGTTTTTTCCTCCCCAAGTTGAAGTTAAGCCATCAATACCAAACGGAAGACTCATCCACAACATTATCTCAATATACCTCTTTCAATATTGACGATAGATATCAGCTGGTCACACATTTCTCGCATTCAGAAATCTAATCACAGTTAACTGCACAACTGGCAGGGTTCTCTATTTTTTTTAAACATTTTAAACACTCACAGAAACAACGCAGATGCTAGAGGGACACATACCTTTGCACACAGAAAGCAGATGTAAATACCTATAACTCAAAGCGTTAGAACTTGCCCGGTGGCTAATCTCTTCATCAGCGCTCCTTGCAGCACTTATGGGTACTACACCCCGGATGACCCTCGTATATGGATTTAGGGCTGCCAAATTTACGGTTAAACTAAGAATTTTGGTATTCTAGTCAAAAACATTACGCCTTATAGTACAAACTGCTCTTTACGTTTGAAACAAATTCTTACAAACAGATTTTCAAATATCTCCATTTAAATTACTTTCTAACCTGTAAAAAAGCCTGTCACAAGAACACAATAACCCACTTGTAAATTCAATTTCCGTTTTACATCTACTTGGATATCCTGCAACACGCTTAAAAAGAAGCTGAACCAGAGACCTCCTAATTTAAATAAATAAATTTCATTCAAAATGCAAAAGATTTTTAATGACAATAATTGTCATTGCCTCTCCAACAATTATTGTAATGGCAGCCCTACCACTCTCATGGCTATCGTGTAATTTCGACACAATCAACATCATTACATTTACTTTTTTTAAATTGTAAATTATACATTAAAGAAAGTTTGTATGGAAGGTTCTTTTGCTAAATCTTCCGTCGCCTGTGCCAAGCGACATTCAACGAGCACGGAAAGACGACACTCGGTTGCGGCGGGTCGTCAACGAGAGAACTTTAACGGCGAATCGGAGCGCCTGGAAACTCTTCCGAAACTTAAACTGCAACTCAACAAGAAGACATTCATCGCGACGCACAACATAAACTCATTATTGCAAATCGGAAAACTCAGAAATTTGACAAACATACTAGATAAAAACAAAATCCTAATTGTTGCACAGCAAGAAATGAGAAACACAGACACGGCTCCCTTCGAATCTCAAGGTTACAGAATTTATAATGGATTTCCTGGACCAAAGGTCATGAAGAATTGCTCGCAGTTGGGCACAGGATTTCTAGTAAATACTAAAATAATTAACTCTGTCCTGGACTTTAAGCCGATTACACCTAGACTTGCAACACTAACGATAAAAACAGCCAACAGGATTTACACATTGATCAATACACATGCAAACACAAACGACAAGAATAGAAAAGCAGAATTTAAACAGGAGGTCTTGGACTACTGGGACCACCTAGACCAAGCAATCTCCCAGATCCCCAAGAATCACGTCAAAATTCTACTGGGAGATTCCAATGCACAGTTGGGACGGGAAAGACAATACAAAGACATCCTGGGAAGATACCCAGTCCACAGGCGGACAAATAAAAATGGCCAGTTGCTGATCGAACTCTGCAGAAAGTATGGGCTGATCTCCAAGTCAACTTATTTTAAGAAAAAACCCAAAGCCATGAAGACCTGGAAACATCCAGACTGGAGGAAAGGTGAATTTCAGTTGGACCATGTCTTCATGGATAAATTCCACCATAAAGAAATTCAAAATGTAAAATCCATGAGAGGAACAGACACTGGTTCGGATCACTACGTGCTGAAAATTAAATTCAAGTTTACGGCACCAAGACGCCAAAAATCAGAAAGGAAACCGCAAACTAAAACATACGATCCCCAGAATTTAAAAAATAATAGATATTACGCCTTCACACGAGAGGTGAATGCTGACTGGGAAGATTTGGTCCCAGGACTTCAAAACATTGCGAGGGTCACGGCTCCAATCAACAAAAGAAAGAAACACCCTTGGTGGAATGAGGTTTGTGATGAAGCCCTGGAACTCAGGCATAAGAGGTGGCAAGAGTTTCACAACAGAAACACCGAAGAATCCCTCCAAGAGTTCAACAACAGCAAGTATGCACCCTGAAGATTCTGCGGAACGCAAAAAGGGAATACCAGAAAGACGTACTGGAACAAATAGAAACAAATTACAAGAAAATGAGTGTTCGAGAATATTACAAAACTTTCAAAACGCAACTTGCATATTACGACGCACCAACACTGACTCTCAGAGACAAGAACGGTAAAATGGCCCACAACAACAGGGACAATGCTGAGATCCTAGCGGATTCTTTCAGCAGACTTCTTAACTGCGAGGACCCCGAAGAACTTTTTGAAATAGACACATTCACAGACATAAAGACCAAACCAGAACACATACTCCCACCAACTTTCGAGGAAGTCAAACAGGCAATTAAGGAAATGAAAAACAACAAGAGCTGTGGGGAAGACCTAACCACAACAGAAATCTGGAAGTACGCGCACGAGAACGTGCAAAAGAAATTACATAAAAAATTCGGGGAAATTTGGGACGCTGAAAAACTGCCAGACCACTGAACAAATGCAATCATATGTCCACTACATAAAAAAGGTCCAAGAACAAATCCAGAAAATTACAGAGGTATTTCATTGCTTGATTGTACGTACAAAATTTTCTCTAGAGTAATATATAACAGGATCAGGGAACAACTGGATCACGAACTTGGGGAATATCAGGGAGGATTTAGATCCTGGCGAAGCTGTGCAGATCAGGTTTTAACATTGAAACTTGTTATGGATTTCTGCAAAAAAAGGTCAAAGCCCTTATTTGTAACATTTATTGACTTCAAGAAGGCCTATGATTGCATACATCGGGAATCGCTACTGAAAGTGCTACGAAATTTTGGACTAGACCCGAAATTGACAAGAATGATAGGACTCACATTGACCAATACTAAGTCCAAAATCAAATTTCGAGGAGAGTTTTCCAAATATTTCGAAATAAGAACAGGACTTTAGGCAAGGAGAGGGCTTGTCCCCGTTGCTTTTTAATTGTGCCTTAGAATACATTATGAGACTATGGGAAAAAGAGAACCCAGCAAGGATTAGCTGCGGGAAGTTCAAAAGTAAAGTTCACCTTGGCTGTCTGGGGTTTGCAGATGACTTGGCCTTGTTGAGTGGGTCTGTAGAGGAACTAAAGAAACAAGTAACAAGCTTAGGACGGTTAGCGGGAAGGTTTGGACTCAAGATATCCTTCGAGAAGACGAAAATAATTGGGAACACTAACATGGACCTCAGGATTTCAGTGGGAGGTCATGTAATAGAAGTGGTACGGAATTTCAAGTACCTGGGGGAGGTATTGAGCATGAGTTGCAATGACAGGGAAGCATGGGCGGAAAGGACCAAAACGTTAAAGAGAGCTCAGTTCATCACCCACACCACATACAACAAGAAGTCAATGTCGGTAAATACAAAGGTAAGACATTACAAAACGGTAATACAACCTGCAGTGACTTACTGTGGAGAAACCCTAACAAAACTGTCACAAAAAACTAAAACCCACAGAATCCTGACGTTAGAACGAAGAATCCTTAGAACCTGTATTGGTAAGAGAATATACAAAGATAATAGTTGGAGACTGCTACCAAATAATGAAGTCTATAAAATTTCGGAGCCAATACTAGACACAATTAGGAAAAAACGAATCTCCTTTTTGGGCCATAACCTTAGAACACCGGAGAACAGAGTACTTAGACGACTTATTGAAAGTGTCTGGGATTTTAAAATCGGTTTGAGCTGGACGAAGGAGGTCAAGGAGGACTTGGAAAGGTTTGGGTTGACGCTGGAGGATGTGAGGTTCAAGTCTGAAAGTTATAGAAAGTTGAAGGATCTGGCTTTGGAACCGGAAACCAAGACTAGAAGAGTGCAGAGGGTGACGGAAGAACTCCGGGCTCAGAGATCACGAAGAATGAGGGAATACTGGGTAAAGATCAAGGCTCAGAGATCGAAGTAGAGTCTTTCATGTTGTGGCTGAAGTGGTCCATTGTGGCCTCACAAGTAAAAAAAAAAGAAAAAGAAAGTTTGTATAAAAATACAAAGTTTTCACATTGATGAAAAATATATCTGTCCCATATTCGGAAATGTGGTTTTTCATGTTTTGTCTCTTGATCTTCATAAAATGTTACACGCAGATAATATTTAAAATTTACTTAGAAATTTAAGTCTTTCATGATCAACTAAACCACGTTTGAGTCAGAGAAAACTAGTTATAACTTGGGAAAGTTAATGAGCTGAATTTGTTTTAATGAAAAGTCATACTGGAAATGTGATTTGCTAAAGTGTAAAGCTACGTATTTTATTTATAATCCTTCTATAATATATTCTAGTAGTTTCTGTTCTATAAGAAATCAATGCGTTATTTCCAGCTTGATTGAGAATGCTGTAAATCATTCTTATATTATTCTGAATGGGTTATAAGATGGGACAAATTACTCCATCCAATTTTAGACCAATCGTTATAAGTCCTTATTTAATCCTGTAGAGCAGGTGCTCCATATGTCCAGTGCCACAACCTCAAAATCCGGATCCTGCCGAGCCTTCTGGAGAAAAGTACTTGCCAGTTTTGATTTCCAAAACTCCTTTCACTGCCGGAGAATGAGCCCATACCAGTTCCTGTATGTTTAGAAACTAAACAACGTAAATAAGTCTTTACCTCATTAGTTAAATTCTGGCCGAGTGAACAGTTTATGTACAAAATGAATGTAACAGGAATGAACATACTCAGGTATTTCATTTTCATCCAAATATCAGACACCTGGAAAATTAAAATGAAACTTTCAATTTATTTTCTACTTTCTCTTGCCCTACAAGAAATATAGGGCAAGAGAAAAGAAGGGGAATCTTAGGATATAAAATTTGAGGATATGAAAGAAAGAGCAATTATTAAAAAAAAAAACTTTTTTACTACGTGGGCATAAACCCCCACAAATTTCATTAGACATAATTATAATTTTCACTTAGGCGAGATCTTTGTTACGTAAGTTGAACCTGAAATTAGTTTCTTTAAAATAATAAACTATTCGTATTTTATACAAATTAATAACGACACATCTGTAACAAATATTCAGTTTGTTTATTTGTTATCAAATGTATTTAAGTATTTATGTATTTAATAACAATATTGGCGTTTGGCCTCCAATTCTCTAATATATTTAAACCGATTCTTTCAGTTTTCCAACATAAAGTTCTGTCCATTTTCTATTTATTAATAAATCAGCATCTTTTAACTTTCAGAAACATTTAATGAATTAGGTAATGCTTTCATGTATTAACTTAATTGTCTTTTAAATATTATTACAAACATAAAATATTTCTCAAAATAACTTTTAAAATATTTAAACAAATCATTTCAATAAAATGACTAATAAAAAATTTACAAAAAAATAACTACCTCTATATATATATATATATATATATATAATTATTATTATTATTATTATTATTATTATTATTATTATTATTATTATAGTTGAACTGGATATCGTTGTTGCTCTCCTTAAAGTAAAAAATGTGTAAATGAGTTGATTTTCAAGAAATCATAAAAGCCGTTTTAAAAACATTGCAAAAATTTGAAAAATTATTTCTCGAATGAATGAAAAATGTTCATGGTTGGTTGTGGTACATAGTTTTAGCTCGGTAGTTTAGAAACCATGTCAGAGCTTCTTTCTGAATTAACCTTCCAGGATTGTGACAGTAATATGTTAACACACGACTTTAAGCCCCAGACGACAAATCACTGACAAACTTCAAAAAACGAAGTGGAAATAAAGTGACAAGGTCGTAAACGACCCACCTTCCGTCATCAAAAACATCACTTGGACAGAGAAATAAACCTTTCCAATAAGGGGGTAAACGGTGTCGCCGACCGGGGCCCTCAATACGTGGCGAAATCTTGCTTGCGAAATTGGTGGCCCTGAAAAGGGCCGTTTAATTGGTTGGAGGTCCTGAGAAGGACCGTTTGGTTTTTTGAGGTGACCCTGAAAAGGGCCGTTGTTGGTGGTCGAAAGCGGCGAGCCGGCGTGTAGAGACCGGAGCCCAAAGAGTAACGGTTCAACAGTTGGGTCCCCACTGCAGCGTAACAGTGGTAGCTCCCAGAGTCATGCAGTTGGCGTAGGCCATCGGCCGATAGCGCAACCGAGGCGGTTCTTTCCGGTTTCGCGCTGAACTCGGTCTTCACCGTGGTGCCATCAGGCACGCACGGGCTCCTTCGGCCGACCAGGGATGGTGCGTCCGGTCTTAGCTCGGCTCTTCTTCTTTCTTGTTCTTCTCCATTCAGGAGCTGGATGGTGAGTGCGACTCGCGAGCCAAAGCGGTGGCTTAAATTTCCTTCCGGCGAGTCCACTTCATGATTGGTGGGCAGGCACTGCTGGCTGCGCGTCCGTAGTGCTCCCCGCGGCAGGCAGGTTTTGGGACCGTCTGCTGATATTGGTGGGGCAGTCGGCGACGACGCACACCAGCTTCCGGTGCAGCGCTTGTTAGACTTAGTCAACAATCACACTCCGTTCGACAATCGATACACACTAAACATGGACCAATCGCTCAAAACATGGGTTTTAGCTTCAGGGGGTAATCATTCATATTTTCTTCGAATAATCCAAACAGGTCTCGGTCTCATTTAGTTTGGATTAGCAGGGTTACCTGATTAGTTAAGAATTACGTTTGCTACAAAATTAGAGAAAATTTTTACAAATCATTACTTTCTTATAGATAAACTCCCTTCTTAACAGAGTTTCACATTTATATTTTTGACACTTAACGTATTATGTAATAACCTATTTGTCTGGTACGAATGTATCAAGGAACTTACATCGGATATGCAGTAAAGAGATATACAAAGACTCAGGCAGAGAACTTGGTTTATAAGTGTACATGTAATTCTCAAATTCTTGTCCAGTATTGTTTTATTGCTGAAAGAAAAATCAAAACAATTATGACAAGTTTAGAAAAACAATTTACGTTCAGCGTAAAATAGTCCATAATATAAAAATCGGGTGTGAAACACTTACACGACTTTCTATAGCCAATGAAAATAATGAACAATAGTAATAAAATATTAGAAATAAACAAAAAAATTAACCTTAAAAAACATAACTTTATTTCAATCATGAGTGAATGATGCAAAATGAAAAAGTTTGGCTTAAAAATACGGAAGATCTTTTAATTTCCTATATAAATTTAATTATATACACTTTTGTCGTAAAATGCATACTAAGGCTTAAATCTTGAAAAAACTATTTTTTTACAGATGTTTATGGGAAAAAAGAGAAAATCACTAATTACCGCTAAACTAAGCGTTTTACAAAAAACCGTTTGAAAATAAAGTTGTAGGATTTTAATTATCGACAACTTTTATTTATACATTTTTGCGCTAAAATGCATATTAAGCCGCAACCTTGATAAAACAATTTTTTTTACGAGAAAACAGCCTTCCCAAGCATTTCAGCAGACATGGCCCTTACCCTATCTTGTAGAGCATAAAAAATTTAGCAAATGAGGCGATTTAAAAAAATTGTTGTAGCCGTTTTTGAGAAAATTGCAAAAATGTGAAAAATGACACGAATAATCTACTACATCAGGTTGACCGATTTTGATGAAAATATTTGTGTCGCGTTCTCTAGTGGTATCTAACTTAAGTTTCAAGTTTGTACGATGTTCCGTTGTTGAGATATTCTGTTCACACACACACACAGACCAATCGCTAAAAACATGTTTTTTTAACACTTTTTTTTAACGCGGGGTCTGAAAACGTGTATATCCGGTTAAAACTCGATTTCGAAAAATTGACATGAAAACAATACTCCCTTCCTATTTATTCATATAGGCAAGAGAATATAAAAATTCCGAAATAAGTTGTCTGAATTTGGTTCAGTTCATTAATTTTCTCGATTTATTCCGGTTTTTTCAATATCGTTTTTGATTTTTTTGAACCATTTATCCGACACCTTAGGTGTAACTTATTGTTTATGCCTTGAAATAGTGTTTCGTCAATCGATTCGCCACTGTTCTAAGGCTGTTTTCTCGTAGGAAAAGAAGAATTATTTTTTAAGATTACGGCCTTAATATGCATTTAGTGCATAAGTGTATACATCAAAACAGTTGTAGACAATTTAAAAATCTACAACTTTACTCCAAAATTTTTTCTTTGTATAATCTTTAGTTTAGCAGTAATTTGTGATTGATTTTCTGTGTTTTTTCATGAAAGTCTGTAAAAAAATTGATATTAAGATTTCAGCCAGTAGACTATGAGATTTTATGGCGAAAGTATATGTACTCAAATGCATAGGAAATTAAAATATCTACGACTTTTATTCTAAGTATTTTTCTCTACAAAGCCTAGTTTAGCGTGAAAGAGTGATTTTTCGTATTATTAAGCCAAACTAAGATTAAAATAGAGTAAAATATGGGTTCGAATCCCACTCAGGCAAGGCATATTTTTATACGTTACAAAAATTCATTTCATCCTCCTTTGTACAAAATGTTACACCCCAACGTTGTCGCTAATGACCGTTGCAGTTGATGCGACGTTAAATAAATAAATAAATAAATAATAAAAAAAGTTTATGTTTTGAGGTTAGTTTTTGTTTATTTTTATGTTTGATTACTAATGTTAAGTTATATTGTTCATTATTAACATTGGAAAGAGAAAGTCATGTGAGTGTTTCACACCAGATTTGTTATAATTAATTAAATATTATAATTTTTCATATTATATTAAATACTATTTTAAATTACCTGATAATGACTTGATGAAATTTTACCAAATTTCCAAATTTCAATTTTAATAAACTTTCAGAATCATTACCGTTATATTGATACAATTTATTTAAACCAGCATCACTGTTTGCTTGTGATATACGATTTTTGTATGGTAAATCTAGAATATTATGCAGTGTAATATTGCATAATTTTATCTGCTCAGTAACTTTATTTAAAGAGGAATTATTAATAACGTACATTGCAAAAAGAATATAATATCCATGTAAGTACATTATAATTTGCAAAAAGTATACGAGTAAATACGTTGATAAAGATTTGCTGAAAAAATAAGGATATTCAAAAGGAAGTGCTAAATCGTCTACCGATGTATAAACTCCTTTATTCGTTATTAATACTGAATAAATTGACTCAAATATCGGCATTATTGACACGTTCATGACGAATGTAGTAAGTGCAAAATACAATAATTTATTGCGGTTTTGATCACCAATCTTAAATTCCTGTACTTTTAGTTTAATTTCTTTAGATAAATTTGTATCTTCGTTTTGTGATAAAGCATTTTGTTTAGTATAAAAGTAGTAATATTCCTGATCAATTATTGATAATAATTTATTTGCATGTTTTGGATCAAGGTAGAATACCAGATAAAATAATGTAACAAAGAAAGTTACCATTACATCTTCCATTGCCAAAAGTCTTTTGTTCTTTTCTTTCCACACATCAATCATATCTAAAATGCAGGATACTGTTATGAAAATTGCTAAACCACTTAACACTATAGATTTTTGGCTTATTTTTGGTTTCTTTTGCTGTATGTTTACTCCACATTTTCTCAAATACAATAGTACTAATTCTCTTGTTGTAAACGATTGTATTTTGTCAACTTCCATCGGAAAATATGTGTTTGCTCTTATCTATAACAAGTAAAAAATATAATGTGAAATTGATAATAGTAATTATTAGCATTACAAGGTGTAGCTATTAAATAAGAGACTGACGTTGTAAAAAATGTAAATTTAATTTTATACATAATCACTTATTGTCACTTTCAATATGTACACTCCTTCTCTATCCCACAATGCTCCATGCGAATTTTTCATTCTAGAAACAGTGCTGGAAGTCATCTTCTGTCAGCTCCTTCATGACACGTGCCGTTCAAAAATGTTTGAAATTAAGCTCGCAAACATGTTTGTACTGACACTTTGTACACGATTGAAAATGACCCAAATTGTTTGGAAACGATAATAACATGTGATGAAACGGGTTTTTTACTTATGATCCGGAAACAAAGCGCCAATCCATGCACTGGAAGAGCCGAACATCACCAAGAGCCAATAAAGCTCGAATGAGCAAGTCAAAATTTAAACCAATGATGATTGTTTTTTGTTATATCCATGAGATTGTGTACCTTCACTGGGTTTCTGAAGGTCAAACAATTAATCAATATTACTATCTTGAGGTACTTTCTAAACTTTGTCAAAGAGTAAGGAAGAAACGCCCCGAAATGTGGAAGGACAAATCTTGGGTTCTCCACCAAGACAATGCGCCAACTCATTCCGCGTTGTCTGTCAAGAGGTTCCCAGCCAAGTACAGCATCTCAGTGTTAGAACATTCACCTTATTCACTAGATCTTGCACTATGTGACTTCTATCTGTTCTTTAAGGTGAAGTCTGCATTTAAAGGGACAAGATATTAGTCTGTGGAAGCTGTAAAAGAGAAAGCGGCACGTGTCCTGAAGGAGCTGACAGAAGGTAACTTCCAGCATGTTTCCAACAATTGAAAATTCACATGGAGCGTTGTAGGGATAAAAAGGAGTGTATATTGAAGGTGACAATAAGTGATTATGTATGAAATAAAAGTAAAATTTTTTACGTCAGTTCTCGTTGTTTAATAGCCACACCTCGGTATACCTACTATTTTTATATTACCAGTTAAAATATCCGTTCGAAGAACGGGTTTCTTGGTGCTGTGGACGGTCTGTTGGTGTACCGAATAATAAATAAATTTACTATTTATATATAGAACAATGAAAAATGATATTTTGAAGATTCACTCACCCAAATCTGTGCGTGCAAATTGACTGTAGGAAATTTAATTATTCGCTACAGAGCAATAAAAATTGCTGTTATGATACCGTTAAATGAAAGGTAAATCATAATAGGTACATTCCATGATGGTTAACTACTAAAGTGAATGTCATTCGTATTTGACAACGTGACCGAAAACGGGTTGTCGTGTGTTGTAGGATAGTGGTGGAAGGGGTTAAGTAGGTAACTAACAGAGATTTGGAATGAATAAGGTAAGTTTTTTGTTTATTTCTAATGTTTTGTTACTAATTTTATTGTTAATTATTTGCATTGGCAAGAGAAAGTTATGTGAGCGTTTCACAAGATTTTTTTAATTTTTATGCATTAGTAGTTCACTCTAATTTTTAAATTATTTTATTAAAGCTATTTCCACGACGATAAGTCTAGTAAACAAATTTCGTTAAGTAATTATTACTTCTACAAGTTTATTTATTTATTTTTACAATCATGTTGTTTTCAGATCACTTTTCGTGTCATTTCGGTGAGTGTAGTTTTTTTAGTAGGTTACTTACCTTGTGCAGTTGATTAGTCCATTTTTATTTTAAAGTTCGAGCCATAATTATCCGTAATACTTGCGTATGTTGTTTATTTTTAAATTAAAATAATATTATTATTAAAAATTTTGTAATTTATTGACGGTAGATTAGTTATAAATTCAAGAATTTTGAGTAAGATTAGAATCAAACAAAAATATTCGGAATGGTAGCTACTAGTGAGTTTTGTAATGAAACCTCAGATTTTCTGAAGGTAACTACAAATAAATCGTAACTACGGAAAATATTTAAGTGTTAGGCTAAGTTTTTAATAGAAATTCGTGTTTCTAAAACAGAAATAAAGTGAACTATTTCCAGAGAACAATGATAAAGGGTTCAACGTTAACAAAGAAAGACATTGCGTGCAGGTAATTGTTATTCTCTACCCCGGAATAAATGAACACGTATTTTTTATTTTTGAACATTTATTTTTATTCTCAAAATACGTAAAACTGTTGCACAATAGACTTGATTTTAAAACATAATGTATTATTTTTTAGTTATTGCGTTTATTCAAAAATATTATTTTATATTTTTTCTTTGTTACTTAGATATTACACTAATACCTAATATCTCTTACTTTCTTATAAACAAAGTAAATAGAAATAAGTTCTGCAAGGACCTACTATGATGAACTATTTGGGCGATACCGATGTCTGTTGTTGTAAAAGTACGTTGTACTGACTGTGCTTCACAACAAATCTGACGTATAGAAAAATTAAAATTGGACAATGTATTTAAAGAACAATGTAATTAAATGAAATAAACAAACTATTTAATAATAATTTTAATAAAATTAATTAGCAAAATAATTTAAAAAAAAATTAAATAGTGTATGGGATGCGAACTCACAGCCTGTCTTACTGTGATATCAAAAAATGACCACTTTATACACGCCCGGCTAACTTTCAGACAACAGTGGAAGCGATTTTTTCTTATGTAAGTACCGCGCTACATCGAAATTGAATAACATTTTTGACTTTTTTGTTATTTATTAATTATTAGCTACTAAAATCTTTTGTATGCTATTTTTTATTCTATTTCCAAACGACTGGAGTAATAAAAGTAAGATTACACCCTTTTAACCTTTTAAAGGTCTTTGGTAAGTGTACTTACCACATGCAATAAGGTCGAGTTGATTTAAGAATAAGCTATGCAGTTAAACCTAATTGGCATTTTATGGTGTTACAGATGTTTTCTGGTAAGTAGGCTATCCACATCTTGAAATAGTACGCAGCGACCATTTGCTTCCTGAGTTGCACGAATGTGGTTAAGATCCAAACAAGCGTGTACGAATTCGAAATTTCGTACACGCTGTAAGAATATAATTTTCAATGTAGCGTTAAAATTTCAAACTTTGCGGTCAAATAATTATCGAGTTACACGCCTCTAAACGCATGAAATTTGTTGCGGTAGCAAAAATACCGGGTCTTTTTCTCTTTCAACCTCGATTTGGCAATTTTTAAACAACATTAAAAATATAGGACTATTATTGGTCAGCGCAGAATAAAATGAGCTAAATTTTGTTGTAAAATATGTTGGAATCCGACTCGTAGTTTTGGAGATGAAAGGGTTCAAACTCGGGTGTCTATGATTATGAAATCGATAGTAGAACACAGCACAGAGCAAATTGACTTTCGGCAGCCGTATCCTGCGTTGTCACGTTGTAGTCTCGCTGTTCACGTTCTACTAAACTACAGTTCACGTTACTATATGATATCTCACAGAACCGTGAAGCAGATTATAAACAGACTACGGTTTGAAAGTCAGTAAAAAGGATGAGTAATCATGTTTCAGTCTTCAACGCCTTCAGTCAAAACAACCTGCGACAGACCGGATATTTTATAACAGGCCTACGATAATAGTAGATATAAGAGTAGAAGTGACAACTCTTGAAAACAGAAATTAAGGAGTCAATGTCCGACATAAGATACATTTTACAGTATGCAGAAACAAGGCGTAATAAAACTTTAAGAGGCTACTCCCACACAAATATAATATAAAATTGTCCTCCTAAGTAGTTACAGCTAATCTTATCACGGATAAACTAAGTTAAAATTAAGTAACTTTTCTTTAAAAACTGATTTACAAAATGTTAAAAACAACCCCTAAACGTAGGGTTGGATTGAAAAATTAGGGGTTTACGAGAAAGTGAATATTTTGAATTTTTGAGTCACACATCAGTTGTAGTGACGATATCGCGTAATTCCTTTCTCTTGCATTTTCATAGTAGTGTTTCTAAAAGGTAATGTTAACGTGCGTTTTGTATACAGATTATACTTCTTTTCGCACAAAAAAAACTGACTATTAGTATCAATTGCGTGGTCCTTTTTTTAATTTATTTTTTCAAAAAAAAAATCGGAAAAAAGGTTAATTGTAAGTTAGGTAGTTTTATAATTAGAGCGCCAACCTGATCAATTTACAAGATTTTTATTCGTTAATATATTCCTAATTCAAATTTAAACAGTATTTTATATAAATATTTAATTATATTTGTTTGCAATTATTGATCACGCGTATTAATAGTATTAACTGTATTGTGTATTAATTGTAACAAAAAATAACTCAGCGTAAGTATTAAAGTAATTTAAAAAAATGCATTTAAAGTGATTATGTAAATGAGCAAATTCTTAGCCGTTTGTATTATATGAAGTCAATGTTTTCGGAGATACTAGTATAGCAACGGCCACATACTTGTACGATCCGAAGGAATAGAGAGACGTTGGTAGACCTAATAAAAGATGAAAGTAAATATTGGATGTGAGTTCAACACAGCCGTATTCCTAGCCTTGTTTGGAAGGAAAATGACAAAGTAAAGGATTGAATGAATGATAGAGCGAGGCATTGTGATGTACGGTGCAGAAACATAAGAAGTTCATTTTCTTGCTAAATGCATACCAGCAACTTACACTTATTGTCATTATTCTAATGATGTGTTCCAGATATTAAACCTAAAATCTTAAACCTGAAAACCTAAATTCCTTAACACTTAAATCTTAATCTTAATGTTAAAATTATTTTAGTACAGGACTCTGTACACAGGGCCAAAATACGGCAACGCCGTTTTTATTCAAAGATTTTTTACGAGCATTGTACATTACGTCACCATGTAGTAAAAAGGTTGTCCTTATTACTGTGAAGCGAAACTTTTAATTTTTTTTAATTTTAATGAGTGGTATACAGCCATACCAATTACTCCATATGTGCCTAGCATATGTTACGTTTATTATATTGTATAATAATTTTCTTTAACGATTATTTTAAAATATATACTACCATTTCCTTCATTTATTGATAACATTACTTTCAACTACATAGTTAGAAACACTAATTGCGCCTGGTATAATTTTTAAAAGGCATTGGTGCATTTTGTTCAATTAATTTCGTAATGTGAACATGGTGTAATTTGTATTCCGGTTTTGTAAAAGAAATTGGAGGTTTTATTTCATTTTTTGAATAATTTATTTTTGTGACAGATGTTGACTGATGAAAGTGTATAAAATATTAATTTGGTCATTATTTTCCAAAGATGGTTCAAGTTTTGGAGTAGTAGGGCCTATGTACATTGAAATTTGTTTTGTTTTAAGTTTTCAAATATTTTTCATGTAGGCTACAAGAAATTATCTAGAAAAAAAATCGTTCAATTTTTTTGTTATTTTCCTATGTTGAATTATTTCAGGTTAAACCCTTTAAACCAGTCTTGAGATCATGATTTCAATGTTCAGCAGTGAGAAGGTTTAATTTTAAAATTAAAGTAATATTTAAATTGTTTTCCTTGATGAGTATATTTAAATTTAGACGTACATTTATTGTGATCTGAGATATTATATAGAGTGATTCAGAACTATACGGCAATCTCTTGGGATCTCTTGGGTTCTATGGCTAAAAATAAGAAAAAAAGTTCATAAAACATATGCCTGAAAACGCTTAGTTAACGCGTTACGGCTAGCAAAAAAATTTCACCTAGAACTCTGTACCCTCGGTGAAGTAAGGCCGTATAAAAATGTTAAAAGTAATTACAAAGATACAAATACGATTGTTTCTTATGTTTTCTAATCTGAAAAATTGAAAAAAATTGGTTCCAGAGCTGTAAATGCAATACTTTCAGAGATATCTTACATAAAACACAAGAATTGGTGCAAAGAAATAACACAGTTTTGTGTTTAGCATTACTTCCATAAATGGTAAATAAAGGTGTATTTTTTCTTAAATAAATTAGTAGAAAATTTAATTTTGAAAAGATTCATGTGAATTTCTCAGAAAAAAAATTAATAATAGATATTGAAATTTCGCTATATTTAAAATCAAAACAGCCGCACATAAAACGCGCATTCTTAACAGCATAAAATATTAACTAATATTAGGTTGGGAGAAACAGCTGAGAAACGATCAGCTAGGTGAAACTTTTCGCTAGCCATAACTTGCTAACTTAGCGTTTTCAGGCATGTTTATATGAACTTCTTTCTTATTTTTAGCTATTGGATGAGATCCCAAGAGATTGCCGTATATTTTTGAATCAACCTGTATTACAATGATTTTCTCTTTGGTTAACAGGAAAATCAAGAAAATAGTATAGCAAAGTACGAATGTGTTTTCCAAATGAAATGTGCCCCGTGGAAAAATATTTTTTTAAAGAAATTCACGAGATCTGGATTATCGTGGAATAATTAAGAAAAAATATTAATTGGATTGAAGTGATAATGTTATTTTTGGTAATAAAGACGTAATTGATTCGTTTACCATAATAATTAAACAACATGAAAGTGATACATATCATGTTTGAATGTAGGTAAGGGATAGATTTTGAAGGTTACATTGATTTCCTTTAAACAAAGATGTAAAATCAGGTAAATCCAAAAAATTAAAATATTAAAGAAAATAGTTCTTAGACTAAATGAATTTTGATCGACTCTGTTCAGTATTTGGGTTTTTTCAATGTTAGTTTGGCCGCGTTCCCGCCTTCTTGTTTTCTTTCGATTTTCGTCGTCGTTGGACCACGACTGTTTTTGTTCATTGCCATAGCAACTAATTATGTTTATTCTGTTATCTAATGCAAGCAACGCCGTTTTTATTCAAAGATTTTTTACGAGCATTGTGGTCCTGCGCCGATTTGTGGTTTTGGATTTAGTAAGTATTTTCATATTCATTCAATCAACAGCCTGTTTTAAATTGTTTTACGGAAAATCTTCATTTTTTAGTAAATATTAGTATTTTGTGAAATTTATTTTTTAACCCAAGGTAGAGAACATTCGTTTTTTATTTTCTCCGACCAAATATAATGTTGAGAAACGTGGTTAAAAGTTTTTCAGATCTGAAAAAGAAATTTATATAAATTTAAAGAATGTTCTTGTAAAATTGGCCAATATCTATGATTTTTATAGTTATTATAAATTTTAAGATATTAATAAAATCTAGATTAAAGAAAAAATGTTTCAGTGAATTTTATTAACTTAATGTGACCATTTTTTTACCCTTTTTATATGTATATTTAGGTTCCTAAAAGATAAAAGTTTTCTAATAGGACAAAAGTCATGGGATTCTTTGGAAGGACCCCAGTAAGATCCAAAATAGTCATTAATGGACACATAAAGCAAGTGAGCCACTATAAATACCTTGGAATTGATGTCTTATATAAAGATGATGTGAAAACTTAACTATATAAATTTAATCAGATATATGAGACGATTCATAGGGCACTGAGGCAAAAGACAAGATCCAAAACAAGGTTAAAGTTTTATAAGACGGTCGCAGTTCCAACCTTTTTTTTAGTTCCAGCCTTGACATATGGCAGTGAAGCAAGGGTGATGAAAAGAAGGGAGGAAAGAAACATCCAAACTGTAGAAATGAAATTCTTAAGGTCTGTCAACGGTGATACAAAACAGGATCAGAAATGAAGATATAAGGCAAAATTGGGAATTTTTCCACTAAACGAAAAAATAAAATGATCATACCCAATGGATCGATCATTTAATAGAACGCCTGAAACTTGCTTTCTTTGTAGTGAGATGATAGAAACCAGTGGGAAGTAGAGATATTGACAGGCCAAAGAAAAGATGGGTACCGGAACAGGTAGAAATGCCTACTCCATGAAAAGAAGAAAAAGGAGGTTTGCTCTTACCATTTAAACAGTAAATCTGTAAACATTCGGTGGACTTGGTTCTTGGGAGAAGTTTTTAATAAGATCGAGCTGTTACACTGTACAGTCTTTACTTTAGAATATACCTAGTATCATTATGAAATTGTGCCCGATTTAAGTTCTATATTAAATCAGTGTGAGGTAAGATCATCTATAATGTGATACTTTTACATAACCAGAAATTTATACATTTCAAAACCATGAAAGAAAATTAATATTAATAGGGAAGTTTTCGTTTGAATTCGTCTTGGTTTAAAATACCATTCAGGTACGACATATTTTCATACGTTACGAAAAAATCATTTCATCCTTCATCGTCTGGATAAGCAGTAATTGCAGAACAGTCGGACGTTAAAAAAAATTAGTAGTAGGAGGGAATATAATTAGTTACTTGGCTACATGTCTGTAATAGTTACATAGTTTAACAATAACTAATTTACAAGAAAAAGTAAAAGCACTGATTACTATACCTTATATGGTGATAGACGTGCTCGCCTCTCATCATGTGGTCTTGGGTTCGAATCCTATTCAGACACGGCATATTTTCATACGTTATAAAAATCACTTCATCCTTCACCGTCTGCATTAGCAGTAATTGCAGAACAGCCAGACGTTAAACCTAAAAAAAAAAAATGGTGATAGAGTCTCTTAATGGTGACAGTAGTAACTTTATTATGGTGATAACTTTATAAACATTCTAATTTAACTTTTATTAAACATTATAAATTAATTCTTTTATGGTGGTAGTAAATTTTATGATAAATAATATTATTAATATCAATAAAGGGTAATATTCAGCCCTTTTACCCAATAGTTACTGTCTAGTAATTTTTTTTTAATGAAGGGAAATTTTTTGTGACATGAAGTTGGTAGCCCTACTCAACCGTTATAGATACGGTAGTTTGAGTTGTTTCTCCTTGAGCTGTGTAAAATTTTGTGCTTTTTCTGGTCTTCCTACGAACACAATGTTTTTTACCCTAAAACAACGGGTTTTCATTCTTGAACAATATTTTGTTACGAGAACGAACGCGAGTGTAAAATAATCATTTCGAATTAAATTTGTTGGTGTTTCTCCACCAGAAAAAATAAAAATTTCTAGGCTAACGAACAGATTTCTAGAGAAAGATAGTGTTTGCGACAGAAAACGTAGTAGTCGACCAACTCTCTTGACAGATAACGTTTTAGAGAATGTGAAAACAAGATTGCGATTCTCCACGGAAAAGTTATGAAACTTTTCCTCGCAAGTTGGTTTGTCCTATTCAAGTGTTCAGAAAGCGGCTAAAAAATGAAATTGTATCCGTATCACGTACGATTAGTCCAAGATCTTCAGTCTCCAGATTTTAACAAGAGATTAATTTAAACGTCATCTGTCAAGAGAGTTGGTCGACTACTACGTTTTCTGTCGCAAACACCACCTGTCCCTCAAATTCGGTTTGTTAGCCTAAAAATTTACACTTTTTCTGTGGAGGAACGCCGATAAATTTAATTTGACATGATTCTTTTACATTTGCGTACGATTTCGTAGTAAAATATTGTTCAAGAATGAAAACCCGTTGTTCTAGTGTAAAAGACATTCTGTTGGTAACAAGACCGGAAACGGCACAAAATTTTACTCAGCTCAAGGAGAAATAACTCAAACTACCGTATCAATATCGGTTGAGTAGGGCTACCAACTTCGTGTCACAGAAAGCTTTTCCTTTCTTAAAAAAAATAATCAGACATTTACAATTGGGTAACAGGACTAAAAAATCACTCTCTAAAATACAATAATATACCGTGCTTCCCAACAAATCTGACGTTTAGGAAAATTAATATTAGACAATGTACTGGCAACGTTAATCTAATTACAAGGGTGAAATCTTACTTTTATTACTCCAGTCGTTCAGAAACAGAAAAAATGAGTCTACAAAAGATTTTAATAGATAATATTAATTTAAATTATTATTAATAAAAAGACAAAAGTTACTCAATTTCGATATAGCTCAGTACTTTTTTAACAAAAATTTCGTGAATTTTGTTGTCTATCAGTAGCTGGGTGCACTTAGACATCATTTGAAATTTTACTTTTGATATTATCACGAAAGTCGTGAGTTCAAATCCCACAATAATTACGTTTTTTTTGTTAAATGATCATTGATTATGTTAATTTAAAGGTAATGAAAAACATTTCAAATCATAATATTGCAGTTTTTAATTCATAAACAATTTTTCTTATTTAATTTTTTTCGTAAAGTAAACGTCACGCAATTACAACAATGCCTCGCTTAACAACCAATGAAAACGTTGCTAAAAGACTTCTAAATCTGATTAACTACAACCCATCTTGAATAACTTACCTATAACATAAATATAACATTTTAGCAGAAATACATGTTACATTTTGACTGACAAGTAAACAGATCGGATGTATTATATTTTCAAATTATTTTAAAAATTTTCAATAAAATTATTTAGCAAAAAAGAAATTTTTAGATAGTGTGGGACTCGAACTCACGACTCTCGTACGATGATATCAAAACAAAAATTTTTAATGAGCTCTAAACCCGCACAGCTACTGAGCAGACATCAAAATTTGCGAAATGTTACTTAATGTAAGATATCGGGCTATATCGAAATTGAGTAACTTCTTTTTATTATTAATAATAAAATTATTAGCTATTAAAATCGTTGTAAAATCATTACAGGAGAATCATGCGCTGTCTATTGGTATAGAAATCAACTAAAATAAAATAGAAGTTATATTGTAATGTTTTAAGTCTTTAAAACACTATCACCACCTAAAAGGATCTAACCCAACATCAAAATTTGCAGAATTGACTTAATATAATAATTATACAGTAGACAGCAAAGCCCCACATGTGTACTCGCATAAATTTAACTGCATTTAACTGCATAATATAGAGGGTTAAACGTGTAGTTTATTATGACATTTTCACATAAATAATAATTTTGGTATCGAGCAACTATACAATTACAATTACAAGATTAGGTCAATAAATTACATTTTCTGTATTTTTACTTTCTCTTGCCTATATGAATATAATAGGAAGGAAAGTGCAGTATTTTTTTCATGTCGATTTTCCGAAATCGAGTTTTCACCGGATCTACACGTTTTCAGACCCCTTGGACCCAAAACCATGTTTTTAGCGATTGGTCTGTGTGTGTATCTGCGTGTCGTTCAGTGTGTGTGTGTGAACAGAATATTTCAAAAACAACTTACAAACTTGAAACTTAAAAGTTAAGTTAGATACCACTAGAAGACCCGACACGACCATGTTCGTCAAAATCTGTCAACCGGAAGTAGTAGTTTATTCGTGTATTTTTTCACTTTTTTGCTATTTTCTTAAAAACGGCTGCTACGATTTTTTCAAAATCGCCTTATTTACTACACATTTTATGCTTCGCAAGATAGGGTAGGCGCCATGTCTGCTGAACTTCGTGGGGAGGTTGTATTCTCGTAAAAAATTTGTTTTTTTAAGATTGCGACTTTAATATGCATTTTAACGTAAAAATGAATGTATTAAAAGTTGTAGAGAATTTGAAATCCTACAACTTTTATTGAAATTTTTTTTTCTGTATAACGCTTAGTTTAGCGGGTACTTAGCGATTTCCTGTTTTTGTCTCACGAAAACGTGTAAAACATCGATTTTTTTACGATTTCAACCTTAGTATGCATTTTACGACAAAAGTGTATACCTAATCAAATTTACAGGAAATTACGAGATCTACAACTTCCATTACGGCATCATTTTCTCTACAGAGCCTAGTTTAGAGTGAAAGAGTTATTTTCCTTATTTTTAAGCCAAACTGAGGTTGATTTTCATTTTGCGTCTTTCACACATTTACAAATAATGTTATGTTTTTGGAGGTTACGTTTTTTGTTTTTTTTTCTAACGTTTTATTACTAATGTTAGATTATATTGTTAGTTATATGCATTGGCAAGAGAAAGTAAGAATAGTGAGTGTTTCAAACCAGAGTTTTGTTTTAAATATTACTTATTCTTTTCTGTGTATAAAAACAAGTCTATTTTTTTTATTTTGAATTTCAAACCTGATTAAATTCCCAAAAATTGATTGTATGTTAAATAGGGGAAACAGACCTTAGCTTAATCAATGCATTTCTTATTGGTGAAGTTAAGAACCCTTTTCTATTGGATACGTAAAAGGAAAATTTAAACTTCTGGCTCAAAACATAAAAAAGTAAAAGAGCATTTGAGAATATCCTTACAAGAAAATAGTCAGAATTGGTGCCTCCACATTTAACAAGAAAATCAATGAAATTCTCAAAATGTAAATTTTTAGTTTAGTCTTATTTTCAGTATCATTACCTTTTTATTTATTTATTTTAGATTAGTTTCCTTAGTATTATTGCAATTACTAATACAATTTGTTAAAAGAGAAGAAAAATTATTTTGTAATGTTTTAAATTTGTTGTACGTTAAAATTACAATAAATTTTTTTGTCCGTTCGTGAATTTTTACTTTTGTCATAATCTTAGAAAATCTGGAAAAGGATATTAACTATTTCAAATAATAATTATTTGAAGACACCAATGAATTCAGCAAAAAATTTTGTACTATAAATAAAACATGACATCTGACAAAGAAACGGAAAGTAAATACTAAAAGAAATATAATAATTGAACAAATCTATATAAATAAAATTGTGATTTTATCTGTACAATTTTTCAAAATGCCCCAAATTTCGTTTCTACGTCCGATCTATCAGGTAAACACCGAAAATAAGTTCAGCTGAATTTTTGTCTGTCTGTAAATCTGTTTATCTGTTTGTATGTTACGGCATCACACAAGAACTGCTGAACCAATTCATTGAATTTCGGTAAGTTATTTAGGTTCTGGACATAGTCGAAATAAAAATAGGCCATACAATTTTGTAATATCACAAAGGGATGGAGGCGTTCAGAAGGAGGGGTAAACAAAAAACTACGAATATCTCCGTTAAAAGTCTATGTATAAAAAAATGTTATAGCTATAAAACCGAAACTACTGAACTGATTTTAAAAAAATCTTTCATTGTTGCATAGCTTAGAGCTTCCTGATCAATAAAGGCTATTTTGCAACTTTAAGTAACTTTAATTAAGTGAGTTAAGCAACTTAAACTGTAACGATTTAGCATGTTTCAGTTTATCGGGTGCATAAGACTTTTATTTTTTCTAAGTCCTCTAGATGGTGTATTTTTTGGGCTAGAAGCACGATTCAACTTTTATATATCATAAAAAAACGTGAAAAATAACATTCGATTCCAAAAAAACATTAAATATTCAGAAATATTTGAAATTTTTATTTTGTACTGTATGTATTTCATATATTTGTTTTCATTAGATAGGTAGCGAATGAGTCATATATTTCCAATTACTCTGCCTACCACACCTACGTATTACTGTCTCTTATCTCAGCCATATATCAACTGTCTCTTTCTTTTCCATCGGTATTCTTCTATGCATTCTATTCAATTCTGTTAAATTGCAAGGACAAACATTTAAAACGGTGGGCATCGATTTATGACAAGAGTGCTTCCTTCACTCATGGACAACTTTATGTCGGACTTTCTAGAGCTGGAAGTGCAGAAAAACAATTTATTTTGCTGCCACAGGGCAACAAAACTAGAAATATTGTATATAGGGAAGTTTCAAAATAATTTAATGAGGTCTACATTAGCTGCCGTGAAGCGAAGCGAGCAGGGTTTGCAAGTTACTTAGAAATAATAACTAATTATATAAATTAAGTTAATAAATAATTAACTAATACAATAAATAACCTAACTAATTTAGGCCTACTTAAAAACTACTTACAATAATCTAGGAACAATAAACTAGAATAATAATCAGAACAATAAACTAGGTCTGCGCGCCGGTAAAACGTATTCATTCAGTCAGTTACCAAACTATCCATTCCACCAGTACTCTATACTGGTCATACACCCATTCTCGGTCAAATTGTCAAAAATGAAGCGGTATTCTAAATAGTTCGTTAGTGGTGTTCGTGGTGTTCCTATTGTGATTTGCCTTTCATTTATTATGAAAATAATAAAGCACTGCATATCTTAATTTAAAAATACCAAGATCTCGCTTTTATATTACGCCCGACAATTTTTTTCAGTAATAATAATGCTGACGTTGAAAGGAGGTAAGAGTAGATAACATGAACGATTAAAGAATGTCAGACCTGACAGGGATCGAACTCGGTACACCAACAGATCGTCTACAGCACCAAGAAAACCGTTCGAAGAATGGGTACTTTAGCGAGGTAATATTAAAATATTAACCAACTTGAATTGCCATTTTCCGAAAACAAGTGTTTCTTAAACTTCATTTTTTAAATTCTGTAAATTTTTTATAAATAACGATAAAAAAATAAAAATATAATTGTTTTCAGCATTATCACTCATAATCTCACTTTTACTTGGGTAAAGATCATTTCCATTTTCTTATGAACGTTCACATGTTATAAAAACATCAACAGTTTATTCAAGGACATTAGCAAAGATCTGTTGTAATAAGTAAATGAAATGGTCTTGCATCATTATTATACTCATGATTCAATAAAAGAGATAATGCGCAAGGAAATAAAAAATATATTGTGATTTTATAGAAATATAATAGAAGCTATTATAATCCATATTTTATTTTCACTCGTGTATTCTCTTTTCCTTATACAAAATTATAAAATATTTATACACACGTTACAATGTTATAATCCAACCGATATGTACGAGTATTTCTCGTATTTCTTTTAAATATTATATTATAAAATCAGAAATAGTTTCTGATATTTTCAGTTTTTTCTTTGTGATAAAACGAATAATTTAAGGTATTGCTACCTTTTTTCTTTGATTTTGAATTTAGTATTTTTATTTATTTATTGAATTTATTCTTGTGATATTTTTACTGTATTTTTCAATTTAATTTTCTTTTCTCCTTATATATAAATTGAGTACGTTGTATTTTTTTATACTTATTTTGTAAACTAACATTTACATTGAATTGGATCGTTGCTTTAAAAAAGGTTATTCAACTTTCTATGAATATATTTTGTGTTGTGTAAATTTTATATCTATTAAGTACAATTGCTCATAAAAGATGGTGCTTCAAAATTTGCACTCGTCTGCTAGTTTAACAACTACAAAAAATAGTCCTGTTTCTTATTATATGGTCAGCCAATTATATGACTGAATCATTTAAGAACAGAAGAGGTAGAGGTGTAAAAGACACTATTAGCGGTTTCGCAAACATAGAGACCCGAGTTTGAACCCTTGCATCTCCTAAACTATTAGGTTGATTTTAACAATCTTTACATCAAAATTAAGATCCTTTTATTCTGCGTTGACCCTTAATAACTCTATATTTTTAATGCTGTTTAAAAATTGCTATATCCAGGTTGGGAGACAAAAAGACTTTCAGTAGCGCCCAACCCCACATTACCAAGTCTATTTAAATTTTTTTTTAAATTCCACAACATTGGCCAATCAATATTTCGTGTTATTAACATATATTATCTGTACTAAGGTTTTTACGCTAAATAAAACGATAGTTTCCCGTGCGAAACGATCGAGCGGTTACCGGGATAGCAAGGGTTCAGAATATTGTTAATAAATCAAAATTTAAATGACGTACGATTTTTAAATTTTGTTCACGCTGTAAGAATATAAATTGTCTATGTTGTGTTAAAATTTCAAACTTTTGGTCAAATAGTTAACGAGTTACACGCCTCTAAACGCATGAAATTTATTCCGGTAGCAAAACAACCGGGTCTTTTTGTCTTCCAACCTCGATATGGCAATTTTTTAACAACATTAAAAATATAGGATTATTATAGGTCAACGCAGAATAAAGTGAGCTAAATTTTGATGTAAAATAATTATGTTGAAATCTGACTCATAGTTTTGGAGATGCAAAGGTTCAAACTCGGGTGTCTATGATTATGAAAACGATAGTAGTCGGAGTTATCTCCTCTGAAAGTAATGAATTTCATTACACAACCAGATCCTGTGGTGAATGAAGTGAAGGTGTCACTTGTGGGGTGGAAAGTAGATGATTTTCAGAGAAACTGGAATGCTGGTAAGCATACTTTTCCACTTGGTTAGAAAAGCATGGTAAACCACCTCACTCCTTGTTTGACTTAGTACAGCCTTTAGAGGTCCAAACCAGCCTTTTGGCTGATGACCTAAACAAACAATTATGTACAGTAAAATCAGCTTTATAATATTAATAAAAATTACCACTTTTTATTTTTATAAATTATTGTTTAATTTAGCATCAATTAAAAAAATCTCGTGTGAAACATTCACGACTTACTCTTTTCAATATAAATAATGAAAAATATTACCTAACGTTAGTTATAAGTAAACAATGTCACATGAAATACATAACCTAATTTTAATCATAAGTGAATTATCATAAATGAAAATCAACGTTTTATTTACCTTTAATAATATTTTAATGAGAAAAATCACTAATTAATGCTAATCTAAACTCTGTTGTTAAAATATTTGAATTTAACGTTAGATGTTACATTTTCTATAACGTTAAGTATTAATTTGCCGTAATATCTATATCAAGACAGCAATCGTTACAAATCCCGTTTGTTACCGTTTGATTAGAAAAATTTAGAAAATCATTAGTTTACGCTAAATTAAGCGTTGTTAAAAAATTCTTGGAAACATGACTCAAAAACAATGAAATTTATTAAATAATTTTTACGTATTCAAAAATCATTTTGATAAAAAAAAACAACTCGTGTAATTGATGTAAAAAATCTAAGATAATCGTTTTATTATTGTAAATCTTTACAATACATTGTTTTAATCCTTTGTTGGATTACTTGTTTCTGTTATCTAATGGGGGTAAAAACTAAAAATTTTAACGCAACCAAAATTAAATTAATTAATTTTCGGTGACTGGTGTTAAAAAAAGAAAATAAGAAGAGGACTGGTGCCTTTGCAAATTTGCAACATCTTGTAATATTGAACATATTCCTACAAACAATTGATTAGCTACTTAAATATTATTATCCTATTATTGAAGCAATATTATTAAACACACATAGTTTTGAATAATTTTGCATTTTTGTAAAATATATTTAAAAATACAAAAATTACAATAAAATTTTAACTATTACAAAAAAAACATAAATTATATTATTAAAAAACAAAATATTACAGATTGTAAAGCATTATTTTATACGGAATTTTAAAGTTGCTACTGCAATATTACTGCGTTACGAGTATTTGTAATGTGTTTTACTTAAAACTATCATTCAAATTGTATTTGGCCGGCTTTTCTGGCATGTATTGAATCCAGGAGCAATGGACACGAAAGGCATTAATCATCTCATCTGCAATCACGAATTTGTTCACGCTGTAACAATTTATAATATTTGACAGAAACAAGTCAAATATTTTACTGATTGCGGACAGTTTATCTGTTTTTAGCTCTCATCCCTAGTGGAATGATCATCAAATCTGACACAGTTCAGAAGAAATGCCTGAGAATTTGTAATAGCTCATGACAGTTATCAATAACTGCATGCCTGTCCCATGTGATAAAATTTTTTTGCCTTAGTCAGGGCACGAATTATGTCAGTAAACATGCAGTACCAATGAGCAAAAAGTATGACGACAGGACTGGCTCAGTTGCGAATTCAAAAAATTCCCGCATGGCGCCAGTAAAACTCACGTATATCAGAAAATGACAATATTTTTGAATCTTTGATGACATGATAATACGCAGTTGGAATGGGTTGAGGAAACCACGTAGCTCCAACCTAATTACCTATATTAAAAAAATACAAAAAAATGACATCATCAGCGCTGTTGCAAAAATGCAACAGCGCCAGTCCCCAAAGGTTAAAAAATATATATTTATTTATATTCGTAGTTTTTGAAAATATATTTCTGCAATTAATTATTGTCAAAATATCAAAGTCCGATAAAAGTTGACTTCCATTTTAATGTCCTCCACTCATGATTAAAATTTGGTAATGTTTTTAATTTAAATTGTGTACACATAATTACCCAAAGGTTATATTTTTAATTATTTTATTGGCAAGAGAAATCCGTTAGTTTTACTCACACGGATTTTATATAGATTATACTTAATATGTTACAGATGAAAAACACCTCATCAACAGGACCAAATGAATTGAAACTATGTTTAAAATTTTTGGGATACAATTTTTTTGGAAAAAATTCAAGAGATAATAAAAAAATAATATATAATTTATTACTGGTAACATTTATGATAATATCATGCATATTAAAATTATTTACAGATTGGGATAAATTTGATAAAAGATCTTTAGCAATGGAAGATTTGAACCTTTTGATAATGATTTTACTGTGCTTTATGGAATATAATATTAAACCTAAACACATCACAACATTAGTCTCATATTTGAACACTGATTATTATTTTATTAAATTTATCAAAACGGATAATGTATCTAAAAATATACATCAATTTTTAACAAAGGCGGTTGAAAGTGATACGGATTTATGTCATAAATTTAAAAATATTATGAATGCGTTTTTTGTCAGCATAATTTTATTACCACCTATTCAAAATTTATTCGTCATATATTATGAACTGAAAGGAAATTATAAAAATATTAAAATTGAAAATTTAAATTTACCCTTTGAATCATATTTTTTTAATATTCATAATACAGCCCTATATATTTATTTTTTAATGTACATGTTACAAATTATATTAGCATTCTCCATGTATAATCTAGGGTTCTCTGTGTATTATTCAACTGCGCAATGTGTCAATAAAATTTCATATGAAATTTCTTTACTGAATTTATTTATAAAGGAAAAATTACATGAATATTTAAATAGAAATTTTGTAAATGATGAAAGAAATAATAATAATTTGAAAATTATTTTTAAAGATGTTGTAATCTACCATCAATATTTAATAAGGTAAGTTGTTTTTATTATATTTCAATCCACTCGGGATCATTATAATTAAGTCACTTAAGGTATTATATTTTTCTGAATTATGTTATCACCGGAATTTATATCGTCTCATGCCCCTGAACCTAAAAAATATGTTTTTTATATTAATATAAATAATGTTTTTAACAGGTTGACTCCCACGAGACACTTATACGTCTCGCACCAGATCTGTAAAATTTACTTTTGAGAGACTGCTGCGTCTCTCCCGTACGGTGTTTTAAATAGAAACGTGAGACGGATTGGATGCTCGGTTGCATTGAATCACTGAACTGTTAGAAATGAGTACAAAAAACATTTCCTCATTCATGGTTCGTGATTTACTTGATCCGATCGAGTCAAAACTACGTCAGTGAAACTTGACCACTTACAATTACTATTATATTATTCACTATTATTATAGTTTATTATTGCATTATTAATCAAGTTTTAATAATAAATTATAATGGAAAATCATATTATTTTCTAAGTTGTTATGGTTTTCATATTACAATATTTTTTGCATTGTAAAAGTTGACTCTGGTCGGTGCCTCTATGTAAACAACTGGTACTCAAGTTTACCACTTGCTGAACAACTTGACAGAGGACAATCATAGATATTTTTGTAGTTTTATTAAAAAATAGCACAAAGTAAATTATTTATAAAATACATATAATAATATCTTATAAAAATACAAGTAAATTTCAGTGAGACACACATCAGTCTTTCACTATAAATTTGATTTTTTTACTCTTGAATACCTTATCAGTCTCTCTCCTAAAAAACACGCCAAAAAATAAGCCTTACAATATTCTAGACTTGAATAAAAATTAACTAAAAAAAGCAAAGGAACCGTAAAATAAGTATAGGTTTCTTAAGGGGGGAGTCTACCCACAAAAAAAACTTTTTTATTTTTAATGATATAATGCTGAAATTTGGTAGATTTACTTCTCAAGATGGTCTGTAAGTACATCAATAATAAAACTTCAAAAAACTGTGAACCTAGCCCCAAAATTTGGGGAGGTTCAATTTTTTGGCATGTTTTTTGGTAGAATGTAATTTGGTTACTTTTCAACTTATAAAGATGAAATTTTGTCAAACTACAGATAAATATACGTTCTACGATCTGTAGGATTGGTTTTAAATTATCTTTGTAAATAAATTTTTTATTATTTTTTTATTTTTTTAAAAATAATTACCTCCTCTGCAACACTTTTTACATGTATAAAAATATTTAATGTAAAGGTATTTTAAAATCACTCCTACAGATTATAGAATAAGGATATATGGTCCCAACAAATAAAAAATTAGCATTCTACCTGTCACGGTTCCCAAGTTACATTCTACAAAAATAATAAGAAGTTGAAAAAATGATATTTGCGGGAATAAAAGAAAACAAAGATTTTACTGGTTACAACTTTACTTAGTCCTAGAATTCTCCAGCTCCATATATAAAACCTTCATTTTCTTTCTTCTGTTCTTCACTTGTAACAGTTTTAATTCTCCCATATTTCTCTACATGTTAATAAATTACACTAATACTATCGTTCTAATTTAGTAGGAAAGCAAAAACATAACCTCACTAAAATGAAACTGCCGGGTTTTATACCTCAAAATATCAAAAAATTGCATGACTCTTTCACTAATAACACTAACTACACTTTTTTGTTCTCTAGATATTAAAAAGGAATTCACTAACATAAATAAACGCTTTCTACTAACAGGAAAACAACGTGAAACCCGCATGTAAACAAAACACGAAAATCAGAACTCACTTGATATCGCATCGTTTAGAAATGGTTACCTAATTTATAAGTTGCACTATCTCTTCGAAACTAACAGTACTAATAACACAGAGAACACGGATTATTTTAAAAAAAGAATTGTGTAATTATGTTTTTTTACAAGCGAGATATTGAAGTTTAAACTTTTATATTTTTCTCGGGCCAAAATGAGAAATGTCACCATGACAACCCTTTTGTTTTTATTTATTTTTAATAGTAAAAATGAAGCTACAGACAAAATAAATACATCATCTTATTCAGAAAAGTTTAACATACCAAATAGAGAGAAAAAAAAATTGGAAGAATAATTGTTTTTCATGTAAATCTTGGGTAGGCTCCCCCCTTAAGCAAAATTGCAAAAATTGCCTCGGGAGTCAACCTGTTATAATAATTATAATATTCATGCGTAAATATCTATATAAATAAAATTGTGATTTTGTCTGTACAATTTTTCAAAATGCCCCAAATTTTGCTTCTACGCCAAATCTACTAAGTAATCACCGAAAATAAGTTCAGCTGAATTTTTGTCTGTTTGTCTGTTTGCATGTTACGGCATCACACAAAAACCGCTGAACAAAATTCAATTAATTTCGGTATTTAGGTTCTGGACATTATCGAAATGAAAATAGGCTATTAATTTTTTTTAATATCACAAAGGGATGGAGGAGTTTAGATGAAGGGTTAAACAAAAACCTGCGAATATCTCCGTAGGTCAACATAGGTCTACTCGCCACTGGTATTCATTCCGAAGCTCTGTACCCTACCCCTTCCACCACTACCCAACCTTACTCAACACATCCATTCTCGGTCACATTGTCAAAAACGAGAGGCAGTCACCTTAGTAGTCAACCATCGTGAAGTGTTCCAATTGTGATTTACCTTTCATTTTAGTTTTTATTGCTCTGTAGCGAACAATTAAATTACCTACGGTTACATTACACACAGATTTGTGTGATTTAAACTTCAAAACATAAATTTTCATTGCTCTATATAAATAGTAAATTTATTTACTATTTATAAAAATAAAATTAATTTATTGTAAAATAATTAACTACGTTTCTGAAAATAATAAAGCTCTGCGTATCTTGATTTAAAAACACCTAGATCTCGCTTTTATTTTACGTCCAACTATTTTGTTTTGTCATTAATAATAATGCTGACGTTGAAAGAAGGTACAAATAGATAACAATGAATGATTAAAGAATATCAGACTTGACAGGGATTGAATTCGGTACACCAACAGACTGTACACAGTAGCAACAAGAAAACCGTTCGAAGAACGGGCATTTTAGCTAGTTATTTATATAAAACGTGATATATTATACATTCATGCGATGATTCACAACCCCAGCCGTATCTCGCTTCCTAAGCACCATCTCTCTCTGTTTCGCCAGTTCCCATCGGAGAGCCGCAGCAAAGACATTGCCTCTTGCACCCCATCCAACCATGTCACTTCCGGCCTACCCCTCCTTCTTCTACCGGCTGGCGTCCACTCCCATACCCTCTTTGGCCACCTACCATCCTCCATCCTCTGTAAATGGCCAAACCATTTTAACTGCTTCCGGGACATGGTATCCATGATATATTCTTGAACGCCGATTCTTCTTCTAATTTTGGAATTCGGAATTCAATCGATCCGCGACACACCACAGCTGCGCCTCCGGAAATCCATCTCCACCGCTTTTAGGCGATCCTTCTGCCTCTTTAGTCAATACTCACACTTCCACAGCATAGGTACACACACTCTCCAGAATAGCATGATAAATTTATCTTTGTCTCCTTCCATATTTTAAAATTCCAAAAGACAGAATTTAACTGCCCTATAACCCTTCACCCTTGCAAACTCTTGCTGTTTACTTCCGCTGCACTTGTTACTCTCGTATCAAAGATGACTCCCAGGTATTTAAAACTTTCACACCTAGCTGAATATCATCATTTCCTGGCTCACCAACTGTAAGGTGTTCCGTTATGCCTACATTTATACTGAGGCCCCATCTTTCTTACTCCTCTTGCAACTTCCTCATCATATAGCTGGAATCATCGTGATCTGCAGATATGACAACTTGATCATCCGCAAAAAAGAGAGTATAAAGTACATTGTCGGTAACAGGGATTTACATACTGTAATATTTTAATTTAATTAATTAATTTGTAAACAGACATATGTTGTGAATTCAAAAGAAAGTTTTGGTATATAAAAAATAATCAGATTCTTAAAGAACTTCGAACAAAATGTCACAGCATATTACGTCGTAGTAATTCAATCACTGTGTAAAATATACGAAAGATTGAAGTTTCTTTATTTTTATTAAAATTTTTAATATTTTATTGACAATGTAACTTAAATTTTATTAAACGGAAATTTAAATTATTTTTTATCTTTCAGGAAGTTGAAAGAAGTTAGTGAAAGCGTTTCAGTAGTTTCAATTATCTTCAATCAGACATTCTGTATTCAGCTCTGTGTTTGTCTTTATAATTACATTGAGGTAAGTTAAACCATTTTATTTGTAAGTTTTAACTATAGTAAAGGTGTGTTATATTTCAAAGTGGAAGATCTTCGGTTCTGGCCTAAAATTTATAGAAAATTATATCTTGTATACACTAAGTTGGCTTGTGGGCCGCTCGGCTACCTGAGTCTGACCCTTGTCACCGGCTGTCAATCGCACAACCACCCGTAGCTCATTCCATGATGGGTCACCTACTGGCATCACCACAATACCATTAAACATGTTTCTTTATCCTACTAATAATTTAAAATTTTTTTGTACATATTTGAAAAGATCATTAAAACATATTGTTCAGTATTACAATAGATTCAAATACCGCGCGCCGTCGAATCTCCCAGAATAAATCTTCCCGCTCGATTAATTCAGTAATATTGATTCTGCATCGATTACATCACTAATTAGTTCTACGCATGTGTGCTCCTTGATCACGTGGCTCGCGCTCCGCCAATAGCAAAATTCAACTAATTTCTTGCGCTCACCTCGCCATTGTTCCTTCCTTTCCGATTCTCTTTCACTTCAAGTCAAACTAGCTAACCGTTCGGTCGTGGTTAAACGGACGTTCGCAGCCTCGAGTGCTGGCGTCACCTGCATTTAACGCGTTGGATATTCCAACTTCATGTTGCCGCTAATGTATCAATTACGGCCCCAAGCAACGAAGCTATTCATTGTGAACGCGCTTATAATTGTGTAACGAACTATTCATGTTGTGTATTATTCAGTTAATTACCGGACCTTGTGCAATTTGTGTTACCTCGTGTCTCGAACTTGTAAACCGCTACCCTAACTGCAATTATCCAAGTGTTAGCAGTGCTTTATGTTTACTCTTAACGTGCCTTTGTTTATTGTGTGAAATCTGTACAGATCTAATCGAACATTTAGTGTTTTCCTACAACGGCGTCAACGAATTGAAGCATCCTGGGAAATCTACGCACTCAAAATCGAGTAAGTACTGCTAAACTCAACATTAATTGCAGTGTTATTCCCTGTATATGCTCCTGTCTATCCTCCAAACATCCCTATTCCTTAACGAGCAAAGCGTTACGCCTAATGTGCGCGTCGAAGTCACATCGCGCCTTTTGTTTCCAGGTTGTACTCGATCCAACCATCCTAACGAATCTAGCAGATGTAGGAATCATAATACCATTTGATTACCGCATCGAACACATATGGAAAATGACACCAAACACGGTATTATTCAGAGCTTTTTTTCTACAGAGCCTAGTTTTGAGGCAATTACAGTTTTTCCGTATTTTAAATTCTACAGATATTCATTTTGACTGGCCATTATAAAATATATCGAACATGACTCCAAGGTAATTTACCCCTGATTCCCAATTGAGCGGGTGTTCGTCGATGGTGAGCGGTGCTGGTTGTTTAAGTTCCTTGTAAAATTGATCGTCTCGCATTTTTGGGGATTGAGGGCAAGTTTTCACAAGGTACACCATGGGGTAATCAGGGTCATTTGATCTTGGAAGCGGGACCTGTACAGATGTAAGGCTCGGCTACACCGGTATAGGAGGATGTCATCTGCATCTCCTACTTATTATATCCACAACATTAAAAACTTGTAAAAAAGAACTGAAACCAAAAATATTTAGATGTGGCTGGTTTTGATACTAGATCCCTCATATTAAAGCCGGAATTAAAAAAAACAATTTTTACCACGAAAGCACAGATCCTATTAATTTCAGCTGCTTACCCTACCATGTAGATTTTAAAACAATATTTAATAATTCAGAAAATTTTAAAAAGAAAATGTACAATAATTTTTTGTATATTTTTTCAGACGCCAAATTATCTAATCAAGATTAAATACGCTGTAATAATGATTCCTCTTATTTATATGATATTTCTTTACGGATCTTTTGGACAACAGACGTATGATGAGGTAATAGTTAATTTATCATTATGCAGGGTGACCCGTAACTTGTAACGCCTTCATTTTCACTTCTTCCGTTTGTGGGGAAACTGACCTATGGGCGACCCAATACATTACAACCTATGCCACATTCTTTCAAGAAATGAGCTTCAAATTCCGGTTCCTATTATTTTTGTTGCGGACATATTAGTCTTTAATCTTTTTAAAGATAATTTTTTGATTATCCTAAAAATGTACTGTAAAAAAGATTACCTAACTTCATTAATAACATGCTTTTTGTTACAGGGAGAGAAACTGAGATTTGCACTTTACGAATGCGCTTCGATAATTACTAGTCCATTATGGTTCAAGAAATCAATGCATTTTGCCATTCTGAGTGCCAAAGAATGTTTAGTGAAACCTTTTGGATTATATACATGGAACCTCAACCACGTTATTAAGGTAAATCTATGGTCATTTTACAGAACCCTAAGGTCTACAAATTATCCTTCGGTAGGAACAGGATTTTTGTATCTCTAGTACAACTCTCCAAGAGTATTGATCGGGCCGACGCTTTGAAGTAGTGATTAGCGCAACTGGCTTCCAAGCCAGGGTTCTGGGTTCGAGTCCCGGTCAGGTATTTTTCATGCATTAATTTTCCTGGCATTTTTCATCACTCATTTACATTATCATCATTACCCACCTCTGCATTTGCGGAAATTGCAGGACAGTCTGACGTAAAAAAAATAAATCTGGCGTGAAACACTCACACGACTTTTTCTTGTCAATGCAAATAATGAACAACATAACCTAACGTTAGTACAAAACATTAGAAATAAACAAAAAACTAACCTCAAAAAACATAACCTTATTTTAATCATGAGTAAATGATGCAATATGAAAATCAACCTCAGTTTGGCTTAAAAATAGAGAAAAATACTCAAAATAAAAGTTGTTGATCTTTTAATTTCCTGTAAATTTAATTATATACACATATGTCGTAAAATGCATACTAAGGCTTAAATATTAAAAAATAAATTTTTTAAACATTTTTGTGTGATACAAACAGAAAATCGCTAATTTCCGCTAAACTAAGCGTTATACAAAAACATGTTTGAAATAAAAAATGTAGGATTTTTAATTCTCTTTAACTTTTATTAATTACATTTTGCGTTAAAATGCATATTAAATGTCGCAACCTTTAAAAAAGACAATGTTTTTTACGAGAAAACAATTTCTCAAAGAATTTCAGCAGACATGGCGCCAACCCTATCTTGTAGAGGATAAAAAATTTAGTGAATGAGGTGATTTTTTAAAAAAATTGTAGAAGCCGTTTTTGAGAAAATTGCAAAAGAGTGAAAAAAGACACGAATAAACTACTACTCCTGTTTCCCGATTTTAATGAAAATGTTCGTGTCCTGTTCTCTAGTGGTATCTAATTTAAGTTTTAAGTTTCAACTTCCTACGATGTTCCGTTCTTGAGACATTCTGTTCACACAGACCAATCGCTAAGTTTCAGGGGGTCTGAAAACGTGTAGATCCGGTGAAAACTCGATTTCGAAAAATCGATATGAAAACAATATTTTCCTTCCTTTACATTCATATCGGCAAGAGAGAGTAAAAATACTTAGAAAAAGATATACATTGGTAATAATACAAGGTACTGGTGGTAACGCAGTATAAGTTGACGATCGTCAGTGAGAGTAAGACTGGACTATGCGGGGGTTGGAAGTGCTACTATATGTGCTTTTCTAAATACATCATAGCGACAGCTGTAACCATGACATTATGTTGTAGTTTTACTCTTACATTGATTTATTATGTTTACAACTATGTCGTTTTATAAACATCCCATTGTATTATTTAATTGATTCTTAATAATTATCTTAAATATTTCATTTATTCTAAATAAGCCATAATACTAGGCCTAAGCTATATTTAGTACCCGTTTTGGTAATCAGCAGAAAACTGAATTACTAGACTCTGACATTTGTATTGATAGTCTAGTTAGCCCGTGAGTTCCGTCGATGTGAGCTTATTATCGTGAGTAATACTAGTTTTACGGTAATTTCAAAATATTATTGTATTTTTAGGGTTTTCCTATTTCATTATATTTTCAGTAAAGTTATGTTAAATTGCAATTGAATTTTAAACAATTCACTTTCTTTAAATAACTACATTACCTACTCCTTACTTATTTAGTGTGACGGGTCATGAACTGAATTATATTACTTAAGTGCATGTTGTGGTTACATTTTGAGTTACACGCTTGATACATGTCTTACGCTTTCGGGTTGGTTGATGTAAGTAGGATAGATAGTATACTGTCCTCCACACGATAGGCGCAATCGTCAACTTATAGCGCGTTACCAGTACTCGATTATTTTGTAAGTGGAAAACTACAGAATAGGTGTGCTGACGCACGTGTCTTTCGATAAAACAGCTGTTCTGTGACGTCACACACGGAAGATTGTTTCATACTTTACCGTAACTCAAAGTCACATCCATTACCTATAATGTTTGTGATTGTACAGTTTTGTTATAATGTAGCAAGTTCTACACTTACTCTATACAATATATTGTATAGTTCTGTAGTGTCAAGCTGAAGGCATGTTCATGAATGCTTTTCAGTGTTCTTTAACTTTGTTTTGTGATTCCAAGTGCAGTTGAAATTGCAATATTAAATTTGCTACTGAAGCTTACCTGATAATACCTGCCTGCACAGTATTTGGACGAAAAAATATAGTAGTAAAACAAAAAGCTAGATAAACTATTTCGAAACCTGTTTGAAGAAATATAACAAAATTATAGCAGAGAAAGCTAAGCAGTATAAATGAACAATTAAAATTTCTTAATTTTATTTTTGTCTCCTATCTGGTGCATCGTAGCGGAAAAATGTGTAAAATCTTTCTGTGATAATCCCAAAGTACTTCAAGACCATGTAGGTAAAGTTGCCCTGAAGCCACCGATTCTCTGAGAAAACTCAAAAAAATTAAATTTCGGTTTTTTCGTTTTCATATTTTTCTATTTTTACATCTTCAGAACACTGTTTTCTTCTGAAAGTTTTCATTTTAAACGAGTTACACTTACCTCCGGCATCACAGGTAATTTTTAAAATTTTTAAATAGGCGTATTCAGATTACAAAAAATCTTTAGCGACATGTTATTAAGCGTTTAAAATTATTAGATAAAAATCTGGTAACCCAAAAATTTCGGGTTTAACTCTCTCCCCAAAGGTGGGGTAGTTTCTTTATATTACCTAAACAATTCATCCTAGCGAAAAAGTGTATAAAACATTTTTGTGCCCCTTCCAAAGTACTTTAATACAATGTAGCTTAAATTACCCCTAACCTACCAGATGACTGAAAAAACTAAAAAATTCAAACTTCATACCTTCAAACATTAAATTTTGAAACTTCAGACCTTGGTACTTCAAACATCAACCGAAAACTTTCAAACCCTTAAACTTCAAAACGTTCAAATTTCAAATTTTGAAACTTCTATCATAATCTTTGAACTTTCATATCTTCAAGTTTCAAATAATTGTCATCCACCTAACCCCTTTGGCGGCCGAACGTCACAACCGAACTTATTGCAAACTGCGGGCGCAGCGTACCCACTACCATGATTTTGATCCACTTATGAATTTCGATCCACCTACCCCACTGATGCGAGAAATGGAAGCGGCACGTGAGAAGCCGAAGAAGAAATGGAAGCAGAGAAGAGAACTTAAATAGTTTAATAAAAATAAACTTTATCTGCATTTTTTCAAAAGCATTTTTTCAAAAGCATTTTTTCTATATTATATAAAGCCCCAGCCAAAATGACTGACTGACATAAATTCTAACCCCTTAGCAGGTCTCTAGAAGCAAAATCCCTAGAGAACTTTTTTGTCGGGCGTCGGCTGAAACCCCCAGGAAAAATGCGAAATTTAAAGCATCTCTTTCCGAAAGCTCAGCGGAGGCGCGCGAATATTTCGAACTTTTTAACGAAGTTTAGTAGCGCAAAGGCCACTGCGACCATTTTTGTTCCCCTCCCGAAGTACGTTAAGACCATATATATAAAGTTGCCCTTAACCCGCCGGTTCGCTGGAAAAACTCAAAAAACAAAAATTCGGCTTTTTCGGGGTTGCAGTTTTTAGGTTTTTCTTTGTAACACCACGAAGACGGGTTTCATTGACAAATTTTTATTAGGACTTCATTACACTAACTCCCGGAATCACGGGTGACTTTTCAAATTTTAGATCGGGGTCCTACGGGGTTTGGTACCCTTATTTAAAAATTATGAAATTTTTAAATTTTAGAATAGAAAAAATTTGATAACGGCATGTCGTTTGGCGTTAAAAACTACATAAAAATGTGATAAACCGAAAATTTTAAAGTTGCACCCTCATTTTTGCAGTAAGGTTTGTATTTTTTTATCTCATTAACGGTGCATCGTAAAAATAAATTGTACAGAATATTTTTTGTACCCCTTTTAATGTACTTCAAAATCATATAGCTATCGTTGTCCTCAACTCGCCGGTTCGGTAAAAAAACTAAAAAAACAAAATTTCGGCTTTTTTGGGGATGCATTTTTCAAGTTTTCTTTTGTAACACCATCAAAACAGGTTTCTTTGGCAAACTTTTGCTAGGACCACATTACACGTACCCTCCGCATTATGGGAAATTTTTCAAATTTTAAATCAAGGTCCTACGGGGGTTGCTACCCTCATCTAAAAATAATGAAAATTTTAAATATTTAGAACATAAAAAATCTGTTACCGGCATGTTGTTTGGCGTTAAAAATGACACAAAAATTTTATAACCCGAAAATTTTCAATTGGCACCCTCTAGCCTGCGGTAGGGGTTGTATTTTTTATCTCCTAAACGGTGCATCGTAGAGAAAAATTGTATAGAATATTGTTTGTACCCCTTGCAAAGTACTTTAAAACCATATAGCTATTGTTGCCCTTAACTTGCCGGTTTGGTGAGAAAACTCAAAAAACAAAATTTCGGCTTTTTAGGGTTTGCCGTTTTCATATTGTTCTTTCTTTACACCTTCAAAATGGGTTATTTCGTCAAATTTATATATATAAACAGTTACACGTACCTGTAGGATCACGGGTAATGTTCCAAATTTTAAATCGGGGTCTTACGGGGTCGCTACCCTTATCCAAAAGATATGAAATATTTCAAATTTTGGAATACAAAAAGTCTTTTAACGGCATGTTTTTTGGCGTTAAAGTTACATAAAAATTTGGTAACCCTAAAATGTTCAGGTCGCACCCTCTTCCCGGGGGTTGGGGTTCTATTTCTTTATCTCTTAAACGGTGAATAAAGGGACAAAATGCATCAACCTGTTTTGTGCCCTACAAAAAGTAATTCAAGATTATATCACAAAAGTTGCCCTTAACACACTGGTTACACACTGGTTTACACACTGAGTAAACCAGAAAAACCAAATTTCGGTTTTTTGGGGCTTGCCATTTTCAGGTTTTCCTATCTTTACACCTTCAAAACTGTGTTTTACGGCAAATTTTTATTAGCGAAACGTACAGGTACTTATAGCATCACGGGTAATTTTTTAAATTTCAGATCGGGGTCCTGGGGGGGTTACTACCCCTATACAAAAATTATGAAATTTCTAAATTTTTAGAATACAAAATATATGTTAACGGCATGTTTTTTACCTTCAAATTAAAAAAACATTTTGTAACGCGAAAACTTTGAGGTTCAACCCCTTTACGTCTGGTAGGGGGTAGTAATTTTTACCTCCTGAACGGTGCTTCGTAGAGAAAAAGTGTATAGAATCTTTTTTGTGCCTCTCCCAAAGTACTTCAAGGCCATGTAGCTAAAGTTTCTCTTAACCTACCTTTTCGCTGAGAAAACTCAAAACACTAGCATTCCGGCTTTAGGGCTTGCCGTTTTCACGTTTTTCTTTTTTTACACCTTCACAACGGTTTTTTCACAAACGTTTATTAACAAAACGTTACACATACCCCTAGAGTCACGAAGAATTTAGGTCGGGGTCCTATGGTGATTCATATCTTGAAATTTCTAAATATTGTGATCCACCCAGCCCCACTGGCGGCCGAACTTCATCTTGTGGCAAATGATTCTGATCCACTTATGAATTCTGATCCACCTACCCCTCTGAGGTCGAGACACGGAAGCGGCGCGAAGCGCCGCTGGAGTGGCGAGTTTTTTGTTATACAGCTCCTTCATCCTTGGAGCTCTTCATATATGTTCTGTAAATTAATTACTCTAAATTATATTTTATTCTTTCTTTTTCAGTTAATTAATGTTGCATATTCATACTTTAATATTCTACAATCATGCAGAAAGTAATAAGTGTGAGAAGTCAATTTAATTGGGTTGTTAAAATCATGTAGATTAAAAAATGCAAAACAATTTGTGAGTTTAGAATTAACAATGTAAGCCTACTTGTAGATTCAAATAAATGAGCTTAAAGAATTTTGGAAGGTGTCTTTATTTTAGTAGATATCCTGGATCTTTTCCATTAGCTATTAAAAACTATTACAGTTGAATCTCCATAACTCGAATCACGTAGGGAGTATGGCTCTAATTCGAGTTAAAGAAAATTCGAAATACAAGACAACAAAACTATAGAATTTTGGTCAATTTTTAAAGATGTTAAGCATTTAAAAAATAATTTTGTTTCATTGGCATTAAGGGGAGATGGCACGATGGTTTTAACTCAAAATTTGGATTCATTGTGTTTTATGTTTTTCAAACGTTTAGGCCTAGATCTTATTATTTTTTGTCAAAAATATTTTTATGAATAAATTAAGTTTTTATCAAGTTTACTTAGAAAAATTATTACGTTACCAAAAACGAATATTTCTCACAATTTTATACTGCTCGTTTTAGTGCAAAGATAATTTTAGTTTTTAAAATATCTAGGCATCACTACTTTTTGTATTCTCAGCTGTTGGTTCAGCTTTCTAAACAACTGTTGATGGGAAATTTACTTTTGTTTGTGTACATTTTGTTTTTGATTTGTGCCTTCGTGTTTCTTGCGTTTTCCCGTAAATTTAGACATATTTTCGGCATATTTTCATACGTTACAAAAAATCATTTCATCCTTCACCTTCTGCATTACCAGTAATTACAGAACAGTCGGACGTTAAACCAAACCAAAACAAAGTAACCTTAATTTTATATTAGGTTATTGTAGTTTATTTATAAAGTTACAAAAATCTGGTGTGAAACACTTACACGACTTTATCTTGCCAATGTATTTAAATAATGGAAAATATTATAATCTATATTTATTGGTGAATAAACAATGTAAAATGAAAAATACGCCAAATTTTAATCGTGAGTGAATGACGCAAAAAGAAAATCTACCTCTGTTCAACTTAAAATACGGAAAATCACTGACTGGCACTAAACTAGTCTCTGTAAAAAAAGACTGCTTGAAATAAAAGTTGTATATTTTTTTATTTCCAATAAAGTAGGTTCTTTCAGTTTTGTCCTACAATGCATACTAAGGCTGAAATCTTTAAGAAATTCAATTTTGTATCAATTTCGATGAGACAAATACAAAAAATAACTACGTAATTGACGCTTTTACATACATACACACATCCAAAACACGTAATTTTTCTTCACTAATGCAGCAGGTAAAAAATAAATTAAACAAAATGTTTCACATTCAAGCGTTTATTATAATAAGAAATTATTTATTTCATTTAAAAATAGTTTTACAACTTTTTAATTATTTTTATTAACTCTTTTTTTTCTTGTTCTGGTAAGAAACTGTTTTCAGCTGCGTTAATACTCTGAAAAGAAACAATTAAAAAAACAATTTAGATGTATAGGCTATTAGAATTTATAATTGAATCAGTGATTTCAGAAAGCCCATAAGTCAAAATTTTACATTATTTTCATTGCATTTTAGAACTAACTGATGGCAACCATACCATCCCTACAAAAATCACATAGACTAAGTTTGGCTTTCCTTAAGTAATAACTTTAAGAAAAGGCTTATCCTTAAGGATATAAAGTCTCTCCTTCAAATTAAAAAATTAAAGTGAATGTTCTTTTGAAGCTTAAGCTTTACTTTCTAGTGGAAGAGGCCATACAAAGATTCTATGCAAAATATTTTTAAGGTGTAAACTACTATTTATGACAACAATAAAGAACGTGAATAGCCCTGAAAATCAACATTTTTCTTAAAGCTAAGAATTTTAAGTTTTATTATTGCAGAAAGGTATTATAAGTATTAGCAGAATGGTATTTATTTAATGTAGTCACTAATAAGCTAATAAACTGAAATAAATATAATGAATATTACTGTACAATGCAATTTCCTTCTGGTCTAACAACGTATTTTACAGAAAACAACGTTAAGTTAACATTTTACTCCAATTTATTTCAAAAACACCTTAAGTCTAAATTTTCAATTTTTTTTAAATAAGTGGCTTGTCTTTAAAACGCCAGCTGCATTGGCGTAGTTGGTAACGTGCTCGCCTTTCATGTGGTTTATGTGGTTTTGGGTTCGAATCCCACTCAGACACGGCAGATTTTCATACGTTACAAAAAATCATTTCATCCTTCACCGTCTGCATTGGCAGTAATTGTAAAACAGTTTGACGTTAAACACAAAAAAAGTCTTTAAAACGAAAAAAGTATATATTATATTAATGGAGGGAGCCCTCTGAACAATTTACATTTTTTTATGTTTTTTTTAATTGAGACATAATAAAATAACAAGTTTTTTAATTTTTCCAAAAGTTAGTTTTTTTTGACTTTGGGCTTTATGAAATGACCGATTTATCATACTACTAATTACATTAACAATAATAATACAAAGAATAATAACTGACTAATTTATTATAAAATTTCTTCTCGTTACCTAATGCAAGGAATTAAAATTGTCGAATAATCTGAATTTTCGAATAATCTTCCGTTCGGCCTGGTAAGTTTGATGTAAGTTACATGGTGTACGGTTTAGATGCTACTGCTTTTTATCAAATACATTACTAAATGAAAGGTTTTGGCCACCTCTGCGGGTCAGTGGTTAGCGTGTTACGCTGTAAATCGAAGGCCCAGGTTTTATTTCCAGGTTGGAGTGTGGAAAATTATTGCACGTCCAAACCCACCGTTCCTTAACTCAAAGTAGTCACTAATGAACGAGATATTGATTTGAATTTAAATAAAAATCTGGTATGAAAAACCCTCACAGGATTTTATTTTGCCAGTGTAAATAATAAAAATTATAACCTAGGCTTAATCATGAGTATCGAATGTAAAATGAAACAAATTTGGTATGAAATACTCACATGACTTTCTCTTTCCAATACAAATAATGACCAATACAACAAACATTAGTAATAAAACATTAGAAATAAACAAAAACAACTTACCTCAAAAAACATAACCTAATTTTAATCATGAGTGAATGAGGCAAAACAAAAACCAACCTTAGTTTGGCTTAAAAATACGGAAAACCACTTTTTGAACCTAAACTAGGCTCTGTAGAGAAAAATGCTCAAAATAAAAGTTGTAGATCTTTTAATTTCCTATAAATTTAACTAAACGCATTTTTGTCATAAAATGAATAATATGGCCGAAATCTTAAAAAAAATTGGATTTCTTTACAGATTTTCATGAAGAAAAACAGAAAATCACTAACTACCGCTAAAATAAGCGTTATACAAAGAAATGTTAGCAATAAAAGTTGTAGATTTTTATTTTATCTGCAACTTTTATTATACACTTTTGCGCTTAAATGCATATTAAGGCCGCAATCTTAAAAAACCATTTTCTTCTACGAGGGAACTGCCTCCCAAGAATTTCAGCATATCACGTAGAGAATATAAAAAGTAGTAAATGAGGCGATTTAAAAAAAATATATCGTTGGAGTAATTTTTGAGAAAATCGCATAAAAGGAAAAACGACATGAATAAACGACTACTTCCGGTTTACCGATTTTAATTAAAATGTTCGTGTAGTAGTTCTCTAGTGTAATCTAACTTAAGTTTTATGTTTCAACTTCGTGCGTGTTCCGTTCTAGAAAAACATATTTTTTTGGGTTAAAGGGATCTGATAACTTGTATATCTGGTGATAAATCAATTTCGAAAAATCGACATGAAAACAATACTTTCATTCCCATTAATATTCATATTGACAAGAGAAAAAAATTAACCTAAATTTAAGCACGAGTGAATGATGCTAAATGAAAATCAACCTCTGTAAGACTTTAAAATACGGAAAACTACTAGTCTAATTGTCGCTAAACTAAACGTTATAAAAAATTACTTACAAATAAAAGTTATAGGTTTATAATTTTTTACTACTTTTGTTATAAATGTTTTTGCTCTAAATGCATTTTAAGGCGACAATCCTAAAAAAATCAATTTTTACTACATGAGCACAGCCTCCCTACGAACTTCAGCAGACATGCAGCTTACTTCAACTTGTAGAGCACTGAACATTTAGTATATGAACAAATTTTAAAGAAAAATGTAGGAGTCATTTTTTAGAAAGTAACAAAAAATGAAAAATTGCATGAATAAACCTATACTTTCAGGTGACCGATTTTGATGTAAATATTTGTAATGGGTTTTCCCTGGTAGATACCTAGATTAATTTCCACGTTTCATCTTCGTATGATATTTCATTCTTGAGGTATTTTGTTTGTGGACACACTCACACAATATAAATCGGTAAAACATGGTTTTTTGTGTTCACAGTGTGATTGCGGTTGTATTTTATTTGATAGAGCGACAGTGGACTGTAGTGCGGTAACATAAATTAATTATAATATATGCGAAGTAAAATTTACTGAAATCTTGACTTACCCCTTTTTCCAAGACAAGGAAAAATAAAGTAAAAGGAATACCACCTGCGCAGGGATAAGGTACAAGGTTTCCAAATTGCGGTGTTCCGAACTCCCGTGTTATAAAAACAGCGGTCATATGCGGTTTACGAGACAGCGGTAACAAAAGGCGACGCGCACTGTACGATGGTCACTCATCGACTGTGTCGAGTTATCTGCTACCTATATTACTACCGATAGCGACGATAACAAAAATAATTTAATTATCGGGCCTAAACATCCTCCCCGCCCCTGAAACGACAGTTTCTGAACCCCAAAAAAATAAATAAGGAAAAAGAAAGGAGACATCTTCACTTCAGCGGGGGCTGTCACTGAAGACTTGCGAAGGCGAGGTGGCCCACGGAAGAAAGGGAAAAAGAAAGGATAATAAGAAAAATAGCGTAAAAAATATATGGAAAAAAGTAAAATAGAAAAATCTAAAGGCGTAGTTTCCGTGTAAAACCTCTACACACAGATTATTTACAAACACAATAAAAAATAAATAAAAATTACAGAAAAGATATCGAAATCATATTGCGAAAATAGAATAGAATAAACTAAAATAAAAGATACCTTGAATAAATAATTAAAAGAGAATCGAAATATTACTGGGTCGGCAACGGACAAATTTTAGTCACCGACCGCGTAAGTACTCCTGTTCGAGTGCGAACTTTCACGACTCGAATAATTCCGTCCGGACCAGGAATAACTTCTTGAATTACTCCAAGTGGCCACTGAAGAGGCGGACAATTATCAGTTTTAATGATGACGATTAAACCGGCCTCCACAGGTTTAGCGGGAGAGTTCCATTTTTGTCTTACTTGCAGGTTGTGAAGATACTCCACGTTCCATCTCTTCCAGAATTCTTGGATCAACCGGTCTAAAAGCTGATATCTAGTAAGATGATTCAGTGGTTCATCCAGTAGGTTGCAAGTAGGCAGTCCTTGTAGAGGTTGTTGCACTAAAAAATGAGCTGGAGTAAGAGCTGAAGGGTCGCTTGGATCCGAGCTTAAGCAATAAAGCGGGCGAGAATTGAGAATAGCTTCTATTTGTGAAAAAACGGTGGAAAGCTCTTCAAACGTTAAAATTTGTTGACCAATTACTCTATAAAGATGGCTCTTCACAGACTTTACATTGGACTCCCACAAACCGCCAAAATGCGGAGCATAAGGTGGGTTAAGCTTCCATTCAATTTGGTTCTCGGCTAGCTCTGACCCCAATGCATGGACGTAAGCTTCTGATTTTATTAATTCGTATACTTCTTTCAACTGAGTTCTGGCTCCAATGAAGTTTGTTCCACAGTCAGAATAAAGCGTCTTGCATGGCCCATGGCGAGATATAAACCTTTTAAAGGCAGAAAGGAACGTCTGAGTTGACAAATCAGATGCTAATTCTAAATGTACTGCTTTGACAGTTAAGCAGATGAATAAGCACAAGTAAGCCTTTTGAGGGCGAGCGCCCCTGCGTCTTGTCCAGGACACCCAGAATGGTCCAGCGTAGTCCACACCGGTGTGCAAAAATGCCTTACTTGGCTTCACTCTTGCAGAGGGTAGGCTTCCCATAAGAGGAAATACGGGTTTTGGTCGAAGTTTAAAGCAAATATTGCAAGAACGGATCAAGTTTCGAATTATGCTTCTTCCACCTAAGATCCAATATTTCTGGCGTAGTAGCGATAACACGAGCGTCGGCCCTGTATGGAAATGCCTTTGATGACAATGATTTATGATGAGATTCGTGAAGTTATCTCGTTTTGGAAGAAGTATAGGATGTTTTTGCTCGTAGCTTATTTCCGAGTTAATTAACCGTCCACCAACACGTAGAACACCTTCTGACAAGAACGGATTGAGCTTCCTAATTTCCGAAGAGCAGCCCTTTCCTTCAATAAGCGATTGTATTTCCGAGGCAAAATGTTCCTTTTGTACTTCTCTGACTATAAGTAATTCGGCGGCGGCTAAATCAGATGCGGATATGAGACCATCAACGCAAGGAAGTCGTTTTAAGAACCGTAAAACGTAAACAGTGGCTCTGAGCAATTTATTGTAGGACGAGCATTTGTCTATTAAGTCTCGAAGCGGGTAATCTGCTGACTCCGTAGCAATCAAAACACGTTGTTCATCGACGAATTCTTTTGACGAACTGATCGGATACTTCGGCCAGAGAGAATAATCTTCTTCTAGCCAGCTTGGGCCTCGAAACCATAGCTGATGGTCAACCAAATTATTTGGCAGTAGGCCGCGAGAGAGGCAATCGGCCGGATTTTGCTCTCCATTTATGTGAAACCAAGCTGAAGATTGTAGATTTTCTTGTATATATGATACGCGGTTAGCGACAAAGGTTTTCCACCTCGATGCAGGGCTATTGATCCATTGAAGCACTATCATTGAATCCGAGAATGCGAATATATTCTTGAACTTAAATTGAATTTCACATGCTTTGGACACAAATGAAATCAATCGAGCAAGCATAACTGCTGAGCATAGCTCTAGCCGCGGAATTGTATTTATTTTCATAGGTGCAACACGAGATTTTGCACATAAGAGATTAATTTTGAATGTATTATCTGGTTGCTGAGCTCTAATGTAAACTACAGCACCATAGCCCTTTTCAGACGCGTCGCAGAAACCGATAAGATCTGCTGTGTGTCCTTCAGAAATAGCGACATGGCGAGAAATTTTTAATTTTAATAGTACTGGCAGTTGCGATTGAAAGTTGGTCCAAGTCTCCACGATTTGTTTTGGAGGGCTTTCATCCCAGTCTATTTTTAATGACCATAATGTTTTTATTAAACATTTTGCTAGCAGCGTTGCGGGAGCTAGAAATCCCAAAGGATCAAATATCCTAGCTATTGACGACAAAATGTTGCGTTTTGTACAAATTTTATTCTCAGAGCATATCTTGAAACTAAAACAATCCGATGATGCGATCCATTGCAAACCCAAAATTTTTCTTGTGTCATCATTTTGGAAATTTTTAGAATTCAGAAGTTGATCTTCAATTGGAATTACAGAAACTAAATCAGAGGAATTGCTTGACCATTTGACCATTTCGAACCCACCAGCCTTAAACAATTTTCTTAAGTGATGGTATAGCGTCTGAGCCTCTTGGAGGTTCTTTATACTGGTGACCAGATCATCCATATAGATGGAATTATTTATTGCGGCAACAGCTTCAGGATATTTGGTTGCTTCATCTACGCCTAATTGCCGAGTGACTCGAATCGCGAGAAATGGAGCTGGCTTGACACCAAAAGTCACAGTATTTAGTGTCCACGCGCGCACTTCTTCATCTGGGGAAAATCTCCATAAAATCTTCTGAAATTTTCGATGTTCGGAATTGACTTCAATCTGCCGATACATCTGTTTCACGTCTGCAGTAACTGCAATCGGATATAAGCGGAATCTAACAAGAATTTCTATTAAGTCACAATGTAATTTAGGTCCTGTATAAAGAAGATCATTAAGCGAACGATTATTTGAAGCCTTAGCGCTTGCATCGAAAACTACTCGAAGACGTGTGGTTGCACTGTCCGGTTTTATTACGCAATGATGTGGCAGATAATAACTGTCGTTAGTAAAAGTTGACAGAGACATGTGACCTTGTTCGATGTAGTCTTTCATGAAGGCATGATATTCTATCTTCATGTCTTGATTGGCTTTAAGTCGTCTTTCTAAAGATGAGAAGCGTTTTTCGCAGACAGGTAGTGAATCTCCGAGAGTGGAAGGATCTTCTTTAAACGGCAGCGAAACAGAATAGCGACCAGTCGGTAGTCTCTGGTGGGTGTCGATGAAATGTTTTTCACATATCTCGTCTCCTTTGTCCAAAAAAGTGGGTTGCGGGATTTCTTCTAGACTCCAAAATTTCTTCATTAAATCATCCAGTGAAGTCTCAGTAGTAGACATGTAGACTTGATTTTCAGAACGATTACTGTGCGAATGATCCGATACAGTTCTTCCCATAAGAATGTAACCGAAAAGCGTATCTAAAGCGACTGGAGTCCCGGGAGGTCCCGTTATTTTATGTGATTTTATTATACGCGAAAATATTTCCGATCCCAACAGAATGTCTATCTGACTGGGAATATTACACGTATCATCAGCGAGCTGAATATTTTTTAAGTGCGATAATGACTCCAATGAAAAACATCGGCTGGGTAAACTATCAGTTATTTTATCTATAACAAAAGCGTCTAATTTAAGTACCCTTTGCGTATCAAAGCGGGAGGCGATAGAAAGTGATGCGTTAAATTTAAGAGGACGAGTGCTAAGTCCAATTCCCTGAACCGCTGAATTTACTCGTGATACCTTTAACCCCAGCTTGCGTTGAAATTCGGCAGTAATAAAATTTGATTGGCTGGCGTTGTCAAGAAGCACACGAGCTTCATGAGCGCGGTTCATCGTATCAAAAATGAGAATTTTTGCAGTTGATAATAGAACTATCGATTCTGGCGGAGTATTTTGAGAAGTCATGCTAACTGACGATGTTGAGCAGTGCGCGAGCGAAGAATCAAATGAGGTAACTTGTTTCGAAGTGTCAACAGAAGGAGTCTGAGTATCCGATTTACTTGCGTTCAGTTCCTCAGTTTTCGTCACAGAAGGTTGACTGTCACGATGCAAGGTAGAGTGGTGTCGTTTGTTGCAGAAAATGCAGGTCTTAAAACTCTTACAGTTCTTAGTAGTATGCTGAGATGACAAACAATTCACGCACAAATGTTTTGTTTTTACAGCCGAAAATCGGTCAGCGGATGATAACCGTTTAAATTCAGGACATTTAAAAACTTGATGCAATTCATTGCAAATTGCACATTTTGGGGGTTGATAATTATTATTCTTACTCGTCAAAAAAGTATGAGTAGGTTTACTTTTGTTAATTTTATCTTTAATTTGAGAATTCTCGAGTTTATTAAATTTTGAATTACGAAAAAGAATTTTTTCGTTTTCTTTTGTAAAAGTTAAAAGTTGATCGAACGTAGGGATATCATCCTTCCTACAATGCATTTCAAAATAGCGCACAGTTTCTGGATCTAACTTTGAGAGGGCTATTTGCAAAATAATAAAATCGGCTAAGTTACCGACATTAATAGCCTTAAGAGCATCAACGGATGCTACAAAAGAATGCAAAAAGTTTTCTAATCCTTGAGCAGATTGACAAGTAAGAGGTTTAAACTCTAAAATTTTATTTAAATAAAAAGACGCTAAATTTCTTTTATCTTGATATTTATCTACAAGATTTTTCCATAAAATAGCATAATTTTCAGCGGTAGGCGGAATTCCGGAAGTTACTGCTAATGCTTTTTTACTTAGTTTACCTACAAGGTATCTAACCTTATCGGAATCGGATAAGTTAATATTTTCGTGAATATTACTTTTAAAACTTTCAAAAAATATAGGCCATTCCGAAAGTTCGCCCGAAAATCCGGGTAGTTCTAAAATCGGCAACTTAATTTTAGGCTTAATTTCAGTAACTTGTTTACTTTTTTGTTCACTGTTGTTAATTTCTAATTTAAGCGAATTTTCTGCGGTTATAATAGCACAATATAAATCTTCTAAAGCATCAACTGCTTGAAAACTAGGTTCAGTGTTATCATCTATTTTTAATGACAATTCATTTATTTCATCCATAATTAAACGAAATTCATTTCGGGTTTCTTTAATAGTTAAACATTTTTTTATGAATAAATCTTTACAAGCGGGTATATCCAGCTTTAGGCTGGCATCATACGTTTGCTGAACTCTTTGGTAGAGATGGTTTTTCTTAGCTTCTAATACCCTTAACCTTTTTTGATCGGTTGCCATATTTTTTATTTTTTTTTTTTTAAATATAAGAAATGAACCAAATAACAGGGTTATAAATGCAAACAAGTAGCACGGAAATCGCGTAACTTAATTAAAGAATAATTTCTTTAAATTAAGTTATAATAATTAAAAATAATTGAAGGATTAAAGAATTTATTCATGAAGATAATCAAATTGAAATAATAAAATTATAATTATTGTGTTTATCGAAATTTAAATTTAAATGTTAAGTTTGTAGATAAGCCGATAACGAAATAACAAAATTTGTAGGAATAGGTAGCAGATAACCTAAAGCGAATAACAAGTTTTATGCAGGTTAAAACTCGACACAGCATACAAGAATTGTAATGCGTATTATGCTAACAATATATATAATTGAAAACGTAATTAAAGTTTTCCGACTTCTTAAAAAAAATGAACAGTTATGAATTTTATGCAAAGCGCAAATTTAACAAATATGCGTATAGCGTGCAATAGCGAATAGCGTATTTTAAACAAATTAATGTTATTTACATTTACATTAACATAGCGATTTAACGTGAATTCAGTTGACATCAAATAAAACACAATGTAAAGGTATATCCTCGCGAAGGAAAACCAATGGTCTTTTCGAAGCTATCCGCCCGAAAGTTAATAATGTGCTTCTGGAAGATATCCGGCCCGGAGGACCAATGATTGCGGTTGTATTTTATTTGATAGAGCGACAGTGGACTGTAGTGCGGTAACATAAATTAATTATAATATATGCGAAGTAAAATTTACTGAAATCTTGACTTACCCCTTTTTCCAAGACAAGGAAAAATAAAGTAAAAGGAATACCACCTGCGCAGGGATAAGGTACAAGGTTTCCAAATTGCGGTGTTCCGAACTCCCGTGTTATAAAAACAGCGGTCATATGCGGTTTACGAGACAGCGGTAACAAAAGGCGACGCGCACTGTACGATGGTCACTCATCGACTGTGTCGAGTTATCTGCTACCTATATTACTACCGATAGCGACGATAACAAAAATAATTTAATTATCGGGCCTAAACACAGTGGGCCAGAAAACATGTATTTCCGGTAAAACCTCAATTTTTCAAAATCGACAAAAACAAAACTTTCCTTTCCCGTATTTTATACAGGGTAAAATTAATTAATAATGTTTCTACATAAATTAAGCAGTTGTAGATAAAGTAGAAAAACGAAACGAAATACTTACAGCTTGTTTTAAACTAGATGTTGGGATACCCCATGATTTAGCTAATTCAAAATCATCAGAAATCCAACGGCCTGTTACTACTGGGTCATCACTGTTGATTGAAAAATTCACGTTGTCTTCAGCAAACCTAAAACGAGAAATATTTTTATAATATAGTGTATATAACGATTTATGGAACAATGGTAGGCGGCAATTTGCAAGAATTTCTACAGGGGTAATATATAGCTTTTCACATTAATGGTTAATTTTCTGGCACTTATTGATTTTGAATACAAAAGATTGTTCCATTAGGCTATTATGTTCGTTCTATTGTTATTTAATTCTATAGATTGGCCGTCTCTGTAGCGTAGTGGTTAGCGCGCTAGCCTATAACGTGGAGGTTCAGGTTCGAATCCCAGCTAGGGTCAAAAAACTATTACAAGTCAAAACCTACTATTACAGTTACAAAACCAAAAGTAGTTGCTAATAATCAAGCTGTTGATGCGACTTTAAATAAACTAAAAAACTTTTTTAACTATTATGTTTATCTGTTAGTCTATATTCTTTATGTTCCAGAAATTTATTGGTGTTTAATAGAGCCAACACCCTTGTCAGTCAATGAGTGTTTCGTCTACAGTTTATCAAGTGGCTTAGTTAAAAACCGGTTTGTGCGTTCGTATTGAAACAGATAATGAAATCATGACAATCAAATAATGTACAATTTTAATTTTTTATTTTTTATTTAAGGAAGGAGGAGTGGGAGTAGAGGGAAGAGGAGAAGAAAAAAATAGAAGAAAAGAATTTACCTGACAATAGGGTGTTTTTTAACAGTTGCTGGAATAGAACCACTCAATAAACTTGACCATGGGCAGCATTCAAAATGTATATTTTCACTTATCATTCTTTTGTATATTTTATTATCATCTAGTACATGATACCCATGACCAACCCTCTCCGCATGGAATACATCAACAGCCTACAACAAAAACAGCCATTTGTAAATCATTTATAAATTGTACCATATCGGATAAAATGTATTTATTTCTACAACGGACGTTCAATAATTAATGAGACTATTAAATGTAAAGAAAAACGGTTCTTTTAATGAGAATTAAACTTATTCAGAATCACGTTGGAAACCTTGGGAACACTGATAATCAACTGTTAACTCCTAATTAATATTCACGTAATATCTTTTGTTCATTTAAAAATGTCAGTTTCGCTTGAAACGTTTACGCGTGGATACCAACGTTCAGCAATCAGATTTTTTTATATGAAGTTGTAAAACCGAATATTACTTAAAAATGTTGAAACAGTATGAATAAAAGTTTTTAAACCGCAAAAACCCAGTAACAACCCCAATAGGACCATTATTTATAATCTTTACCTCGTATAGGGGCAATTTTAGACTCTTGAGATGACTTAAGATGTTTCTGGAAGTCCTCTTTGCAGCCCACATTCTCAAAATTCGCTCACTGTAATTTAGACTTTTCCTTTTCTTCTGTTCACTCTGTGTTCTGTCTTTGCTCCTCATGGAAGCTATTAAAGGCCGTAATTAGTTGTCTGAATTAGGTTCGGTTCATTAAGTTTCCTCGGTTTTATTCTGGTTTTCTCAACATCTTTTCTGACTTCTTTAAACCATTTATCTGACACCTATATTTCTATTGTTTAGGTTCTTAAAATTTGTTTTGTTAACTAGATGTCATCCATTCTACACCGGTGTCCATAACATGTTAGTTTTTTTCTAATCGTTTCCATTAAATGGAAGTGAACAAAGAAAATGAAAGATAAATTTTATCTATCATTTTCTTTGTTCACTTCTTCTCGACCACGTAACCTATATTGACTGTCTGTTATCTTCGGGCCGATTATCTTGCGGATATCTTTGTCTCAAATTTCTCAACTTCTTTAAGATCAGCCTTCCCGGTTATTATCAGGCACTCCCTCAAGTACAGGCTTTATCACAGTGTTATTGTGTCTAATCTTGCTTTGTCTTGAGATTGCTTTCTTCTTATAGAAGTGATGAGTTCCTCGAAAATCGCCAGCCAAATTTCCTCGTCTGTTGTTGTTCCCTTCCTTTTCGCTTGCAATTGGTTGTATTATCTTCTCGAGGTACTTGAAGCTATCAACTTCTCCTATTTTTCTGTCTTTTGTGTCTTCAGATGACGCGCGGCAGTTTTGGTGTTCGTTAGTATTCCCGAAGGAAACCTATCGTCCTGCTTTTTCTGCTTGTTCTTTTAACACGTAGATTGTTTTATTGATGTTTCCGTGCTTCTACAAACGATTACCAGATCGGCTGGAAAAGGAAGACAACTTATCTCTAGGCGTTCTTCGATCCCCAAATTACTTAGCCTATATTTCAAATAAAATTTCAAATTATTTTCTTACTTTAAATCTAAAAGTGAATAAGTTTTGGCATAAATTTTGGTAATTGATTTGAGAGTTGGTTCATTAAAGTTTTTTAGGACGATGTTATTTAAGTTTGAATTTTTTACTCTAATATAAACGTTTTTTTATCAATATATGTAAGTTAGAAGTATCAGAAACGGGAACAATTTTCTCAGAGTTAAAATTTTATTTTACTTCAGTTTTGATTTTTTTTCGAATATAAGCCTATTTCTAAACTAATGAGTAACACGATTTAGTTTTTGTCAATTTTATTTTTAATTTTTTTCATTTTTACTTAACCATCCAGAGCTTTTTTCTTCGGAATAAATCATAAATAAATTAAATTTGACAAAACCAAAATCATGTGCTTCTTGTTTTAAAAAAAGGCGAGGAGTATTTTAGGATTTTTGTGCCGCCTGTATGTTAAAATCACCGGGCTACTTCAACTTCCCTGGGTAAAGAAAAAAATAGATAAACAGTTGAGAAATTAGTAGAGATTTTAACATATAAGTTATTTTAAACTAACTTAATAGTAAGATCCATTTGCTGTCTATAGATAAATTACTTACTCGTTCTACCATATCAGGACCACCTGATTCCCCGGCATGAACTGTTCGATGGATACCTGATTTCTTTGCCTCTTCATAAACGTAAATTGTCTTTGGATCAAGTATTATCTCCTCTAAAAAATTTAACAAAGATGTTAGTAAATAAATATTCTCGTTTAACTTTATATTATTATTCATAAAGCAGAAAAATATTTTTATTTATCTACAGTGTAATTTAATGGTTGAGGTGATTCAACTACCATTAGGGAATTGTCGGCCTGAGTCTGTACAAGACTACAACTTATTTAGATGTCTAACATCAAGTCCTCCTTTGATTGCGTGATAGGGTTGCTTAATTTTCTTAAATTGAACAGATTTTAACGTCAACATATTACGGATTAATTTTTTTAATATTTCATTTATTATAGCAAGAGAAAGTTAAAAAAATACCTGTAATTACTTCGCCTTGTTTAGCAGCTGTATCAATTCCAACGACACCTTCATTTTTAAAAGTTCTACTCAATGGGAGTATATCAGAGAAACCTTCATCACCATTGAGCCCACTAAGTATGGATCGAACTTTTGTTCCAAATTCTAATTCACCTCTAGTAAATCCTCGGGTTATAGCTTTTATTGCCTCTTCCAAAGCTGTAAAATATTCATATAAAATATTACAATTTTGCATATGGGTTATTTTTTACAGGTTGTGTCCGTTCGAGACATATTTCTTTCATACTCTTACTTGTCACAACTAACAAAATTAATTGGCCTACTAAAATATCATGTTGTTTAAGTCATCCGAAAGGCTGGTTTGAATCTATAGAGGTTTTACTGAGTAAAACAAGCAGTGAGGTGGTTTACCATGCCTTCCTCACTGAGTAAAAAGTACGCTTATCAGCATGCCGGGCCCTCTGAAAAGCACATATTTTCCATTCTGCAAATGACACCTTCACTTCATTCACCAGAGGGTCTGGCTATATAATGAAAATCATAACTTTCAGGGTAGATAACTCTGATAAGTGTCTTTTACACCTCTACCTCTTCTGCTCTTAAATGATTCAGTCAACTAATTGGCTAACCCCGTGATAAGAAACATAACTATTTATTTTAGCACTGCAACGAACAGATTAAGTGTAAATAATTTCATACTCCACCTGTCTGTTATGGGCAAAACTAAAACATCATCAACATGTAAAAAAAACAATAGTACATTATTCTCTTTATTTATATGTTTAAGATCCCTTCGACGAATAGGTCATTAGCAATGACGAAAATGTAACATACAGCCGTAAATAAAGCAAGCAGAAAACACGCCGCACAAGAAATCAGCCCTGCACGAGAGATGATACCTCATAACTGCTCAGCATTTAATTTGTTAAGTTAGTTACTACTAAAGCACTTGACACGAACATTTTCATCAAAATTGATCAACCGGAAGTAGTAGTTTATTCGTGTAATTTTTCACTTTTTTGCGATTTTCTCTAAAACGGCTCGTACGATTTTTTTAAAAAATCGCCTTAATTACTACATTTTTATGCTCTACAAGATAGGGTAGGCGCCATGTCTGCTGAAATTCTTGGGGAGGCTGTGCTCTCGTAGAATTTTTTTAAATTAAATTGCGGCCTTAATAGTCTAATAATTTTAGGGCAAAAATCTATTATACAATCAAATTTGTAAAACATTTAAAAACCTACTACTTTTATTTAAATTTTTTTTATAACGCTTAGTTTTTTGGTAATTAGTGATTTTTTGTTTTTTTTTCATTAAAATCTTTAAAAAATAGATTTTTTAACAACTCGGTCGTGTGAATTTTACGACAAAAGTGTAATAATCAAGTTTATAAGAAAATTAAAAGATCTACGTACCAATTTTATGTTAAAAAATTTTCTCTAAAGAGCCTAGTTTAGCGTGAACGAGTGATTTTCCAAATTATTAAGCCAAACTAAGGTTGGTTTTCATTTTGCATCATTCACTCATGATTAAAATTAGGTTAGCTATGTATTTTAAGGTTAGTTTTTCTTTTCTAATATTTTATTACTAATGTTAGGTTATTTGCATTGGTAAGAATAAGTCGTGTGAGTGTTTCACAACAAATTTTTCCTTATGTTTTGAAGGTTTGTTGGAGAATATTATTGAGACCAGTACATTCAATACATTCAATACATTCAATACATTCTTATAGTGATCATAAATACATTGTGTAATTTTTAGATACAAGACAATGTAGTATACTATATTTCAACGAGAAATTTTATCGACGTACTGGTAACGCAATATAAGTACCGTATTTTCCGGACGATAAGACGCACTTTTTTCCGTAGGAAAATGACCTAAAAATTACCATGCGTCTTATGGTCCGAACGCTAGCTATATTTCTGGGTAGATACTTTCTATAATAATATTTAATACTACCCTACTCTACTTAAACACGTTCAATAACTAGGGATTTCAAAACAAAACATACAATGATATAGAATGTACCGTAGTTTTTCAATTGTATCGTCTTGAAGATTCTAACCATACACAGTAGTTTCTGTATCGATATTACTTACGGTAAATAGCATAGCATTTTAAAATGTGAAGCATGTTTCATATTCTTTCGCTTTTAAATTAAAAGTGGTTCAATATGCAAAAGGTAATGGCATTCGGGCAGTAGAAAGGCATTTTTTACCTCCTCCAACAGAAAAAATGATTCGGGAATGGCGGAAACAAGAAAATTTATTACTCAAGGCAGATAATAAGAAACATACCAGTAAATTTTGAACTCATGCTGTCAAATGGCCTCGACTTGAAGCACAATTGAAAAATTGGATTATCAATTACTATTAGACTAACCATGTTGCCTGAATCTGATTGTCTACCTGATTTGACAATGCAGTATGTCAGTTCAGGTAGACAGTCCGACACGATGTCACGTACACAAACTAGCAACATGGATAGTAACACCCACCCCCCGCATTACCCATCTATTTTTCAAAATTCTAAAAATTCTACCACAACATTGGCCAATCGATATTTCATGTTAACATATCTGTACTAAGTTTTTTACGCTGAATAAAACTATAGTTTGCCCGAGCCGAACGATCGTGTGGTTACCGAGATAGCAAGGGTTCAGAATATTGTTAATAAATCAAAATTCAAATAACGTATGAATTTGAAATTTCGTACACGCTGTAAGAATATAATTGTCTATGTCGTGTTAAAATTTTAAACTTTTCGGTCATATATATTTATCGAGTACACGCCTCTAAACGCATGAAATTTGTTGCGGTATCAAAAAACCGGGTCTTTTTGCCTTCCAACCTCGATATGGCAACTTTTAAACAACATTAAAAATATAGGACTATTATAAGTCAACGCAGAAAAAATGAGCTAAATTTTGATGTAAAGTATGTTGAAATCCGACTCATAGTTATGGAGATGCAAGGGTGTCTATGATTATGAAACCGATAGTAGTAATTTACGTACATACAGTTTCTATATCCATGGTTTTTTGTAAATTTATTAATATAAAATAATTATTTATATATTGTATCTTCTGTACTTGCTGTTTTTCAAATAGGTTAAAAAAATCACATTTACCTGTATTAAAAAAGTAATTAAAATCAGTCAAAATAATTTTTAGATAATTTATGCCTTGAAAAACAAGGGTGCGTCTTATCGTCCGATGCGTCTTATCGTCCGAAAAATACGGTAATTGATTTAACTGACAGTAAAATTTAACTAGGGGGGGGGGTTGGAAGTGCTACTATATGTGATTTTTCTAAATACATCATAGCGACAGCTTTAACCATGACATCATGTTTACATTGATTTATTATATTTACAACTATGTCGTTTTATAAACATCCCATTGTATTATTTAATTGATTCCTAATAATTATCCTAAATATTTCATTCATTCTAAATAAGCCATAATACTAGGTCTAAGCTAATTTAATATCCGCTTTGGTCATCAGCAGTAAACTGAATTACTGCACTCTGACATTTGTAGTGATAGACTAGTTAGTCCGTGAGTTCCGTCAATGCGAGCTTATTATCGTGAGTAATACTAGTTTTACGGTAATTTCAAAATATTATTGTATTTTTAGGGTTTTCATATTTCATTATTTTCAGTACAGATATGTTAAATTGCAATTGAATTATAAACAATTCACTTTCTTTAAATAAATACATTACTCCTTACTTATTTAGTGTGACTGGTCATGAACTGAATCTTAGTACTGAAGTGCATGTTGTGGTTACATTTTGAGTTACACGCTTGATACATGTCTTAGGCTTTCGGGTTGGCCGATGTAAGTAGGATAGATAGTATACTGTCCTCCGCATGATAGGCGCAATCGTCAACTTATAGTGCGTTACCAGTACTGAATTTTTACTTCCAGTTCCCCTGTTTGAATAATTAGGAAAGAAAATTAGCTCATTGTTTTTCTCTAAATTTTTAAAATAGTCTAAGGGTTTTTATAGAAAATAGTAGGCCTACTCGTTTTCAGACCCCTGAACCCAAAAAACATTTTTTATCGATTGTTATTTGTGAGTAATTGTGTGTAATTTTTATGTGTATCCTGAGGATAACATAGATTTTGCTGTACTACAGTAACTTGCGCATCAGTATTAATTTTATTTTTAGCTGTCGTTGTGACCAACAGTCTTAAACATTAAAAAAAACAACAACAAAATTGAATTTACCTGTCATATTAGATACTTCTCTTTGGTCAGGAACAAAGTTATGAGGAGCATATCTTGCCTCAGCATATTTAACATTATTTTTTGAAAGTTCTTCACAGAATTCATAAGCTACCCTTTCAGCCACTTTAAGATTTCTGTAATTGAATCACAACAAAATATTATGAATGGTTTTTTAAATTTCTCACGATATACTTTCCAATAGGATACATTTGAGTACCTTAACATTTAATGAACGTTTGTAGCAAAAAAGACTGTCCAAACTTCTGTATATATTAAGTTTATATAAAATAATTGTTTTGTTCATTAATAGAGCAAACAAAATGGGCTGTTTTTATTAAAAGGCGATGTGAAATTTTACACAAATGAATAAATTAATTTATTACAATGACATGATAAAACCATTTATTATGTGAAGATACTTTTAAAATGTAGTGTTTTCACAAACACTTAAATTTTTCAACCTGCTATAACCTATAGTTTGGCCTTTAATAATTAAGTAGAAAGAACACAATCTTGTGGCACCCCTTTCTTGAAAGGATCAGTGCATCTGTACCATTTACTCAGTATCTGTTCATTTATTTTAACTGATGCTATCTGGTACAAATGAATATTTTAAATCAGATTTATATCTTTTGAATTGAAGTAGTTATACTAATCAACACGAATACTTACTTGATGACAGGAACGATGTGACAGAATGGCATTAAGAAATGTGAGAGATCTTTGGGTTCTTTTATTATCATATGGCGTTTCATATCCTCCAATGAACTATTACCAGGAATTGGTAAGTTATCCTTTCTGAAAAAGTTAAACAAAAGTATGATCAATAAAATTTTTCCAGAATTTTTGTGTATAATATCAATCCTGCTTATAACAGGCAGGTAGAGTTTTAAATTATTTTCACTCGATCTGCCAATACCAGGTGTTAGCGCCAGTCTTACCGGGGTTAATTCAAACTGTTTTCCCCGCTAATTACAATTTGTTCCTGCATCTGTTTCCGCGTGACATCATTAAGTCACGTCATCCGTATCCCCTCTTCCTTTTGAATATCCGGCTTCTTCCTTACACACTCTTGTCTTAGCTGCCGTGATGTATGGTTGCGTTTTTGTCTCTTGCGCTTAGCGTGTGGCGTGGGTTGGTGATGCCCTGCCAATCTCTTCGTTTACAATCAGTTCGTTTCGTTTCTCGTTGGTTTTCTACAAACCTAAACTGTTCGTTATTCTATGCTTAATGTGAACTGTATGCAATTGCTCATGTGTTTTTTATTGTAAACTGTCGTAGTGTGTTCATTGCAATGTTACCAGTGTGCTTCCACGTGCTTATCTACAAGTTTCAAGTTGTTAATGGATTCCAGGTAAGAACGTTTTTCCATTATTACGGTTAGTTATTCAATAGTGTGTCTCCCTATGTTTTTTCCCTACCAATTATGTCCGTTACCTTTCGTTATTTTATTCCTCCTGTTACTAATTCATTTTGTTTATTCTTTAAATCGTTTTTGCTGTGGTCGGCAGCCGCTTAAAACTGACCTGGTCCTCCGAATTAAGTTAATTAATCGTCTACTAATTACTGTAGAATTATTCAGTTTAAATTCGTTTCATTGTCTTTTATCCAGCGTCTTACAAGCGCTAACACCAGGGATAGAAAATAAAATAGTAGTCTTATCACATGCCCAGCTAATTATATGGCTGATGCAGTAAAGAACAGAGGTGTAAAAGACTAGTCAGCGTTATCTCCTCTAAGAGTAATGAATTTAATTTGACAGCCAGAACCCAGTGGTGAATGAAGTGAATATGTCATTCGCAGGGTAGAAAGTAGATGCTTTTCAGCGAGCCTAGGATGCTGATAAACATACTTCTCCACTCAGTGAAGAAGGCAATTTTAAACCAGCTCACTCCTCGATTTACTTAGCCTCTAAAGGTTCAAACCAGGCTTTCAGCTGACGACCGTAAGAACAATATCAATCTCTGCTAATTTAATTTTTATAGAGAAAAAAATGGAAATTCACTAAAAATGCCACTAAATTAAGCACCATAGAAAGAAATGTAAAAAATTAAAATTGTAGGTTGGTTTTATAAATTATAGGATTTATAGGATAAAAAGGAAGAAGAACCATCCTAATGATTGGCTGTTGGCATCCTAATGGTTGGCAGATGAAAGATGAAAGATGAAAGCCCAAAACACAGAGGGTGAAATACATCCACCTAATGAATATCAGGTGATTGACCGTTGGCTATATTATTTTACAATTTATTGTCTAACTACTATTCTAATTTAATTTATTCTAACAATGGGGGTTTTCCCTTGCATTATTTATTTGGTTATTACCTTAATAATGGAAGTTATGGTAATTAGGATTTACCATAACTTCCATTGCTTGTACAATTTTGTACTTTTACAAAGGTCAAGTGTAACCAACCTATAGTGTACAGCGATTTTAGTCAAAATGTCTGCAAATGATCACAAGAGCCCCGTGGTATGTTACCAACATAATACATAAAGACTTTAACATCCCATTTCTAAAAGATAAAATTTAAAGCTTTTTTACAAAACACCAGGGAAAATTAAAAGCGATGAAAATCCAACTACAATCAATTTTCTTGACGAGTACCCAAGAAAACCTTTAGTGAATCTTAAGTGAATCTTGTAGGTTAACCAATATTTTAAAAGGCTTTAGTTTGTAAATGTCGCACCAAGATATCATCTACAAGATTCACATCACAGTGATCATTGATAAATCATCGTAATCACTATCATGTGTTATTTTCATTAAAATCGAAATGTAATTAAATACTAAGTTTTTTTTATTTATGTTTTTAGTGCATTATATTATTGAGTGTTGTATTTGTATAATTAACGTTAAATTCATACATTATTATCATATTTTTATTAAAGTTTTTGTTTAAGATATAATTTATTGCAAAATAAGACTAGGTACTTGAAAGTACAAATGTAAGCACTTATAAATATTCATTTTTGTAAAAATAACACTGATATTTGGCTTACTATGGAAGTTATTTATCAAGTAGTTAGGTTTGTATAATTCCTACTTTGCATTTTTATCTGTATAGATAAGTTTTAACATTGAGACTTGTTACTACTTGTTATCTGAATTTTTGTTTGTTGTATTAAAAAAATGTTTCAAGAATACTTATGTTTAATATATACATACATAGGCCTACCTACTGAGTGTAGTATTAAAAAATAAGACCAAACTCTAGGAAGTTCATTGCATAGCTAAAAATCTAGAGTTCAACATTCACATGACTTTCTTTTAGCAATATAAATAACGAAAACTGGTTCTAATTTTAATCATGAGTGAATGACGGTAAATGAAAATTAATTTCTGTTGGACTTCAAAATAGGAAACATTATTACGAGGGTCATCTCTAAAGTAAAGACCGATTTGTTGTAAAACATTTATTCAGAAAAATATGTAAAAACAAAGTGATACAGAATAAAAATACTTAACTAAAATTAACTCCCCATAGTCGCCATATGAATTAAGAAATTTGTCATAGCGATTCACCAGCTTCAATATATCCTCATCATATTCTTCTGCCGCCAGTTCATTTAGCCACTGATTCACAGCATCTTTAACTTTATCGTCACCTGCCAATTGCTTACCTCCCAAATATTATTTCAATTTGCCAAACAAATGGTAATTTTAAGGCGCTAAATATGGACTGTACGGTGGGTGAATGAAAATTTCCCATTCAAATCTCCTCAGTAAATCGAGCGTCTTACCTGCCACATGTGGATGTGCATTATTGTGCAAGAGTACGATGCCATCGGTAAGCCGTCCACGGCGCCGACTTTAAATGGCACGTCGTAACTTGCGTAGGGGTTTGCAGTAATATTCTGGATTTACAGTAGTTCCGCGTGGCGTAAAGTCAATCAACAGTATACCAAATTGATCTTAATAGACCGTGGCTATCAATTTCCTTCCAAACGGCAGTGGCTTCATCTTTGTTGGCTTCATTGGTGACTGAGGATGACACCATTCACATGACTGCCGTTTTTTTCTGGCGTGTAATAAAAAATTCACATTTCATCGTCGGTAACTATTGAATTAAGGAATTCATCACCATTTTCTCTGTAGCGCATCAGAAATTTCAACGCAGATCCCATTTGTGACGTTCCGATAACACATACGGCACCCAACGCGCTCAAAACCTTTCTGAAGCCTAAATGGTTACGCACAATGTGACCAATAACAGCTCTTGAAACATCAAGGAAACTAAGGGCCAAATTCAGATAGTCTATTGTCACGTGACGATTGTTTTTGATTTCTTCATCGACCCCTTTCAACAAGTCCTCGTTGATTATTGAGGGCCTCCCTGAACGTTCTTCAACAAGCACATTAACTCTCGTATTTCTAAACCTTTTACACCATTTTCGAAAGTTTCTTTCATTTATCACATTATCGCCGTACACATCAACCAACTGCCTGTGAATTTCAACCGATTTAACGTTTTGATGTTTTAAAAAACGTATCATTTCAAAACGCAATAACACAAAACGTAAATGGAGATACAACAACGCGACAACTGACAAACGAGAAGGTAGTGCGTAAAGGCTATATTACGAGAATGGCCATACTGACCACACAGGTTAGCCAACTTCAAAGCGAGAATTTTCCTAACGGTATTTACTTTAGAGATGACCCTCGTAGTTGACGCTCAACTAAGTACTGTACTATGCCCATAACAGGTGGATGGAGTGTTAAATTCTTTGTACTTGATCCGGTTGTTTCAGGACTACAAAATATAATTATGTTTTTTATCATATAGTCAATTAATTATATGACTAAAATATTTAAGAACGGAAGGTAGTGGTGCAAAAGATATGCCTACTAGTCGGAATTATCTCCTCTGAGAGTAATGAATTTCATTATACAGCCAGCCCCTGTGTGAATAAACTGAAGGTGTCATTTACAGGGTGGAAAGTAGATGCTTTTTAGAGAGCTTGGCATTCTGAGACGCGTAGCCTCTTTCTCCAATCAGTGAGCAAAACATTGGTAAGCCAACCCACTTCTCGTTTTACTTAGTAAAGTCTCTAGAGGTTCAAATCAGCCTTTCAGCTGATGACTTAACAGCAAAATTTAAGCACAGTTGTAAGAAATGTTTATATTAAAAGTTTTAGGATTTTATTTTTCTATAACATTATATACACAATTTTGCCCTAAAATCCATATTAAGACCACAGTCTTACAAACAGAGTAAAATTTGAATTGGGATAAAATTGATTGGATCTTAAAAAAACGTCTTTGAAACTTGAAGTTTCTTATGTCCCCTATACGCACATCTATACATCGTATAGTAGTCATACATATTGACATACACTGTGTACAGAGATCGATTTAAAGGTTATATTACTTTCCAGTTTTTCAAAAATATAAGTCTCTATTAAACAAAACTCTGGTGTGGAACACTCACACGACTTTCTCATGCCAATACAAATAATTAACAATATAACATAACATAAAAAAATAAACAAAAAACTAATCTCAGTAAACATAACGTTATTTTAATCATGATTGAAAGACGTAAAATGAAAATCAACCTCAGTTTGCCTTAAAAATACAGAAAATCACTCTGTAGAGAAAAATGCGATGAATAAAAGTTGTAGATCTTTTATTTTCTATAAATTTGATATACACGTTTGACGTAAAATGCGTACTAAGGCTGAAATCTTAAAAACAAAATCGATTTTTTTACACATTTTCGTGAGAAAAAACAGAAAATTGCTATTACCGCTAAACTAAGCGTTATAGAAAAAAATGTTAGCTACAAAAGTTGTAGGATTTTAAATTTTCTACAATTTTTATTACATACATTTTGCGATAAAATGCATATAAAAGCCGCAATCTTAAAAAATTGTTTTTACGAGAAAACAGTCTCTCCAAGAATTTCAGCAGCATGGTGCCTATCCCATCTCGCAGAGCACAGAAAAATTAGTAAATGAGGCAATTTTAAATACATCGTAGGAGCCGGTTTTGAGAAAATTGGAAAAGTGAGAAATGACACGAATAAACTACTACTTTCGGTTAACCGATTTTGAAGAAAATGATCGTGTCGGGCCCTCTAGTGGTATCTAACTTAAGTTTCAAGTTTCAATTTTGTAATATGTTCCTTTCTTCAGATATTCTGTTCACACACACACACACACGCACACACTAAATCGCTAAAAATATGTTTTTTGGGTTCACCGGGTTTGAAAACGTGTAGATCCGGTGAAAACTCGATTTTGAAAAATCGACATGAAATCAATATATTCCTTCATAAATATAGGCTATTCATACAGGTAAGAGAAAGTAAGAAAGAAAAACTTAAAGAAAATGTTGGAGTCAAAGGTATAGGGTTGATGAGAGAAAGTACGAGAGTAGAAGAAAGAGATTAGAGATATATTGATGGTGGTGAAATAGGGTAGGAAAAGGAAATAATAGACGATTGAGAAAGAGCGGAGAAAGAAAAGATGGGGGTTGCGAATGAGAAGACCGTGGTTGAAAAGATGGTGATTTAAAGGGCGGGTATTGGTGAGAAATAATGGTCGACTAGAAGGTTAGAAATACGTTTTGGTGAGGGGTAGAAGAAGTATAGTGGAGTGACGAATAAGATGGCGGAGAAAATAGCGGTGAAAAAGATGAATGTATAATAATATTAGATGAAGAGAACCAATCCTAATGTTTAGGGGATATATGCCCTTCACAAAAGTAGAACTGTATATATTCCTCTGTCCAATCAGGTCAATTTTTACAATGAGCCAATACAGTTAAACTAACCTCAGCGTAAAGAAACCGACCCTTCCGGATCTCGTCAATGAAAATAACACATTCCCCACTTCCACGTTCCATATAACTTAGAATTCCCCTTACCGTTAATGTACACTACCATTATCCTCTCTTTCCTCCACCAGGGTGCACCAAACTGGTGGCCAATCCGCGCTGACAACAATAAACGAAAAATCTTTTCCCTCCTTAACCGAATTGTACTCCTACTCTCCAATCTCTACTTATGCGTAAACAGTCCACAGTCCACGACTACATTGTTACACCCACCTTGGAACTCAAATTCCGTACTTCAACAAAGCTACATGGTGTCGGACATCAGTCTGTACCATCAGCCATCAGAGATATTAAATATCTCTTTTTAATTTATACTCTTTTTATATTTTACATCAGCCCACGATCCCCAGAAGTCATAAAGAAACTGCTATTCCATGAATTCTTTAAACACCTTTGAAATTATATTATTCCACTGACCACTGAAAAATCTTAATCCTCCCACCATTACCCGTCTGACAAACCCGATTACGAGTCTTATCTTCCTTAAAAATTCCTCTTTAATTCAAATACAAAATAAATAAAAATTCCTTCATTCTATTCCCCGATCGAAATGGTAGCAATAGCTACGACGTCGTCAATCTGAGTGCAAGCTCATTCATCCAAGACTCGGACTCGGATTGACCAATCAGTAAAATGCGTACTAAGGCTGAAATCTTAAAAAAATTGATTTTTTACACATTGTCGTGAAAAAAACAAAATCGCTAATTACCGCTAAACTAAGCGTTATACAAGAAAAGTTAAAATAAAAGTAGTAGGATTTTAAATTCTCTATAACCTTGATTACATACACTTTTGCGCTTAAATACATAATAAAGCTTCAATCTTAAAAATATTTTTTTACGATAAATCAGCTTTTCCAAATATTTCAGCAAACATGGCGCCTACCCTATCTTTTAGAGCATTAAAAATGTAGTAAATGAGGCGATTTATAAGAAAATCGTAAGAGCCGTTTTTGAGAACAACGCAAAAAAGTGAAAAATGACACGAATAAACTACTACGTCCGTTTGACCGATTTGGCTGAAAATATTCGTGTCAGGTCCTCTAGTGGTATCTAACTTATGCTTCAAGTTTCAAGTTCGTACGATGTTCCGATCTTGAGATATTCTGTTTACACACACACACACATACGCGCGCGCGCGCACGCACGCACACACACACACACACACGCACACACACACACACACACACACACAGAAACAAACAAACACAGACCAATCGCTAAAAACATGTTTTTTTTTTGGTTCAGGGCGTCTGAAAACGTGTAGATCCGGTGAAAACTCAATTTCGAAAAATCGACATAAAACAATACTTTCCTTCCTATATATTACTATAGGCAAGAGAAAGTAAAAATGTAAAAATTAGATTCTTGGATCACGTGAGGAGAGGGGAAAACTACAGTAAACTCCAGGTAATAGTTTATGGAAAAATTATGGGCAAGAGATGTCATGATAGAAGATGAATATCCTGCTCAACAACTTAAGAACATGGTTTAAGTAAATTTTCATTGATTTTTTTGAGCTGCAGCATCTAAAGTCATTATTGCCGAGATGATTTCTTGGAGGAGAGGGCACATAAAGAAGAATGCGTTTAAGCAAGCTCAGTTAACCAGTTATTACCATGAACCATTAAGTAACATGGGTAAGACAATCAATTTAGTAAGGTAACCGCTAAAAACCACATATGAACAAAATCCACTGGGAGTTTATCAAAAATTCTACAGAAAATTTACCTTAGAATAAAACTGGGTAGTTGTCATTTACCTACTTAAATGTTTCCGATAACAACAAAACTGAAAGAATAAAAATAAAACTTAGAAATAATTGTTTTAGTTAGAATAAAAGAACATTTGTGTTCAAAATGGTAGTCGTACAATGATTATAGGCCTAGTTACATAACAAAGTAGGCCACCTGTCATGTCTTCCGCATTAATTTACTTGTCAACTTGACAAAGCCATATTAAAAAAAACAATAAAAATAATCAATAGATGACGTTATTCAAATTGCTATTCATTTTTATTAACAACTATTATTGAAACCATTAGGTTATATTACATGTGTAAGCAAAACTTTAATATCTAATAACCGAAAGGTTTTTTATTAAAGGTGGATAATTCTTTAACAATCGGGTTTTTAAATGAATAAAAATATAAACGTTAAGCAAAAATGATACAAGTATGAATTAAAACGTTCCTTGTGTGAAAACTCTGACGTTAAACACTCACAGGACTTTCTCTTGCCAATCTAAATAAAATGGAAAAATATAATATAAGTTAGCTATATTATGTTAAATCATAGGTAAATTATGTAATATACCGTGCGTTCGGAAAGTCGCTGTGCACTGGAATTGTGACTATGGATTTATGAAAATATGTATAAAGAAATGACTAAGCATTTTGGAAAAAAATTTATTCAATACCTTAATTACATTGTTAAACCGTGTTTACATTGTTTATAGAAGGTGTTCGAAATGACCTCCATTGGCATCAATACAGCATTGCACTCGTTTCATTTTGTTTGCAAACACCTTTCGCAACTGAAGAACAGTGATTCCTTGAATGTATGCCGTTATTGCGGCTTTAAGTTCGTCAATCGTGTGTGGTCTGTTCCGATACACAGTTTGTTTCGCCGCACCCCATAAAAAGAAATCGGGGGGAGTCAGATCAGGAGATCTTGCAGGCCACAAATTCTTTGAAATTATTCGTTCACCAAACACGTTGCGCAGGAAAGCCATTGAGATGTTAGATGTATGTGCTGTTGCCCCGTCTTGTTGGAACCAACCATTATTCATTTCCACTTGTGTTATTTGATGCGTAAAGTTCTCTAAAATATCAGAACAATAACGTTCACTATTGATTGTGTTTGCAAAAAAAATTGGTCCAACAATAAATACGTGCTCTACTCACAGCAACCCAGACTCCAATTTTTGCTTCGTGTAAGGACTGTTCATGTAAAGCGCAAGGGTTAGTTGTCGACCATACTCGAGTATTTTGTGAACTTATATACCCTCCCAAGTGAAACCACGCTTCATCTGTATAAAACGTTACGTCAAGGTTGTCTTCGGAATTTTGGTTGATGAAACGTTGAAACCAATGACAATAATTTAGTCTCTTGTCATTATCTGAAGGTTTCAGCTCTTGAACACACCTCACTTTGTATGGGAATAGTTTAAGTTCTTGTCTGACAGCTTTATGTGCGGTAGCAAGTCCGATATTATGCTGTTGTGCCAACTTACGCATTGATTTTTTTGGACTTTGTGCCATAGAATCAGAAATATCCAGCAGCTTTTGTTCGTCTAGCTTAGGGGGCCTACCACTACGTTCAGCGTCCTCAACAGAGCCAGTTGCCCGAAATTTTTCTATCAGTGTTCGTACTGCATTACGGTGAGGAATAATTGAATCTGGAAACTTTTCAGAAAATTTGCGCTTCACTAAATCACTGTACTTGTCACCTTCGCGAAATACGTATTCAACGAGGAAAATGCGCTCCTCTACTGAAAGAACCATCGCGTCCAACAACAAAAAACGTGCAACAGAACTGCAATAAATGAAACATATACAACTTCAACTCAATGACTGACAGGCCTCGACGTGTTCGGCAACAATTGAACAGCACAGAGCTACCAAGCTAGCCATGAAATTATTCCCTGTCATGTCACTTGGTGCACAGCGACTTTCAGAACGCATGGTATAAAATAACAATTTTAATCATGAGTGAATGACCCCAAAGAAAATCAATCTCAGTAAAAATAAAAATAAGGAAAGTCAGTAATTGTCGTTGAATTATAATCCGTTTCACGAAAGGTAACACCTTTCTTTAAAGAGCAATATCTTTTGAACCGTTGTATGTAAAAACAATTACGATAGACATCAAATTAAAGCTTGTTTTGTTGTTGGTTGCAGGATATACGTTAACATTTTTGGAAAGTATTAGTGTATTAAATAAAACGAATTATGCGTAAAAAGTACCCTATTTTTAACCACTTTTCCAGTATACCCTACTTCAAGGTACTATTACTTTGTTTACGCCTACTTTAAAATGTATAGGGCTGCAAAGTGACATAAATTTTCATTATTAACGTGTTATGCGTGTCACATTTTCCAATAATGTTGTTAATATGCAACAATCAGTACAAAACTTTTTTGCGTATCATTACTGGTAGCCGAAATAACAATTTTTTTAAAAACGGCCTCCTTTTTTTAAAACCAGTCGCCCAAAAATACGACGAAAATATGCATTACACGTAGAAACCTTTATTTTATAATACTTTGTTGCCCTACACATTTTAAAGTACGCGTGAAAAAAATACCTTGACGTTGGGTGTTCTGGAAAAGTGGTTAAAACAGGGTACTTTTTATGCGTAATTTGTTATATTTAATACAGTATTAATTTTCGAAAATGTTATTGCATATCCTGTAATCATTGATAAAACAAGCTTTAATTTTATATATCGTAATTGTTTTTACATGCAACGGTTCAAAGGATACTGCTATTTAAAGACAGGCGTTTTCTTTCGTGAATCGGACTATTAGCTTTGTATAAAACACGCTTGAAATAAAAATTGTAGGTTTTTTAATTTTTTTCAAATTAAATTTTAGTTTTGTTTCTTATCACGCAGTCAGCCAATTATACGACTGAACTTTTTAAAAACAGAAGAGGTAGAGGTGCATAAGACACTAATCAAAGTTATCTCCTCTGAGAGTAATGCATTTCCCTGTACAGTCAGACCCTATGGTGAATGAAGTGAAGGTGTCATTTGTACGGTGGAAAGTGGGTACTTTTCGGAGGGCCTGGTATGCTGATAAGCATACTCTTTCAACTCAGTGAGGAAGGCAATTGTAAACCACCTCACTCCTCGGTTTTACTTAGTTAAACTTCTAGAGCTTCAAACCGGCTTTTTAGCTGTTTACCTAAACAACATAACTTTAACTTATTTACATTTTTGTCCCTAATGTGTGTACGTTGCAATCTGTCTAATTCAGAACAATACACAATTCCATAACCCAGGGAGGTAAGAATGATTTGTATGACGTGTAAATGAAAAGTAGTCTTGTACTACAGACCTAGGTCGAACATTCCTGAGAGAGTATGGTTAATTGAACCCCAAACAACAAAGTACATCGGTAACCACTATCGAGTATTCAAATTCGTATAAAAGTAACTACCTTTAGTAGGATTTGAACCGCGTACCTTTGTCTCCAAAAATCAGCTGTTAAACAGCTGACTCGCGGCGACAACTTTACCTCTAGAACAACCAGGTGAGTTAGTTACACTTTTCTAGACTACTAAGGCAGCATTCTTTAAAAAATTACATTTTTAAGATTGATAAAAAATTGATTGAAACATCCACTCATGGTTTAAATTAGGTTAGGTTTTTCAGTTTTTACATTAGTGAGAGAAAGTCGTGTGAGCGATTCACACCAGTTTTTTTTTTAAATTGATTTAAACATACTAATTAGGCTACCGAATTTAAATGACTTTACTTACTTCAAAAGTTCATACAATGTTTCGTGTTTAACTGCTCCTTCCAAATGCACATGAAGTTCCACCTAAAACACAAAATTAATTTTAAATATTATATAAGTTTTTATCTTACTGCTATGCTACCACTTCATTATTTTCTTTGGAAAACAATATGTAAATCGTTTATCAATATCACAGTCTCAATTTATTAACCTCTAACAGGCCTACATTACTGAAAGCTGATGACTTAGAATTATGTTTTACAGTGAGAAGTAGGTGAAGATTCGCTACTGCCACGGGCTGACTTGGATGCACTTGTCGATTGTTATTTTTTAGATTCTTGTAGATTGGGAGTATTGTTTTTATGTTTTGTCAAGTTAAAGATAAAACAATATAATTTTAATTAGGGTAGTCTATATTAAATAATTTTTCTTCAGTAAGAAGGAAGTAAATTACTAATTACGTTAGGGCATGTATTTATACACAATTTAATTTAACAACATTAAAAATGATATCAATAAATAATCTTATTACAGGAAAAGATGTTTAAAACACAATGCAGTGGCCTAAAATGGGTCTGGTATTTCTTAGTACTTCATACTACAAAATAATTATTGGAATTTTATGGATGGGTTTATTATTTCACTATGGAGGTTAAGTTTCAAGTTAATTTTTTTTATAATTCACACACAATTTCCAAGTTACAAATTTTACATTGGTTTTTGAAAAATAATATAAATTGGTTAATTAGCTTTCCTATAGGCTATTACAATACGTTTTCTAATTAAACATATTTTTACAACAAACGTATATTATAATGACATTAACTGGGAAAAAATGTGGTTAAGGTCCTCATTGATAATTGTGTTGAGGCACCATCAGGCTCGGAAAAAGAAAGAAAAACCTAGAGCTAAGCTAAAAAGGATAAGCTATATAAATTTTTAATTTTAGACTTCAATGATACTAGATATTAGGAAAAAAATAAGAGTAGGCCTACTTTTATAAATTATAGTATATGAATAAAAACTACAATACAAAACTGAAACACGATATTTAAAGATAATATTAGCCAAATGTATTAATGAAAAAAAATTTGACATCATTTTGTAAAAATAACCATAATTTGAATTCTTTTATAAAATATACTATTTTTACACATGTCGTTTAGGTCATCAACCGAAAGCTGGTTTAGACCTGTAGAGGTGCCTTCCTCACTGAGTGAAAAAGTACGCTTATCAGCATGCCGAACCCTTTGAAAAGCACATATTTTCCACTCTGTGAATGACACCTTCACTTCATTCACAACAGGGTCTGGCTGCGTAATGAAATTCATAACTTTCAGAGGAAATGACTCTGACTAGAGTCTTTTACACCTCTGCCTCTTCTGTTCTTAAATGGTGCAGTCATTTAATCAGTTGACCATGCAATTAGAAAGAGAACTATTTATTTTAGCCCTGCAACTAACAAATTTTACACATGAGGTTACATTTAAAACCAAGTTATTGAAAAACTTCGATAAACAAACGGAGAAAAATCTACGGTATGATTCAATATTTGGTTTTATTAAAACAACCGTATTTTTCACCCTTAATTGACTTGAATACACATTAGAATTACTCAGGAAGTTCCCACGTAAAATACTCTAAGTAAAATTTGTACGATATTCCATTTTTAAGATATTTATTCACATAGTAGGCCTACATCATAAACAGCAATCGGTAAAACATATGTGTTTTGGGTTCATTGGGACCTAAAAACTTGTATTTCCGGTTAAAATATTAATAAATCGACATGAAGATAATACTTTTTATCACTATTTATTATATATAGGGAAAGAGAAAGTAAACATTATTAAGAGTAGGGTACATAAACGGGACGTCATTTTAGCAATTTTGATGTATGGATGATGGAGATTAGTGGGAATTTACGGGAAATCACTTTGCGGCGGTGATTTCTCAATAGTAGATTTTCTTTAGATTATGCAGTCAAACTTCAATATAACAAAATTTTTTTATACGAATTTTTTAACTGCATCATGACATTATAATTAAACTAACTTATATGTAAATTTACCTCGATTTAACGAATAAGTACCTTGATAAAACAAAATAGTGTTATGCAATATGTACGAAGTGAGACGCTGTATTAAGATTTCTCTGTGAGTTTTAACGTAGATTTTTTTGATTTAAGTCAACTGGAAACGTCAGTAACAAAGTTATTCTAGAGAATTTTATTACGGTTGATGAACAGATTACTGTTAGTGATTTTCCGAACAATGGCGACATACTTCATGGTGTTAGTAAGTCCGCTAACCGGGATGATGAAGAAGAAGATGATGAAAACTGGGAAGACCAGTAGCAGGAGAAAAAACTTGCCGCCGACGAAATTTTACAGTTATTTTAAATAATAAGGCTTAGGTTAGTGACTTAGGTTAGTGATTTTCCGAACGATGACGACATACTTATGGTGTTAGTAAGTCCGCTAACCGGGATGATGAAGAAGAAGAAGAAGATGATGAATACTGCGAAGACCAGCAGCAGGAGAAAAAACCTACCGACGACGAAATTTTACAGTCATTTAAAATAATTAGGCTTGGGCTACAGCTCAAGGATGAAGTGCCTGACAGCATTTTTTTTAAATTTAAATAAATGTGAAACTTTTGTGAACGTCTTGCTTTATTCAAACACAAGAAACAACGGGAAATTACTCACTTTTTCAAGGCGTAAATTAACATTTAAAATACTGTAATTAAATATTCTAACCAATACCAGTCAATATCAAACTAAAGAATGCGTTTAGGATTACTTTTTTTATAAACGATTTAGATAAATTTAGTGTATTTATCTTTTATATTAGTGTTTTGAAGAAATATGTACTAAAAATAAAAATACAGTAGTATTAAACTACAAATGAGTTTTAGATGCTTTTAAATATAGCCAAGATCTTTAAACTAGGTAAGCTCCTACTTGAAATCAATACATACTTCATTACTATTAACCGTCATTACTTCATTACTATTACTAATAACCGTGTTTACGTAAAACTTAATATATAAAAAATTTATTTAAATTTAATTTAAATTAAGTTAAGACGTGTCTACTAAGAAAATTAATTGTATTTAATTCATCATAAAACGTGAAAAAAATTCGTTAATAAAAACTAGGTTGGAAATTCTTGAGACTTCGATATAACGAATACCTCGATGTAACGAATTTTTTCCCAGGATTCTCGATTTCGTTTTATCATAGTTCGACTGTATTTTTCTAAAAAGGAAGTCTGAGTATTTCAATGAAAAATGTTGTGTAATTTGTAACCAAAATTAAATATTTGTGGACTAACGTTGGTAAAGGTATAATAGTAAAGTTAATAGCAACAGATAATAAAATAATAACAGTAGATAATAAACTTACCAAAGGCGTATTATCCATTTTGTTGATTTTTGATAAGGAAAGATTTGCAGATTTTAATAGAGATAAAAGTTTTTACTCTTAGATTTTAATAAATTTACACTACTTGTACAAAAATACCTAGAAGTACAGTCTCGTTCAAAAGAATGAGCAAAACGGACTAAAGTTTTTGTGAACACAACCTGGTGTCCAATAAATCAATTATTTTCAATGCTAATTTCAAGTGTTCGTCATATTAAAAGCCGCGTCAACGTACAGGATGATTAAAAAATAATCGTTCAATTTATACGAACCCAACGGGTTGGTCTAAGGGTAACGTCGTCGCCGCTACTCAGCTGTGTAACAGCTGATTTTTGGAGACGAAGGTTCCTGGTTCAAATCCTAGTAAGGGTAGTTACTTTGATACGGATTTGAATACTGAAAAGTGGTTACCGGTGTACTTTGATGGTTGGGTTTCAATTAACCATACTCTCTCAGGAATGGTCGACCTGAGTCTCTACAAGACTACACACCACATTTACACATTATGCATTTACACGTTTACACATTTACTCATTTACACGTCATACATATCATTCTCATCTCATTGGGTCATGAGGTTGCTTATTTTTCTAAATTGAACAGATTGCAACGTAAACACATCAGGAATAATAAAAAAGAAATTTTTTTTTAATTTGTTGCTCGTTATCTATACTCCAACGAACTAAAGACTGCAGATGAGATCTAGCCAATAACAGCCAAAGTCGGGTGTGAGGTTGCCCCTTCGCTAAGTCACACTTTGTTCCACCGAACTCCAGCTGAGTTTTTGTTAGGCTCTCATCCACAGCGGGACCACAATGTGACAACGCAGGATACGATTGACGAAAGTCAATTGGCTCTGTGCTGTGATCTAGATCACGATGCTCCGCCTTCATCTGCAGTCACTATTTCGTTATGCTATAAAGAGTGTTTCTAAAATGGTCGAACAATTGGAGTGGTGTTACTAAATATTAAAATAACGATCAGAACTCCAATATACACATGTCTGAAAATGTTTAGTTTTTCATCTGGCCATCATTTAGAGTTTTTTTAAAGAAAAATTTATACCTCTAGAGTGATGACATAAATATGTACATTTCACAAATTTACAGAGAAAAACCATGAAGACATGATTTTTGATACAAACCTCCCAGCAATGAATTTTTAAAAGACTTACTTTCTACTGCTAATGTACACAATGAAAAACATAAGCTATGTTTAATCATGAGTAAACAATTTAAAATGAAAACAACCTAATTTAATAATGAGTGGATGACGATACATGAAAATCAACCTCTGTTCAATTTAAAAATACGGAAAATCAGTAATTGACGCATATCTATGTAGAAAATATACTACTTGAAACAAAATTTGTAACTTTTTAGTACACCATAAGGAAAAATGTTTACCTTAAGAACACACACCATCACAAATTTCCTCAGATATGCCGCTTACCCCATCTTGTAGAGGAGTGATTCTCAAACTTTCAGGCATGTGCCCCCCTTTGAATACTAATGTGAGGTCACCTCCCCCCCACACCCATCACAACTATAAGTGGTTAAAACAAGTAGTAGCCTACAATCGGAGTATAAAACAGAAGCTGGTTAGGTTGGGTGCAGCTGGTTATTTCATTAAACTTCAGATAATTTTATACATAACATATAACTTTATTTTGAACATGTATTATCTAGAGAAGAGACAAAAGAACTGTCACTGTGAACGAGTCACTGTTACTTACTAATTCACGGTGACCACAGTTATTCAGATAGGTAAGTAACCGTTCCCCAGTCACTGTTACAAAGATCGCTTATTCTTCTGTCACTGGAAGACAAGACGACACGGCGAATGTTCACCGTACTTCTATAGATATTCGAGTAGAGACCTCTCGTTTCCCAGTCACTGTTACAAAGGTCGCTTTCTTATTCTCTGTTCACGGTTTAAGACAGGGCGACATGGCGACCGTAATTCTACAGATAGAAGAGTAACAGCCTCTCGTTCCTTCAATCACTTTTACAAAAATCAGTTACTTACTCATTCACTGTTCACTGTCACTTTTAAGACGAACGAATTCTTAACCTTAGAAACTAGTGAACAAATTCACTCACTCATTCACTGTTCACAGTTAATAGACAATACGACAGAATATGCTTACTCTTCTTCAAGACCCCTATGATAGCTACGTAATAACCGGCATGTCCATTCATTTTTACTTCAATTTTTACGCACTCTTCTCTCTCTCTTTCTCTCTCCCTCTCTCAGTCTCTTCCCCTTGTTATGTTTTTCATCTACTAGACTAAGCAAAACGAGGGTAGTTCCTTTACATCTCTGATCGCGGTAACACAGTTACATTACAGTATTATTTTTATTGCACGCCGCGTTCTACCTAGCTATTTTATTTATAGTTACGTTATTTTTTCAGTTATAAATATTGTTTCTTGTACTTTCTCTTTTTTGTACAAAATATTCTTTTTATTACTGATTTAGGATACCTTGTGTTAATCAGTTTTAGGCTAAATTTTTATGTTAGTTATATTTATGTATGTAGCCCATTTTTTTTAATTTATCAAAACATCAGTTATCATGAAATAATAACTGAAAACATTATTATTATTATTATTAATATTTCATGATAACAACTGAAAAATATACTAAGAAAATACACAGTTATAGCTAAATCCCTAGTAACTATTAAAAGTAACTGTGAACGCAAAATCACTGTCACCGTGATCATAGTAACTGGTTGAAACAGTGAACGCTCTACACTAGTATTATCACTATTATCATAGCTACAGAATTTGATAAATTTAAAAAAAACAAAATTATAAAATTAAATAAAAATTAATTTTAGGTAATCTATCCGAGGTATTAATTATTACCCTACAGTTCAGCCGTTCTAAGTTTGCTCCTAATGTAAACAAATAATGACGTCACTGAGCATGCGCATTATATCTAAATGTGTACACGCTGATTAAAAAGTAACAACTAAATAGTTTCAAAAGTATTTAAATACAAAATACTTTTAAAAGTATTTTTCTAAATTAAATTGTTTGGCCTACATCATATCACGACTGATGTTTTTAGTACTTTGAGTACTTATAATTTAAAAAATAGATAACTTAATAGGAATACGACATCCATAAAGTCGCGGACTCTAGCGTGCACCCTGTAGTAGCTGGTTTTGGTTTGTTGACAGTAGGAGCAAACTTAGAGCGGCTGAACTATAGGTATTAGTACCTACTGTTTGTCCTTGACACGTTTTTGTATATTTGGTTGTAACTGTAACAAAACACACCTCTAGTCACTTTCGACATCCAACCTTGCTCGATATTTTGACTATATGTACGCTTATGTAGAAAATCAAGATTCTCAGAGATATGTTGATGAAAACTGTACCAACGTAACTTCCAAAGAAACTTGTAGGCAAAAATGAAAATAACTTTACCAAAAATCTTCAACGTTCATGTTTGAAAAATCCGCGTTTGCTTGAAGATCACATTTTAGGTAAATTGCTTGTTTCTGAATGTGATCATTCATAAACATAAAATGTGAAAATATACATGTGACTAAAAAAATAAACTGAGTAAATTGTAGTTTTGCTTTTTACTTTCTCCTGTTTATATGAATATATAGCAGTCATGTCAAAGATACGGCCCGCGGGCCGCATCCGGCCCCCGGGCTGTATCAATACGGCCCGCGATCGCAATGTGTCACAGAAAGAAGAATCATGTTTTTTTAGAGCTTTAAGACTTCACTCGATTCCTCTACGGAAGTTTTAAAATGCGCACAGTACATTTATAAGTAATTTTAAGGGCAGCGCGTGCCTAGACAAGCGAGAGGGATAGACAGTAACGCCATCTCTACCTGACATCAATGAGCTTGTCAAAAACAAGAGAAGTCAGGTATCTGGATCCTCGAGCTCAAAATAATTACCATCTTTTATAACTTTGATATGATTTTTAACAACCGTATATTATATACTATACAATTAAATAAATAAAATGTTATAGTAATTCAGTACATTTTTTGTTATTTGAATCTGGCCCGCCTACACATTCTAAATTTAATATATGGCCCTCTGAAAAATTGAGTTTGACACCGCTGATATATAGTAAGGATGGTATCGTTTCATGTCGATTTTTCGAAACGAGTTTTCACCGTATCTACACGTTTTCAAAAACACCAAAAACCTCTGAACAAAAAAAAACATGTTTTTAGCGATTGCTTTGTGTGTGTGTGTGTGTGTGTGTGTGTGTGTGTGCGTGTGTGTGTGTGCGCGTGTATGTTTGTGTATATATATATATATATTGTGTGTGTGTGTGTGTGCGCGCGCGCGCGCGTGTGTGTGTGTGTACGTGCGCGCGCGCGCGCGCGCGCGCGCGTGTGTGTGTGTGTGTGTGTGTGTGTGTGTGTGTGTGTGTGTGTGTGTGTAAACAGAATATCTCAAGAACGGAACATCGTACGAACTTGAAACTTGAAACTTAAGTTAGATACTACTACCGGACCCGACACAAACATTTTCATCAAAATTGGTCAACTGGAAGTAGTAGTTTATTCGTGTCATTTTTCACTTTTTTCACTTTTCTCTAAAACGGCTACTACGATATTTTTAAAAATCGCCTCATTGACTACATTTTGTATGCTCTACAAGATAGGGTAGGTGCTATGTCTGCTGAAATTCTTGGGGACGCTGTTCTGTTGTCCTGAAAACGTATATTTCCAGTGAAATGTCGTTTTAAAAAATCAACATGACTTTCTTTCCTGATATTTCATATAGAGAAAGAGAAAGCAAAAGTGGTCAACTTTTAAACACCGAAAGAACGTTAGTGACTGCTTGAATATTAGCTATAAAGCTTGTTGTTGTTTAGGTCATATGCAACAAGGCTCGTTTGAACCTTCATAAGTTTTACTAAATAAAACGAGGACTGATGTGATTTACAAATTGCTTTCCTCACTGAATGGAAAAGTATGCTTATCAGTATGCCAAGCCCTCTGAAAAGAATCGATATTCCACCCTGAAAATAACACCTTTACTTCATTCACCACAGGTTTTGGTTGTATATTGAAATTCATTACTCTCAGAGGGATAAATCTGACTATAGTATATCCCACAGAACCGTGCAGCAAATATAAACAGACTACGGGGCTGTAAAAAGGATGCGTAATCATATTTTCACTCTACCAACACCTTCAGTTAAAACAACCGGTGACAGACCGGATGTTTTATAATAGGCCTATTCCATGAATTTTTTCCACTGGTACCGTCGTATTTTGTATTTAGTAGGCCTATGTTTCACTTAGTAGGTATATAGTTTCAAAGAACATTTTGTGTAACTCGAATGGATCGCGCTAAGTTCAATCACAATTTGATAACATTTTTGTTTTGACGTGCTGAATGATTTCATGGGATAGAGTATTGTATCTTTTGCACCTCTATCTTTTCTGTTCTTAAATGCTTCCATCATACAATTGACAATGTGATAAGAAACATAAATATTTTTTGTAATCCGGGTACTATCAAATTGAGTGTAAATAATTTAATACTCTAAATGTCTGTTGTGGGCAAACAAAAAAGCTTATTTAAGGGGAGATGGCAGGATGGTTTAACTCAAAATTTCGATTTTTTTAAATTATTTTTTCAATAGTTTAGGCCTAGATCTACCAGAAAAAAACATTAAATTACGTCAAATTATTTAGGCTCCATAAATAATATTTTTATGAAACAATTAAATTTTTATCAAGTTTACACAGAAAAATTATCATGTTCCCGAGAATGAATATTTTACACAATTTTATACTGCTCGTTTTAGTGCAAAGAGAATTTTAGTTTTTAAAATATCTGCAGCACTGTTTTTTTGTATTCTCAGCTGTTGGTTTAGCTTTCTAACCCAGGACCGTTTTATTCAACGGCCCTGTTTCTAACCAACTATTGATGGGAAACATACTACTTGTTTTTGTACATTTTGTTATTGATTTGTGCTTTCTTGCTTCTTGCGTTTTCACGTAAATTTAGATTTTTAACACTAGGTACATTTTCCTCAGAAACCAATAAACCAACCAGCTTGAAATTTTTACCAGCTTATTATCTTGTATATCCACTTATACCGACATTTTTATGACTTTCTTAGGCTCCAAAAATTAGTAATACGCAAAAAACGTAGAAGACAATTCGTAAAAATTTTATCTTATTCATAATATTTTTTTAAAATGGTATGGTCCGAAGATTAAATTAAAAAAGTGTCAGTAGCTCGGGAAGAAACCCGACGCCTATGGTGTGTAAAGTTTAATTTCCCTATCTTTTACCAATCCTATGAAAATGTACCAAAAAATAGCAAATTTAACATTAGCGAGATACAAAGTACAGTCTCCTCTTAACAAAGTAACTGGGCATCAAACGTAGAAGACTGTGTTTTTCAATAGCTCGAGAAGAAACCCGACGCCTATAGTGTAGAAAGTTTAATTTCCCTATCTTTTACCAATCCTATGAAAATGTACCTAAAAATAGCAAATTTAACATTAGCGAGATACAAAGTACAGTCTCCTCTTAACAAAGTAACTGGGCATCAAACGTAGAAGACTGTGTTTTTCAATAGCTCGAGAAGAAACCCGACGCCTATGGTGTGTAAAGTTTAATTTCCCTATCTTTTACCAATCCTATGAAAATGTACCTAAAAATAGCAAATTTAACATTAGCGAGATACAAAGTACAGTCTCCTCTTAACAAAGTAACTGGGCATCAAACGTAGAAGACTGTGTTTTTCAATAGCTCGAGAAGAAACCCGACGCCTATAGTGTAGAAAGTTTAATTTCCCTATCTTTTACCAATCCTATGAAAATGTACCTAAAAATAGCAAATTTAACATTAGTGAGATACAAAGTACAGTCTCCTCTTAACAAAGTAACTGGGCATCAAACGTAGAAGACTGTGTTTTTCAATAGCTCGAGAAGAAACCCGACGCCTATAGTGTAGAAAGTTTAATTTCCCTATCTTTTACCAATCCTATGAAAATGTACCTAAAAATAGCAAATTTAACATTAGCGAGATACAAAGTACAGTCTCCTCTTAACAAAGTAACTGGGCATCAAACGTAGAAGACTGTGTTTTTCAATAGCTCGAGAAGAAACCCGACGCCTATAGTGTAGAAAGTTTAATTTCCCTATCTTTTACCAATCCTATGAAAATGTACCTAAAAATAGCAAATTTAACATTAGCGAGATACAAAGTACAGTCTTAACTTAACAAAGTAACTGGGCATCAAACGTAGAAGACTGTGTTTTTCAATAGCTCGAGAAGAAACCCGACGCCTATAGTGTAGAAAGTTTAATTTCCCTATCTTTTACCAATCCTATGAAAATGTACCTAAAAATAGCAAATTTAACATTAGCGAGATACAAAGTACAGTCTCCTCTTAACAAAGTAACTGGGCATCAAACGTAGAAGACTGTGTTTTTCAATAGCTCGAGAAGAAACCCGACGCCTATAGTGTAGAAAGTTTAATTTCCCTATCTTTTACCAATCCTATGAAAATGTACCTAAAAATAGCAAATTTAACATTAGCGAGATACAAAGTACAGTCTCCTCTTAACAAAGTAACTGGGCATCAAACGTAGAAGACTGTGTTTTTCAATAGCTCGAGAAGAAACCCGACGCCTATAGTGTAGAAAGTTTAATTTCCCTATCTTTTACCAATCCTATGAAAATGTACCTAAAAATAGCAAATTTAACATTAGCGAGATACAAAGTACAGTCTTAACTTAACAAAGTAACTGGGCATCAAACGTAGAAGACTGTGTTTTTCAATAGCTCGAGAAGAAACCCGACGCCTATAGTGTAGAAAGTTTAATTTCCCTATCTTTTACCAATCCTATGAAAATGTACCTAAAAATAGCAAATTTAACATTAGCGAGATACAAAGTACAGTCTTAACTTAACAAAGTAACTGGGCATCAAACGTAGAAGACTGTGTTTTTCAATAGCTCGAGAAGAAACCCGACGCCTATAGTGTAGAAAGTTTAATTTCCCTATCTTTTACCAATCCTATGAAAATGTACCTAAAAATAGCAAATTTAACATTAGCGAGATACAAAGTACAGTCTCCTCTTAACAAAGTAACTGGGCATCAAACGTAGAAGACTGTGTTTTTCAATAGCTCGAGAAGAAACCCGACGCCTATAGTGTAGAAAGTTTAATTTCCCTATCTTTTACCAATTCTATGAAAAATGTACCAAAAAATAGCAAATTTAACATTGACGGGATACAAAGTATAGTCTCTACATAAATTGAAGGAAAATATTTGAACCAGTCTGTAGTTTCAACAATCTTGTATGGTAGACTTTATACTTACCTGATGCTTGCGTGAATTACATTCAACTTTTTTCCCGATCAATTTTTTTTATTTATGTACTTTTTTTAATTCTTTATTATTTCTTTAAAAAATATTTTAATTATTAATAATTATGATAAAATGCTGTAACCTACAAAATTAGCAATTATTTTTTGAAGTTATTTTTCGTTTGATTTAGAAATCAAGGTCGTTTATTTTATTGTCAAGAACATAGGCTTATAAAACGTTCAATTTTTATGAGTGGTTAATAAAAGATACGGTAGAACGTATTGTCTCTATCACAGAATATTAAAGCTTTAATATTTAGGCTAAATAGTATAAATTTAAAATAAAATATGAAGCTTTTGTTTCAAATCACGTATCTCACCAAGTAAAAACCACAAAAATTTCAGGTACGGCTCGTATTAAACCTTGGTTTTTATTTTATTCTTGAGTTGTTTAGGTCATCAGCCGAAAGGCTGGTTTGAACCTGTTTTACTAAGTAAAACGAGGAGTGAGGTGGTTTACAATTGCCTTCCTCACTGAGTGGAAAAGTACGCTTATCAGCATGCCACTGAAAAGTACATATTTTCCACTCTGCAAATGATACCTTCATTTCATTGGAGATAATTTTCATAGGAGATAACACTGATTAGTGTCTTTTATACCTACCTTTTCTGTTCGTAAATGATTCATTCATTTAATTCGCTGACCATGTGATAGGAACAGAACTATTTATTTTAGCCCTGCAACGAACAGATTGAGTGTAAATAATCTGACAATCCACCTGTCTGTTATGGGCAGATTTTATTCTTATAAATTAAAAATCACGGGAATGTATAAGCATTATCTAAAAATTTTGAAACAAAATATGTAGGCTTACCCGCTTTTTAGCGCTTTTTTCACTTATTTCATGTAGCACGATTAATTATAGGAAGAAAAATACGGAGTTTAGAGGAGAGTTCGTACATGGTTTTTAATTATTATTAGCTAAACTTTAGCTTTTTAGTACAAAGGACCCTTGAGCGTTTGGTTTTAAATTTATGTTCGTTCCCGATGGACGTGAAACACTTATATGACTTTCTCTTGCCAATGAAAAATGAAAAACATAACCTAATTTTAATCATAAGTGAATGACGCAAAATTAAAATCAACATCTGTAGAACTTAAATACATGGAAAATCAGTTATTTCCTCTTAACTAGGCATTGTAGAGAAATATTCATCTCACGGATGTGTGATCTTGATAGTTTTTTTTTGCATTTCCTTCAATTTATTTTACGATTTACCTATTGTTATATAAATGTTTCCAGTTTTGTTTTAATATAGGCCTACTACATTGTTCATTAAATTATCTACTGTTTTATTAAACGCTTTTATTTAACTTACTCTTGGAAGCATCAAATCTTGCAACTTAAAATTTTAATACTTCTACCGTATCAATATGAATCAAACTTTGCACACTTGTTTATCTTCGATGACAATACGCTGTGGAGGTGTTTGTAAAAAAAAATTTAAAAATTAAAAAAAAAATTAAAAAAAATTTTAAAATTTAAAAAACGCTTTTATTTAACAATTACTTAAAAAATTAACTAAAAAGAAAAAAATAAAAAAATTTACAAAAAAAAATTTACAAAAACAAAATTTAAAAAAACAAAAATTTTTAAGAAACGCTATTATTTAACATTTAATCAAAAGAAAAATGAACTAAAAAGAAAAAATGAAAAAAATTTACAAAAAAAAACAATCACAGACATTACAGTTAAAATAAAAGCGTGGCGCATTAATATAAATAATATTACAACGAATATTTTACAATAAATATTATATAATTATATTAATGCGCCACGCTTTTATTTTAACTGTAATGTCTGTGATTGTTTTTTTTTTTTGTAAATTTTTTTATTTTTTCTTTTTAGTTCATTTTTCTTTTGATTAAATGGTGAATAATAGCGTTTCTTAAATTTTTTTTTTAATTTTTTTTTGTAATTTTTTTTTGTAAATTTTTTTTATTATTTTCTTTTTAGTTAATTTTTTAAAGTAATTGTTAAATAAAAGCGTTTTTTAAATTTTTAAATTTTTTTAAAATGTTTAATTTTTTTTTTACAAACACCTCCACAGCGTATTGTCATCGAAGATAAACAAGTGTGCAAAGTTTGATTCATATTGATACGGTAGAAGTATTAAAATTTTAAGTTGCAAGATTTGATGGATCCAAGAGTAAGTTAAATTAAAAGCGTTATAAAATTTTAAAATTTAAAAATTTTTTTTTAAAAACACCTCCACAGCGTATTGTCATCGAAGATAAACAAGTGTGCAAAGTTTGATTCATATTGATACGGTAGAAGTATTAATTGTTTTGACTCTCGGGTGTTTATAAATGAATAGCGGGGTTTTAACGCTCTATAATAATTATTTAATACATTATACTTACAGTTATAAATAATAGGCCCCTACATCAAACGAAAGTGCAACTCAAGCAGTTTTGTTTGTTGGCAGCAGTCAACAATGTTTCACCGCCAGCCGTTAGAAAGAGCGCTAGTAGCAAAGATGACGACTAAAGAACAGAAAGCGTTTCGTGTTTTACAGTTCGCAAAGAAGGAATCGGTAGTTACTGTGCAACCTGCGTTCCGTATTAAGTTCGGTTGTGAACCTCTAGGTGAAATAACATCCGTAGATGGTATCATCAGTTTGAAGATACCGACTTCCTATGCAAAGGGACGAGTACGGGACGACCAAGTGTTAGTGCGGAGAGCGTTGAGCGATTGTGAGAGTCGTTCATGCGTAGCTCACAGAAATCTGTTCGGAAGGATAGTCGTGAATTAGCAGTTCCTGTAACGACTGTTTGGAAAGTTTTACAGAGACACTTACAACTACGTCCTTATTGTTTGCAGTTGATACAGGCTCTAAATCCTGCAGACTACAGTTTACGTACCGTAAATAGTGCCTTCGCTAACGAAATGTTGCTGCATGAAGATTTTCTACATCATGTCTTCAGTGACGAGTCGCCCTTTCACCTTAGTGGACAAGTGAACACTCATAATGCGCTAATCTAGGGCACAGAAAATCCTCACGCGATGGTACAAGTGCAACGAGACTCCCCGAAATTGAATTTATTTTGTGACATGTCCCGGCGGAAAGTTTATGGGCCTTTCTTTTTGTTGAAGCAACTGTGACTGGTGCTTCTTACCTTGATACTCTACAGCTATGGCTCTTCCCTCAGTTGGAAGATGAAAAGCCATATAACTTCATTTTCCAGCAAGATGGTGCGCCACCTCACTGGCGTAACGAAGTACGCGATTGGCTGAACGTCACTTTACCCGACCACTGGATTGGCCGCAAGGGCTGCAATGACAGGGCTCGTTTTCCATGGCCTCCACGGTCACCTGATCTGACGCCGTGTGATTTCTATCTTTAGGGGTTCATAAAGGTTTGTGTGTATGTGTCTCCACTACCAGCTGACCTTTCCGAATTAAGCATCAGGATTGAAGCAGCTGTTGCAACAATTACTCGAGGGACACTAAACAACGTTTGGGAAGAACTCGCATATCGTCTTGACGTGTGTCGTGTAACCAATGGTGCGCACATTGAACACTTGTAGGCATTTAGTCTATGTAAAAGTATTTGAGTTGCTCTTTCGTTTGATGTATCATTTATAACTGTAAGTATTATGTATTAAATATTATAGAGCGTTAAAACCCCGCTATTCATTTTATAAACACCCGGTATATTTTAAAATTTGTCAATCAATTAATTATAAGAAACAGATCAAATTGATGACTTGTAAGAATGAACATTTCTTTAAGAAAATCAGTCAGTTTGTTGTAATTAATTAGTAATAGATATATATCTGTCCTGTTTAAGATTTTTGTAGTCTGATTACACCAAACGAGTACCGGGTCAGTCCCTTCTTGCGTTTGTTGCAGTAGTATAACCTTCAAATCCTGATTTCAAAATTTGGCATTTCATATGTTATGTATATTTTTTTACGTCACAATAAAACTTTATATTTATTTATTTATTTAGGGAAGGGGGTTTCAAGTACTAAGGGTAAAGGGTAGTAAGAGAGGTTGGAGGAATCCACTTAAAACAATGTTTTTTTTGGTTCGAGGGGTCGTGAACAGTATTTAAATATGTGTAGGCCTACATACAATTTATGTTAAATAAAATAAATATAATTACTTTAATCTCAGGGAATACATTTTTTGTATCAGCTCAAATACATTTATATAAATAGTTTTCTTTAAAATCAACGTTTCTTTTGTTTTCAAATTCATATACAAAAAATTTCTTTTATTCAAAACCATATGCTTCCTTGATTTCCTTAATTAATTTATCCTTTTCGAATTTTGGAAGAAAACAAGCTTCAGCCGCATTTAAATTCTGTAACAAAGAAAATAAATTATTTACACAATCCGTGAGGTTAAACGGTGTCTCTCGCGCGGACAAGCCAAGCTGTTACTGGTCTAATGGCCTTTTTGTAACACCTTCTATTCAATCCTAATTTGTTCACAGTTGTTAAGATTTATCCAGAAGCCGTCAGAAGGCTTTTTTATTTTTTTATTATATCGAAAATATCTGTCTTTTCTTGAACTCTCCCTTAGCCCACCGATATAAGCGCCGGTTTGTTTACGGTCCACTTTCAGATTACGTTTTCTCTGTCATTGAGTGAGCAAATTCCATAGTGCACACTACTTTACGTTAGAAAAGGTCGACTTTACTGTTAATTGTTAAATGTTATTTCTGTATCTTTTGTAAGTAGTATTTAGTAAATTGGTTGTTTATTGTAATAAGTAATAAGTTATTTATTGTATTAATAAATTATAATTTTTTTTTATTTATTAAGTAATTTAATTGTAAATAACTTGTAGATTTTATTCACTTCATTAACTGTGATTTTTGTTGTAATAAACACTTGTACTTTCAAACTTTAGTGTGTTAATTATTTATTATACCCAGATCCCGAAACGGACCTTGGAGATAAGTGTCACAGTATAATTAAATATACGACATTTATTCTACAGGGTGATTCATGAAGTTCTCCCCCCACTTCTACAGCACATTGTACTAGTAAAAATAATGAAAAAATGTTATATAAACATAGGTCCGAAAACGCTTCGTAAGCGAGTTACAGCTAGCGAAAGTTTCGCCTGGATTTCAGTTCACCAGGTGAAATGAGGTCTTCCTGGAATTGTGGTAAGGTAGATTAAGGGGCGAATTCAATCATTTCTTATGGTTTTTGATCTGATAAATTGAATAAAACAGGTCCAAGAACTGTAAGTTAAATAGTTTTTGAGAAAACCAGTGTCAAATGCAAAAAATGGAGTGAAAATCACATTTTTTCATCTTTGGGCAAGAATAACTTTGTTATTTCACCAAGAAACAGTTAAAATTTTTCAATAAAAAATGTAGAAAATTTTATTCTGAACAAACCGGTGTAAATAAAGTAAACAGAAAGCGAATAGTTTTTGAGAAAACCAGTGTCAAATGCAAAAAAATGGAGTGAAAAAAACACATTTTTTCATTTTAGTTTTTCCGGTTAATTTTACTTTGTTCTCTTATGAATAAAAACTCATTTAATCAAACATCTATTCGCTTTCTGTGTACTTAATTTACACCGGTTTGTTCAGAATAAAATTTTCTACATGTTTTATTGAAAAATTTTAACTGTTTCTTGGTGAAATAACACAGTTATCCTTGCCCAAAGATGAAAAAATAAGTTTTTCACTCCATTTTTTGCATTTGACACTGGTTTTCTCAAAAACTATTTAACTTACAGATCTGGGACCTGTTTTATTCAATTTATCAGATCAAAAACCATAAGAAATGATTGAATTTGCCCCTTAATCTACCTTACCACAATTCCAGGAAGACCTCATTTCACCTGGTGAACTGAAATCCAGGCGAAACTTTCGCTAGCTGTAACTCGCTAACGAAGCGTTTTCGGACCTATGTTTATATAACATTTTTTTCATTATTTTTACTAGTACAATGTGCTGTAGAAGTGGGGGGAGAACTTCATGAATCACCCTGTATATACCGTAATGAAAACATTTAATCGAAATGTTGTATATTTTGTGAGTAGCTAGTTTGTTGTCTTTGAAACCGATCGGAATTTTTTTCTGACTAAACTTACAATATAAAATAAATAAACCTTTGAAAAGATCACATTTCAAAGAATCAAAAAGGCAAAAAATTTAAAAACAAAATAAATTTTTTCAATTACTAGGTAGACTTCCACCTTAATAGAAAGTCGCTCATATAATTGTATGACCAACCTCTCTGAAAAGTTTTTCTATATACGTAAAAATACTTACCGCTTGATATATATGTTGATTTGTAAGGCCAAAACTTTTAGCCAAAGCGTAGTCATCATTTAAATACTTTGCAGTTAGTGTTGGGTCATCAGTACTCAAAGAAAAGTTTGCTTTATCTTCAGCGAACCTGTCAAAATAGCAATAATGAAAATGTTAAAAATTATTTTAAAATTAATTATTTTATTAAGTTTTGTAAAGTTATGGCAGCTCCAGTTATTTTGTACGGAAGTGAGGCATGGACAACAACAAAATCCAAGAGCGGAAAATTCAGACGGCTGAGATGAGATTTCTGCAAAGAATTAAAGGGTGTACATGCTTGGAAAGAATAAGGAATGAGGAAATAAGGTAAGATATTGGTATTTACAACTTAAATAAAAGGATAAAGGATTATCGGTAAAGTTGAAGACACCACATGGAAAGAATGTCAGATCACAGGATACCTAAGCAGGCGCACTGGTATGCTCCAGAAGGTAAAAGGGATATCGGTAGACCTAGGAAAACAAGGTGATGAATGATAGTATGTGATTTCGGAACAGGCTGCTGCCTAATCCTTGGTTGGAAGATGAAGAAGAAGATTAATGTTATTAGAGTTGAACCTCAAAATAATGAAATCAAAAAATTCCATAAAAAGTTCATTAAATATTAAATAATGTTTAATGTTAATAATTTATTTATTCGTCATATCGAAGTAACAAGAATTCCGAGTTTAATGTTTTACGTATGCCTTGGTATTTTCACTTTGTTTGATAAATTAAGCACAGGTTATTTTTACTTTCTCTTAATAAATAGGCCTAAAGGTAATACGGATTCGTTAACTAAAGGTAAATTTACAGATAGTTTTATTAAAAAATCACGGTGCAGTAAAAAAATTAATATTTTTTTCTCCCTTATGTGCGTACGTTGCAACCTCTTCAATTCAGAATAATCATTTTTTTAGTTTACGTCTTTTTTCCAATAGCTGCTAATGCAGACGGTGAGAAGGATGATACATGAAGATGAGTGAAAAAAAATTGCCAGACATGACCGAGAATCGAACTCGGGACCCCGGCGTAGAAGCCAGTTGCGCTAACCACTATGCCAACTGGCCGGCCAGAGTAATAAGAATAATATGCCACCCCCACGACCCATCGATATGAAGATGATGTGTATGACGTGTGTAATAAGTTGTAGTCTGGTAGAGACCTAGGCCGACCAATCCTGAGAGAGTATGGTTAATTTAACCCCAATCATCAAAGTAGACCGGTAACCACTACCTGGTAATCAAATACGTATAAACGTAACTACTTTTACTAGGATTTAAACCAGGAACCTTCGTCTCCAAAAATCAGCTGTTAAACAGTCGATTCGTAGCGACAACTGTATCTCTAGACCAACCCCGTGATTATTTTATTACCCACCAGGTTTAGAGGTAAAGTTGTCGCCGCGAATCAGCTGTTTGACGGCTGATTTGCGGAGTCGAAGGTTTCTGGTTTAAATCCTAGTTTTTCCTCCAGTCTATTTATATGGTGTGCCACTTCCTCAACATGACTGAATAAAGTATCTTGGTCTCTACACCGACAAAAAACTAACTTGGAACCAACGTGTTAACAAAACGCGAAAAACTTTGGACGCTAGACGTAAACAACTGTATTCGTTGATTTCCAGATCTTCTTAACTCCCACTACATCTAAAACTACTGGTTTATAAGTGTTACCTTAGACCCGTTTGGATGTATAGCAGCCAAATTTACTGTTGTGCCAAACCGTCGGTCATTTTGAAAATACAACACTTTCAGTCCGAACTGTTAAGACAGATAACTAGTGATCCCTTTTATGTAACGAACGATACAACTACACACGGACTTAAACGTCCCATACATCAACGATGCGCTCCTACGCACATACGCACGATTTAAAAAAAAATTACCCAATAATCAAAACCAGCTCATTGTTGACCTAGACACACCAGATTTACCAACTGCCCCTATACAAAGGCTGAAATGACTCTAGAATTACTCCAGAGTCATTTCAGAATAATCCCAAAATTAAAGAAAAAAAATGAAATTAAGTAAATAATTAACAAAATAATGAACTAACTTAAAGATTACGGTTGGAATACTGTCAATGAACAGCGATCTCCTGAATGTCTTAACATTTGTCAATATTTGTATCCTTTTTTTATAAAATTTGTTTGTTGTTAATTTTATACAGTTGCAAATAAAAATATCTTGTATACTAAAAAAAAATTCCCAGTAAAGTTAGTTACTGTTACACGAATTTAAATACTAGACAGTGGTTATCAGTGTTCGTTGATGGTTGGAATTCAACTAACCTTTTTCTATCAAGAATGGTCGGCCTGGGGCTGTACTAAACTACAACTTATTTTACACGTTATACGAGTCGTTTTACGTTTTACTATAGTCTAACTTATTTACTATACGTTAATCACAATTTACGATAGATTTTACTCGTATACATCATCCTCATCTGATTGAGTCATAGCGGTACTTCTTGTTCTGAATTGAACAGATTTTAACGTGCACACGTTAAGGATATTAAATTCATAAAATATAAATTTTGTAACATTGAAGTTTTTTTTTATATTGAAGTTCGGCTGTAGTTAAGTTAAAAGTCGTCGTCGTCGTCGTCGTCATGGATTAGGCTATTTTAGCTGTGAGCTAAGCCTGTTCCGGCGTCCATCTCCTCCTCGGTCTTCCAATACCTCTTCTACCCCTTGGTATATGATGCCATGCGTTCAAAGGAAGGCGGTCGTGCGGCATTCTGAAAAGATGTTCTGACCATTTTCCTTTGTATTGCTTGATTATGTCAGCTAGCGGTTGTGTTCCACATTCCTCCCTTATTACTTCGTTCCTGAAGCGATCTTCTCTGGTGCATCCCTTTATATGTCTAAGAAATTTCATCTCTGCTGCTTGAATCTTGGATTCTTGTTTCTTAGACAGCACCCATGCTTCACTTCCATAAGCTAATGTAGGTATCGCCATAACTCTATAAAATTTCATTAGCGTATCCTTCCTAGCTTTGTTCTTCAGGGACCTACTTATTGCCCCATATACTTAAGTTAAAAGTAAGTTTATTTATCATTTATCAAAACGATACCCCAAAGAACATGAATTAAACATTACAATGTATAGAAATGAAATGCGTACAAACCTTGCAATTGGATGTTTTTTGATTGACAACGGTACTGCACCTGTCAGTAAACTAGAGTATGGACAACACTCAAAATGGACGTTGTCTCTGAGACACTCGGAGTATAATTCTTCATCTTGTACTACGTGGTAACCATGGCCAACTCTATCACTCCGGTAATGATTCTTTGCCTGAAATTTAACAAATTTTAACAGTTAAGTGATAAATATACATAAAGAATATTCGAAATTGAATGGGAGTCTCTGAGGACTTTATTCTGCCGATAATGATTATGTAAATATCTCTTCCCAAATGGGTTATTTTATATTATGGCTGGAGGAAAATTAACCCAGAATTCAGTTACTTGGGTGAAATCTAACCACAAAAATTTGAAGTAAAACACACACACACAACTTTCTCTTGCCAATCCAAATAATCAACAACATAACCTATAAAATATTACAAATAAACAAAAAAACTAACCTCAATAAACATAACCTAATTTTAATCATGAGTGAAAGACGCAAAATGAAAATCAACCTCGGTTTGGCTTAAAAGTACAGAAAATCTCTTTTTCACGCTAAACTAGGGTTTGTACAGAAAAATTCTTAAATAAAAGTTGTAGATTTTTTAATTTCTTATAAATTTCAATATACACACTTTTGTCGTAAAATGCATAGACTACTAAGGCTGACATCTCTAAAAAAAAATTATTTTCACACATTTTCGTGGAAAAAAAACAGAAAATCGCTAATTAAGGCTAAACTAAGCGTTATAGGCCTACTACAAACAAATGTTAAAAATTAAAGTTTTAGGATTTTTAATTCTCTACAACTTTTATTAAATTTATATTTTTGCTCTAAAATGCATATTAAAACCGAAATCTTAAAAAACAATTTTTTTACGAGAAAACTTCCCCAAGAAGTTCAGCAAACATGGTGTCTACTCTATCTTGTAGAGCATAAACAATTTAGTATATGAGACGATTTTTAAATATCGTAGGAGCCGTTTTTAAGAAAATCGCAGAAAGTGAAAAATAACACGAATAAACTACTACTACTTTCGGTTGACCAATTTTGATGAAAATGTTCGGCTTGAGCCCTCTAGTGGTAGCCTATCTAACTTAAGTTTCAAGTTCGTACGATGTCCGTTCTTGAGATATTCTGTTCACACACACAGACACCCAGACCAAACGCTAAAACATGTTTTTTTGGGTTCAGGGGGTCTGTAAACGTGTAGATCCGGTGAAAACTCGATTTCTTAAAATCGACATGAAAACAATACTTTGCTTCCTATATATTAATATAGGCAAGAAAAAGTAAAAATCTATTTCATGAGTCGACGCGTTTCATGGCCGATAGCAATTTTTAGAAAGGCTTAGGACCACCTACCTTCGATTAATGGCAAAAACCATTAGTGATTTCTGTATCTACTCTTTAAGAGGAGTCACAATTTTTATTTCCGAATTTCAACTTCATTGTCAACTTCCGGTTTTGGGCACTTTCGGTCAAAACCAGAACATCAAACCCAATTTAGGGCCTCTATCTTTTGGTGCAGATTACAAATCCAAAAACTATTTGTTGCTATCTTTTTTAGTTTTTGGCATCTGGGTGTGACAAACGGATGGATAGATAACAAAATGATTTAATACAATATTTTTAAAATGCCACCAATAAAATATTAAAATATTTTGTTAAACTGAAAAATGAAACAAAATCGGTTCCATTACTGTACCTTTTTTAGTTCTAATGAAAGACCTACCTTACATAAAATACAAAAATTATGGGTCAAAATTAACATGTTTTTAGGGTTAACGTAAAACACCTATTTAAATGCTTAATAAAATAACAAATTCTTTTTCTTTGTAAATATCTATTTTTTATAAATAACAAATTCTTGAATATATACTCGTTATTGACAGAAAGTTATTTTATTTTGAATTATTTTGTTTTTTTTCTTACTGACAGGCCTCATAATTTGCTTGAATTCTGTAATCTTTCCAAGCATTGTTGTGAATAAACTGGTGTTTCTTTATTAGAATAGAGTTAGCGCAATATATTTACGTCTTAGTTTTTTTTTCATTTGGTTAATTTAAGTTACATTATGGGTTAACACTAATGTAATTAAAACGGAGAAAGACGTAAAGAGTATGAAGTCCAGTGGGTGGTCAAAGGGGGAGGGTGCAAATTTCTAAAAATTCTCACACCTTCAGAAATTTTTACAAAATAAAACACTTCATGTTTTTGGTTCTTCTGGAAAATTAGAAAAATTGAGTAAAATTCCTTTACCTCTTATGTAAAGAAATATTATCTTCATCTCAATGGGTCGTGGGGTTGCTTACTGTTCTTAAAATTAACAAATTTAAACTAAAATCTATCCCATGAAGCCGTGCAGCACGCCAAAACATAAATGTATTAAAATTGTAATTGAACTTAGCGCGATCCATTCGAGTTACAAAAAAATGTTCTTTGCTTATCAGATTAAATTTGTTGTATATTATACTAATAGAAACATATTGTGACAATATCGAAGACGAATATGGTTCAAGAAATTTCTAGTAGGCCCTACTTCATTCATAAAATGGTAAATAGTAGATAATAGAGTGAAAAAGTAACAATAGGGCAATAGTAAGAATAAAAGTATACCTATTCATAAAAGGTCTTTGTTGTATAACTATTTATGAAGGGTTGGTTGATTACCTGTTTACATTAAATAAGACTTCTCTACAAAGTAATTTTATATCGAATTTCGGTATCTTTTGGGAAGATTCTTTGAACCGGTTAAATAAATAGAACCCCGAGCGCGGTCAGGGAGTTAGTATCCGTTTGATCTCTGACGAATGTTTATTGAATGGCTAATGGTGCGTAGTACAGGTTACGTATCTGAGCATTGTAGCAGTTCACTTTCGTTATATTATCTTGTGTATGTGCATTATATTCATTTTTTGTGTATAATTATTGTAAGTAGTACTAAGTAAAGTATTTACGTTATTTATTGTATTACTCCATTAGGTATAATTAGGCCTAATTTATTATTTATTTTAAGTAAATTATTAAGTTATTTATTTATTGTATTACTTCATTATAATTAGTTTAATATTTATTTTGTAATCTTTTAGTGTAATAAATATTTGTAATTGTAAATTTTAGTGTATTAATTATTTAATAACCTAGGTCCCGAAACGGACCTTAGCGATAAGTGTCACAATATATTAAATACAAAATTTGACTGTACCAGCAGAAAAAATTCATATAGTAGCTCTATTATAAAACATCCAGTCTGTGCCGGTTGTTTTGACTGAAGGCGTTGGTAGAGTGAAACATGGTTACTTATCCTTTTTACTGACTTTCAACCCGTAGTTTGTTTATATCTGCTGCACGGTTCTGTGGGATGTACTATAACACACATTTGAATTTTAAAAAAAGTTGGATTCTTACTCGATTTATGGCGTTTGGGCCACTTGCTTCGCCGGCATGAATTGTTGTGTGAACGCCCGTTTTTCTTGCTTCTTCGAATGCTCTTGTAAGTTCTGGTGTAACCGGGGCTTCATCTGAAATTAAAAAATTTTCTTTGGTTATACTAATTTATTAAACATTATAGTATACACCCACCGTACAATCATTTTTTTATTTTATTGAAAACCCACCCGAACGGTTAAAGAATAAGAACAAGAAAAGTAAGAACACTTGCTGATTGAGAACTTACCTAAACCAGCCTCGGGTGGTTGCCTTGTACAGACATCAAGTCCAACAACGTCGTCAAATTTTTGACATAACTTTAAAACTTCATTTGCCACGTTATTCCCGAAAGGCCAATATGGGTATGTGACCAGTATTGTCTTAACATTAATTTTAAATTCCTCACAGCCTTTTTGAAGTCCTCTTGAAAATCCTTTCACCATTTCTTCAAGTCCTATAACAAAAGTTAAGCTATTAGATTAAAGCAATACGTCGTCTTATTGTTTCAAATGTTAACACTTTATTTTCGGCCGCTTTTTGAACTCAGGTTAAATTCTTTAACCCAGATTAATCTGAATCTGAATCCGTATTAAAGGTTATATGATGGCAATTCCTTGGAGGTTGCCAACCAATCGCTCGTTGTAAAATTTAGGACTGGGTACTTCAAAAAGTGTTTAGAAAAGAGGGTGTGTGTGTGTATAATTTTTATATCTATTTTTTGGGGGCCTTTGTTTTGTTTTTTCTGTTTTTTGGTGGCTCTTTAAAGTTTTGAAGTAAGTAAGTGGCCTTTTTTGCGGCTCTTTTGTTTGTATACGGCCTTTTTTTATTTATTCAAATTTTTAATGGCGGTTTTTTTAAATATTATTATGTATGACCGTTTTTGTATATTTTGGGATTCAGGATCAATGATGGGTGGACGAGATAGAAGCAAAGGAGTCAGGAGGGCAAGCTATCTAGACGTAGCGTGGAATGGCAGGTTTTCTAGTACTTCCGGCGGATGCGGAGTCGTATAGATGGAATTTATGCAAGCAATTAGTGAATTCACACCGTTGTCGTGTAGCTTCCTAGAAGTGTTATGAATGTAGTCCTCAAGTGAGGGCAAAAGAAGGTGCTCCTGAACAATAGAATAGGTAATAGCGCTAAGAACTCTATTTTCCAGAGAGCGGAAACGTTGTTTATCAGAAGAGGACAGTAATGGCCACCAGATGGGCGAGCCATATAACAGAAATGACCGAATGATGGCAGTGTAGATCAAAAGTTTGATTGTCTTTTTCAGGCATGTGGAACGCAGAAGAGGAGCCAAAGTAAAGAAGATTCTACCCTTTTGTATCTTGTCCATCGCTAAATTTGAGACAGTGAGACGCCTATCCAAAGTCACCCATAGGTATCTCACACTAGAGGCCCACTCCAAATGTCCAGAAATTTCCAGTCGATCGGGTATTTTTATCCTTCTGGTGAAGCTGATCGCTTCGCACTTCGTGGAGTTGAGGGAGAACTTCCACCTGTTACACCACTCTACTAGGAGCTGCAACTGAAGCTGAAGACTATTCGCGTTGAATCGAAGACTAGACTGAAACGATATAAGATAATATCATCGGCGTAGACACAAGCGTGGATACCGGGTTTAAGTGGAAAATCATTCGCTTAGATGAGGTATAGGATCGGCTTTAGAACCGATCCTTGGGGAACTATTGCTAACAAGGGTTTCATAGATGAAGCGAGCCCACGGCCATGGAGCCCAGGGCCAGATTAATCATGAATCTGTTTAGCTTATATTTAGTATTTGAATTTGTAGCCTACATCAACGACAACCTTTCAATTGAACACTCCTTTTTCCTGTATTTTTTTAAATGGATTGGGAATGAATTTAAGAGAAATCCATAGTGGAGTTTGTTTAGTGATTATCAGCTGATAATAATCCAAAGGCACTTTCTTATCTAGTGTTGCTTAACGTTTAATAGCGACAGATGAAACGCTGGTTTGAATCTCTAGAAGTTTTATTTAGTAAAAAAAGGAGTGAGGTGGTTTACAATAGCCTTTTTCACTGAGTAAAAAATATGCTTATCAGCATGCCAGGACCTCTAAACAGCACATATTTTCCACCCTGCAAATGACACCTTCACTTTATTCACAAAAGGTTTTGGATGTAAACTGAAATTCATTACTTTCAGTGGAGATAACTCTTATTAGTGTCTTTTACACCTCTACCTCTTCTATTCTTAAAAGATTGTCATGTAATTACCTGAACATGTGATAAGAAACAGATCAATTTTTATGATTTACATTAGCAAAAGAAAGCCGTGTGAGTGTTTTACATTAATTTTTTTTCACATAGAACTGAGGATAACCCATTAAGTACATAAATTCATACCTTGTTCACCGTACTGTTGGTAGAAGGCTTCTCCAGAACATTTATGAGGTGAATATCTTACTTCGGCGTAAGTAATACCTTCTTTATAAGCATCTTCTACGTATTCATACCCAATTCTTTCAGCAACTTTTATGTTACCCCTGCAACAAACAGTTTAGATTATATTACAGCTCATAATAGGTTCACACAGACATCTACAAATTTGTGTGAAACACTCACAAACTTTCTTTTGCCAATGTAAATAATAAAACATGTAATCTATAAGCTATGTCCAGGTTTGACTTAGATTATTTTATTTTGAAACTAGTCGGAGATACACAAATTTACGCATAGAGTACTCAGACTTCAGCCGGTTTTCCGTTAATGTGGTTTTTAAACGTCCGTTACTCCATCCAGGCTTTTCATAAAAATCGGTGTTTAAGTACTTTGAAGATCAAAGTTTTTTCTATAATATGCAAATTTTAAAAGTTAAATCTCATGTTCCGTTTTAATATGCCGGCCAATTTTAAAAAAAAATGCTTTTTTGGTTCCACGTAAAGGTAGTGAAATGATTTTTGGACTAAACTATACATTTTCACAACAGTATCAGATATATTCGTTACGTTTTTTTGACATAAAGCTCTTCAAACGAGTGCAGGAAGGTGGTATGCCTCTAAACGCATGCGTTATGGAATGCGATGCAGCATACGACATCGTTAGTTGAAAAAGAAAGCGCACGAGTGTGAACATATTTATTGTGACAATATCAAAAAGGAAAAAGTATTCAAGAGTATTCTTGGGGGTCCGAGAATTTATAAATGTTAACATAAATAAAAAATAAAAGTAATAGAGTTACAGAGTATTATAGGGTTATAAAACAATAAATAGTGTTTTCAAAGAACAAGTTAAGAAATTTTATGTGTAATATAATTATGGTCTTCTATAGTAAAAGTAGGCCTGGTTTTTGTTGTCACTATTGTAAAAGTCTATCAATGGCAATCCAGTACTTTTTGCCAACACAGCAAAGTATCTTGGGATGACCCTGAATGCAAAGCTAAGGTGGAAGGAACATGTTAAGAAGAAAAAGGAAGAATTACCAATTAAGTACAGAAAGATGTATTGGCTGCTCGGTAGGACTTCTGAACTGTCGGCCTTCAATAAATTGCTTCTTTACAAGCAAGTCCTAAAACCGGTATGAACCTACGGCCTGCAGATCTATGGTTGCACAAATGCAAGTAACATAAGTGTTATCCAAATGTTCCAAAAGAGAGTGCTTAGAAAAATTGTAAACGCTCCATGGTATTCCCGCAACAGCGACATCCATCGTGACCTACAAGTTAAAACAGTAGCGGAAGAAGTGTGTAAGTGTGCCAAGAAACACGAAGATCGTCTTCACGATTACGTCAACGTTGAAGCGCTTCAACTGCTGGGGATAGTGGTGTACTAGTTAGGCAACTGAAAAAAACCAAACCTGTAGACTTAGTTTGTTAAAAAAAATATTATTAAAAGTGTAATATTAGGCGACTGAAAAGATCTAAGCCAGTATATTTCGTGTGTTAAGAAAAAGACTAATAAAAGTACTGTTAAACTATAAATAAGAGTAAAATACTAAAACTAATGGTTAGGCTACTTTTAAGTTATAGTTATACGTATATTTACCTAAGTTAGCAGATTACCAATAGGTTTAAGTTAGAGATTTAAGAAAGTAATATTTCTCGAGTTTATAGAACACTATAAATAAGTGACATTAGAAAATAAGTGCTAGCACCAGTGGGCGACTGCATAATTATACACATTTGGGGGGGGGGGAATATTATCGCTAAAGAAAAACTGTTCGTTAGTTTTAAGTAACTAGTTGCAGTAAATCTACAATGAAAAAAATTGTAAGAGTCGGGTAATTACCTGTTTAGATAAATTTACATTTTTATAACACCTTTTATTTTCAATCCTAATTATTATTTAAAGTTGTTAAGATTTATCCAGAAGCCGTCAGAAGGATTTTGTATTTTATTATTATATCAAAAATTTCTGTCTTTTATCAAACTCTCCATTAGCCCACCTATTTAAGCGCCGGTTTGTTTACGATCGGGGATCAGTATTTGATTTATCTTCCACGAGTGTACATTGCTTAACGGTTACGTTTGGAATAGACCAGCCTACTGTGAATTACTCTTTATTGTTTAAGGTCTATTTACTCTGTATTGTTTCTGTAAGTAGTATCGCGTTAAATTAGTTAAATTTTTTACTGTATTAATTGATTAAAGCCTAATTAGTTTGTTATTTACTGAGTCATTTCATTGTAATATAAGTTACTTGTAGATTGTAATCACTTATTTAATTGTAATTCTAAGTCGAAATAAATACTTGTAGTTTTAAACTTTAGTGTGTTAATTATTTAATTTACCCAGATCCCGAAACGGACCTTAGAGATAATAATGTAAAACGAAAAACATAATTTCATTTAAATCATGAATAAGAGACGCAAAATTAAATCAAATTCTGTAGAACTTAAAAATATGGAAAATTATCAATTCCCACTAAACTAGGCTCAGTATGAAAAGATGCTTAAAATAAAAGTTGTAAGTTTACAGTTTTCTACAACTTTTAACAGTGAATTTTCTCTGAAATTCATATTTGTTTATCTTTAATGCATGTACGTTGCAATCAGTTCAATTTTATGAACAATAAGCAACCCCTTGACCCAATGAGATGGGGGGTGATGTATATGACCTGTAAATAAAGTGTAGTCTTGTACAGACCCAGGCCGACAATTCTTGAGAGAGTATCGTCAATAAAACCCAATCTATCAACGTACACCGATAACTACCGTCTAGTATTGAAAACTGCATAAAAGTCACTAACTTTACTAGTATTTGAACCAAGAACCTTCGTATCCAATGATCAGCTGTTAAACAGCTGACTCGCGGCGAAGACCAGTCTACCTTTAGACTAACCTGGTGGGTGAGAATGCGTAATATTGAGACACAATTTAAAAAAGAAACACTTTTTCACTCCACAATTATCAGCTTACATGACGTTCACCTAATCTTGTAGGTTAAATAAATCTAGTAAATGAGGCGAAGAATTAATTTCAAATCTAATAAGCCTAAATTAAATCGAAGAAGCCTTTTTTTGAAACATTGAATTAATTAACAACTGTTCCCAGTTGACCGATTTTAATGAAAATGTTTGTGTCGAGTCTTCACACACACACGCGCGCGCACGCACACAGACCAATTGCTAAAAACATGTTTTTATGTTCAGGTGACCGAAAAACGTGTATAGCCGATGGAAACTCGATTTTTCGCTGAACTTGACTTTTATAGACGTGTAAACAATACTTTCCATTGCCATATTTTTTTTAATTAAAGAAACAACTAAAGGATATCTTAAATGGAATGGATGAGATCATAAAAAAGGATTACTTCATGAAAATTAAAAAGAACAAAACGAAAGTGTTGTGCAGCAGCAAGAGTGGTTTACAAGAGATGGGAAATCTAAAAGTAGGCAACAAAAACATACAGGAAGTTAAGGAATTCCGCTATCTAAGGAATAAAATAATACATGACGGTAGAAGCGCAAGTGATATCAAAAATAGGATAGCTCAAGCTGGAAAGGCCTTTAAATTAAAAAAAGAGTTTACTGACTACAAACATTGATTTACAGATTAGAAAATATTTCTTAAGACACTATGCTTGGAGTGTAGCATTATACGGGAGTGAAACGTGGGTGGTAGGGGCTGCAGAAAAGAGGAGAATAGAAGCATTTGAAATGTGGTGTTATAGAAAAATGTTAAAGATTAGGTGGGTGGAAAAAATAAGTAATTTAGGGGTTCTTAGGCGAGTGGATGAACAAAATGTATATGGAAGCAGCTTACCAGAAGAAGGAATAGGCTAGTGAGGCATATCATTAGACATCCTGGTATTGGTATATCAATCAATAATGGAGGGTAATATTGAGAGAGTGAATTGTACGGAGAGGCAAAGGTTAGAATATAACGGGTGATTCAAAAAGAGCGCCGGTTTTTAAACGGCTGGTAAATTTTTGTTTATCGGTTGGCAACATTGTTAGACCTCATTTCTATTTCGGAGAACATTCCGATTGACGATTCAGTTGTAGTTTCTCTTGTTCGCAGTGTAGTACTCTCGCAGCCTGTGTCTAACCATGGAGAAGTTTACTATTGCACAACGAGTGTTAATCGTCAAAACATTTTACCAGAGTGGAGAGAGTTATGCGGCTACTGTCAGGCGACTTCGCGGTACTCTAGGACGTAATGAAGCACCGAATGAATCAACAGTTCGCAGGCTCATGAAAAAGTTTTTTGAGACGGGTTCAACAGTCGACCTTAAAAGTTCTGGACGTCGTCGTTCTGGCCGAACTGAGCAGAACGTTGCGTTGGTTCGTGACAGTGTGGCTGTTAGCCCAGCAAAATCAATACGTCGCCGTTCTCAACAATTGGGTTTACGATGTTCTTCTGTACGGAGAATTCTTCGGTACGATCTCCAATATCACCCGTATAAAATTCAGTTGACGCAACATTTGCAAGTGGCAGACCACCAGAAGAGACGACAGTTTGTTGACTGGGTATTGAGAAAACGGCAGGATGATGACACCTTCGCAAACAAAATTGACGCCTTGTGACTTTCATCTTTGGGGTCATCTGAAGTCATTGGTGTATGCCAATAAACCCCGAAACATCAATGACTTGAAGGAGGAATTTCGACGGGTTATCGGGCAAATGGAAGTCGAAACTTGTCGTGCAGTAATATCCAATTTCATGGACAGAGTTGATGCGTGCCAGCGCAGTAGAGGAGGACACATGCATGACATTATTTTTCATACATGAAATCGGAAGGTAAGATGAACTTGTTGATGTATTTATTTTCAGTTTTTCAATAAAATAAATCTCTTAATTTGATGTATCAAAACCGGCGCTCTTTTTGAATCACCCTATATAAAGGAAATTACAAAAGATGTAGGGTGTTACAGGTATGTAGACATGAAACGACTTGGGTAAGATAGAACAGCTTGGAGAACTGCATCAAACCAGTCGAGAGACTGATGACAAAAAATATTAATTTAAGGCATGAGAAAGTAATTAATAACTTACTGGTAAATTGATGTGTAAATATCAAATGGAGCAAGAAAATTATGTAAGTTTTTTCCTTCAGTAATCGTCAACGCTTTGCAGAGATCTGAATAAGTTCCATTTCCTGGAAGTGGGTTTCCATTCTCCCTGAAATAAAATAAAAGATTCATAGAATAATAAATGCAGGGTTATTCAAAATTCAACGCAATCAATGTAAAACGGCCTCCATTATCTCCTGACCTTACTTCATCAAACGTTTTTCTGTGAGGTTGGATAAAAGCAGTTATTTACCGGGTGAAGTAGTTAGTTATCTATTTTGAAGCACTAGTAAAAAGTACCTTCGGTTGAGAATGGTAAAATGCATCTACCACGAATTTTCATTTCGTCGGAAAATTATATTGTCTCGGGGTTAAAAAAATAAGCTGTTCATAGTAATCTTACGATACTCATTTCTTCACAATCCCAAGGACTAAACACTCCTTTTTAGTGAAAATCTTTACCCTGAGATTTGGTGGATGAATAACTTAAAAATTTGCTAATACTGGTAGGTGCCTTGAATACTTGTAAACTGAAATTTTTGAAGGCCATCCAAGTTTATTAAATTCTTGAAAACTTACTTCAAAATTGTTCTAGATTGCTCAGAATCAAATGAAAATTAATTTTTATTTTTCATTGTCTATCGTCAAACAAATTACAAAATTATACGGTGTCGAAAACCTTTTTGAGTAGTATGACACCCACAATAATTTGTTTTAAATATTTCTGCAGTTTATTCTATTTTAGAACTTTAAGGTGCATTTTTTCGAAAAATATAAATTCTATGAAACATTTTATATCACAATATATTATGATTTCATCAATTTTTTCCATTTTACAGCTTAAAAGTAGATTTAACATTTGTTTTCACCTGGAGTTACCAAAATTTTTGCATTGTTGGGTCGTTTCCTGGAATTTCTTGCATTTCCGGGGTAAAACATTGCGTTCTACGGAAACTTTTACAACGATTTATGTGCATGTAAATATTTTTTAACGTATAAAAGTACGTTTACAAAGCGTCAGATGATATCATGAAAACTTTTCAAGGTCGCTATGACCTTAAAATCAAAATATCAAATTTTAAGATCACTATACCTAGTTCAGAACCCTTATTTAAACTCGTCTTTGTCAAAGAAAAATTTATAAATTATGTGTGTTGAAAATTTTATGAGTGATGTGGCTCCATCAAAAATTCGGTGTTTTTGTTTCATGCTGTTAATTTTAATTTTTGAGGCCTTAATATGCATTTCTGGGTTTTACCAATTAAAGATGTGAATTTTATGAACAAATGTACATCGATTTAGTATTCATGGATGTAGGTATAATAAAGAAATTTCATCTTTTTTATGGATACAAGAAAAACATTTAAGCTGTTTCCCTTAAAAATTTTTAACTATATTTACAGTTTTTATAATTTTAAGCCATTACTTAGAATTTCTTGCATCTCCGGGCCTAAAATTTCAATTATACGGCAACTATTACACAGATTTTTGTACTTTAAAATACTTTTTAAGACAATACTATTTTTTTGATTTTAAGAACTAACGGAAAGTGAAAATGTTTTGAATATGGAAATTCAAATTATTCTTACCGTAGTAGTTCCCATATAGTAGAATGCCTAATGCTAGCATCTAAATGTACATGAAGCTCGACCTGTCAACAAAAAATGAAATTTATTTTTTACGAACGCATAAAGAAGACTAATTCTAATCTGTTATAAATATTTTTATTTACCTAGATGCTTTCTCCTAATAGGCAGGTGGAGTGTTAAATTATTTGCACTCGTTCTGCTAGATCCAGGGTTACAAAAAGTAGTTACGTTTCTTATTACATAGTCAACCAATTATATTAGTCTACTGAAGCGTTTAAGATCTGAAAAGTTAGAGATGTAAAATACAGTAGTCAGAGTTATTTCCTCTGAAAGTAATGAATTTCATTATAAAGCCAGATTTTGTGGTGATAAAAGTGAAGGTATCATTTGCAGGGTAAAAAGTAGATGGTTTTTAGAGGGCCCGGCACTCTGATAGGGATACTTTACCGCTCAGTGAGGAAGGCAATTGTAAAATTACTCCCTCCTCGTTTAACCCTTTAAGTACCAACAAAACAGGACGTCGATATACTTTACGTAGTAACGACATCCGGTTTACCGGACCCAGGTAAGTTATGCATAAAGTACTAACGTCCGGATAATTGAACATTTACAAAAAAACTTTTAAACAAAAATTAATGGAATAATGTACCTCCGTGGCGTAGTGACTAGCGCGCTAGCCTGCAAAGCGAAAGGTCCCGGGTTCGATTCCCGGCTAGGGTCTAGATATTTTAACACGTTAGATTTACCGTTAAGGTACCAAAACCCACAGTAGTTGCTAATGCACAAGCTGTCGATGTGATTTTAAATAAACTAAAAAAACTACTTTGAATAGTTTTAGTGTTAGAACGATTTTTTATGAACATATTAAAAATTAATTTTTAATAGGACATTTTATTTTTCTGTAACGTTGAAATTTTTATTGGCAATGGCAGGCTTATGCCTGCAAGTTTTCGAAATAAGGGGTGGCACTTTTTGTACACCCTTATTCAAATTAAATGGATTTAGATCAAACTTTAAAATATTGTTTTGGCACTGAATAAGTAAAGCCTTTAGAGATTCAATGTTAATTGGTAAATAAACGCCGGTACAAAATAAAATTCAATAAGATGGAAAAAGTAATTCTTTGAAAAAATTACTGCACCTTGCCGTTTATTTACCGTAATAGACGCCGGCAACCGAGTACATTAACTTATAACCTTTTTGTTACATAATCATTTATTTAGTGAATAAAAATATAGCCGACTATAACAAGTTCATGATTTTCAAGGACATCTAAAAACTCAGTCAATGTTAATAGGTTATTTTTTATTCGTGGAAATTTTAAAAGACTAGTTTCTTTTTAAGTAATCCTACATAGAATAATACAGTTGAACTTTCATAACTCGAACGTTTATAACTCGATTTCTACAATTCGAATTAAATTTGGTTTTCCAGGATTTACTTGTTAAATTACGTTAAAATTAGCGTCCATAACTCGAATATTCGTAACTTGAACTTCTTGTTTGAAATTTTTTTTAAATCCCAATTTTTCTTTTTTGTTTTTAACGCAAATGTGTACTAAAATGTTTACGTAGCCTGAAATAGAAGGCGTATTAAGGGGATCGTAACTGGGAAAAAAAGTTAATTTTTTCAAGTTCTTTGTTTCTTTTCATTTTATGAAACTGCGTAGTATTCTGAGTGATTTGATCTATTATTAACGGTGGTAGTACAATTTTTACGAATATAAACATTATATCATTGTATGAAGAAGTGGGGCTGAAACGTGGAAAGAACTTCGTGCAATGAAATGACTAGATTTTGGACGAACAGAAGAAGCTGAAAGAAAATTGTTTGAATTTGAAAATCAAATACGGGAGAAAAGAAGTTTAAAAAGAAAATAACTTGAAGATTTATGTCTTAAAGTGGAAGTTAATAAAAAAACCACCACTGGACGTTAATAAAAACAACTTTTATTTCAATTTAAAGTCAATTTGCGTCAAATCATGATTTATAAAAGTTGTTGCAAGTTTTCGTAGGAACGGTTAAAGATACCAGTATGAAATTTTCAGAACACATTTTACTCATAATGGGCTAGTTCCACACGCAGGATTAATTAAGAATTGTTCATATAAAATATTTTACGATTTTGTTCATTATTTTTTTCTAGGAATTATTTGTACTTTTTATAAAAATTAATAAAACATTTTTAAAACTTTATTCAAAAATCAGCTCCTGTTCGGAATTAAATAAAGTCTAAAGTTCAATTTAAAAGAAAATTAAAGTTATATTTTGTATAGTTTTTGACAAAAGTTGCAAAATCTTAACATATAGTTATATAGGCAGTTACGGTCCCCTTAAATTAACTGCAAGAAGTACGCAGAAAAAACTTTCCCACATCAGGCGTAATGCTCCGAGAAAATCAGATCAATTAGTGATGCAACATGGTCATACCAAATTTAAAGCCAACAGTAGAAGACTTGAAAAATTAAAATACGTTATGGAATCGTTCAAAATGTTATTTGTGATGAAAGTGCTTCAGTTACTAACGAAGACTGAAAAAACTACAAGCGATCAATACAAGCGAGTTCTTTCCCTAATAAAAAGTTACAGCGCAGAAGATTTGTTTAATGCCATGAAAAAATAATTTTTTGTCTATATTTAGGAAATTCACAATCTGTTGGAAACAGTCAGTGAATGTGATAATACAAAATTTGGAAAAAAATAACATGATAAATAAACGTGAGTGGAGACACAGTCCAGTGACAGAACTCCGACGTGAATAGATAAAGTGTAGTATTAAGTGCAGCATTTAGAACACTGTAATGGATAGTCAATTACAGTACAACGTTAATAGATGAGGTCCCGGCTTCATCGACGTTGTAAACGTCTTACTGGATTGTTTGGGAGAGTCTGCGTAGCCAGATTTCAGATTAATGGGTTATGGTGGTTCACGAGTTTCTTCCTAAATTTTGTATAGAGTTTTTAGAAAACGTCATTTATGTAGGGTACGTTTAGGTCTGAGTGTAGCGTTTTCTTGGTTACATAATAGGGACGTTAATTATCCTCCGTAAAAGCTTTGATTGGAAAAGCTGAATTTTTGCTAATACCGATGGTTTTGCACAGCAGTAAAGCTGACTGGTATAGCTCCTTACTGGTCGAAGGTAGGAGCTGTAAATGATTAATTTAGATGTAGTAGGTAACTTGGATTTGCGTGAAAAATGTCTGTACAACTGTTTGAACCTGTCCTGGAGTGCCTTTCTCGTTATATTCACGTGTACATTCCACGTGAGCCTCTTATCTAGATAATATAAAACTAGATAACTGATAGATTCAGAAGTGTGAAGTTTTTTTTTTTTTTTGGTTTAACGTCCGACTGTTCTGCAAATTGCTGCTATTGCAGACGGTGAAGGATGAAATGAATTTTTTGTAACGTATGAAAAAATGCCATGCCCGAGTGGGATTTGAACCCAAGACCGCGTGATGAGAGGTGAGCACGTTACCAACATTGCCAACGCGGCCGGCAAGTGTGAAGTTGAGTGTCATAAAAATACAAAGGAAAATTGTTTTTTAAATGATTAACATCTTTAAAAATTGATCAAATTCTATAGTTTTGTTCTTGTGTATTTCGAATTTTTTTAAGGGGAGCAGGGATCGAGTAAATAAAAATTACTATTTTTGTTTTTTGTTCTATAATGCAGTTCGAAATAATTCTCGCTTAAAAATGGCGTATTATTCATGTTTCTACCACAAATAGAACTTTTTTTTATTTAACGTCGCATCAACTGCAACGGTCATTAGCGATGACGTTCGGGTGTAACTGAGTGAGGATTTTATTTGTAGAACTGCACAGCTAGAAAAAAACATATTTTATTTAATGAATGTTCAGTAATATATTGTCATTTCCGCGTACAATAATTTTTATTCCTTTATTGTCAGCTGTCTTTTGTTTATAAAATAAAGTGTTTACTGTATTAGGCCTACAATTTTTTTTTATAATTTCCTGTAAGTCAGTAATGTAATGTAAAACATTTTGAATGTGTTTTTTGTCTTATTTTAAATGGGATTTCTCGCAAATATTAATTTTTAACACAAATGATCAGTTTTCTCAGCTTCTGTTTAAGCAACAGTGCTGAATATTTTGTGGATTGTTACCCATATACATATGTAACTATTACATGTTTAGTTTTTTCAAAATGTTGAAAAATAAAAGTAAAAAGAAATTTTATGTCAAATTTTTACGCCAAAAATGCTAATTTTTTTGAAAAAATTCTCGAAATTAAATCTGTAGTAAACAAATATCTTAGACGTCAAAGTTGTAAAAGAGTGCGAGTTATCATATAAAAAAAAGTCCTGTCTATCTCTGATGATTACTAAGAAAACAGGGCAAATGTTAACATTAAGTAAGTAGAAATCCGTAAGATAGAAACTGGCTCTGAAAATATGCAGTACTTATAGAACTATATCTACGGAGGCAGCCCTGGTAACTTTGGGGATGCCTCCATGGGATCTAGTGGCGTGCAGGAGGGAAGAGCAGCGAGCAGCGAGAGGTGCTGATAAAGAGGAATGTTGGAGTCGATTACTCAGCAGGTGGCAGAGGAGATAAAGCGAAGCTAGGGTCAGTGAGTGGACAAGGAGGTTCATTCCAAATGTCGAGGTGTGAATAAGGAGGACATTTGGTGATACCACCCACAACCTGACGCAGTTGCTAACAGGGCATTGCTGATTTAGGGCGTATTTAAAGCGGTTCAAACTACATGAAGTACCGAAATGTTGACTGTGCGACAGTGAAGAGGAGTCCATTGCGCATATTTTTGAAAGATGTCCCTATTTTGGCCTCGAAAGAATGGAGACATCTGAGAAGATAGGCGTTGCACAGTGGATCCCAGAGAGAGTAGGGGCAGCGATGCTGCGGGATGAGGAGAGCTGGAAGTTGGTCGCTTAGTTTGCGGATAGGGTGGTCGGGAGTCTGCGGAGGGAGGAGACATATGGAGATCAGCGGAATCACCCTCTTCCACAGTAAATCAATCCTGTCCCGATCTCATTAGGTAAGGTAGGCACACTAATTTCCTGAGCTGGTGACGAAAGAGATGAATGAAAGTGAGAGAGTGAGTGTTCGTTCAGTGACAGCGAGAGGGGAATTAGGCTACGGTTCCCTTCCACGCCCCGCTGGCAGTATGTGAATTTTTTAACCCAACATTTCCCTTGCAGTACTATATAAACAGTTCCGAGGGAGGTGGAGGGTTTTTTGCTGATGTCGGATCAAGTGACCAGGCGGCGGGTTTTTGGTTGGTAAGGCGGTTACGGTCTCCTTGGAACTGGATGAGGACGCCTCAATTGAGTCCAACACTACTTCCCCCATCGTGAAAGTGAAAATGAGTTTTTCTCGCCGCTTCGGATAAAAAAACGAAGAAGAAAACAAAGATAGAAATCCGTGCTCACCTTAACTCGAATTAGTACCATATTCACTTCTTGGTTCGAGTTATGGAGATTGTACTGATTCCTTTGAATGTAATCATTTACATTTTTATTAACTTGGTTTCATAAATAAATTGTACTTAATAATAGAATTAATTAGAATAAAATTTATTAAATGATTCACATTAAACGACTCACATGGCTTAAAAGGTTATAAGTTAATGTACTCAGTTACTGGAATCTATTACGGTAAATAAACGCTTGGCAAGGTGTAATAATTTCTTCAGAGAATTATTTTTTCCATCTTATTAAATTTACGTCAGTTTATATGTGATTATTTGTGTGGGTAATAGTTATCACTAAATTCACAAAATTAATACCACGCAATATGCAATGTAGTTAAAAATCTTTAGAGGGACATAAAGAAAATCTAATTTGAAACATTCTCACGACTTTCTTTTACCAATGTAAATAATGAAACTAAGACAAAGAAAAAACTAGATGATATCTTAAAAGAAATGGGTGAGGTCATGAGAAAGGACTACTTCATGAAAATTAATATTCATTAACAAAAATGAAAGTGAACGAATGAAAGTGCACAAAGTGAAAGTGCACGAATGAAAGTGCACAGGAAAAGTGGTTTCATGGAGATAGGAAATTTAAAAGTAGTCTACGATGGAGGGGCTTAGCCTATGCCAGAGTGGACCAACTACAAAATTTTCATTTTTGAGTTAATGCCATGACGAAAATGTAAAGTAGTTGATTTTCATCGAGTCCGAGTCCTGGAAGAAGTGAGCTTGCGCTCGGGATGACAATGACGTCGTAGTTAGGCTACCTTGTCGTTCAGAGAATGGGATAGAAAGAACTTTTTTGGGATTGTTCTTTATTTGGAATTACAGATGAATAATTGGGGGAAAGATCAGCTCGGAATCGGGATAACAGCAAGAACATTGTTTTGAGAAGGGACGCTTTTTGTAGTCGGTAGTGGTTTTATTGTTGTTAATTGGTTGGGGAAATTTGTAAACATTTTAGGAGATTTGATATTGATGAGAAGGAAGAGTGAATTTACAGGTGATGGGGTTTAATACTAAATTTTGAGAGGTTTTATTTGTTTATTTTTTTAGTAGGAAATATTTACCCTATAGTAATGTTTATAGGGAGCCTATAGAAAATCGTGGAATGATTGTTTAATCTTTACTTCTGGCGGGTGAGGTGAGTAGATTTCTCTGACAGCTGGCTGTACAAAGCGTTGATTATGAACCAAGAAAAAAGTAGCTTGCAAGGGAATTTTTACGATAGTTTCGTTCTTGTAAAATGGGAATTTATAATTCCAAATTAAATTAAAAAGTTCAATACTGAAAAAAAAAACAGAAATTTGTACATGATTCACTCTAGCATAAGCCCCTCCAAAGTTGGGAAATTCTGCTATCTAGGGAATACGAGTAAAATAATATATGACGGTAGAAGCACAATAGATATCAAAAGTAGGATAGCTCAAGCTGGAAAGGCCTTTAAATTAAAAAACAGCTTACTGACTACAAATATTGATTTACAGATTAAAATCCCTTAATCTAACCATATCCTATCGGTCTACAAGCAAGAACTTGAGAAAATTTTTCAAGTTTGAAAATAACTCAATGTTTTGGTCATTTGGAGTAATTTATTATGATATATTCTCTGGTTAGTTTTTACTTATCTTTTGTGTAATAGTCTTTCTGCTTCTATGCTCATTTATTCAATTATTCTTCATTAAAAAAAATACCCAAGTTTAATTTGTTAAAAAATTTAAGTCGTTTTAGTTATAAAAGAAACATTGTTCTTATATTACATTCTCTTGCCTATATGAATATTATAGGAAGGAAAGTATTGTTTTCATGTCAATTTTTAGATATTGAGTTTTTACCGGATCAACACGTTTTCAGACCCCCCTGAACCCAAAAACATATTTTTAACGATTGGTCTGTGTGAGCAAAATATCTCAAGAACGGAACATCGTACGAAATTAAAACTTGAAACTTAAGTTAGGCTTAAGTTAGAAGACCCAACACAAACATTTTTATCAAAATGGTCAACCGGAAATAGTAGTTTATTCGTGTCATTCTTCACTCTCTAGCGATTTTCTCAAAAACGGCTGCGACGATTGTTTTAAAAATCGCCTTATTAACTACGTTTTTTATGCTCTACAAGATAGGGTAGACGCCATATCTTCTGAAATTCTTAGGGAGGCTATTCTCTCGTTGAAAAAAAATGGATTTTTACGATTGCAGCCTTAGGCCTATAATGCATTTTAGCGCAGAAGTAAATAAAACAAAAGTTGTAGATCATTTTAAAACCTACAACTTTTATTTCAAATATTGTTTTGTACAACGCTTAGTTTAGCGGTAATTAGCAAATTTCTGTTTTTTATTTCATAAAAATTGTAAAAAAATGTTTTTTTAAAGATTTCGGCCGTAGTATCTATTTTACGACAAAAAATGCAAATAATCAAATTTATAGGAAATTGAAATATCTACAATTTTTAATTAAAGCATTTTACTCTACATAGCCTAGTTTAGCGTGAAAAAGTGATTTCCCGTATCATCAAGCCAAAGTAAGGTTGGTTTTAATTTTGCATAATTTACTCATGATTAAAATTGGGTTGTGTTTTAGGTTGGTTTTTGTTTATTTTTAAAATTAGGTTATATTGTTCATTATTGCATTGGCAAGAGAAAGTCATGTGAATTTTACACCAGGTTTTTTTTATTTGTGTAGTTATTACTGTTACAGTAAAACCCCGATTATCCGAAACCCGCTTAACTCGCCCCTTATATTCGGTTAAGCGGTCTTTTACTATGTTATTATTATTAGTATTGATAGGCCTATTTGTGTAAAAATAGTATTTACCTATATTCAGTGCTTTTTAAAACTGTTGAAGTTAATTTTTTTGCGTTTTTAAGTGTTGTAATAATAGGGCTCTTTTTACGTATAGTAGTTCATGTAATGTGTTCTTAAACACCTTATGTACACATAAGCTTATGAAAACCTTATGTTTATGTTATCATTTTTGAACACCTTATGCTCGGGTATTTTATGCTCACTCTATTTTTGCGTATAAATATATTAGTTTAAAATATTGTATATAGATGCCCATAACAGGCAGGTGAAGTTTTACATTAATTGCACTAGATCTGCTAGTTGCAGAGTTACAAAAAATAGTTTTGTTTCTTTTCACACGGTCAGTTAATTATATTACTGAACTATTTAAGAACAAAAGAAGTAGCGGTGTAAAAGACACTAATCAGCGTTATCTTCTCAGAGAGTTTTGAATTTCATTATACAGCTAGACCCTGTAATGAATGAAGTGAAGGTGTCTTTTGTAGGGTGGAAAGTAGATGATTGTTACAGGGCCTGGCATACTGATAAGTATACTTTTCCACTCAGTGAGGAAGACATGGTAAACTACATCACACCTTGCTTTACTTAGTAAAGCATTTAGAGGTTCAAACCAGTCTTTCGGCTGATAATCTTAAACAACATTGTATAAAGCTTAACTCAGTAGTAAATTAGAATATATATTTAACTGAGTAAAATAAATAAATAAAAATAAAATATAAAAACATATTAATAACAAACCCTCACGCACGGTCGCGCAAACACACACACACACACACACACACACACGACATACAGACACATAAGTTAAATGTGCTACTTTGAAATACAATAGTACATTAATAATAAGTAAGTTTTTATAAAAAAATGTTTTTAATTAACTCATGCACTGATAATGCCAGACATGTTCGATTAACGGTCAGGTATGGCATTTTTTTGTCACTCATTTTCATATTTATCGTAATTCTCCACCGTCTGCAATAGCAGAAATTACTAAATAGTCAGATGTAAAAAGAAAAAAACACGCAATGACATACACAAGTACTGATATACTGATATACTCAAGTTACAAGTTAATCGGTACGTTCTCATATCATATAAACAAGCTGTGTACAATACAGTAACTAATTTATTTTATTAATGTATTAATAATATGTAATTCGCTATTTTATTGAATAATAATTCGATATATACATATACAGTATTTTATATATATATATATATATATATATATATATATATATATATATATTAATTAATTCCTAATGGTTGTTGTTTAGGTCATCAGCCAAAAGGCTGGTTTGAACCTCGAGAGGCTTTACTAGGTAAAACGAGGAGTGAGGTGGTTTACAATAGCCTTCGTCAACGAGTGGAAAAATACGCTGAGCAACATGCCGGGCCCTCTGAAAAGCACATATTTTCCACTCTGTAAATGATTCTTTCACTTCATTCACCACAGGATCTGGCTGTATAATGAAATTCATTACTTTCAGAAGAGATAACTCTTATTAGTGTATTTTACTGTGTTATTTTACTGTATTTTAGTGTATTTTACTGTGTTATTAGTGTATTTTTACCTGTACCTCTTCTGTTCATAAATGATTCAGTGATTTTATTGGCTGACCATGTGATAAGAAACAGAACTATTTATTTTAGCCCTGCAACGAACAGATCGAGTGTAAATAATTTGACACTCCATCTGTCTGTTATGGGCAGTCCTAATAGTTGTACATTCAATTTAAGAATGATGAACAACCATTATCTAATGAGATAAGGATGATGTGTATGATGTATAAATGTGGTTTAGTATAGTACAGACTCAGGCCGACTATTGTTGAGAGAGTATGGTTAATTGGACCCCAACCATCAAAATACACTGGTAACCACTATCTAATATTTAAATCTGTACAGGAATAAAAGTAACTACCTTTACTAAGATTTGAATCATGAAACTTCATCGCCGAAAATCAGCTGACTCGCAGCGACTGTTTTACAACTAATCAAATCCGGTGGGTTTATTTTTATATTTATGTTTGAAAAAAGATAACACCACGTAAATAATAAAAAGAACTGTGAGAAAATAATATTAAAAATTTTGTTAAGGTTATCTGCCGAAAAGCTTTGAAGGCTTGAACCTCTAGAGGCTTTACTAAGTCTAATAAAGAGTGAGGAGTGAGCTTTACTAATAAGGAGTGAGGTGGTTTACCAATGCCTTCCTCAGTGAGTGGAAAATAAGCTTAACAGCATGCCCGACTCTCTGAAAAGTATCTACTTAACACCCTGCAAATGACACCTTTACTTCATTCACCAAAGGGTCTGGCTGTATAATGAAATTCATTACTCTCAGAGGAGATAACTCTTACTAGTGTCTTTACATCTCTACCTCTTCTGTTCTTAAATAGTTCAGTCATGTGATAAGAAACAGAGCATTAAAAATATAAATTAAATTAAAATAATTAGGAGAAAGCAATATTATTTTAATATTATCTTTAATAAACAGCTCACTTTTCTGTTAAAATATTGTTGAATCAATCTTATTATAAGGAAAGAAGACCTCGGTAAACATAAATGGAAACCAAGTGGAACTAGTTAAATCGTTTAAATATCTAGGCGAACACATAACCCACAACAATAAAGAAAACATAGCGTAGGAAGAGAGACGGAAAAAATTATCTATATCACAACAAATAACCAAAAACGTATACAACAAAAAATGCTTATCTATAAAAACAAAAATTAAACACTACAAAACAGTCATACAGCCACAAGTTACATATGGCAGCGAAACATTAGCAAAAGTGACCAAGACAAAACCAATAGACAATGTCGTAAAACTCGACAGATGAATCATAAGAACCTGTATAGGAAAATAAAACTAAGTAGATGGGTAATGAAGAATTCTTACAAACGAACACGTCTATAAAGAAAACGAACCCATAACAGATACATTAAGGAAGAAAAGGATATCTTTTATTGGACATCTTATCAGAACACCCAAAGACAGAATTTTAAACAAGATTTTTGGAAAAGTCTTTCCATGCTCCATCAGGAGCATGGATCCGAAATGTCAAAGAAGACATGATCGAACTCGGATTAACTTTCGATAATTTAGAAAACAAAACAGAAATATTAAAAATCTTAAGAAATAAGGAAAGTAGATTTGAAACATGATCAGATGGAAGAACAAACCCAAGCAGGAAGAAACCGGTCGTTTCAGAGGAAGTTCGGCAAGCAAGATCAGCCCGAATGAAGGCATACTGGTAGAACATAGCTAAAGAATATAAAAAGGAAGAAGCTTTCTAAATTTGACTAAAGTGATCTATTGTAGTCATAAAAGAAAAAAAAGAAGACCAAGTATTCATAACTTAAAATTTCGGCTAATTAAAATAAATAAATATAATATAACAAATAATTAAAATAAAAATCTTTTTGTTTAGTTAAAAAATACTTGGGAAAAGCTAAAAAATGTTAGTTATATATTAAAAGTAATAAAGTAATAAATACCTTTTTAGGAAACTCAGCTGCAATTGTGTTTCTATCTTCTCTTGATAAGCTTTCCATTGTGATGCAGCTAGTAGAATGATTTTAAAACAGGTTACTGTTACGTTTTATAGAAAGACGAAGACACTATGTTATGTAAACTGAGCGAGAAAACAAGAATCTGGACTTTTAGACATTCAAGATAAAATGAGTACTGACGGATTCGCATAAGAAACTACTTGAGTTTTATTAAGACAGAGTAGAATGACGCATACCAAAGTCTCACTACAAAATACGTTCTTTATTTTTTAAAGAATTTCATTTCAGAAACTACCGTACCGAACGGAAGTATTATTATAATTAATATTAAATATTAATTTTACTTTCTCTTGCCTATATAAAAATATAGGAAGGTAAGTATTGTTTTCATGACGATTTTTGATATCGAGTATTGACCGGATATACACGTTTTCAGAACCCCTAAACAAAAAAAAAATTTTTTAGTGATTGCTCTGAGGGTGTGTCCGTCTCTATGGGTGTGAACAAAATACCTCAAGAACGGAACATCGTAAAAACTTGAAACTAAAGTTATACTACTACTATCGGATCTGACACGAACATTTTTATCAAAATCGGCCAATCGGAAGTAGTAGTTTATTCGAGTCATTTTTCACTTTTTTGCGATTTTCACGAAAACGGCTCTTACGAATTTTTTTAAAATCACCTCATCAACTACATTTTTTAAGTTTTACAAGATAGCGTAGGCGCCATATCTGCTGAAATTCTTTTGAAGGCTGTTCTCTCGTAGAAAAAAAAATTATTTTTTAAGATTCCGGCCTTAATATGCATTTTAGCGCAAAAGTTTATATAACAAATGTTGTAGACAATTCAAAAATCTACAACGTTTAATTAAAAATTTCTTTTTTATAACGCTAAATTTAGCGGTAATTAGTCATTTTCTTTTTTTTCATGAAAATCTGTAAACAAATAGATTTTTAATGATTTTGGCCTTAGTACTATGCATTTTACGACAAAAAAAAATATATAATAAAATTTATAGGAAATTATTAAAAGATCTAACTTTCGTTTAAGCATTTTTCTCGACAGAGCCTAGTTAAGTGTGAAAGAGTGATTTTCCGTATTATTAAGCCAAATTAAGGTTGATCTTCATTTTGCATCATTCACTCATGATTAAAATAAGGTAAATTTTTTTTTATTTATGAGTCATAGATTTCCTTATCATAACACGGATGAGTATTGCTGTGTAGTGTACTACAAAAGAGTCCATTTTATTTTAAAAAAATTTTTATTAGCTTACATTGTATAAATAGGCACTACATGCTTTCAGAATTAAATTCTCTACAATTTTCATTGAAAAAAATGATTTGTTTATTAATCATTTAACAAAGTTATTGGGCATTAAATATAGTACGAGTAGTCTTAGTTTTTTACTAAGATTTTAACCCCCAAAAAATTCGGTATCACTGTATTTCACCAGGGAAACTGAAATTGGGGCGAAATTTTTCGCTAGCTGTAACTCGCTAATGAAGCATTTCCGGAAATATGTTTATAATATATATGAACATTTATTCTTATTTTTACTTTCTCGTGCCTATATGAATATTATAGGAAGGAAGTATTGTTTTCATATCGCTTTTTCGAAATCGATTTTTCGCCGGATCTACACGTTTTCAGAACCCTGAACCCAAAAAACATGTTTTTAGCGATTATTCTGTGTGTGTATGAGTTTGAACATTTTCATCAAAATCGGTCAACCGGAAGTAGTAGTCTATTCGTGTCATTTTCCACTTTTTAGTAATTTTCTCCAAAAAAACCCCTACGTTTTTTTTAAATCATCTCATTAACTACATTTTTTATGCTCTATAAGATAGAGTAGGCGCCATGTCTGCTGAAATTCTTGAAGAGGCTGTTTTCACGTAAATAAATGGTTTTTAACATTGCGACTTTAATATGCATTTTAGCGCAAAAATGTATTTTTTATAATAGTAATTTAAAGCATTTTAAAAATAATTTAAAATGCTACAACTTTTATTCAAAAAGATTTTTGTATAACGCTTAGTTTAGGGGTAATTAGCGATTTTCTGTTTTTCCCACTAAAACGTGTAAAAATCGATTTTTTACGATTTCAGCTTTAGTATGCATTTTACGACAAAAGTGTATAATCAAATTTTATAGAAAACTAAAAGATGTAAAACTTTTATATAAAGCATCTTTTTCTACAGAGCCGCGTTCCTCTATGACCTTATTTATCCTATAAGGCATCTTTCCTCTATGACCCTACGTTTAGCGTGAAAGGGTGATTTTCCGTATTTTAAAGCCAACTGAGGTTGATTTTCAATTTGGGTCTGTCACTCATGATTAAAATTAGGTTATGTTGTTTGAGGTTAATTTTTTGTTTATTTCTAATGTTTTTTAACGTTTTATTAATGTTTTACTAATGTTACATTATATTGTTCATTATTTTCATTGGCAAGAGAAATTTGTGTGAGTGTTTCACACCAGATTTTTTACTTTAAAATCACGTACTAAATTTTTTTACCTTAATTTAGATCCAACCTGTATTTGATAATCCTTTAATTACTAGAATAACAATAGATATCGGACACAAAGATTGAGAGTAATAAAAAATTATTCCAGACGAGTGAGTAAATTTATAAATGTCATAGTTATATAAGTTAAGCTACATGTCTTAGATATCAAATGAAACCAAGGTAGCCTTAGCAATTAATATTGTTGACACTTTATCATATTATAAATATTCTTATAACATACTTAGCAGGAAAGGTAATGTTAATGGTTTGGGATTAAAAAGGTAATTATTAGTTGTAAAGGAAAATATAAAAAGGAAAAAACAATATTCATTGTATACCAATCAGAAATAGGCGTATTAGTTAGGTAACTAATTAAACAAAAAAAAATATTTGTATGTTATATAAGTAACATCTTTACAAGTACTGTTACCTAAGTTTCTTTGTAGAGGTTCACATAATATTGTTGACGTAATCAAAAATTTTTTGAAGAACTCAAAATTTGCTCAGGGTTTTTCGGCAATTTAAAAGCTTTCTATAAATTTTTACATCTGAGCTTCTCTAAAAAATTAAAACTTGAAACTAAAGTTATATACTACTACCGGACCCGACACGAACATTTTCATCAAAATCGGTCAATCATAAGTAGTAGTTTTTCGTGTCATTTTTCACTTTCTTGCGATTTTTTCAAAACCGGCTACTACCATTTTTTTTTAAATCGCCTGATTTACTAAATTTTGTATGCTCTACAAAATAGGAAAAGCGCTACACCTGCTGAAATTCTTGGGGAAGCTGTTTTCTCGTGAAGCAATAGTTTATTTAAGATTCCGGCTTTAATATGCAGTTTAGCGCAAAAATGTATATAATAAAAGTTGTAGAGAATTTAAAATCGTGCAACTGTTATTTTAAACATTTTTTTGTATAACGCTTAGTTTAGCGGTAATTAACAATTTTCAGTTTTTTTCTCACGAAAACGAAGGAAAATCGATTTTATTAAAATTTCAGCCTTAGTAGACTATGCATTTTACGACAAAAAAATGTATTAGAATAAAGTTTACAGAAAATTAAAAGATTACAACTTTTATTTAGAGCATTTTTCTCTCCAGAGCCAAGTTTAGCGTGAAAGAGTGATTTTTTGTATTTTTAAGCCAAACTGTAATTGATTTTCATTTTGCGTCTTTCACTCATGATTTTAAAATCAGATTATGTTTTTTGAGGTTAGTGTTTTTGTTTATTTCTAATATTTTATTACTAATGTTAGGTATTATTATTAATTATTTGCATTGACAAGAAAAAGTTGTGAGAGTGTTTCACACCAGAATTTTTTGATTATGCTCATCAATTCAAAGTCCACACCCATGCGTCTGACCGTTGTAAAATATAAATAGCTCTAAAAATTTAATAATATTGTAACTCATAATTAGGTACCATGGTTTCCAGTGTTTTGGAAAAACCCAATAATAGGTATTATGAGTGAAAACCCCACATGTTAGAATTAATTATTCATCTTAGTAATTGAACAAACTGTTCAAAATATTGCCAAATGTCAGTCATCTGGTTTTGAGCTGTATTTTTTAGGTGGTTATGTGTTTTCCTGTCCGTGAATTAGGGCCTTTCTTTTATCTACTAACCTTCATCTAATGGTCGGAGTAGTTCGCCTTTCTTTAGTCCTTTCAGGTTTAACGGTTTTGGTTGGGTTGGAGACTAGTCAACCAGAAGTTTTTAGGTTGTGGGAGGGTCGGAGACTAGTCAATCGGCCGTTTCTAGGTTGTGGGAGGGTTGGAGACTAGTCAAGCCGAAGTTTCTAGGTTGTGGGAGTGTTGGAGACTAGTTAAGCAGATGTTTTTAGGTTGTGGAAGGGTTGGACACTAGTCAAGCAAAAGTTTCTAGGTTGTGAAAGGGTTGGAGACTAGTCAAGCAGATGTTTCTAGGTTGTGGGAGGGTTGGAGACTAGTAAACTAGAAGTTTCTAGGTTTTGGGAGGGTGTATTTAAGTCTTTTTGGGATTCGGCTGCAAGAAGATCGTTTAAGAAGCAGGAGACTGTAGCAGCTGCTATAAGAAGTGACCAGTAGGACGAGGAGAAGAAAAATTCGTAAATATTAAATAATAATATTTCAATGCGTTTTCAAGAAAAGGTTTTTAAGTTTGTATTACCAGTCAGTCACAAGACGAAAGCTTGGTTATGTTTATTTTTTGTATCTAAATAAGTAAACATTCACTGATTAAATACGTTTTATACTGAAGAAAATACAGTTTGATTTATTTATTTAGCTAATCTGTTGGAACCCATAAAATCCGGAGCATTCTTCTAAATACTGACATCTTGTAAGCTTTTAAACGATGCATGGGGTCATCCTCAAAGTCCACGTTCCAGAGCAGGACACAGTAGATATTATGCCTTTTGAAACCTGTATAAGTATTTAAAACTAACGATAAGTGTTTATTTAGTGTATTTCTTTCCAAGTTATGCACTTACCAATGGGCACCAAAACACTTATTCTAAGCTTCCACCTACAGTGTTATACCATATTATAACAGTCATAACCTGTGTCTGGACAGTGTGATAGTGCGAAATGGACAATAATGTTTCTTAAAAAAGTGTTCGTAATAGTATCTTATTGTATAAATTACCATTATTTATTTATCATATTGTAATAGTTGTGTGATGGTCAAAAACCCGAATATCCCCAAAAAAGAGAAGGATAAAATTACATTGAATCCAAAAAACTGATATGTTGCCTCCATATAACAGGGTGAATTTATATGATATAAAGTATTACAAATATGAATATATCTCCACAAAGTATACTAATATTTGTATTTTCCAGCGGAGAAATGTCAATTTTGAATTTTCTAACCGAAGTGTTTAAATTAAAATTTTCTAAAGTTCTTGGTTCTTTTAACTGCTATTGTTCATGAACGATTTTTTCAAAAATAGAAATAGGATTAAACAATATTCAAAATGTATTTACGTCCTGTGTTTTCAAACACGTAAATTAATAATAAAATAACAATATTATTATCTTTTTTCGAATTTACATTCAGAAGCACAAATGTGTAGTCTATATTCTTATATAAAAATGTAGCTATATACGAGTATATTGTATTTTATTATTTCCTGTTTGCAATAATATTATATCAAATCAATCACTTTAATTTATATATTATATATTATGTAATATTATTTTTATAATGTACATAACTATCAAAAAAAAAAATTCATAACTATGACATAACTATCAAAAACAGTTATATAACTATCGCTTTCAACGTTAGATTTACTTCACCGCAATCAAAAAAGACATTTCTTTCTACGAGAGAACAGCCTCCCTAATAATTTAAGCAGACATGGCGCCTACCCTATCTTGTAGATCATAAAAAAAATGTAGTAAATGAGGCAATTTAAAAAAAATCGTACCAGCCGTTTTTGAGAAAACTGCAAAAGAGTGAAAAATGACAAGAATAAACTAATACTTCCGGTTGTACAATTTTTATGAAAATATTCACTTGGGTCCTCTAGTAGTACCTAACTTTAGTTTCAAGTTTTAATTTCGTACGTTGTTTCGTTCTTGATATATTTTGTTCACACACACACATACCCGCACGCGCGCGCGCGCGCACAGACACACATACCAATTGCTAAAATCATGTTTTTTTTGGGTTCAGGGGTCTGAAAACGTGTATATCTGGTGAAAACTAGATTTAGAAAAATCGACATGAAAACAATACTGTCCTACCTATATATTCATATAGGCAAGAAAAAGTAAAACGGTATAATTCCAAATTACTTTGAATGATTTAAAAACAAAAAATGGGAAAATTAAAGATTTTAAAAGATAAACAGACTGTATTACAGTTAAAGATGGTTTTATAAAGTGTTCCAGTATGGTCATAAAATTATAATAATAAAATAATTACGATTTTGTGACGTAATGTTTTGTACACAATTCCAATAAAAGGGCAACACCCATTAAACAAAGGGTGAGTTGAATAAAACAGTTGGCTTATAGATTCTTAATTAGCGTGGTGTATTAGGCTCCGTGGGAACGTGTCATATGAGTTAACGCAGTTCCTGACCTGCCATGAATGCGTTAGGGCGTATTTGTTTGCTCGAGCGTTAAGCGACAGTAATGTATTTATCTATTTTGGGGAGCTAGACACGGCGGAGCATACGATATCTGAATTTGTTCAATGAGATTGGTTAGGATGGAATGTGTAGCAGTGATTGTTCAACTGAGTGCTGTAGATATGATTACGAAAATTATTGCCAATGAGAATTGCTGGACTGCGATCAAGAGGATAGTGGGACGTGTACTTTGGCAGAAAGGGGTAGAAGGGTTGTGCAGGAGGGGTCAGCTCGTGTAAGTTAGCCTGCACCTGTTCCTCCTGCCTGTAATGAGAGTATTTGTACCGTGGCGTGGAGCCCTGTGGGACACCAGGATCCCGTGACTCAAAAGTGTTCATTCCCTCTGTTGCGTAGGCACCGTGTGGCGATACTCAGACTTCACGTCGTATGAGAAGGAGACTTTTTCTCTTTCCTGGTAATTATTGTGGTGGAAGGGCGAAGGGTTGTTCAAAAACACAAGAGTGGAGAATCCAGACAGCAGAGATAAGTTTTCTTTGAATAACTTACGTGTGTACACGCATGGACTGAATAAGGAATGAGGAAATCAGATCAGAATTGGGTAGTTACAACTTGAACGAAAAGATAAAGGATTTTGGTCCAAGTTGGAGACAGCACATGACAAGGATGTCGATCACAGGATACCTAAGCAGGCACACTGGTATGCTCCAGAAGGTAAAAGAGATGTCGGTAGACCTAGGAAAAAATGAAGGTAGATGATATAGTTTGTGAATTTGGAACAGGCTGTGGCCTAATTCTTGGTTGGAAGAAGAAGAAGGAAGGGTTGTTTTGTGTGAGTCTGTGGGATTCTTGGAGCTTGCATGACCGGCTGATCACCTGTTGGATCACTCATCGAGAAGCCACAGCTCAGGAAAAAGGAAATCATGATACACCATGGCACTGTGTTCATGCCTCGAGGTAGGTCCAGTGCCCATAGTCGATGGTAGAGAAGGGTTTTGGATGGTTTTAAATCCTAAGCTCCCGGTTTTACGGGCAGTAAGGGCTATGATGGTTTCATCTTCTCCAACTTAAAAAATGTATACATTCTTGAGGCATGATCCATACAAAAAACAAAATAATTGTGAATTGTTGTTTAGGTCAACAGCCGAAAGGCTGGTTTGAACCTCTAGAAGTTTTACTAAGTAAAAACGAGGAGTGATGTGGTTTAATATTACCTTCTTCACTTAGTTGAAAGAGTAAGCTTATCAGCATCCCAGGCCCTCTAAAAACCCTCCACTTTCCACCCTGAAAAATGACACCTTCACTTCATTCACCAAAGGTTCTAGCTGTATAGTGAAATTCATTACTCTCAGAGGAGATAACTCTGACTAGTGTCTTTTACACCTCTATCTCTTCTGTTCTTAAATAGTTCAGTCATAATTTAGCTGACTAAATGATAAGAAACAGAACTATTTTTTGTAGCCTTGGAACCAACAGATCGAGTGCAATTAATTTAACAATCCACTTGCCCGTTATGAGCAAAAATTATTGTGGCAAATATATTTTATGTAAAAATAATTGTGAATTAACGAAATGACATAGATAAGAATTTTAGAAAGAGAAGAATTTAAAAAATTGCTAGCCTATGTTTTATTCTCAAGTGCATTGTTGGGTAACTCTAACAGTACTTATCAACCAATGTTAATTCGAGTAGGCTGAATAAATATGATAATATATATGATATCAAGTCTTGAGGCAAGATAACTTGTTTTAAACAATACCAAATAAGCTCTTCATTAGTCATTAAACTGGATGTTTATTCAACTCATATTGTTTAGTCCTATAATTATGGCTCATTAAATACAAAACAATTTTTTTTTACTTTCTTTTGGTGTATATCAGTTATAGGAAAGAGAAGTATTATTATTTCTTAATCAATTCAGGTCCCCTGAAGCCAACAAATCTGAAGCCAATGCAAATAATGAACAATATAACCTAACATTAGTTATAAAACATTAGAAATAAACAAAAGAACTAACCACAATAAACATAACCAAATTTTAATCATAGATGAAAGACGCAATATGAAAATAACCTGTTTGGCTTAAAAATATGGAAAAACAGTCTTCCACGCTAAACTAGGCTCTATAGAGAAAAATACTTGAAATAAAAGTTGTAGACCATATAATTTTCTACAAATTTAATTATATTCATAATTGTCTTAAAATTCATACTAGGCCTGGAATCGTAAAAATCGACTTTTTACACGTTTTCGTGAGAAAAAACAGAAAATCGCTAATACCGCTAAACTAAGGGTTATCCAAAAAATATTTAAAATAAAAATTGTAGGATTTTAAATTTTCTACAGTTTTTATTATACACATTTTTGCTCTGAAATATTGAAGCCGAAATCTTAAAAAAAAATTTTTACGTCAAAAGAGCCTCTCCAAGAATTTGAGCAGACATGGCCCCTACCCAATCTTGTAAAACATAAAACATTTAGTAAACAAGGTGATTTTTTAAAAAGAGCGTAAGAAACGTCTTTGAGAAAATCGCAAAAATGTGAAAAATGACATGTTTATTTCTAATGTTTTATTACTAATGTTAGGTTGTATTGTTAATTATTTGCATTAGTAAGCGAAAGTTGTGTGAGTGTTTCACACCAAGTTTGTGTTCATAACAATAAGCCAAACATTTCAGATAATAAAAACCCCTTTCGACAAAACTAATGGTTTTCGAGAAAAACAGTTTTGAAAATTTCATTTGGCCGCCATTTTGAAAAGCATGGATCAAATATTTTAATTTTTTTCAGAGTAGGCCTACTTAATGCAAGAATATGTTCCAAATTTCAATAAAGAATTTCAGTCCTTTCACGTGATATAATGGTTTTCCTGATAAATACAAAATGGCGGATAGATAAAAAGCGAAGGGAATCGGAATGTTAATCGAAATGTTTTAACAAGAAGTATTTTGTTTGCTTTAATTAAAAATTTTATTTTTATATAATACATAATCACTTATTGTCACCTTCAATATACACAGCTTCTCTATCCGCACAACGCTCCATGCGAATTTTTCATTGTTGGAAACAGTGCTGGAAGTCATCTTCTGTCAGCTCCTTCAGAACACGTGCCGCTTTCTCATTTACAGCTTCCAAAGACCCAAATCTTGTCCCTCTTAATGCAGATTTAAATTTAGGGAACAGGTAGAAGATAATAACATGTGACGAAACGTGGTTTTTTACTTACGATCCGGAAACGAAGCACCAATCCATGCTCTGGAAGAGCCGAACTTCACCGAGAGCCAAAAAGCTCGAACGAGCAAGTAAAAATTTAAAGCAATGATGATTGCTTGTTTTTATATCCATGGGATTGTGTACCTTCACTGGGTTCCTGAAGATCAAACAATTAATTAATATTACTACCTTGAGGTCCTTTATAATCTACGTCAAAGAGTAAGGAAAAAACGCCCCAAAATGTGGAAAGACAAATCATGGGTTCTGCACCAAGACAATGTGCCAGCTCATTCCGCGTTATCTGTCAAGAGGTTCCTAGCCAAGTACACCATCTCAGTGTTAGAACATCCACCTTATTCACCAGATTTTGCACCATGTGATTTATACCGGTTCCCTAAGGTGAAATCTGCATTAAAAGGGACAAGATTATTTGTGTCTGTGGAAGCTGTAAAAGAGAAAGCGGCACATGCCTTGAAGGAGCTGACAGAAGATGACTTCCAGCAATGTTTCCAACAATGAAAAATTTGCATGGAGCATTGTAGGGATAGAGAAGGAGTGTATATTGAAAGTGACAATAATAGTGATTATGTATAAAGTAAAAATAAAATTTGTTACATCAGTCTCGTTATTCAATAACCACACTTCGTATACTAAATAATTACCTAGAGAGCGGAGGATATCAAAATTGAAAATACTACAGTGTTATTCTACACGTTTTAAAATTTAGGCTAAACATACAAATTAATTCACAACCTACTACTTATTGATGCCTAATAGTGGCTAAAATATGGACTATTAAGCCCAACAATGATTATTGATTACTTTTTAAAAATATATTTACTGACCTTAATTATGGTAATTTATTAGATAGCTATTTTGATTACTTTTAATTTTTATTTAACGGTTAAAGGACTAGTCATTAATGACCAGAATAGGTAATGATTCAAAAAAGTAGATTGTTATTTGATGTTCTGTTCGAGAACGTTTTCCCGGAATCAAACCATACGCATCTATCCGGTAAAATATTATTTTCTTTTACTAAACACTCACTGAACAATCGAAAAAATAAAAATGAATCAAAAAATATTTTAGAGTCATATTTTGAGTAATATAGAATACATTATAAACATGCGATAAGATCTAGGCCTAATAAAAAAAACGAAATTGTTATTTTTGTGCAACAAAGCGGACAATAACACACGCAACAACGTTACCAAAAATAAGTAAATAAAATCAATAATATTTTCTTTTGTTCAGTTATTTCTGTTCTGTTTATGAGGTATTGTTTTAGAATTATCAAAAAAGAATTCTATATTAAGTAGTGTAAGTAATTTTGGAAACTAAGAGACCAAACAAAAAATCTGTCACGACATTGATAAAAATATTCAAATATATTACAACAATAAAATTTCTTCTCCCTATTTTTCCGTTATTTTTATTTTTGTAATTGCATTATTTTGAAAATGTCAGTGTCTCCAACACTCCAACATCGTAAAGATCATCTGATCTTTCAGGATTTTATCTGCTCTTCGGTCAATTGAAATTGCATCTTTTATAATTTGTTTTTAAAATTATTAAGAATAATTTTTGTTGAAATAAATAATTATAATTAAAATAATTTTTTAATTCAGTGCTCAGGAACTTCAATTTTATAGTAAGTATTGGAATAAGATAATTTATAATAACTAAAGTTACTAAAGATTATGGATTTTGCTGAGAGCTGTGAAAATAAAAATACAAAAAAATTTCCTAACGTAAATATACAGAAAAATAGTATAAAAAATAAATTTAAACAATAAAAATAAAGTGTTTAATAAAACATTATATTATTATTAAAATATTATAATTTATTATACTAATGTAGCCTATTATAATATATTATTATTATTACGATTATTATGGTTTTGCACCTGTATAAGGCAATTGTAAGACCACTTTTGGAATATGGCGCAGTGATCTGGAATAGTAAGAAAATAAATTCCATGGAAAAGATTGAAGCTGTTCAGAAAAGGTTAAGATATCGTTAAAAGGTTAAGATAAAGTTAAGATATCGTGGACTTGGATGTAGGTATGACTCCTACAGAGAGGAGTGCTTGTCCTTCGGTATCTTGGCGTTAAGTGGTAGACGCCAGCTTCAGGACCTGCTGTTCCTGTATAAAGAATTGTCGGGGCGCGTGGAGGTTGATCTTTCTGCAATTGGGTATCATGGTTCCATACATCAGAACCAGGATTCACTTATTATTCCAATACCTATATGAACTGAGGTAGTCTGGCACCTCTGGCTTGGTGTGTTGAGGGAATGAATGGTTTATGTCAAAATAATGACGTTGATATTTTCAGACTCGGCTTAAGCTCCTTTAAGCAAATAGTCTCACGTATTTTTATTAACAATTATTAAGTGTTTTTAAATCTATTACATCCTGAGCTCTTAAACTTCGGTCAGTGAGGGATAGCCCGTGTGACAAGCTGGTACTGTTACAAAGTTACATTGGACTCCTGATGACAGAAGATTTTCCGTACTGATCCTCATTTTGGGTCGTTATTATTATTATTATTTTAAATTACTATTTCTATTTTGTTATATCTGTGGTGTAAATATTTTTTTTGTTGTTTGTGTTACAATTTTTATTGTCACCATGTGAATTAGGCGCCGCACTTGATACTTAATACTAGTTAATTTAGGTGTTTATTCTTTTATGTATGTCTTGACTCCCCTTAGTCCACGATAGGTGCACAGCAAATTAAGGACTTCGATCTAATCTGCTGCCTTTCTTCCACTAAGTAGGTACGTCCCGCTTCCCTGTTTGTTTTTTACTGCTTCTCCGAAGCTAGGGATGGCTATAAGGGGTGATGTGGAGGCCAAAAAATTTATTATTATTAGTCGTAAAGCTCCCGACGTGAAAGAGGCTAAAAAAATCTGGTTTGTTTTTGGGATTTCTTGTCCTTTTTATCTACCCACCAGTTTTTCATTCTTTGTGAGAATTCAGCTTTTCTTCTTATTATTATTATTATTATTATTAGACGGTGAAATTCCCTTGAAAGGAAGACGCCATGTATTTAATGGTTCATTCTTCTTCCCGGCCTGTCCTTTTTCCTGTAACCTAGTACTCCTTCATCCCCTGCGAGAATTTCCGCTTCCTTTCCTTTCTTCACTTAGGTCTAAACTGTTTTGGTCGCAATTCTGAGGGAACCTCCTGAGAGAATTAAATATAATAATAATTAATTATTATTATTATATAATATTATTCTAATAATAATTATATTAAGGTGAGACTGTTTGATGGTTTTAACTGAAATTTCTATTTTCGGTTTTTTATATTTTTCAATTGGCTAGACCTAGTTCAACCACAAAACTTTATATTACGTGAAAAATAGTATTTTAATGAAAAAATTAAGTTTTAGGAGTTTTACCTAAAAAAATTATCGTGTCACCAAGAACGAATATTTTTCATAATTTTATACGGGTCGTTTTAGAGCAAAGGGAATTTTAGTACTTTAAAAATATATGCATTACTGTTTTTAATACTCTCAGCCATTGGTTTATCTTTCTAACCAACTGCTGATGGGAAATTCGCCTATTTATGTTGTACATTTTGTTTCTGATTTGTGCCGTTTGTTTTTTCGCCTGTTCCCGCAAATTTAAATTTTTAACATTTAGGTACATTTTTCTCGAAAACCATTATAACTTACCTACCAAGCTGAAATTTTTACCAGTTATTTATCTTGCATATGCACATATTCTGGCATTTTTATGACTTCCTAAAACTATGCAAAAGTTATAAATATGTAAAATGCCGTAAAAAAAGATTTGTAAAAATTTTATATTATTCGTTATTCTGTTTTTAACTTTATGGTTCAACAGATTAAATTGAAACATGTCAATAGCTAGAGAAACCCGAAATCTATAAGTTAGTAAAGTTTAATTTCCCTATCGTTTATCAATCCTGTGAAAAATGTACCTAAAAATACCAAATTTAACATTGGCAGGGTACAAAGTGCAGTCTTCCCTTAAATAATTATAGTAATATTTTTCAGGTAAAAAATGCTGTGTACTCAGGTAAAAAAACCTAACAAATTTGATATAAATTAGATTTTTAAGGAAGCAAAATGGAATTTAAAGGAAAAATTAATAACTCATTAAAACTGATTGGCTGTAATGTAGAAACCGGAACAGTATCATACCGAATACCATTATTTTTTATCTCTGTCGTACTATACTTCTTTAACAGTATTTGTATTTTTATTTACAAATCCAACATCGATTTAAAAATAGTCGGAGTAAAATCAGTGGTTCTTTATTGTGTTTTTATGGTATTTACATCATACATGTGGAATAAAAGAGATGTCGGTATTACAGCATCAATATTAAAAAAAGGAAATAATAAATTTCCCTTTAATTATGAAAAAATCCCTCAATCATCGTCATCGAGTGAAATATCTAATTTGATTAAATCAACAAAAACACAAATTAGTAAACATATTAGTATCATGAGTGGTTTTTTAAATGTATACTTATTTTTTAACTGTTCTATTCCATTTTTTACAACAACGTATCTGATTATTATATCTAAAAATTACGACGATATTAATATTGAAAAATTAAAATTACCTTTTCCATTTTACTATCCAGAATATTGTCAGAAATTGTACATATATTATTTAATATATTTTTCACAATTAATTTGGAGTATATTTGCGACTGAATATGCATTATTATGTAGTACGTTTCCGTCCAATGCCGTAAAGGTTGTTGCTACAAATATTAAATTGCTACAAGTCGCTTTAAAAGAAATGGATGTAATTATTAAATATAATTATGAAAGAGTCATTAATAAAAGTTCTGATTATTTTAAGGAGTTAAAATATTTTCGAGGAGATTTCACAAAATATGAAATAATGGCTATGGATATGTATTTAAAAGATATTTTTGATTATCATAAATTTATTTACAGGTGAGTTAAATATATCATTATCATAATATTATCATGAATCAGTAAAGTCGTCGCCCCCAAATCAGCTGCTTAACAGCTGATTTTTGGAGACGAATCTCTTAGTTTAAATGCTAGTAAATGAATCAGACATTTCAGAAAGCCCATTAGTCGAAATTTTACATTATTTTACTTTCTCTTGCCTGTATGAATTTAGGTTTATATAGGAAGGAAAGTATTGTTTTCCTGTCGATTTTTCGAAATCAAGTTTTACCGGATGTATACGTTTTCAGTTCCCTTTGAACCCAAAAAACACGGTTTTTTTAGCGATTGGTCGCTGTGTGAGTGCAAGCGCGCGCGTGTGTGTGTGTTAACAGAATATCTTAAAAACAGAACATTGTACAAAGTTGAAACTTAAAAATTAAGTCAGATACAACTAAAGGACCCGACACGAACATTTCGTTCAAAATCTGCTAACCGGACGTAATAGTTTATCCACGTCATTTTTCCCTTTTTGAAATTTTTTAAAAAACGGCTTTTACGATTGTTTTTTAAATCGCCTCATTAACTAAAATTTCACTCTCTACAAGATAGGGTAGGCGCCATGTCTGCTGAAATTTTTGGGGAGGCTGTCATTGATTGATTTCGCAGAAAAACAACTTTTAGCGCAAAAGTGTATCCAGAGTGAGGCATACGTATGGGAACCCTTCAATAAGTTGGAAACTGTTGTAGATATAATACTGTAACTTTCAGGATAAGTTATTGGTCAAATACTTTACCTTTTGACGTACAACTGAATTTCAACCCCTTCTAAGGGGGTGGCCTAGGGGTTGTAACTCAAATATTTTATATATAAACACCCATTGTGTGGTAAATCATTTTAAAGGCCTTTTAAATACAAGAAAAACGGCATAAATAAAAATTCTCTATGATACTTGTATTCAAAATGGCGGCTGATTGAAGTTTTAGTTTTGAAAGAAATGGTTGACACAATAAGGAAACTTAGGACAACATTTTTTTGAGTGAATAACGAAATAAATTGAAAAATCTGGTTATTTATTTAGTAATCTGTTTACTACTATTTACATTTCAATTTAAAAGATGCTCGAAATGCCCTCCTTCTCTCGTTTGACAATGTGCCAGTCTGTCATAAAATGATGACACCGCATTATTTAATGACTCCTCAGTGATGGTTTGTGCTGCTTCTTCAATTTTGTTTCGTAGCTCATTGATATTTTGCAGCTTACTACAGTAAATAATACTTTTTAAGTGGCCCCATAGAAAGTAATCCAATGGTGTCAAGTCGGGTGATCTCGCTGGCCAATCTATTGCCCCTCTTCGTCCAATCCATCTTCCAGGAAAACATCATTTAAAATTTGGCGTACCCGAATGCCATAATGAGGTGGGGCACCATCTTGTTGATACCAAATTTTGTGAAAGCGGGGCCAACAATGTCTTGAATTCTAGGAATAATATCCTGCACAAGAAATCTTTCATACAAATCTGCGTTTAAATTTCCATCAATAAAAATAGGCCCTACCAATCGTCCACCAACAATACCTGCCCATACATTTACTTTGACTAGATACTGAGTATGGGCTTCACTATACCAGAATGGATTTTCATCAGACCAATACCGACAATTATGGCGATTAACATTGCCATTCAATAAGAACGTGGCCTCATCACTGAAGACAATATCGTTTAATAAACCAGGACGTGCACAAATATTGTTCATCATAGTTTCGCAGAACTTAAGCCTTCGATCGAAGTCATCTTTATTAAGTTCTTGCACCAGATGTATTTTAAATGGTTTGAAGTGTGCATCTTTCAATGTCCGAAACACTGAACGTTGGCTAATGTTATAATCTTGTGCTACTTTACGAGTCGAGCAATGAGGATCCTCAATAAATTCTTGCATAATTTGTAATGATTTGTTATAATCTGTTGCATATTTAGGTTTGCCTTGTTTTACTCTGTTTGAAACACTTCCTGTTTCTTGAAATCGTTGTATGGTTCTTGACACAGTACTTTTTGAAATAGGGTCACGATTGTTAAATGTCGCATTGAACAAATCACGTACTTCTGTCACCAAAGCCTCTCATCATTAAAAGTGTGATCCTTTCATGTTCACTAAGTGACATTATTGTAATGATTATTAAAAGAAATAGTACAAAACAAAATTAATCCCGTAAGAACAATCATAGAAATAAACGAAAACCTGGTTATAAATTACAAGTAGAAGACGACAAAAATACTTAGCTAACTAATCAAAATAAATAACTACAAATTACTGTTACTGTAAGAATAGCATACTCCACACTCAATAAATTACTCATCAGTGTATTGTTGCAACAATTATCAGCCGATCAAAAATAAGTGAATAATAAGCTGTTATGATCAGCTGTCAATAATAAGTTATTTTATTTTATTACCAATAACAGTGATTTGAAATGCCTTGTTTTTGTTTTAAGTTTTAAAAATTTACAACTTTTATTTCAAAAATGTCTTTATATAACGCTTAGTGTAACGATAATTAGTGATTTTATGGTTTTCTTCATGAAAATCTATAAAAAATTAATTTTGTTGGCTATTGAAACTAGATTTATGTGGATAAATGCTTGCAAGCGGGGCGAGCCATTTTCTGCTAATAGTGGTCGCGTGTACTTAGTACATTTCGACGAATTGCATTATGTACGTGATTTAAAGTCCGAGTTGCTACATCTTCCATTAAAACGTGTCCTAAAGACGAATTCAGCCCCACATTTAAATTTACCGATTTGTAGTACCGTTCTACGTCTGGGAAACCCGACTCGTAATAAACGAAAAAATCGAGCAGAGAACGATACGCTTGTAAGGAATTTTATGATATTTTAAACTCATTATCTAATTATAACACAAGCAGTTCACAAAATGAAGGGATGGCCGTAGAGTATGGTAAGCCTCGTTTTAATGAAAAACGGCCAAATTTTAACATTGTGCAGTCAGAGGTAACTGATCTCTTAAAACGTGAAAAAGCCGAATTAAAAGAAGAAATCAAGTTACTTAGAGAAAAACTTTAGGCCTAAACAAAGGAATTATTAAAATTAAAATCGATTTCCCGTGTAAACATACCTGAACAGCTATGTTTATGAAAACAATGCAATAATCCTACCGTCACTACGCACCGGCCGAGTTGTTGGGAACCAGTCTACGCCATCTTACATCTCACAGCAGCTGCGCGTGACCGCTACCGTCTAGTATAGTAACCTTACATTTTCTTGAACACCACATTTAATTAAAAAAAAAACAAACAAAAAGCACAACTGAAATAAATGTACATAAATACTGCAACTAATAACTAAATTTTCATTATTTACTTTTAAAATATTCATCAACTATGAGCGCGTTTTTGGCGGGATTGAATGCGTATTAAGCGGAAACATAAACAGAAGTTTTACCTTATTAATCAAGGGACTACGCCCATAACAGGCAGGTGGAGTGTTAAATTATCTGCACTCAATCTGCTAGTTCCAGGGCTACAAAAATAGTTCTGTTTCTTATCACGTGGTCAGCTAATTATATGACTGAAGCATTTAAAAACAGAAGAGGTAGAGGTGTAAAAGACACTAGTCAGAGTTTTCTTCTCTGAAAGCAGTGAATTTCAATATACAGCTAGATCCTGTGGTGAATGAAGTGAAGGTGTCATTTACAGGGTGCAAAGTAGATCCTATTCGGAGGGCCTGGCATGCTGATAAGCCTAGGCTACTTTTGTACTCAGTGAGGAAGGTAAGTGTAAACTACTTCACGCCTCGTTTTGCCTCGTTAAAACCTCTAGAGGTTCAAACCAGCCTTTCGGCTGATGACCTAAACAACAACAACAATCAAGGGACTTCACAAAAACCGCGTTTTAAGCAGAAAAATTGTTTTAGCCGTGAGCGTATTAAACGGATACTACTGTAATTAATTATATTCGTTGAACTGTGATTGAATTTTTATATCCTGTAAAACCAAGTAGGTAGAAAATACATCAATCAATTGCCACAAGGTTTAAAAAGTTGTGACAATTTAAGTCATTTTAAAAAAAAGCTAAAACAATATTTGTTTGATGAAACATTTTACATTGTGCACGAATTCCTTTCTAAATAGTTTTGGTTGGAAAGTATTTAACTTCGAATTAAGCAAATATTGTGTACTATTTGATACAAAGGGGTTCATGACAAGCCTACTGAGTTAAGCAGTAGCGGAAAAAAAATATTGGTAAATGAAGAATTTTGTCATTGTGTTTGACGTTTTTATTTTTAATTTTGTGTGATATTTGGTACAAAGGGGTTCATGACAAGCCTACTGAAGTAAGCAGTAGCAGAAACAATTTTTTGGTGGTAAGTGATGAATTTATCATTGGTGACAAAATTTCAGTTTATCAGTTTTATCTTGACATGTCCTATACTCCCTATGGAGTCTCCTGGATGCTAAAAAAGTGACTAATTGAGTACTGTAATTTAAAAATATTTGTTAATTTTTCAGGCAAATTAGTGACATAAACATTGGAGCCCGAGTTATTGCTCTAGGTTATAATTCGCAAGTATCTATTTACATATGTGCAACATTATACTACATTTCAAAGGTAAGTAATAATATATACCTCCGCCTAAATCCGTTCAGGATTTAATAAATAAGAAACTTATTACAATTGTTATTCTTCTCTTGCCGTTCAAGGTTTAGGCATCTCTGCCTGTTTCGAACCTTTCAAATCCGCTCATCTCTTTCTCGGGCGTCCTCGTTCTCTCCTGCCCTCCGGCTTACAGCCCAGTGTCTGCTTAGGTATGCTATCCTCCCTCATTCTGTTCACATGCACTAACCACTCCATTCTGTTCTGAGATACCTTGTCGTTTATAGAGAAGATGTTGAGTTCTTTCCTGATCTTGGCATTTCTGTAACGATCTTCTCTACTACACCCATACATATGTTGAAGAAATTTCATTTCAGATGCTTGTAATCTACTCTCTTCTCGCTTTGATAGCACTCAAGTTTAACTGCCATAGAGTAGGGTCGGCAATGCTATTGTTTTATAAAATCTCTCTCTCGTGTTTTTGCTGGTGCTATTTTTTAAGGAGGTGGATAGTTCCGTATATTTTCTGAAATCGGTGCATCTTCTTGTAACCATTCTCTTTAAACTGTTTGTATGCAATGTTGCAACCTAGGTACTTAAAGTGGGATATCTGTTCCAAAATATTTTTATCTATAACAATTTAGCTTCTGACTGGCTTCTTTCCCCTGAATGCCATTACCTTTGTCTTCTTCGTCGAAACTGTCGACTTATATTCTTTGCAGAATTTGTTCAGCACGAAGATTGCTCTCCGCAAGTCATCCTAATTCTCCTGAAGCATATCAGGTCATCGGCAAATAATAGGCACTTTACAATCTTATTTTTTTCTATGATAATACCAGTGTGTATTTGAGACTTCCACCTTCTGATCACGTCATCCAAATAAATATTAATCAAAGTGGGTGATAGACCACACCCTTGTCTTACTCCTCTATTAATAATTACTTCTTCAGAATTGGAGTTCTTCATTGCTATTATCCGTCTAGTATCTTTGTACAGGCTTTGGACTTTTATAAGATAGGAAGGATATCCAGTATCCAGTATAGAATACAATTTATTAATTATTGTCAAAATTAATAATTACAATTAATGATTAAACTTACCCAATCAAAAAATGCAAATTAATAATAATAATAATAATTATTATTATTATAATTTTTTTTTTGCGGTCTAGCCTTCTAAGGACTACGCAAATACTAATTAGGAAGGTTTATTTTTATATTGTTCATTTTCCGTTGCTGCCAGTAGGCTTTCATTTGGCTAGCAAATTGTTCTTTTCTTTCTTGGGTCCATCTGGTCCCCGGTTTACTTTTAGGTTTTTCGCATTCAAAGACTTCCACTTTTTCAATGTGTTGTCTAAACTTTTCTCTGTTTTGGCAAAGTTCTTCTGTAATTTTATATCTCTCTAGGAATTGTTTAACTGTTTTACTGAATATATGAGTACTATTCTTCATGTTAAGGGTTTTATTGTAAATCTGTTTCACCCATCTTTGGTTATTCATTCTCATAATGTGTGCATGGAATTTCAGTTTACGCCTGATTATAGCTGAGTCTATGGGTTCCAAGACTCTGTATATCTCTGATGTTGGTCTCCTTCTGTACCCGTCTTCTGTTTTGAGTGGTCCGCATATCATTCTTAGGATTCTTTTCTCAATTCGGGCCAAGTGTTTGTTTTCCTTGTTCATAGCCAAGGTTTCGGAACCATAAAGAACCAAAGGTCTGATTACCGTTGCATAATGTCTTATCTTTGCGGTGACTGATAGGTTCCTTTTATTGTATATGTGTCTAACTGTGTTGAAAGCTCTTTCCAGCTTCTCCGCTCTCTCCTTAAGTGGAATTTTATCAATGGCATTATGTGTTATAACTTCACCCAAATATTTGAACTTTTTTACCATTTTAATTTCTCCGTACTTGGTATTGATCTTTTTCGATTTATCCTTTGTTAGACTGTTTGCCATCATTTCTGTTTTTTCGAAAGATATCTGCAGTCCTGATTGTTCAGCAATTTCTTTTAGATCTTCCACTTGTTTCACAGCCTGTTCTTTAGTTTCCGCTAACAGAGCTATATCATCTGCAAAAGCGAAACATGGGAAAATTAGGTTATCTTTCTTTACTCCCCATTTTGCGTGTGAATTGTTTCGTTCCCTAAAAATTTTCATTATTTTATCCAGAACACAGTTAAAGAGAATTGGCGAGAGTCCATCCCCTTGTCTTAAGCCCGTTTTAATTTGGAAAGGGCGGCTTAGTTTACCTCTGAATTTAATTTGTGACACTGTATTTGTGAGGGTAAGTTGGATCAACTTTACAGTTTTCTGGTCAACTCCGATTTCTTGCAGCGTTTTGATTATTGTTTCCCTATCTACCGAGTCGTAGGCTTTTTTAAAGTCCACAAAAGTGATGTAGAGCCCTTTGTTCCTGATTTTATAATATTGCATTAGCAGTTTGAGACTTAATATGTGTTCCGGGCATGATCGTCCTTTTCTAAAGCCTCCCTGGTACTCGCCTATAAGATAATCCACTTGTGGTTCCAGCCTATTTAGTAACAATTTAGAAAATATTTTGTAAGTGACTTCCAGGAGTGATATTCCTCTGTAGTTATTAACATCTGTTTTTGAGTTTTTTTTATGCAATGGGTGTATAAGAGCTGTCAACCAATCTTCCGGTATCTCTACCTTTTCCCAGACTTCTTGAAACAACTTTGTTGTTTCCTTGATATTATCGCTTATCCAAAACTTTCCAAATTTCCGCGATAATTCCGCCTTTCCCTGAGGTCTTGTTATTCTTCAAAGTTTTAATTGCTTTTTCTACCTCCTCCTCGTTTGGTGGTTCTTTTTCCATGTTTTGTTGTGAAAATTGGAAGGTTAATCTTTCCTTCTGTTCCTCACAGTTAAGGAGCTTTTCAAAGAATTTGGCCAATATTTCACAGTTATCCTGGTCATCATGTGCAATCCTACCACTTTCATCCTCAAAACTCAGACTTGGTGCTTGGTATCCTGTAATCCTTTTCTTAATTTCTTGGTAAAAAACCCTGGTGTTTTTCATATCAAAGGCCAATTCTATATTGTCTATCTGCATTTTGAGGTGCTGTCTTCTTATATTCCGTAGAATTTTTGTAGCTCGTTGTCGTTGACTCCTAAAGTCCACCCAGTTCTGCTCCGTTTTGCGTTCCAACCACCTTTTCTTAGCTTTTTCCCGTGTTTCTATAGCCTTTTCACATTCCGAGTTCCACCAAGCGTGTTTCCTACTGACGGTTGTTGCTGCAAGTTCAGTTGCCTTTTCAATTAATTGGTTAACATCTTGCCAGGTTCTTGGTGGTTTTACTTCTTCGTTAAATTATTATTATTATTATTATTATTATTATTATTATTATTATTTATTTATTTATTCCCATGATACAATTACATAATACAAAATTTTTTACAGTAAACATAATTTTAACAGAATTTTTTACAGTAAACAACATTTTTTACAGTAAAAATCCGATTACGCTAGAGTTGGTGGAAATTATTCCATCCAACTATGGACAAAACTATGTACTAGGATGGGTTGGAAACTTTTAAATAAATATAAAAAAACTAACTAAGAATTAAAAAAACTAAGAATTAACTATTAGCAATAGCATTCAATACCTTCTATAGGGTGATTCAAAAAGAGCGCCGGTTTTGATATATCAAATTAAGAGATTTATTTTATTGAAAAACTGAAAATAAATACATCAACAAGTTCATCTTACCTTCCGATTTCATGTATGAAAAATGATGTCATGCATGTGTTCTCCTCTACTGCGCTGGCACGCATCAACTCTGTCCATGAAATTGGATATTACTGCACGACAAGTTTCGACTTCCATTTGCCCGATAATCCGTCGAATTTCCTCCTTCAAGTCATTGATGTTTCGGGGTTTATTGGCATACACCAATGACTTCAGATGACCCCAAAGATGAAAGTCACAAGGCGTCAAGTCACACGACCTTGGTGGCCATTGATGGTCGGAATTACGAGAAATGATGCGATCCTGGAACCGTTCACGGAGCAACAACATTGTTTCTCGTGCAGCGTGACAGGTGGCACCATCCTGCTGAAACCACAACTCGTCAATGTCCATTCCATCCAAATGACGCCACAAAAACTCCCTAATCATCGTACGGTATCGGTCTCCATTTACTGTCACGGCTTGTCCTTCTTGATTTTCAAGAAAGTAAGGGCCGATGACACCGCCCGACCAAAAACTGTCACTCGCTGTGCATACATTTCCCTTTCATTAACCACGCGAAGGTTTTCTAAACCCCACATACGGCAGTTCTGTATATTAACAAAACCGTTTAAGTGGAAGTGCGCCTCATCACTGAAAATGATTTTGTTTGCGAAGGTGTCATCATCCTGCCGTTTTCTCAATACCCAGTCAACAAACTGTCGTCTCTTCTGGTGGTCTTCCACTTTCAAATGTTGCGTCAACTGAATTTTATACGGGTGATATTGGAGATCGTACCGAAGAATTCTCCGTACAGAAGAACATCGTAAACCCAATTGTTGAGAACGGCGACGTATTGATTTTGCTGGGCTAACAGCCACACTGTCACGAACCAACGCAACGTTCTGCTCAGTTCGGCCAGAACGACGACGTCCAGAACTTTTAAGGTCGACTGTTGAACCCGTCTCAAAAAACTTTTTCATGAGCCTGCGAACTGTTGATTCATTCGGTGCTTCATTACGTCCTAGAGTACCGCGAAGTCGCCTGACAGTAGCCGCATAACTCTCTCTACTCTGGTAAAATGTTTTGACGATTAACACTCGTTGTGCAATAGTAAACTTCTCCATGGTTAGACACACACTGCGAACAAGAGAAACTACAACTGAATCGTTAATCGGAATGTTCTCCGAAATAGAAATGAGGTCTAACAATGTTGCCAACCGATAAACAAAAATTTACCAGCCGTTTAAAAACCGGCGCTCTTTTTGAATCACCCGTTATATTTACTTTCTACACTAACTTAACCAATACTTTGCTATTTACTAAGACTACAATCGTATCAATTATGATACATTACATTTTAACAATTATTAAACTTTTAATAAAATAAAGATAATTAATGCCGATTAATAAAGATAATTAATAATTCCGGCCGCATTGGCGCAGTTGGTAACGTGCTCGCCTCTCATCATGCGGTCCTGGGTTCGAATCCCACTCAGGCACGGCATATTTTCATACGTTACAAAAATTAATTTCATCCTCATTTACACACAGTTACACCCCAACGTCGTCGCTAATGACCACAGCAGTTCATGCGACGTTAAATAAAAGGAACAAAAGATAATTAAATATAACCTAAAATTAATTATTACATTTAAAAATTAAAAAAGATTAAAAAAAGTAAATATATACATCTGTATTTGGATATTGTTAACCATTTTTGCTATTTTCTCTCTACCTGTTTTGGCTATCCATTTATTTAGTTCCTTATGAAATTTACCGGTTATATATTTTGGGTGCCAAGTACTCGAAATGACGCTGGTAAAGAGCAATTCTCGCTCTCTCCGATAAGAGTAGATCTCTGTTTCGCATGTAGTACTGATGCTCTCTATTTTGCAGGTTACTTACGTTCACTTGAGCTCTTTTAATTATTTCTTTCACGTACAGTTGTCTTATATCCATGACATTGAAATCTGTAAATATCTGCTCCGTTGAATATCTACGCGGTTTATTAAATATCACCTTCAAAATACTTCTTTGTGTTCTTATCAGTAAACTACTGAAATAAATAAATTAATAATATTTATTGGACAGCACAATTTTTTCTGTCTTAACTTAATTTACAGAAAGCAAAATATTTTAATAATTATAAAACAAACTATTTTTAATAAAATAAAGATAATTAAATACAACCTAACAAATATTATTATTACATATAAAAATTAAAAATTATAACAAAAACAATAAAAAAGTAAATAAATATTTTATTTTATTTACGCCCTGTCTCTTTAGTCCTGTCTACATTTGAATATTGCTGACCATTTTTGCTATTTTCTCTACCTGTTTCGGCTATCTATTTTTTTATTTCCTTATTAAATTTCAAACCCGTTTTTTTAAATCTAACGGGAGCAGGTTATTTATTTTGGATGCCAAGTACTCAATATGACGCTGGTAATTATACATAAATAAAATAGTGTTTATTCTACAAAACTAATTTTAGTGCCGATTAGACATACTGAACTTTATACTTTTTTCATCAAAATTGAAGCTCAATAAAAGTACTGCCTATCTGTAACTTGATACCCTCCGGTACAGAGGAGGAATATGCGTATTGTAAAACCATTTTAGAAAACATACATCTAATTATTTAACTGAAATTTATCGATATGACTTATTTTTATAAAATAAAGTATTTCATTTTACTTTTGGTGCTATAAAATTATTTCAAAAAACATACGATTAATGAGATAATTTATAATTTAGTAAAAGTTTGTTTTTGAAGTAAACCCCGTATTTTTCAAATACTTCATCATTGTTCAACAATTATTTCACGGTTTAACATAATATTTGGTAGGTTTGTTCTGTAATAATTATGGAAAACGATGATGGAACTAAATTTACTTAAAAAATACATTATTTTGTAGTACAATATTATAAAGGCCTATATGAAATTACGCGAAAATCGTAACAGTAAATGAACAAAATTCAAACAAGAAATAGCCTACAAACCTAAGAAAACATTAAATTGTTTACTTTTATGTTATTAGCAAACATAAATCCATGTATAGGTCGCAAATAAAATAAATCTATAAAAACGTTAAGTAACATAAGTTGTAGGGGGTACATAAAGCAAGCGTAAATCACGCTGCACGAATAATCAGCCCGACAGGAGAGATACAATTGCTCACCATTGAATGTGTTAAGGGTGTTTTCTGAAATATTTTATAGAACAAAATCATTCAAAATACTTTGTTTTATAAAAATGCGTCATTTTCGACAAGATTTAGTTACTTAAAAATGTTAGAAATATTTTTTTGAAATGGTTTTACAATCCACACTTCTCTTCTGGGGGCCGTCAAGTTACAGACAGACTGTAGGTTGATTGTCATTTAGCTTAATTCACTCATGATTAAAATCAGGTTATGTTTTTCATTTTACACTGTTCACTCATGATTAAAGATAGGTTATGTTTCTCATTATTTAATCCTTACAGTGACCTAATATACAGTGGGTCCTAATATTAGGACGTCAAAAGTTCAACCAAAAAATGCCGGTGTTCTTTTATTAGTACGTTGAGTAAAAATTCATAGAATTTTTATTTTTCGATCGATTTTTATAAACTACGTAGGAAAATAATCAGTAAGATATTATGTAGACAGAAAAAATACATGTAGATTCTGTTATGAGTGTAGGTAGCCTAAATGATTAAAGATCATTAATATTGATTGAAAATGGTCATGTTGATTAGGACGCCATGGCTAGTATTTTTATTTTATGTTTTGCAATACATAAATGAATTATGATGACGTTTTACATAATTCAATTGTCTTTGAAATGATATAAGTGAAAATTGAAAAACATAGTTTTTAGTGTGATTTTTTAAATTAAGAAGAAAATTTTAGCGAAAAAGTGTGCAAGTAGAAATTTTTATTTTTTTAAATTAAATACCTTGTTGTTTAGGTCATCAGCCAAAAGGCTGGTTTGAACCTGTAGAGGTTTTACTAAGTAAATCGAGGAGTGAGGTGGTTTACCATTACCTTCCTCACTGAGTGGAAAAGTATGCTTATCAGCATGCCGGGCCCTCTGAAAAGCACATATTTTCCACTCTGCAAATGATACCTTCACTTCATTCACCACAGGGTCTGGCTGTACAATGAAATTCATTACTTTCAGAGGAGAAAACTCTGATTAGTGTCTTTTACACCTCTACCTCCTCTGTTCTTAAATGATTCAGTCATTTAATTGGCTGACCATGTGATAAGAAACAGAACTATTTATTTTAGCCCTGCAACTAACAGATTGAGTGTAAATAATTTGACACTCCACCTGCCTGTTATGGGCAAATTAAATACCTATCTAAGGTAAATGTCATACAGGATCAATCCACCATGAAAAAAACATAAAAAATTATTAAAATATCTTGAAAAATAGCCTAGTTCTGGATAGATACATATAAAATGCTTCAAATCGCACAAAATTAGACTGGATTTTTAAGAAGTACCTAGTGAAAAATATCTGGCATTCAATAAGAAGTCACAATAATCTTCTGGCACTGTAAGGGTTAAATTGGCAAAGAAAATTCGTGTGAATACTTCACACCAGATTTTTTACTTTCTCTTGCCTATATGAATATATAGGAAGGAAAGTATTGTTTTCATGTCGATTTTTCGAAATCGAGTTTTCACCGGATCTATACGTTTTCAGACCCCCTGAACCCAAAAAACATGTTTTTAGCGATTGGTCTGTGTGTGTGTCTGTGTGTGTGTGTGTGTGTGTGTGTGTGTGTGTGTGTGTGTCTGTGTGTGAACAGAATATCTCAAGAACGGAACATCGTACGAACTTGAAACTTGAAACTTAAGTTACATACCACTACCGGACGCGACACGAACATTTTCATCAAAATCGGTCAACCGGAAGTAGTAGTTTATTCGTATAATTTTTCACTTTTTTGCGATTTTCTCAAAAACTGGTCCTACGAATTTTTTTAAAATCGCCTATTTTACTCAATTTTTTATTCTCTACAAGATAGGGTAGGCGCCATGTTTGCTGAAATCCTCGGTGAGGCTGTTTTCACGTAAAAACGTTGTTTTTTTAAGATTACGGCTTTAATATAAATTTTAGCGCAAAAACTTATATAATAAAAGTTGTAGAGAATTTAAAGACCTACAACTTCTGTTTCAAACATTTTTTTGTATAACGCTTAGTTTAGCGGTAATTTGCGATTTTCTGTTTTTTTTCTCACGAAAACGTGAGAAAAATCGATTTTTTTAACATTTCGGTCTTAGTATGCATTTTACGACAAAAGTGTATATAATTAAATTTATAGAAAATTAAAAGATCTACAACTTTTGTTTAGAGCATTTTTTTCTACAGAGCCTAGTTTAGCGTGAAAGCGTGATTTTCCGTATTTTTAAGCCAAACTGAGTTCGATTGCCATTTTGCGTCATTCACTCATGATTAAAATAAGGTTATGTTTTTGAGGTTAGTTTTTGTTCATTTCTAATGTTTTAATACTAATGTTAGGTTTATTGTTAATTATTTGCATTGGCAAGAGAAAGTTGTGTGAATACTTCACACCAGATTTTTTTATTTATGTTTCAGGGTGATGACCCGGTGTACAAGATAACTGAAGGTATTTTGTGTTTTGTTGCTGCTTTTATAATATTCATGTATGATTTCGATGGTCAGCGAATCATCACGGAAGTAAGTGTTCACCTAGTTACATCGTAAATCCATCTTGGTAGTTACAATAGTCCAGAATTCCTATATTGTTAATTACAGATAACCATGCAATCATTTCTAGTGTAATATAGCAAATTTATTGGACATCTGAAGTTGTTTATTTTTTGAGTCTATTAAAATAATAAACATCTCCAGCTGATTGAAAAAATTAATACTTTAGAATTATTTAATTCACATAGACAAAATTATTTTAAAAAAAAAAAAGTTATTTATTCTAGTTACTAGGTAACTAAAGAAGAAGAAGCGATTTTTGTATAAAATATTTTAATGGACGGTTGAACACCAAACTGTTAACATCAAATAAGTTTACCGTCCATTCATTCATTCATTAAGTCTTAAAAATAAACTAATAAAAATATAATTGATAGAAACGTGAACGCATAATATTGAATACGAAGTTCATAACAGTAAAAGAGACTCTAACAATTATAATTTAAAATAACAGTGATTATTCCGGTAGCCTTTCAATAGCATATGTACTACATGTAAACAACGTTAATAATTCATTCTTAAGTTTTATATGTGATTTAATAACATGTGATGAAGAATAAATATGAATAACTATATTTTAGAATGAATTGCTTGTGATTATTATTATTTTTCAAGGATTTTAATTACGTAACAGAAAGGATGATGATGGTAAATGTTTTAACTATACAATATAATTTAACTATCTCTTAAAAATTGGCATACCCTCGTGGAGAACTATGAGCAGATATTAAATTATTCTTTCAAATTGTCGATCCCTTATGAAGAGATATTTAAATTATACTTCAAATTGCCATTCCCTTGTGGGGATATATTTTAATATACTTCACTAGGAACAAATACAGTTGTAGAACAAATCAATTTGTGTTAAAAAAATTTGGTGTGAAACACACACAACTTTTTCTTACCAATGCAATTTTTTTTTAATAACATTATTTGCAATCAGTTTAAAATAAACTTTAAACAAATCTTTTGAATTTACAAATCACAAATTGAGGCCTCATTACCCTGAGTACCTCTCATTATATCAATTATTCATGTGTTAAAAAAAAATACTATGTACAAAGATATTTACAATTTACAATATGGAATACTTTTCACTAAAATTTTATATATACTTAAACTCGTTCAGACAAGTCCAAAATAATGAACAATGCAAACATTGCAAATAATGAACAACATAATCTAACATTAGTAATAAAACATTAGAAACAAACAAAAAAACTAACCTCAATAAATATAGCCTTATTTTAATCATGAGTGAAAGACGCAAAATGAAAATCAACCTCAGTTTGGCTTAAAAATACGGAAAATCACTCTTTCACGCTAAACTAGGCTCTGTAAAGAAAAATGCTCCGATTAAAGTTCTCCATCTTTTAATTTCCTATAAAATTGATTACATACTTTTTTGTTGTAAAATGCATACTAAGGCTGAAATAAAAAAAATCGATTTTTTTTTTGTTTTCGTAAGCTAATAAAACAGAAAATCGCTAATTACCGCTAAGCGTTATACAAAAAAATGTTGAAAATGAAAGTTATAGGATTTTAAATTGTCTACAACTTTTATTATATACATTTTTGCGCTAAAATGCATAATAAAGCCGCAATCTTAAAAAAACAATTTTTTTACGCGACAACAGTCTCTCCAAGAATTTCTACACACATGGCGCCTACCTTTTCTTGTAGAGCATAAAAAACTTAGTAAATGAGGCGATACAAAAAAAAATCGTAGGACCCTTTTTGAGAAAATTTCAAAAATGTGAAAAATAACACGAATAAATTACTACTTCCGGTTGACCGATTTTGATTTAAATAATCGTATCGGGTCCGGTAGTGGTGGCTAACTTAAATTTCAAGTTTCAAGATCGTACGATGTTCCGCTCATGAGATATTTTGTTCACACACACAGACCAATCGTAATCGCTAAAAACATGTTTTTTGGGTTCAGGGGGTCTGAAACTTGTATATCCGGTGAAAACTTCATTTCGAAAAATCGTCATGAAAACAATACTTTCCTTCCTATGTATTTATGTAGGCAAGAGAAAGTAAAAATAAACAGTAAAACCGTTACTTTAAGTTTCTTCAGCAAAAATTACATGGATAGAAATCTCTTTCATGAAATAATGCGTCTCACGATGGTGGCAATTTTAAAAAAGGCTTACCTTTGACTAATGGAAAAATCCATTGGTCATTTCTGTTTCCAGTTCTTAAGAGGAATCGAACGACACTACTTTAGTTTCCAAACGCCAAATTTGGTTTCTTAACTTCCAATTTTTGGCCACTTCCGGTCGGAACCGGAACTTTAAATCCAATGAACCCAATGATTGATGTATCATGTTTTTCTTTAAGAAAAATTGAATAACACTATTTTCGTTTCCAAATTCCGACTTTCATTGCTTGACTTCTAGTTTTGGAGCACTTCCACGCAAAACTGAAACTTCAAACTCAGTTCTTTTGTGTAATTACAAATTTGAAAACACTTTGTTGCTATCACTTGTAGCTTTTGATGATCATTTTTTCACTTGTTGAGAAGATTTAAAAAAAACTGTGGAAGCGTTATTTGAGAAAATCACACGAATAAACTTCTTCCAGTTGATAGATTTGGTAAATCAGAATTACCTTTCAAACAAAACAAAATCGATACAGATACAAATGATTTTTTTTAATTGCGGCCTTAATACGGAATTTTAGAGTAAAAAAGTGTAAAATTAAAGTAGTAGAATCTTTAAAAACCTACAAATTTTAATTTAAACATGTTTTTGTACAACGCTTAGTTAGCGGCAATTAGTGATTGTCTGTTTTTATTTGTTTTATAGCTAACAACAAAATTGGTATACAAAGGTTCTATAGCAGTTAAATTCTGTCCTTTGGAATGATAAAATATGGAAGGAGGGAAAGATAAATAAATATTTATCTTGCTATCCTTGTAACACCCCTATCGCCGCCGGCAACACACACGGCAAAATAAAACGATAGGTCGGGTAGGGTGTTGACAAAAAATATAGGAAGCACAAAAAAACACACGGGAAATCGTTGCACGAATGAAATAAATCTGTTATAGTAAGTAGTAAAAAAATTTAATTTATAACAAGAGATGAATATAGAATTAAACAGCAAAAGGTACAATACAATTCAACCTTCAATGACAGAAAGTTTTAATACAAAATTAGGTCCAGACTAGATATTTTCTGTGGTAAATTTTATAAATTTTTAGCAGACAATAAATATTAAATACAATATATATATATATATGTTCATGCAATGAACAACTGAACATAGTAAATTAATGGCCAAATATTTTATTTTAATTAATTTTGTTTAGCATGCTAGCAGCCTTTTATAAACATATTTTATCATTATAATTCTTATAATTACCCCAAAAAAATTAAAATAAAATAAAATTAATAATTGACCTTTTCAGTAAGGTGTAACAGAAGTAATAGTGAAAGATTCAAATGTTACTTTAAATTTATCTTTAAAATTTTTGTTAAAAAAATTAGTACACAGATTTAAATTGGATTCTTAAATGAGAGTGAAATAAGAAATTATTTTCATCATATTATGCAAATAAAGAATTTAAATTTAATTTTAAAAAACAGAAAAAAATGTTCTTGGTTGCTTATTTCAGCAAAAGAATTAATGTGAAATGCACTTAAAACAGGTTACTTGTAAATCATAAATTTTCCTGCTCAAAACATGTTGTTACTGAAATGGATCCAAATTCGGATGTGATCTTATTTCCAAAAGAAAATGCATCGGTCGCCACAAAACACTTTAGGTAGACAGATGAAGTTCTCACATAATAAAATAAAATGGTGAAACATACCCATAGTTGTTAACACATTTTTGCTGTATTACAAACGCATGTGCCGATCTAGGAAGATCATTGATGAAAACCAACATCCAAATTAGATTCAGAATCACTCTGGGCATCAAATAACCAGGAAACACCGGACATCAAATTACAGGATACAGACTAGGTGAACATTTTGTCATGTTCGGGAATCGAACATCCATGTACTAAGCTGATTATGGATAATGATATGGTTATTGAACGGATGATTCCGTTCCCGGACTCGAACCCTGAAGAAAAAGATCGAGCGAGTGTTAATAATTAGCAAAATAAGCATCGATCTTAAACAACAGCATAAACGCATAAGTAATACAAAGTAATTGAATAAAATATAACAAGGTTATGAATTTAAAGAAAAGAGATTTAACACGAGTTGCGATATACAATTATTATAAAGCCTTAAAAGATCTAGACAAATTTTAAATAAGCAATTACTATTGAAAAAACAATTTTCTAATTAGAAAACATTACATCGATTACAATAAAATAATCAAAAATCAAAATTAGTTGCAGATGGATCGAAATCGTATCCAGTAATCAGGAAAAGCAAGCACAAACACAGCGTAGCTTTCTTTTACAAAAACATAATTTTAAACAACTCGTGATAAATTCCCAGCTCTCGGAATACTAAGAAAAGAAAATTAACTTACCATTTTATAAAATGGGCAGAAGAAATACTTTTTCAAAAGTATTAAAATAATAAAATTCAAGTAATAAAATGACTACATATTCACTGCACTGTACTCGGTGAAAATTCGACAAAGAGTGTCTAGTCATGCTCATGGAGGCAGCTCGACACGAGGGCCGAACGCAGTTCGTAGAAAAAAAGGAGAGCGCGCCACCGGACGGTAAGTTAATAAACGTCGCACGTAGATACGAGTAAAAGGAAACCAAAACAAAACTACGCTAACAATACCATAAAAAAGTAACAATCTGAAAACAGATGTTACAGACTCCCCCCGCCAAGGACAAACAAAACCAAGAAAAGGATTTGTTTGCCCCAGCCGAGAAGAGAAACAACAACAACGGGGAGTTTAAAGTCGGCCCCCAGCGCGACTGACATCAACCCCCCAACAGAACACCACAGGAGTAGTTAAGGTCATCTCCTTCGCGTGACCGACATCGACCCCCCCCCCAAAACCCCACAGGAGTAGTTAAGGTCATCTCCTTCGCGTGACCGACAAGACCAAAAGAAAAAAGATTGTAAAGATCTCTATAACCTTCCATCATCCGCCCAGCTAAGGGAAGAGACCGAAAGCTCAAGAAACTTCATAAGTCCTTGGTGACTGCACTGGCACATCCGCCCAACTAAGGGAAGATGCGTCAAATACAGCACCTCCAAACACCTTACCATCACCAAAACCCTAAAACTCAAGCAACATAAGCCCAAAACACCTAATAAACTAACCTAAAACAAAGGACTCACTATGTCCAAAGGGCAAGAAACCCAGAGAATCAAGTGACTCTACCGGGTGATCGCTAGAAATAGTAGAAATCGGACTCCCGAATAAGGGTAGTTTATATTTGGGACGAAATTTAAAATGTAAAAGAGAAGCAGATAAATCAAGCACAAGACCAGTATGAATAAAGAAATCTGACCCAAGAATGAAAGAACAAGCCAGATTACTTGCTACAAGGACGGGAAAATTCCAACTAAAACAATCAATTTTAATTTTACAAATGACTTCATACATAATATCCAATTTAGAACTCGTAGCGGATGAACACAGAATGTTTGACACTTTTACACATTTAATGTCACGAGAATTATTTATAGAATTAAAAGTATTCAAACTCATAAACGATCTTACAGATCCGGAGTCAAGAAGAGCAGGAATTTCACGGGAATTAAAAATAAGATTCACTCTAGGGCGACTCCTAACAGGACAAACATTTATAATATTACTACGATTAGGCTGTATTAGGCTGTAGTATACCATCTACAGCTTTTGGCCAACGAACCAACCTAGAATAATTATTACCAAAATGAGAATCTGAAATAACACTCTGCCCAAAACTGCCAGTATGATTACGACTGACACGAGCGGCATTAATCAACTTATATTTGAAACGAGAACAATTCCATATGTAATGCCCAAGAGCATTACACAAGTAACATGTAGGAAAAAATTTATTGTAAAAGTTAGACTTAAATTTAGAATAGTGAGGCAGGCTAACCAGATCTACCCCACTACAAACTAGTTTTTTGGAATATTGTTACTATTATTTGAAGAAGAAGAAACATTTCTCCCAATAGCAGCCTTTCTAAAACAATTCGCAACGACATGGCCTGGTTTATGGCAAAAATGACATACCGCTAAAATACTATCACGCGTCAACAACTTAGTACTCTCGTTCACCTTCTGACGCCTATTATCTGTGAACAATGTGTTCATGACTTGAACGCACAATAAATTTAACTCATTGAAATCACGTGGCCTATTGCTCATAACTAGACATGACCGCGTTTCCGGTGACAAACCATCCACGATATTGCTAACTATTTCGGCTTCACTCAAACCTAATTGCAAAATAGCAGCGGATTCTTTAATTTCGGAAATATATCTATGTAAATCCTCGCCAACCATCTGACTCCTAAAGAAAAAATTTTGTTTTAATTCGACGAACTGGCGGGTAGGTATAAAGGTAAGAATAGCTTCGCGTTGAAATTCACTAAAATTTTGTGAAGTGGTGTGTTTAATTAGCACATCACGCAAGGGACTCACAGCGTAAGGTAATAATAGCGAAACAATACTTTTCCGGATATCAGGAAAGGAATCATGCAAGTTGATACCAATACGGAACAATTTCAATAAATCGTCCACACTGAAACCATTACAAACCGGTAGTTTACTTAAAACTTTTTCAGCGGGGTGAGGTAATTTACCATATAAAGAAAACGTAGGTCTGACTCCTTCTAACACAGTGACGTTATTTGTGTTAGTAATGTTATTGGAAGAGGTATTGCTACCAATATCGTTAGTGCCATTATTATTATTATTTTTAGTTACATCTTTATTATTGTTATCACCGGGAGGGTTATTATTAGTACACACACTACTTAAGGTTCTAATAGAACTTTCAAGATTTAATATGTGGTCACCAAATTCTTCTTTTTTTTTAGAGTTTAGTAGTTCTTCATTACATAGGGATTTCAACATGTTAAAACGCTTGGTAACGGAAGATAACCGACCGCTCAGGCCATTATAATATCTAACCGAAATCGGAGCTTCAATATTCTCAAGTTCGTCGACAAAACTATTTAATCGTAAGGTTAACAATTGTATCTCTTTTTCTAAAGAGAAAATATTAAGATATTCAGGAACTGGTTTTATATTTTGGGCAATGACCCTTCTTAACTTAACGCGCAGTTCGGACACTGATCCGGATACATTTACTCCCCTACATCTCAATTCGAATAAGAGGTCATCTTTCATAAGATAGTCGATGTAAATATTTTCATCGGCTGACTCCATGATTGCCTGACAAGACACTTAAAGTTAATATATATATATATATATATATACTAACAAAGTAAAGAAAACAAAATATAAAAGGATAGTATCCGAAAAGCTGAAAATTTTAAAAGATATTACAATGTTTTTTTCAGATAATATTTCACTATGCAACGATTAACATAGGTACTGTAATATGTAATGTTAATAAAACAAAAATACCAACAAATAAAACAGACCGACCTGATTAAAAACCAATCGTTCTGGTACCAATCTGTAGAAAGAGTGTCTAGTCATGCTCATGGAGGCAGCTTGACACGAGGGCCGAACGCAGTTCGTAGAAAAAAAGGAGAGCGCGCCACCGGACGGTAAGTTAATAAACGTCGCACGTAGATACGAGTAAATGGAAACCAAAACAAAACTACGCTAACAATACCATAAAAAAAAAGTAACAATCTGAAAACAGATGTTACATCCTGGAGAGTGTGTGTACCTATGGTACGAAAGTTTGAGTATTGACAAAGAGACAGAAGGATCGCCTAATAGTGGTAGAGATGAATTTATAGAGGCAGAGGTGTAGTGTGATCAATCGAATTCCGAATTCTGAAATTAGGGCAAGAATCGGCGTTCAAGGAAATATCATGGATACCATATCCCGGAAACAGTTAAAATGGTTTGGCCATTTGCAGAGGATGGGGATGGTAGGTGGCCAAAGAGGATATGGGAGTGGACGCCAGCCGGTAGAAGAAGGAAGGATAAGCCTGAAGTGACATGGTTGGGTGGTTCTTAGGAAGCGAGATACGGCTGGGGCTGTAAATCCTCGCATGAATACAATAGTTATACAAAATCGGTGCATCTTTTTGGGAGCTACAATGCCCAAATGTTCTTTAAAAAGTACATAATGAACATCAAAATAATCTCGTTTCACGTGAGAACACAATAAGAAAATAATTGGAAAACTCTGTGGCTTCAAGTACCTTGGGAATATAATAAAATGGAAAGCCAGTGAAAAGGAAGCTACTAACAGCTGGCGCTGCACTCTTAACAACTCACAACCCGTATAAGCCACAAGCGATAATGATAAATTGGTAATAAGTTAAGTAATGAAGTCTTTTTAGAAAGATAAAAGAGGATCTTTTTTGGTTTTACGTCTGACTGTTCTGCAATTACAGTACTACTCATGAAACAGAAATCTCCTCTTATCGGAAGAGCGAGAATTGCTCTTTACCAGCATCATTTTGAGTACTTGGCACCTAAAATATATAACCTGCTCCCGTTAGATTTATAAAATCTAACTGTTGTAAAATTTCATAAGGAACTAAATAAATGGATAGCCAAAACAGGTAGAGAGAAAAAAGCAAAAATGGTTAACAATATTCAAATGTAGAGATGTAACTAAAGAGAAAAAAGGAAAATAAAATAGTATATTTATTTTTTTAATTATTTTTAATTTTTATATGTAATAATTTTTTTTTAATTCATTTATTATACGCATCAACTACAAAGGTTATTATTATTTATTATTATTTTTATACTTTTTTATTGTTTGTTTTTAAATGCAATAATGAATTTTAGGTTGTATTAAATTATCTTTGTTTTATTAAAAATAGTGTAAGTTTAATTATTATTAAAATGTAATGTATCATAAACTGATACAATCGAAATGTTAGTACATAGCAAAGTATTGCTTAAATTAGTGTAGTAAGTAAGTATAGTGGATTTTGAATTATACTGCTTTAAATAGTTAAAATTACTTTAAATTAAATTAAATTTTAAAATTTTAAATTTTAAATTAAATAGTTAATACTTTAGTTTTTTCATATTTATTTAAAAGTTTCAAACCCATCCTAGTACATGGTTTTGTCCATAGTTGGATGGGATAATTTCCACCACCTCTAGCGTAATAGGATAGTAGTTTACGGTAATAAATTTTGTATTAGCGTAATTTATTTTTTATGTAGTGTGTAATATTATGAGAATAAATAAATAATAATTATTATTATTAATTTCTGCTAATGCAGACGGTGGATAATGATGAAAATGAAAATGAGTGATGAAAAAATGCCATACATGATCGGGAATCGAACCCGGGACCAAAAGAGGGTCTGATATTTATTTTTTAAAAATACAGTCAAACCTCTATAGAAACGAACTCGAGAATCCGAGATAAAAATTTGTTATAGCTATTGGTATATTTATCGAAGTAACAAGATTTCCAAGTCTAATTTTTTTACGAATGTTTCTTTCACGTCGTTTGATATGTAGTTATTTTCCATAATGGCTTGAAATGAAAATCTAAACAAGTAAATCTATTGTTACGTAAATACATCTATTTATAAACTATACTGCATAAAAAGTACATACGCATTTCAAGCAGGAACTTACCTTGTAGATATAATGGAACTTGGCTATAATTAAAAGCATGTCTAACTCAATTATAATTTTGCTCATTACACTAACATAAAACATAAACACACTGAAACTTAATTTATATAAATTATAAAAACTTTAATAATTGTAAACTAATTCTTTAGTTTCTGATATTAATACGTACTGATAAGAGTATTAATAATAAATGATTACTTGTTTCTTGATAAAGAAAGTAATTTTCTGTTGTTTTTATATTTGAATAAGTTCAAACAAATTTCATATTTATTTAAATATTGAAAAATTCTATCAGGGTTATTAATGAGTTATATAAATATAACCTTTCGTCTTGTGTGTTTTCAAGAATGCTTTGTGTTTGTAAACCGGTACAATTCAGTGATACGGAAATCACAAGAATCTACCTTTAAGCCCAAAATGAAGTTCAATTATTTAGTACTAATTTAATGTTAGTATTTTTACAAAACATACACATAAGTAATAAAAATTACAGTGTATTTTTCGTGCAAAATGCCACTATTTCGTTTTCGAGGTAGATTAGATAAATAAAAGCAAGTTTATAGATAGTTTTATAAAATTTCACGGTGTAATAAATCAATTCGTAAAATTTCCGTAGTCTAATAACACAATTTGTTATATCCAAGTTTGACTGTATTTTAAAATGTATTAATTGGTCTTTTTGTTCAATATTGAGTTCACAAAATCTCGGGGAGATAATACAACTAATGACCAGCAAAAAGAAAGAGAAAACAAACGAGGAAATTTGGCGGGTGCACTTCGGGGAACTCACCACTTGTACAAGAAGAGTACACTTACAAGACAAGCCAAGATTATGATACTGTCATTGAACCTGTGTGTCTGTACGTGAAGGAGTTCCTTAGAATGACTGGGAAGGCAAAATTTAACTCTTACAGTGCCAGCGTCCAAATATTAGAACGTGAAGATTTAGACTAAAAAATGCCAGCCTACATTTGTGCGATTTGTAGCATTTTATATATCTATCCATAACATGGCTATTTTTCAAGGTACCTATCTTAATGATTTTTTTGTTTTGTTCAAAAAAAAAATTTGATCTTGTATGACATTTAACTTGGAATATATTTCTTACAATTTAAAAATAAAATGATACGTAGACATTTTTATGAAAATTTCCTTTTTAACTTAAAAAAACAAAAATCATCCTAAAAAATTATGTTGCTCAATTTTACTTAGGCCTATATCACTTTAAAGACAATTTAATTACGCAAAAATCACAAAAAAATTATTTATGTATTGTAAAAAATAAAAAAAAATGTTTTTTAATCAATATTAATCAATTACATTCATAAAGAAATCTACATGTATTTTTTCAATTTATATTTCTTAATTATTATTTTCATACGTTGATATAAAAATTAAGTGAAAGTTAAAATCCTATGATTTTTTTACTCAAAGTACTAATAAAAGGACGACGCTGGCATTTTTTAGTCAAAATCTTGACGTCCTAATATTAGACGCTGGCACTGTAAGGATTAAAAGAAATAGAAAGAAATTATAATAAAAGAAATTTGAAAGAAAGATCCTCCGCAAGACAATGGGCCTGATGATAGTAGACGTACAATATGGGTTACGAAGTCAAGAAAAACTGTACAAGAAAGATGAACGATTAGAAAAAGTAGACTTAAATTTTACGGGCACCTGTATGGAATAGGTGACAACTAGTTGACCAAAAAACTTTTTTAAAGACACTAAACAATAGACCGAAGGTGTCTGATAAATGGTTTAAAGAAGTCAGAAAGAATATTGAGGAAACCGCAATAAACGGAGAAATCTTAATGAATCAAACCAAATTTAGATTATTAATTATAGATTTTAAGGGGTTTCATTAAGAGTATATACAGAAGACCGAGTGGATAGAAAAATGGAGAAAAGCCTACTATGAACGAATGCTGAGACGGTAGGCTGTAAAATGAGCTTCCATAATAGTCCAAATTCATCTCACGAGTTCTAAAATTGGTTCTATACGAGGGAAAAATACAAAACTATTATTTTTTACAAGATTAAAATATATGTTTCTTATTTACAGGATGAAAATTTGAATAAAGCATTTTACGAAAGTGCTTGGCTTGACAAACCTGAGTGGTTTAAGAAAAATTTGTTACTGATGATGACACGAAATACTAAACCCAGTCAATTGAACCCTTTTGGGTTACGAGTTTTAAATTTAAGTAATTTTGCTGTGGTAAGTAAAATTTATAATTATTTTACTTCCTACCTATATGTTGTTTAGTAAGTAACATTTTTGTTTAGTCATCAGTCTCTCGACTGGTTTGATGTTGTTCTCCAAGCTGTTCTATCTTGCGCAAGTCATTTCATATCTACATACCTGTAATAGACATCATGAGCTGGCGCGTGTACAGTAGTACTGTTTGTCTATAACTTGAAGGCCTCTGGCAGAGTGGAGCAATATATTATGCGGATTGTAAAACCATTTCAGATAACATTTCTAATTTTTTTAAGTTACTAAAACTTGTCAAATATTAATTATTTTTAAAAAACAAAGAATTTTTTTCATAAAATTATTGCGAACAACGCACGTTTAATGAGATAATGTGTAATTTAGTAAAAGTTTTACTTTTGAAGAAAAATCCGTATTTTTTCAAATGCATCGTCATTGGTCAACAACTATTTCATGGATTAACATAATATTTGGCTGGTTTGTTCTGTAATAATTATGGAAAATGATAATGCAATACAACATAACGGAAAATCTTTTTTTTAAGTTACGAGGTATTTTCATAAATAAATTTAGTAAAATCACGAAACACGGCATAAAAAAGTCAACATGCGAGAAACTTTTCGGTCTTTAAAGATAATATTGTGCACATACAAGAAATAAAATTAGAAAAATTTTTCAATTAATTTTTAGTGAAAAAATTATTTAAATTGGACGTTTTGTTCATCAAAAACAAAACTTTTACAAAATTATACATCATATTATTGAGCGTGTGTTTTTCAAAATATTTTATAGAAAAAAACATACGAAATACTTTGTTTTGTAAAAATATGTAATTTTCAAAAAGTTTCAGTTACTTAAAAAACATTAGATGTTTTTTAAAATCTTTCTGAAATGGTTTTACATACCGCATATTGCTCCCTTCTGCGGGGAGCCATCAAGTTGTAGACAGACAGTAGTATCCTCTAAGTTTCAAGTTTCAACTTCGTACATTGTTTCGTTCAAACAAACACGCGCGCGTGCACACACACACCCACACACACACACACTCATACACACCAATCACTACAAACATGTTTTTTGGGTTCAAGAGATCTGAAAACGTGTATATCCGGTGAACTCAATTATAAAAAATCGACATGAAAACAATACTTTCCTTCCTATATATTCATATAGGCAAGAGTAAGTAATAATTATGTATGTTTTTTGTTGCAGTCAATGAATGCGGCTTACTCATACTACAATTTGGCTTGCAGCTTTAAAAACAAAATATGAAGCTTTTTTCACGGCACGGGAAAAACTATTTTAAAGTTCTAATGAATTTATTACACATAAAATATCTTGTATGACTTTTAAAAGCATAATAAAACCGACAAACAAAACAAATAAATTAACAAATATTTTTGTGTATTTTCGTAAATGTTTTAGTAACTTACCTACCTAAATTTTTACATAGCTTCACGTTTTATTGGTTTAAACAAAAATTTTTCTGTATGTGTGTGTGTGTGTCCACGCTTACCTTACAAACCTTGATCGAGAAAGAAGCGAATGTCTCCGTGGATTAGAGAATTCTTTCCACTGATTATGGAGGCAAATGTTCCTTTTTAAGGTAATATAAACTGAAATTTGTTATGATATATCAAGGTTAGACAATTCATGGCGCTTTATATATTGTTCTTTTGTTACGTGGGCAAAAAGCGGTTGTAACAAATTGGCCTATAATTGTGTGTGTCGGGATAGTCGTGATCGAATCCGGCTCTATTGTAAAAATTTGGACCACCTAGACAAACCTTACAACCTGAAATGAAAAAAAAATATTTAAAACAAACTGACAATCTTGACTAGAATAGAAAATTTAGAACTTTGAAAAGGCTAGGAATTACGAGTCAATACAAAGTAAGGAAAATTATCTACGGTCTGTATAAGAATCAAACAGTTGTTTTGAGAATTGAGGGGTACGAAAGAGAGGCTGCTGTAAGAAAAGTGTACGACAGTGGTGTTCATTGTCACCACTACTTTTTAACTTGTATATAGAAGAGGCTATTAATGAAGTGAAAGAAAAAAATTTATGCATGAATAAAAAATTCATGGAGAAACAATACAAATGCTGAGATTCGTCGATGGTATAGTAGTATTAGCCGAGGCAAAAAAGAACTAGAGGATATCTTTAATGGAATGAATGAGATCATGAGAAAGAATTACTTCATGAAAACTAATAACAACAAAACGAAAGTGTTCTGCTGCAGCAAGAGTGGTTTACAAGAGATGGTAAATTTGAAAGTAGCCAACAAAAACATACAGCAAGTTCGGAATTCTGCTATCTAAGGAGTATAATAACAAAGGATGGTTGAAGCACAACCAAAAGTAGAACTGCTCAAGCTAGAAAAGCCTTTGAAATGAAAAAGTGCTTACTGACTACAAACATTGAATTACAGATTAGGAGAAATTTCTCAAAACACTGTTTGGCGTGTAGCATACAATGATTTAAAATACAATGTTTGAACATTTTCAAAAAAAGTGTGTAGTACGTGGACTATACGTGGATTATACGGGAGTGTAATGTGGGTGATAGGGGCTGTAGAAAGGAAAAGGATAGAAGCTTTAGAAATGTGGTGTAATAGGAAAATGTTAAAGATTAAGTGGGTGGATAAAATAAGTAATTTAGAGGTTCTTAGGTGAATGGTTAAAGCTTAGTTGTATTAGTACTAATTTAAGTTGTATTCTTTTAACAATAAAGTAATTCTATTCTATATTAATATACCTAGTTCAAGAGAGAGTAAAATTTGAAATAATTTGGATTATCTAAAATTTTGGATAAGGAAATGGTGATACAAAAACTTTGTCTTTTACACAACCTCATAAGAAAAAGCCGTAGGGCGTTAAGTCTGGACTACGAGGTAGCCACGGCGTAAACACAATGTTTTCCTTACTTGCACGGCCGGTACATCGTCTAGGAAGACGTTCAAGATAATTTCTGACCTGTAAGTGCCAGTGAGGCGGAGCTCCAGCATGTACAAAAATGAAGTTATCACTATCTTCCTGGAGTTGAGGCATTAACCATTCGTTTAACACGTCCAGATAAATTACTCCGGTTACTGACACTTCGTGAAAGAAGAACGGTCCGTAAACCTTTTCACGAAATAATTCGCAAAAGACGTTTACTTTAGGGGAATTGCGTGTATGCTGTAAAGTTATTTTTGGCTTTTCTGTGCCCCATATTCTAACATTATGTCTATTAATTTTTCCACTAATGTGAAAATTACATTCATCACTGAAAATTAGGCGATTAAAGAAGGCGTCGTCATTTTCAACACAATGTTGCATCTCCAGACAAAACTTTTTACCTACGACTTTATCACTGATATTTAAACTTTGTTCTAACTACAATTTGTAAGGTGTTATTTTCAAACGTTTCCGCAGAATTTTCCACTCAGTTGGTTGAGGAATTTGCTATTCTAAACTTGCTAATCTAGTTGATTTTCCTGTACTTTGTACATAAACATCACGAACAGTATCAATTTGTTCTTCTGTAACAGAAGTCTTCCAGTACTCTTCCTTTTACACAGACATCCACTGTTTTCAAATTGTTTATACAAGTCATAGATTGATTGCCTGGTTGGTGGTGGGTGGTTTCCCATATTTTATCTTGTTCTGAAATGACGTTACACAACCGTAACCGAGTTTGTTTTGGCTAATTCAAGAACACAATAAGGTTTCTCCACTTGAGTAGCGGCCATTTTGCTAGACTGGTTGTTGTAACAGCAGCCAACAACAAAATTCTAGAAACAATTAAATCAACATAAACTTTAAAAAAATCCCTACAAACCTATATCATTTACTATATTCAAATAAACCAGTTTGATGTTTAAGAAGCTGTCGAAAGTGTCTTTTCATTTATAATCTCTCTGTATATTCATATAGGTCAAGAGAGAGTAAACTTAGAAGTAATTCGGATTATCTAAAATTTTGGATAAGGAAGTTATTATGTAATTATTTACCAACAAATTTAAAACCTTGAACGTTTTATATTACAAAAAATAGTTTGAGTTAAAACACATAAAATTCGTGTAACACAAATATATATTTAAATATATTTCCCGGAAAACAGCAATAAAGATTTATATCGCTATGCCAATGTAAAGGGCTATTCAATATCTTCTCAGTAATGTCATTTGTACTTCTACATTTTTGTAGTGAAAATCCAAGAGTCATTTAAAAATTTAAAAAATAACATTTTAAATATTTTTGTGGTATCAACAGAAAATGAAGATTACAAATTTTTTTTGGGTTTTGATACTTATTTATATTGTTACACTTGAAAAATCATTTTGCCTTTGGGAGGAATTAGCAGTAAGTAACCAAGTAACTTTTTATTTCAAACTGTAAAACTTTTGAACCGTTGAAATATTCTTATTCTATAAGTAAAATATCGATAAGTAAAGGTTTTTTATGTTAAATTTTCATCGGAAATATGTTTTTTAGATCTCCTGATGACAAAAAATATTGTTTTACCGATTTACCGATTTAAATGTGCTGTTTTATCAGGAAAGGTTTTTAATGACAATATTACTTTAATCTGACCATGACAGACAGGCGGAGTGTCAAATTATTTACACTCAATCTGTTCGTTGCAGGGTTAAAATAAGCAGTGTTCTGTTTCTTATCACATGGTCAGCCAATTAAATGACTGAATCATTTAAGAACAGAAGAGATAGAGGTGTAAAAAACACTAATCAGAGTTATCTTCTCTGGAAGTAATGAATTTCATTATGCAGCCAGACCCTGTGGTGAATGAAGTGAAGGTGTCATTTTCAGAGTGGAAAGTATGTGCTTTTCAGAAAGCCCGGCATGCTGATAAGCGTACTTTTCCACTCAGAGAGGAAGGCATATGTAAACCACCTCACTCCTCGTTTTACTTAGTAAAACCTCTACAGGTACAAACCAGCCTTTCGGCTAAAGACCTAAATAACAACACACATGACGTTACTATATTTACTTTTCAATATAGGTCTAATCATCATTAAGTTCTTAACACTTTACATAACGCTGAACAATTTCTTTAAACCCTCTGCATTGAAGATTACCGCCTTGGAATGGAAGCAGTTGACAACGGCAGTCTTGAGTTCCTTGACGTTTTCAAACCATTGTCCACCAGGCCACTTTTTCAAATGCAAGAAGAGGAAGTAGTCGGTGAGTGCAAGGGCGGGACTGTGGAGGGTGGTCAAAAAGTTCCCAATGAAATCTTTAATTTTCTTGGTTATGGCAGGTGTGTGAGGATGCGCGTTGTAGAGAAGGATGATTACACCAAACGACAGTTTCCCACGTCGTTGATTTTGGATCGCACTTTTGAGTTAAAAAAACCGTTTTACAAAACACTTCAGCTGTAATTTTATGACTCACGTTCAATAGAATTCATATTTATTTATTTTCTATTTATTTAAAATCTGATAAATAAAATAACAAAGTTTCAGATAAATGCGGAAATATTTATAAGAATTTGAAAAACAAAACAAGACGAGAGACAAGGATCAATTTCTACATTTCTGTTGCCTTTCCTATTTTCCTATGTGGCAACGAATCATGGATACAAACAAAGAACATTGATTGCAAGATCCAAGCTGCAGAGATGAGATTTTTGCGTAGTGTGTTGGGAAGCTTTAGAACAGACAGAAAAAGGAATGATGAAATAAAAATTCTGTCTGCTCCAACACTACGTGACAAGATCTTGGAAAATTTAAGAAACTGGTGCAGTCATTTGAATAGAATGCCATATACAGGGGATGTCAATACAGGAAGAAAATTATAGACCAATTGGTACGAGAGATGTGGAAAGACCGAGGAAGAGATGGGTACCGAACAGGTTTACAAAACCTAGACCTTGAAGTGAAGAAGAAGAAGAAATTTAAAGCCGCATCAATTCTTGATTATTAGCGACTACAAGGGTTATTGATCTATAACAGTGGAAATCGTGAAAATTTGTAGACTCTAGACGGAAATCGAACCCCAGACTTCCACGTTCTAGGCTAGCGCGCTAACCTCAATTCCATAGAGCCTGCCATTATTATTATTATTTTTACTAACCATAAAAGAGATTTAATTTATTAATGATAACTGTATCTGGTTTTAGGGTCCATATTACGTAAGGTATCATTCATTTTCTGGCTGCAGATTAGGTGAAAACTCTATTCAATTTCAAGTAAAATTGCCAAGATATAACCGAACACATAAAGTATTAATTGGTCATATAATTGTCCCATATGACCTAGGTGACGATGTATACGTAAGTAAATTATTTTTTCAAAATTATTTGCGGCAAGAGACCCTTTATTACATAGGTTTTACTGGTGACATTAGAAAAATAAGGTTTTCTAATGTATCCTTTACATACACATTACAATACAAGCTCACTTAACTGCACCTGTGTAGTTAGCTGCCTACACAAATATTTAAGAACGAACTAGTGGAATCGATTAATCTAAATTTGTCCCTAATTGTTCCAAAAAATCTTCGTTTGCTTCGCCCAAATAAGTGAGAAAATCGAGGAAAACTTTGAAGTGCATAAACCAGCGCATTCAATATTTTAAACATTTTTTGGCCTAAATCGATAGCTCTTGATTAGTTTCGGATTTTACCATAAAAATTATCGTTGGTTCCGATAAAATAACCGAGAAAATTGTGGAAAACTGCAAACGGTCCAATAATCTGCCTACCGCGGGCATCGCAGCCAACAGTGCCTCCCACAACTATAAAGTGGACTCGCCGGAAGGGTATTTAAGCAGCTGCACTGAAGTGCGAGTCTCATTCGCCGTTCGACATCCGACCGGAGAAGAACAAAGAAGCAGATCTCCCGACTGAAGAAGAAGAGCCCAGCCGAGACAAGACGCACCATCCCAGGTCTACGCTACCGATGGCGGACGCTGTATTTCCGCACCGGTCAGCCTTCGCCGACCCGGAGAAATCCACCTCGGCCACGCTATCGACCTACGCCAACCCGATACTGCGGGGCTTTGGGGGCCACCACTGCCACGCTGCAGTGGGGACTCAACTGCCGATGAGGGAAGGCTAGCACTGAACCTGGTAGCCGAACCGTCACTCTTCGGGCTCCGCTTCTATCACACCGGCTCGCCGCTTCCAACCACCAACAACAGCCCTTTTCAGGGCCATTACAAAAATCAAACGGTCCTTCTCAGGACCCCCAACCAATCAAAGAACCCTTTTCAGGGTCACCAAACTCACAAGTAAGGTTTCGCCACGAGTAGTAGGCCCCAGTCAATGACATTTTATATGAGTAAATATGATCATCTCTCGCAAATACTTGGCGAATATCAAGTACATTGAATTCTTTAAAAAACCCCTCTTTGACGAATACCTTGGTTGTTTTTCTTTTTTTATAAATTATTTGTAAAATCATCTTTCGAACTTTCTGTAGAAAATCCAAGGAAGGGATTTTTTTTAACGTCCGACTGTTATGCAATTACTGTTAATGCAGACGGTGAAGGATGAATTAATTCTTTGAAACGTATGAAATTATGCCGTGCCTGAATGGGATTCAAACCTAAGACCGCATGATGAGAGGCGAGCACGTTACGAACTACGCCAATGCGGCCAGTCGAAGTAAAAGAAGTAAGTAATATTCCACCCTGTAATACCTGCTGCACTCAATTTGAATGTTCAGTGGGTGTTTTTCAGTATAACGGAAAACAGGAAAAGTTTCAGGTTTTGCTACAAATTGACTGTCGCCAAGAGATGACAACCAGGGTTCTCTTCCCATCTCCCACCATCAATTACGCTCATAGTAAGATATTTGTTGTATGTACTAGACGAACAATCATTCGTTTTGTCGATTGTCTTTTTTTCAGATTCGAGTTGTTCTGTCTACGTTATCAGCGAATGGTAGCACATACAATACTGTGTTGGACACGTCCTGCAAATTCTGTGAGAGCATAGTTAAATATGGATTGTATCAATTCTTTGATACGTTATTCCAAAGAAAATTCAATTGTCCTTTAAAAAAAGTAAGTCACTGATTCAACCAATTAATAATGTAATTAAAATAGCTAAGCTGAAATAAAATTCGGGTTTCTCTTTCTATTTACATTTAAAAAAATGTACCATCTGTTGTATATGTTTAGCCCAGCAGTAATGTATGAATTTTGTAGAAGAGACGGCCAGAAGAAAGAGAAAGGTATCTTCTATTGGTTTCGTAATGATGGACACCTGACTTTGAACCTTTGCATCTCCAAAACTATAAGTCGGATTTTAACATACTTTACATCAAAATTTAGCTCACTTTATTCTGCGTTGACCGGTAATACCCCTATATTTTTAATGTTGTTTAGAAATTGCCATATTGAGGTTTGAAAACAGAAAAACCCGGTTTTTTGATACCGCAACAAATTTCATGCGTTTAGAGGCGTGTAACTCGATAAATATTTGGCCAAAAAGTTTTAAATTTAAAAAAAAACACAGATAATGTTATTCTTACAGCATATACGAAATTTCAATTTCATACGATATTTAAATTTTGATTTATTAACAATATTCTGAATCCTTGCTATTTCGGTAATCGCTCGATCCTTCGGGACGGGCAAACTATCGTTTTATTCAGCTTAAAAATCTTAGTACAGATATGTTAATAATATGAAATATCAATTTTCCAATATTGTGGTAGAATTTTTAGAATTTTGAAAAATAGATTGGTAATGCGGGGGGTGGGCGCTACTATCCATTTTGCTTGAATCTGACTGTCTACCTGAATTGACAATGCAGTCTGTCAATTCAGGTAGACTGACCGACAGGATGTCACGTACACAAACTAGCAAAATGGATAGTAACACTCACCCCCCACCCCGCATTTCTAATATACTTTTCAAAATTCTAAAACTTCTACCACAACATTGGCCAGTCAATATTTCATATTATTATCATATCTGAACTTAGTTTTTTATGGTGAATTATGATAGTTTGCCCGTGCCGAATGATCGAGTGGTTACCGAGATAGCAAGGGTTCAGAATATTGTTAATAAATCAAAATTTAAATAACTTACGGATTTAGAACTTTGTACACGCTGTAAGAATATAATTTACTATGTCGTGTTAAAATTTCAAACTTTTCGGTCAAATACTTATCGAGTTACACGCCTCAAAACGCATGAAATTTGTTGCGGTCTCAAGAAAACCGGGTCTTTTTGTCTTCTAACCACGATATGGCAATTTTTAAACAACATTAAAAATATAGGACTATTGTATATCAACAATAGTCAAATGAGCTAAATTTGTATGTAAAGTATGTTGAAATCCCACTCGTAGTTTTGGAGATGCTTTGGGTTCAAACTCAGGTGTCTATGATTATGAAACCGATAGTAGGTGGGCTAGCAGACATGGCGCTTAATCTTTCTTTTCTTGTAGTGAATAAAAAATGCTGTAAATGAGGTGATTTAAGAATAAAAAACATATTAGCCGCCTTTATTGAAAATCGTTTTAAAAACAAAAATTTGAATGAATTACTACTGTATGATGTAGATATAAATGTTCAAGTCAGGTCCTCTAGTGGTACCTTACTTGAACTGAACGTTTCAACTTTATGCACCATTCTGGACGCTGAAAATTGGATCAGAAGATCTGCAAATGTGTATTACTGGTGATAGCACTATTTCATAATGTCTTATTCTAATTTTAACATCAATTTTCAATTTTTTCAATTTTACTCAACATAAAAAATTCAGTTTTTGAATAAATATGAAAGTAGGTACAAGATGAATATGCTGTTTATTTCTTTTAACCCTTTATAGGTCTGTGTTAGGTATACTTGCCACTGGCAATAAGGTCGATTTTTTTAAAGAATAAGTTATACAGTCGAACCATATTGGCATTTTATGGTTTTATAGATGTTCTCTTGTAAGTAGGCTATCCACATATTGAATTAGCGCGCAGCTACCATTGGCTTTGTGAGTTACACGAATGTGGTAAGGATTCATACCAGCGTACGCTACCAGATTGTTTTGTTGTTACTTTTGTACAGTGCTTAGAAAATTCCAGTTTTTTACGGGACAGCAAGGATTCATGCTAATATAAAGTTAAGATAAGTTATTCGACACATTTTTCTGTTATATAGGGCTATGTATATTTTCCCCCGCAGTACTGCCCTATAAAGGGTTAAGGCAGAATATATTAGATGGAACTGAATGGATTCACTTCTCAAGTTGAGCTGGTTAGAAAAACTCACACGACTTCTTCTTGCGAATGTAAATAATGAACAATAAAAACTAACATTAGTAATAAAACAATATAAGTAAACATAACAACTAACCTCAAATAACATAACCTAATTTTTTTTAAATTTATTTATTTAGCGTCACATTAACTGCAAGGTCATAAGCGACGACGTTGGAGCGTAACTGTGTGTAATAAGGATGAAATGTTTTTTTGTAACATATGAAAATATGCCGTGCCTGAGTGGGATTAAAACCCAGGACCGCATGATGAGAGGCGAGCACATTACCAACTACGCCAATGCTGCCAGCATAGTTAATATCCTAATTTTAAACATGAGTGAATGATGAAAATGAAAACCAACCTTATTTCGGCTTAATAATACAGAAAATCACTCTTTCACGCTAAACTTGGCTCTGTAGAGAAACATTCTACAAACAGAAGTTGTAGATCTTTTAATTTTATTTAAATTGTTTAATATTACACTTTTGTCGTAAAATGCATACTAAGACCGAAATCTTAAAAATTCCATTTTTTACAGATTTTCATAAAAAAAACAAAAAAATCACAAATTACCGCTAAACTAAGCGAAATATTTAAAATTCTAAGAAATATTTAAAATAAAAGTTGTAGATTTTCAAATTGTCTACAAGTGTTATTACTGTATATAGGCCTACTCTTTTGCCCTAAAATGCATAAGACCGCAATCTTACGAAAAGTATTTTTTCTAAAAGAGAACAGCCTCCTCAAGAATTTCAGCTGACAACACGCCTACACTATCCTGTAGAACATAAAAATGTAGTAATTGAGGCGATTTTTAAAAAAGTTGTAGGAGCTAATTTTGAGAAAATCGCAAAAATGTGAAAAATGACGTGAATAACTACTACTTCCAGTTGACCTATTTTGATGAAAATGTTCGTAACGGGTCCTCTAGTAGTACCTAACTTAAGTTGTAAGTTTTAATATCGTACGATGTTCCGTTCTTGAGATATTTTGTTCATACACACACACACACACAAATCGCAAAACATATGTTTTTTGGATATGAAACGCGTATACCCGGTGAAAACCCGATTTCGAAAAATCGAGATAAAAACACTAAACTTTCCGTACTATATTCATATAGGCAAGAGAATTTTAAAATTGCCACAATGTACGTATCTGAATGTTGATTCCATGATTGGAAGCATTTCTTGTACGCTTTCTTCGAAACGCCATTTAGCTGCTCTGTCGAGACAATCTCAATGTCGGGATTGGTTTCAAAATGTTTTCCTTTCAACAAAGTTTTCATTTTAAGGAAGGGCCAGAAGTCGAATGGTGCTAAATTTGGAGAGTAAGGCGGATGTGGACAGACAGGAATCTTTTGGAGCCAAAAACTCTGAATCAAAAAGTGAGGTGTGGCAAGGCGTCAAAATTCGGGAAACGAATTTCGGACTCGCTCGTCTCAGTTGCAAATTATTCATTAAAATGCTTTATTCGGACCCTTACGAGTTGTTTAGTTCATCAGAAAGCTGTTAAATAATCAGTGGGATGTTTGAACGAACAGTTTTACTACTTTTTACATTTTTCGTCTGTTTTTGAGGTCGAAGGACATCCCGACCATTCCTCGTCTTCAATAGACTCATTTATGCTTTTAAATCGCTTACACCACTTGTTAACAGTCTTCAGACTTACCATATTATCACCATACACTTAATTTAACACTTCATGAGCTTTTATATCACTTTTTTGGAACTTAAAACAAAATGAATGTTAACGCGATGTTCGAAATTCATGATGCATGACAGACACGGTAAACATGACCTCACTCTTTCGGCTCCGAAAGCCGACTGACATATCGCAACAGTTCAAACGTGATACTGATTATCTCAAAGAACCAGGCTATTGAACTTTTTACTGCAAGTGGACGTAGTGTCTGCAGTTCATTCGTAGTAAAATTATTCACAGTATTTTTTTTATCACACCTCAAATATAAGATGACAAATTGATACATCATGATGCTACGTTACACTACTTTAATTTATTTTTATTTTCGACAGGGTGTCTACAATGTATCTTATCCAATTGTTAACAACCAAGTGACCAGAAGCGACTTCATTCCTGTTCTTCCGTACGGGGAATATAAAGCTGAAATATCTTTCAATAAAAAATATAAAGGAAACAACACATTGTACAAAATTGGTTGTATGTATGGATTCACTTCAGTCAGACCATTATACGAATTGAAAGGCGGTTTCAATACAAATAAAAGTTATGAAATCGACTTTAAACAACCTGATCCATAGAATTATGGAGACCAAAACGACTATTCAAGTCGATAAACAAAGATGTGTATTTTCTTTTTATCTGAAATTAAATAGATATAAAAATATAGCTAATATGGCTGCTGTTTACTTTAGTCCCTATTTTGATTCGTCTGATTTCACTAACTTCTTAGATGGACTGGAAAATAAAATTAATAAAATTCATTCTGAAAATATAATATTGTAGGTAATTTTAATTTCCGTGAAATTAATTGTCTAAACTATACGTTAGAAAATGGCTCAGTTTAAGCAAAAAACTTGTATACAAACTTTTTGCTTATATATAAATATATCAAAAGTTGTCAATATATACAAAATTTCAAGGATAATATTAAATATCATCAAAAATGTTTAATGTTACTATAAATTTTATAGTAAGATTAAACGTTTTTGAAATTTTTTAGATAATAAAAGGGCAAACAGATACGAAAAATCAGGTTTCATCACTGGAAACCAGGAACTAAAGGAAAATGAAATTGCCCAGGGTTTTACTTTTTCTACAAAATGGAAAGTTGCTAGAATAACTCCAATAGGAGGTATAGTCACTTGAGTCACGAGTTTTTCCTTGTTTGCAACGAGAAGTAAAGGGGGAACAGCATCAGTGCGCATCTTCTGTAGGTTACTTTTTGGACTTTTGTACTACCTTTTGGAACCTTTTGTAGGTTAACGGTACGAATATAACTGTTTGTTACAGTAAACAGAAATGTTAGTTTCTCAAAAATGTGGGCAGACTATTTACAGTGCTGAACGAAATGTAATATGCAGTGTAATAAAATGCTGAGAAGTTGAAACTAAAAAAATGGCCGTTCCCTGCCTCTTAACAAAAGCCATGAGCGATTGGCTAACTACGGTGTTGTACTATGTTTCTCTTTCCACAATTCAAAAAATAAAGAAGGAAATTAAAATCGTGAAGAAGCTACTCTTCAATAGTTTTGTTGATACCTGGTAACAAAAGGAAGCGGTTAGGTAGATTAGTGAGACTGATAGTGAAGACGCCGATGACAACGATTGTAAAGAAGGCGATTCATTCGTATAAAATTTGTTTCAGTGGAATAAGGTGGCTGGTAATTACAGAAAATCAAACATTTCTAGTCGTGTAATCAAGCTATAGACAGTATCAGATTTATTTCTTATAAGGTTTATGAAAAACATTTTCTCGGATTAAACCACAGCTTACAAAATGTATGTAGAAACTGCACGGTAGTGAAATGTACGAGTAGTGTCGCACTGTTGAGGTTGGCAGCACTGTCATATTTTCACTTTCCTTCCTCACAGCACATCCAAACGCAAATGCAACTCGTGACTTCAGTATCTATAGAAATCAGATGTCAATTTCCATACGCACTGCATATATATACCGGGTGTCCATTAAGTCTGGAAACGGCTGAATTACAGAAAACTGAGCGTGACTAGGTGACCAGAGTGACTCTAATTGCTTGTTGCACCAAAAAAACTATTCTTGGTGATATTTGAAATTTTTGTCCGCCATCTTGGATCCGCCATATTGGATTAACTTTCTTAATTTAAATAGGATGATGGTCATATGATACATGATTTCGATCTAAAATTTCAAAATAAATTCAATGGCGAAAACCGGAAATCGATATCCTTTTTCGTTTTTGAGATATTACCATTCAACTATCCAGATCGGGGCAGAACGGCCATTCCTCCCTCCTCCGTCTTTGAGCCTACATAGACAATTTAGGTAGCAAGTGAACAACTACACATAAGATTATTGAAAATAATAAGTTTTTTAATATCTCCACTCGTTCATAAATAGGAAATTATTGTCATTAAGAAATACGGAAAAACAATTTAACGGCTGATTTATTGCATTTATTGCACGATCTCCAATATCACCCGTATAAAATTCAGTTGCTGCACGAGAAACAATGTTGTTGCTCCGTGAACGGTTCCAGGATCGCATCATTTCTCGTAATTCCGACCATCAATGGCCACCAAGGTCGTGTGACTTGACGCCTTGTAACTTTCATCTTTGGGGTCATCTGAAGTCATTGGTGTATGCCAATAAACCCCGAAACATCAATGACTTGAAGGAGGAAATTCGATAGGTTATCGGGCAAATGGAAGTCGAAACTTGTCGTGCAGTAATATCCAATTTCATGGACAGAGTTGATGCGTGCCAGCGCAGTAGAAGAGGACACATGCATGACATCATTTTTCATACATGAAATCGGAAGGTAAGATGAACTTGTTGATGTATTTATTTTCAGTTTTTCAATAAAATAAATCTCTTAATTTGATATATCAAAACCGGCGCTCTTTTTGAATCACCCTATACATACTTTTCAGGTCCACTGATGCCAAAAAAGTATGTTTTACCGATTGATCTATACGAGTTGTGGCTATTAAATAACGAAACTGACGTTGTAAAAAATTTTATTTTTATTTTATACATAATCACTTATTATCACTTTCAATATACTCTCCTTCTCTATCCCTACAACGCTCCATGCGAATTTTCCATTGTTGTAAACAGTGCTGGAAGTCATCTTCTGTCATCTTCTTCAGGATACGTGCCGCTTTCTCTTTTACAGCTTCCACAGACTCAAATCTTGTCCCTTTTAATGCAGATTTCACATTAGGGAACAGGTAGAAGTAACATGGCGCAAGATCTGGTGAATAAGGCGGATGTTCTAACACTGAGATGTTGTACTTGGCTAGGAACCTCTTGACAGATAACGCGGAATGAGCTGGCGCATTGTCTTGGTGGAGAACCCATGATTTGTCCTTCAACATTTCTGGGCGTTTTTTCCTTTTTCTTTGACGTAGTTTAGAAAGTACCTCAAGGTAGTTCATCATCATCATCATAAGCATCACGGTTTAGGCCTTGTAGTCCTGTTCCGTTCTCAAGCTAGCAAGTCTTTAAGTTACTTGCGATGACCATCTTTTCTTTGGTCTTCCTATGTTACGTCGCCCAACCGGTTGGTAATTAAGGATAGTCTTCGGTGGCCGCTCATCTGCCATTCTTAGCACATGCTCATACCAGCTCTGCCTATAACCAGTGATCGCATCCGTCACACACAGCATCCCAAGCTCATTTCGTATATCCTCATTCCTCTTATGGTCCAGCAAACTGTACCCCGCTAGGGGCCTCAACAGTCGCATTTCTGCCGCAACGATTCTAGTTAATTGCTGAGTGGTTAATGTCCAGCTTTCAGATCCATATAACAGGACTGGCAGCACTAGTGTTTTATAAAACTTCAAAACCGTTTCTCTCCTTACTTTTCCCACCAAAGTTTTCCTTACTGTATAGATAAGGCGCTGAAATTTTTGTAATTTAAGTTCCACGTCTCTTGATTGTATGTACGATACTTCACATCCGAGGAATAAAAATGTCTTCACCTGCTCCAATATTTCTCCATTGATAACAATCTTGCTTCTATGATGATCTGTGCCCTTAAAACCCATCACTTTTGTTTTTTCTGAAGAGACCTGCAGACCAAATCCCTGGGCAATCATGTTAAATGCGTGCAGGCATCGTTGAAGGTTATCTTCTGAGTCAGCAAACATCACCAGGTCATCTGCAAAAGCCAATATCTGCAAGGGCATCTGTCCAAAAACAGCTTTCTGTTCCATCACGCAGTACCATTGTCTCATGACGTCGTCAATGAATAGGTTAAATAAAACGGGTGATAACGGGCACCCCTGTCGAACTCCTTGAGATATTCCTACCACTCGTTGACCTTTGGTCATTCTTATAACTGTGCCCGCATACATACTCTGCACTACTCTAATCAGATGTAAAGGTAATCCCTTCCCTCTCAGTACTTCCCACAAGCGGGGCCGATAGACTTTATCGAACGCCTTCCGCAAATCCACAAAAGCCAGAAACGTAGGAATATTAAACTCTCTATTTTTCTCCATCAACTGAGACAAGGCAAACACATTTTCCATACATGACCTTCCAGCGCGAAAGCCTGATTGACCTTCCAGAAGAATTGCATCCGCTATTCCACTTAGTCTGTTTGTTATAATTTTGGCAAATATTTTATAGCCACTATTTAAGGTAGTTATATTGATCAATCTCAAGGTAGTTATATTGATTAATTGTTTGACCTTCAGAAATCCAGTGAACGTACACAATCCCATGGATGTAAAAAAAATAATCATCATTGCTTTAAATTTTGACTTGCTCATTCGAGCTTACAACAAAATAATCAAAATAATCTAAAACTAATACTAAACCGCAATATTAAAAAATCTCACTTTTTATCAATTTCGATGAAAAAAAGTAAAAAAATTTCTATTGTCGCTAAACTAAGCGTTGTACAAACAAGTATAGTAATCAGATAAACTAAAGTCCCCTAGCCGTGGGAGTGAGAGAATGCATAACGCTCTCACTCGCAGAACCCATAAGCGCAGTTCCAATAACATTGTATAATTTCACTCATTGCTGTGAGCAAGCGTTTATGCACGCAGTAAACTAAGAAGCAAAATAACGACTGTAGTATGTTTTCAGATTTGGATTACAACGGTAAAGACCTTTGAGCGCATGGGTAGTTACGCCACATATCTCCCTTTCACTCGCTCGGCTAAGGGACATTAGTTCGTCTGATACGTATAGCTGATTGAACGGTAAAGTTGTAGGTTTCTTATGGTTCTACAACTTTGGTTCCCTTGTAGTATTACACTGGATGACTCTAAAGTCGCTCACCCAAATTACAAAAATTGTTTTTAAAGTACCTTTTCATTTTTTTAACTTACTAAATTACAAAATAACATTTGTATTCACAAATTATATGTTGATACCGATCACCAGTTAAGGTCTCTGATAAAAGATAGGCCCGCCGACAATTCTCCGACGAGATACACCACACCCACTCAAATTGTTTACGAGTGTAATAGCTGTTCGTGGAACGCATGTAGATTGTCTGGAGACCATATTCTGGAATTTTGACTTTTGACATATCCGTTAAGATGAAACCAAGCTTCATCGCTGAAAAAAAGCCTTGTCTAAAACAGAGTCGTCATTTCTGATGAAACGTCTGAATCACCGACAGTACTGGATTCGCTTTTCCTTGTCTGCTTCTTTGGGCTGATGAGTCACACTTATTCGATACGGATGTCATTTCAGCACTTTAGTAGCCTTATGAACACTTTCATAAGATAGCACGGTCTAGTTAGCAAGTTTCCGAAGAGACTTTTTCGGAGAACGAAGAAGTTTTTCGTTTATCGTCTGCAGAGTATCATCCGTTAAAACACTTGGACGGCCTGTACGTTTATGGTCATCAACTCTTCCTGTATCCCGAAAACGACTAAATAAGTGAGATATAGTAGATTTTTTGGCACATTAGCATCTGGAAAAGCATTTGAAAACTCTTCTTTACACTTCGAATACGATTTCGATTGGCAGTAACTCACAACAATGAAGACACGCTGTTCTTGCGTAAACGACATTGTAGCTCGGACTAAACAAACTATTTGGTGCAACGCCCTCCTTGGCCAATGGCGTGATCTAGCAGTGTTACCATACACAGTACTGTCACGCAATAAATTTTCCTACTCACAATATCTTTCGACTGTCATTCCTGTAAAGCAGAAAAATTCGGGTTGCACGGCTTTACAGTCACCCTGTATAAACAGTTCCGAGGGAGGTGGAGGGTTGTTTGCTGATGTCGGATCAAGTGGCCAGGCGGCGGATTTTTGGTAGGTAGGGCGGTTGCGGCCTCCTTGGGGCTGGACGAGGACGCCTCAATTGAATCCAACACTACTTCCCCCATCATGAGGGAGTGAACATGAGTTTTTCTCGCCGCCTCGGATAAAAAAAATACTTCGGTTACAGCACAGTTTTGGTCTAGAGTGCATATTTTATGAAGGCCGCCATATTAAAAAAAATTATTTTTTGACGACGAGAACAGAGTTTTTTTAAAAGTCGCATCAACTTTTGATTATTGATGACTATGGTGTGTTATGGAAGTAGAATAATGGGTTTTGACTTGTAAACATTTCCAGAATCTAGACTAGAATCGAACCACAGACTTCCGCGTTGTAGGCTATCGCGCTAACCTCTACGCTACGGAGGCGTCCATTACTTTCTTTGATTAATCATAAAAGAATTTTATTTATTTATGATAACTCTTGTGTTCTTTTATGGTCCATATTACACAAGGTATCATTCCGTTTTCGGCTGCAAATTGGGTGAAAACTCTGTACAATTTCAATTAAAATTGCCAAGGTATAACAGAACACATAAAGAAGTTGCTGCTCAGATAATTGTCCCATTTGACTTAGATGACGATGTATACGTAAGTAAAAGTTTTTTTTTCTAAATTATTTCAAGCAAGAGACCCTTTTTTACATAAGTTTTACATGTGCTATTCAAAATAGTGGGTTTTTTCTTCATCTTTTACATAAACATCACCCAACAACTACATGCTTGCTCAACTGCGTTTGTGAAATTGCCTCTAATACAAATATTTAAAAAATTAACTAGTGGAATTGACAGTTCTGCGTTTGTTCCCGATTGTTCCACAAAAATCTTCGTTTGTTCAGCTCAAATAAACGAGATTATCGAGGAAAACGTTGGAGTGGTGGGGATAAACAAGCTTATTTCAAAGTAATTTAAACAGTTTTTGGCCTAAATTGATAGCCCTTCGTTAGTTCCGGATTGTTCCGTAAAAATAACTGTTGGTTTTGATTAAATAACCGGGAAAATTGTGGAAAACTGGATAAGGCTAAATTCATGCTAGCACTTTTTTTTTTAACTTTTATGGGCAGCAAGGGATTACTTTAGTCAACATTGAGAAGGATCTTTAGCTCTGCTGTTATCCCAATACGAGTATATCTTCATCCTTCCATATCTTGCCTGACTTTGTCTCTCTGAAATTACCCTTTCTACTTGTTGAATATTTGTTCTCGGTTGTAACATAGTTTGTTTTTTTCAATTCCCTGATTTTGTCTGTTTTGCTTGTAAATCTTCTGTTTTATAACAAATTCCTTCAAATCGTCCTTAATTACAGTGATTCACTTAATTCTACTTTTACTCTCCCCAAGTTTTTCTATAATTCATCTTGACAAATTCTATAATTCATCTTGACATCTTGTCTGTGCGCGCGCGCGCGCGTGTGTGTGTCCATGTGTTCGTGTATGCGTGCGTGTGTGCGCGCGCGCGTGCGTGTTTCTCACGAAAAAGTGTAAAAAATCGATTTTTTTAAAGATTTCAGCCTCAGTATGTATTTTACGACAAAGGTGCATATAATCGAACTTATAGAACTAAAAGATCTACAACTTTTATTTAGAGCATTTTTCTTTACAGAGCCTAGTTTAGCGTGAAAGAGTGATTTTTCGCATTTTTCAGCCAACCTGAGGTTGATTTTCATTTTGCATCATTCACTCATGATTAAAATAAGGTTATGTTTTTGAAGTTAGTTTTTCTGTTTATTTCTAATGCTTTATTACTAATTTTAGGTTATAGTGTTAATTATTTGCATTGGCAAGAGAAAGTTGTGTGAATGTTTTTACACCAAATTTTTATACTTTATGATATCCGGTAAATTTTTGAATTATAAACGAAGCAGATTGAGAAGGTTGGGTGCTGATTACCAGAAGTGCCTTTGGCGAAAGCTTGAGGTTTTGCTGCAAATTGGCTGCCGACAAGGAACGACAACTATTGTTCACTTCTCATCTTTCTCCACTAAATACGCCCATAACAACTCTCTGACGGTTCCCCTCAGCGGGAAAAATCAGTAAAATATTTGTTGTACGGACTCTGTATAAGAAGAACAATCATTCGTTTTGTCGATTGCCTTTTTGTCAGCTTCGATCTATTGCGTCAACGTTGTCAACGAATGGGCACACATACAATGTTCTGATGGAAACAGCCTGCAAATTCTGTGAGAGCGTAGATAAATATAGGATGTTTTCCTACATCAATAAGTTCTTCCGTGGAAGATTCAATTGTCCTTTAAAAAAAGTAAGTCACAGATTCAACCAACTATTAATGTCATGCAATATTACATGTTCCAATGAAATATTACACAATGATCTTAACGTGCCCTTCATAAAAGAAGAAATTAAACAACATAGCGAAAAACATTTACAAAAACTAGAAGACCATCAGAATCCATTAGCGATTAACCTCCTTGACAACTCACAGACTGAAACGTTTTAAACCATTAGACTTAACTTACCTTTACGATTTTGTTAATCATAAAAAGCTTTTTTTCATCTTTTCTTCTTCAACTCCTAATCATCGTCATCTCAAAATCGGCGTCGTTTTCATCTCTATCATCGTCATCGTCACCTTCAACTTCAACAACTTTGTATTTAAAGATGTTGATTCACAGTTCATCAAGTTTGATTTTGTATATATGGGCCTATATATTTTTTCTTCACAGTTTAGTCTTTTTGAACCACACTACTGAATGTAGTTTATATATTAATTCTAAGGAAATTACTCAGACTCCTCATATTTCCTTAAAGTTATTGTATTTATTAACTGATTGCAAAATAAATACACTGTAACAAAAAAAAATGTAATGCAATTAGTACAACTGAAATTATATTCGGTTTGCTCTTCTTTTTCACATATTTAATTAAATTTACGTTCTTTCAGATGTGTTTAGGCCCAGTGATTGACACATTTGTGCAGAAAAGAGGCCAAAGGATAGAAAAAGTATGCTAGTCAGGCGTAGAATTGCGTTTACCATTTCTTGTAGGTAGTCACGTGCATTATTTAACATAACAGGATGAATAACATTGTTTCTGCATTGAGCCAGTTATCGCGATAACAGGTTATTAAAACCCGCTGATAATCTTTAACACCGTTACTCAAAATGAACTGATGTACGAATAACGCCTGTCTGACTGTTATTAACAGTAATTACATTTATAACAGGATGAAACTGCTAATTGTTAAAACGAAGTGAAGTTAACGGAAGAACCTTTTTTCTAATAACACTATTTTAACTAAGTTTTACTAGTGTTATTAATACAATCACAAGAGCAGAAAATCTCACTGAATCTCTCACGGATACAAAGTTAAGACCAACCACATAATATTTCCTGTAACCAAATACAACCAAGGCAAACCAAACGCAATTTTTTACGAGTACAAGGGAGGTGACAAATTGCATTTAATCTTTCACGGACTCACAGCAACGCAATAATTTCCCCCTTTTTCAAAACTGCTAAAATTTTAAATTTAATTGGTTTGCAGTGATTAGGCCTATCTCTACTTAGCTATTAATTATAACTTTATTGTCATTAAAAATATTATTATCCGCTAGTTTTGATTTTAAAACTCCGTTTTATGAAAAATGTGAAAGTATATATTATAAACATTAAAATTTTTCTATTTCATATTATAATTAGACACAAGCCATAGCCCCGCCCTGCACCCGATCGTATTTCCCACGAAGAGACTGTAGGGGTCACGCGCAGGGCCGGCCGTTATGAGTAGACTACATACCGTCACTAGAAAATTACGTCACCGGTGCTGAAGCGTCATTTTAAAAAAATTTCATTTTACATAAGGCCTTCGGGCCAGCTCAGTCAGTCAGCTGGTAGAAAGTCGCTATTATTTGTTAAGTAACACCGGTTGGGCAAGTGACTTTGTATGGTGACTAGCTGACAGCCATCTATGAACAAACTCTACTGGGGTCCCTGTTCAAACTCATGCCTAATCCACTTCAAAAATACAGCGAACATATTGGGTAGTTGTCAATAATGTACAGTTCCCGATAACAAAAAAAAAAAATTACAAAAAGACTAATATTGGGATATAATAATTATTTTATCTAATATAATAATTACAGCGAGAATACCTAGTAATGATAATGAAGAATTGCAATGAAATTGTAATGAAATATAAGTGAACAGATTGTCTTTAGATATTCACATTATGTAACAAATTTTTTTAAAGAAGTGTGTAATATTGTAATATAAATAAATACATGATGTTCGGTGGCTACTTGTAGGAAAAGAATATGGTTGTGAATATTTAACAGTTAGGCTTAGTCTTATGGCAAATATTTTTATAGTTAGTATTCTGGAAAAATGAAACAACGTATTTTACCATAAAAATTTTATTGGACGAGTTTCTTAAACTTTTTTTTTGCTTTTTCTTCCCAAATCACTTTTATCCTAACCGAATAATTTTCTTTTCAAAGATTGTTGCTTATTGATTTAATTTTCTGTTTATTTCTTTCACACATGGTTAAAATTAGGGTACGTTATTTAAGGTTAGTTTTTATTTATTTCTAATGTTTTATTAATAATGTTTGGTTATATTGTTCATTATTTGCATTGGCAAGAGAAAGTCGTGTGAGTTTTTCACACCAGATTTTTAATGAGTAGTAATCTTTCACTACATGCCGTAATAGAATTTCTCACACGGATCGCAAGCTGGTGCGCTTGCTGTATTTGCGTACCCTATTAATCATATTTTTATACATAATGGATATATTTTTTTTATTCCTAATTTGTGTACGTTGCAATCTGTTCAATTTAGAACAATAAGCAACCCCATGAACCAATGAGATGAGAATGATGTGTAAATGAGGTGTAGTCTTGTACAGACTCAGGCCGACCATTCCTGAGAGAGTATGGTTAATTAAACCCCAACCATCAAAGTACACCGTTAACCACTTTCTAGTATTCAAATCCGTATAAAAGTAACTACCTTCACTAGGATTTTGGCGACGACTTTACCTCTAGACCAGTGGTTCCCAACCCGCAGTGGTCTGCGGACCACTCAGCCTGAAAGTGAACAACCACGGACCACCCATTACATTATTGCATATATCTTATCAGTTCTTACCAAATTAAAAGGTGTTTAAATAAAACAAATTTTCAGAAACAAACTATTATTATTAATTAGGAAACTATTATTACAAACATATAATTGTTATTTTCAGAAAGTAGAGTACATTGAACATCACAAAAAGTAAAAATATTTTAATTATAAATTGTCTTTTAATAAAATAAGGAATACAGAATGTACTTTGTCGAAAATAACAATGAAAATTAAAAAATGAAATGAAAATTTCAATGCGACTTTTTTTGCACGAATTTTTCTGACTAGCTAAGGAATTCTAGGTTTTAGGCTCTTGCTAACAGCTACTCTCAAATCACTACTTACACTTAGCCGATGATTTCATTGTGTGTTTTTAATTAACAATAAACTAGAAAACCCCTGCTCACACAAATAAGTAGTTGAAAAATATTATAAGATACCGCAAAGCTACTTGCCGAATCTTGGGGAAGCTCAGGCCTTTCTTACACCACAACTCTTCTACCTTTACTTAATCTGAATCTTGAATGTATTTACTTAATCTTGTTCAATGAAAATCATAACTTTGATTTAATCACGGGAAAATATTACGTTTTTATAAGTAGTCACCGGACTCTCACGGACCACCCCGAAGGCTGTCACGGACCACCTTTGGTCCGCGGACCACCGGTTGGGAAACACTGCTCTAGACCAACCCCGTGGGTTTAATAATGGATATGCAATGACAAATTGATATATCATGATTTTCTGGTTTACTTTTTTCATGTACTTTTATTTTTGACAGGGTGTCTTATCCAGTTGGTAACAACGATGAAACCAGAACCAGCATTGCTCCTGTTCTTCCATATGGTGAATATAAAATGGAAATATCTTTTAATAAAAAATACAAAGGAAACAACACAATGTACAAAATTGGTTGTGCGTATCTATTCGCTGCAGTCAGACCATTATATGAATTAAAAGGCGGTGTTAATACAAATAAAAGTTATATGATAGACTTTAAACAACCTGATTTATAGAATAATGAACACCAAAAGTACTATTCAAGTTGGTAAATGAATAAATGTATTTTTTGTCTGAAATAGGCTAAATATATAGTACTCGCACCTGTGTATACCTAATATGGTTGCTGTTTACTTTGTCCCTATTCTGATTTATCTGCTTCACTAACTTCTTAGAAAAATCTGGTGTCAAACACTCACACGACTTTCTCTTACCAATGTATATAATGAACAATATAACCTAATATTAGTAATAAAACATTAGAAAAAACAAATAAACATACCCTTATTTTAATAATGAGTGAAAGACGCAAAATGAAAATCAATCTCAGTTTGGCTTAAAAACACGAAAATCATTCATTCACGCTAAACAAAGCTCCGTAGAGAAAAATGCTTGAAATAAAAGTTGTAGATGTTTTAATTTCCTAGAAAGTTAATTATACATTTCTGTCGTAAAATACATACAGAGGCTCTGAAATCTTAAAAAATCGATTTTTTACACGTTTTCGTGAGGAAAAAACAGAAAATCACAAACTACCGTTAAACTAAGCGTTATACAAAAAAATGTTTGAAATAAAGTTGTAGGATTGTAAATTGTTTACAACTTTTATATAAGACATTTTTGCGCTAAAATGCATATTAAAGCAGCAGTCTTAAAAAACAATTTTTTTACGCGAAAACAGCCTCTCCATGAATTTCAGCAGATAATATGACACCTACCCTATCTTGTAAAGCATAAAAAATTTAGTAAACGTGGCGAATTTAAAAAAAAGTCGTAGGAATAGTTTTTAAGAAAATCGCATAAAAGTGAATAATTACATGAATAAACTACTACTTCCGGTTGACCGATTTTCATGAAAATGTTCGTGTCGAGCCCGGTAGTAGTGTCTAACTTAAGTTTCACACACACACACACGCACGCACACACCTACACAAACCAGTCGCTAAAAACATGTTTTTTTAGGTTCAGGGATCTGAAAACGTGTAGATCCGGTGAAAACTCGATTTCAAAAAATCGACATGTAAAAAATACTTTCCTTCCTATATATTCATATAGGCAAGAGAAATTAAAAAAGGAAAAATGTATGAATTTAATTCTATATGGTAATATAAGGCCTCTTCTTAACGATCTAAGCCGGCCGCAGTGGCGAAGTTGGTAACGTGCTCGCCTCTCATCATGCGGTCTTGGGTTCGAATCCCATTCAGGCACGGCATTTTTTCATACATTACAAAAAAATCATTTCATCATTCACCGTCTGCATTAGCAGTAATTGCAGAACAGTCGGACGTTAAACAAAACAAAAAAATAAAACAAAAAATTAACGATTTAATCTGCGCCACGCCACGCCACACCAAATACATTGCGGCAGATACGGCTGCCTTAACGGTCCACAACGGTAGCTGCCACCTTCACCAACCTCGGGACACACAAAAAACCTCATCCACTCCCTGCCACTTTCTATCTATTTTTTCTACACAAAATACATTAGTTTGTATTGAGTCTTATTAACGGTCAACTTGTCGGCAACAGAAACTAGTGAATTTTTAGATATAGAACACTTTATTGACGCGGTTTACGTTAGACCATAATTGTTGAATTTGCACTGTATTTATTACGCAAATTTAACTTTATTTTAACATTATTTACTTCTAGTAAAGATTGGCTAAACAAATAAGAGCAGTCGCCGACGCAGCGAGCACCTTTTACCGCTGCTTGCAAGAGGAGCAGTTTGAAGTGAAGAGTAAGGATGGGAAGGGAACGAGCAAGTGGAGCAAGAAATGGTCAATGTTGAGTCTAATTTCTTCTCCGTATCGACCTTCTCGAATGATTGGATCGATACTGACATTTCACTTTCAACTATCGCTTTCACCGGTCGCTCAGGTATGTCTTACCACTGGCACATGCACTGCGAGAGGTTTGACCGCTGCGCTATCTACCGGCAGCAGCAACCACGTCACAGCGCCAACAGCGGGCAAAACACGAACAACGAACCGGCGTAAAAATAGTACAGTATCACATTTCCTTGTATAACACTTAGTTTAGCAATAACTAGTGACTTCCTGTTTGTTTTTTTTTCATGAAAATCTGTAATTAAATGACTCTTTAAGATTTCAGCCTTAGTATGCATTTGACGAGTGTATATAATCAAATTTATATGAAAATAAAAGATCTACAACTATTATTTTAAGCATTTTTTTCTACAGAAAGTAAGTAAGTTCAGTGTCAATTTGTGATTTTCCGTATTATTAAGCCAACAACTAAGGTTGGTTTTCATTTTGCATCATTCACTCTTGATTAAAATAAGGTTATGTTTCTTAAGGTTATTTTTTTGTTCATTTTTAATGTGTTATTACTAATGTTAGGTTATATGATTCATTTTTTGGCAAGAGAAAACGTGTAAGTGGTTCACACCAGACTTATTTTAGCTATAGAACCATCTCCCTAGAGATTTTCGTGCAATTTAGTTTCACCGGTATATTCATATTGGGCAAGAGAAAATAAAACTTCGAAATAATTCAGATTATATGAAATTTTATATTAGTAAAATTGTTAACTAATTATTTTTACCAACAAATTTAAATCCTTGAATTTTTTATGTTACAAAAAATAAATTTGAATTAAAACACATAAAATTCATGTAAAAATTATTTTTTAAATATATTTACCGGAAAACAAAGCAATAAAGATTTTATATCTCTAGGCAAATGAAAAGGGCTGTTCAATGTCTAGTAGGTAATGTCATTCGTGTTTCTATATTTATAGAGCAAAAAGACTCCGAGACTCATTATTATACTTTAAAAATAACATTATTAAAGAATTGTTGAATCAACTGAAGTAAAACTAAATATTCCCCACGAGGGATTCGCCAAATTTGTAGTATAATAAATTCCTCCACGAGGGTATGCCAATTTTTAAGAGATAATTAAATTATGTTGTATAGTTAAAACATTTACCTTCATCATTCTTTCTGTTATGTAATTAAAATCTTTAAACATTACTAAATGGTCATCATACAAACATGTATGTTATGTTTGTGATGTAAATATTGAGTCTAGTTTTATAATAGTAGTTTTCACGAATAACAATACTCACAAGCAGTTCATTTTAAAATGGTTATGCATATTTATTCTCCATCATATGTGTCTATACGTATATTTTAAATTTAAGATTAAATTATTATTGTTGTTGTTTATATATGTCCGCCCTTGAACAGCTATCAGATAATCACTATTATTATGGAGTTTAATAATTTCTGTCTCTTTTCATAACACAAACATTACATATATCGTTACCTATTTGTACCTACTATTTATTACATACTTAATACTTTTTTTTAAAAGAGCGAATGAGGGACCACTCGTTTAGTTCGCCATCTTGTCCCTCACTGAAATAATTTTGTACAAAATCCATCTTATTCTTCTCTAGTCGCCTAGCAACTAGAATAAATAACTCTTTTTCAATATTTTTTGGTAGTATAAATTAAATAGTTTTTAAAAATGTTTACCTTCCAATCAGCTGGAGTTTGTTTATACTCTCAACTAGAGCAAACATAAACAGATTTAACTGTGGCTGGTTTGATTCATTACACAACAAAAAATGAATATTTCAAAATTTTTCGGGATTTTAGTATTTATTTATATCAAATATTTGATAAATCATTCTGCCTTTGGGAGGAATTTGCAGTAAGTATTTTTAACCCACTCGTAGTATTTTAATTCAAAGTAAAATAGGAGCAATTATGAAATTTTGAAATAGGTAGCCTATTTTTTATCCCATTGTGAAATAACGATAAGTAAAGATTTATGTCAAATTTTCACCGGAAATACATATTTTTCAGGTCCCCGATGCCAAAAAATAAGTTACCAATTGACCTAATTTATGAGCTGTATTAACAAAAAATATCCAGTGCTAAACAATCACTTGATTTACTTTTACCATTGTAGATAAAAAATATATAACCTATGTTTTACACTTTGGTAAGTATACTTACCACAAGCAATAAGGTCGATTTTTTTATGAATAAGCTATGCAGTTGAACCCTATTGACATTTTATGGTTTTGTAGAGGTTTTCTGGTAAGTAGGCTACCCACATTTTGAAATTAGTGCGCAGCGACCATTTGCTTCATGAGTTACATGAATGTGGTTAGGATTCATACCAGCGTACGCTGCCGTGTTGTTTTGTTATTACTTTTGTGCAGTGCTTAGAAAATTCGAGTGTTTTACGGGAAAGCAAGCATTCATGCTCATAAATAAATTTGAGATAAGTTTTTCCACACATTTTTGTGTTATATAGGACTACAAGTTGTTTTAATGAACATTCTAACCACTAAACATTATGTGATGATGAGAGAAACACATCGCCTAAGGAAAGATCCTTGTATAAAATTCATACAGGATTTGGAGGGCTAGTACCCCTCAAGTGTTTATTTAAGGACATTGGGAGTCCGGATCCCAACTGGTCGTGATAAGTTTGCGGCTTATATAATAAGGTTTCACCTGCTCGGTGATGATTAGTGTGTCTGCGAGGAGGTTCAATCATGAGATCATCTATTGCACGACTGCCCCGCTCTTGGGAGGTTGAGACAGCAACTGACCTGGAGCTTCAAGACCAAGGAGAAAATTGGCACCTCACAGCACGTCAGAGCTTGTACCGAGAGGTGGATAGCTGTCCGGTGTAACTCCCACACCTGGACCAGGTAGCGAGGTTCTATCGTCATCATGTAGCATAAATAAGGGTGCTATCCCCCACGTCTAAAACAAAGGCGCCGAGTCACAAATTATTTTCCTCTGCCAGAAACATATAATGGTGACAAACACTTGCTGGTACGACGTAATTTGGCGACATTAGTCCTAAATAGGTTTTTTATTTTTACTTTCTCTTGCCTATATGAATATATAGGAAGGAAATCATTGTTTTCATGTCGATTTTTCGAAATCGAGTTTTCACCGGATCTACCCGTTTTCAGACCCCCTGACCCAAAAAACGTGTTTTTAGCGATTGATCTGTGTGTGTGAACAGAATATCTCAACAACGGTACATTGTACGAACATAAAACTTGAAACTCCATTGTTGGTATTCTAATAACATTTTATATTTTTATCTTCGTTGAAGTTATTTATTATGTGAAAGAATTTATAAAAAATTTTCGGACTTAATGTATCAAAAACTTTCCTCAAATTGAGCTGGTCATAATCTTTATCCTTTGCTATTAATTTCAGAACCTTATTTTGCATATTTGTTAGTTTGTTCAAGTATGAAAAGCTAGTTCCCTCCACACTTGAACTCCGAATAATAATAATAATAATAATAATAATTACAATAATACGAATATTATTATTAATCATTTTTAATTATTTTCAATATCTTTTAATCATAAATATTTGCTTTAGATGTTAAAATATTATTTTGATACACGAGACATGCTTTAATTTAAGGGCTGTTTGGTCATTTAATAATTTGCTCACGAAAAAGCATTTTTATTGAAAGTGTTAGCGGTACCCGGGGCGCGCTGCTCACGAAAAGAAAGCAGCGTGTTTATAATGGAAAATATGAATTTATTTTTGTTTTTTTTTTAATTCCTAATGTGTGTACGTTGCGATTTGTTCAATTCAGAACAATAAGCAACCCCATGACCCAATAAGATGAGGATGATATGTATGACGTGTAAATAAGGTGTTGTCTTGTACAGACTCAGGTCAACGATTCCTGAGAGAGTATGGTTAATTAAACCCCAACCTTCAAAGTACACTGGTAACCACTATCTAGCATTCAAATTCGTATTAAAGTAAATACCTGTACTAGGATTTGAACCAGGAACCTTCGCTCCGAAAATCAGCTGTTAAACAGCTGATTTTGGCGACGACTTTACCTGTAGACCAACCCGGTGGGTAAATATTAAATTAAATTAATTTTTTTTATCTTAATGCTAGAGGATAAACTATACTTTTGATTTTTTATTTTGTCAATAAATGTACAAATTTTCGGTGCGCCAACTCGTGTAATGTAACTGTAGGAAATATAATTATTTGCTACAGAGCAATGAATGGAATGAAAATTTCTGTTTTCATACCGTTAAATGAAAGGTATTTTCACATTTCTAATGTTGGAGAAGCGTGGTCAAAGTTTGCTTGTGAAATTCGGAAAATCCATTGTAGTGATGTTTGACCACAACCATCCCCTTCATATTTCCGTTCTTCATCACAATGTTTCAAGGTGACGGAGGATGCCCGTGGCGCATCAAACTGGTTTAAAAATTTCCTACAATTAGTTTGTAAAATCCCACTAGATACTGCGACGCTTTTATTTTTTTGTTACCTAATTGATAAAATACTTATACCTATTGCTAAATTAAATTTTAATTGCTATGAAAACCTTCTGTTCGTCGCAACGATGTTATATGCACCAACTTCTTTAAGCCCTCGTCATAGAAATTTACCAACTCGGACTTGAACCAGTTGAACGGTAGTCTTGAGTTTTTTGTCATTTTCAAACCGTTATTCAAAAAGCCAATTTTTCAAATGTATCAAGAGGAAGTATTTGGTAGGCGCAAGGTCAGGACTGTATAAAGGTTGGTCACAAAGTTCCCAACGAAAACCATTAATCTTCTTGGTTATAGTAGCAGTGTAAGGATGTGAGTTGTCTTGAAAGAGAATTATGCCGGACGACATTTTCCCGCGTTGTTGATTTTGGATCGCACTTCTACATTTGGTAAGCGTTTCGCAGAACATTTCAGCTGTAATATTGATGACCAACGTTAAATTGAATTCATTAATACTTATTTATTTAAAGTCGCTTCAACTTTTCAATATTAGCGACTACGGTGGGTTACGCATCTAGAACTACTACCGCTAGATAGCGCAGATAGCGAAACTTCCCACAGCAGCTTGTACAACGGCAGGTACCTAACACCTACGACTGGACTCGTCATAGTTGAGACAGGATCGAGAAGGAAAGAGTCAGTCAGCATCACGGAGTAAATAAAGATAGAGAGGAAACTTGGATAGACAAACTGCAACACTTTTTGTCGTGTGCTAGTTAGTGCTGGGGCCCGTCATTTGAGTACGTGACAGCCACTTTAAAATTTGGATCCTAGGCGTCATACAGAGCAAGCGTGGGGAGACCAAGTAGTAAGTTAAATAACTTCGTAATGGCGAATGAGATCACGGTTGTTTGGAGACTTTACATTTTATTTACAATGAAATTTTTATTAGGTAAAAAAGTGTTTTCTTCGCAGAAGAATAGGGAACGTCATTTCTTCTGTTTTCCAAGAGACAAAAACCTGTAAGTAGGCCTACTAATATGATAAGTAAATACGTGTAGGCCAAAATAGATCTTGTTTGTTTGTAGGTTAACGGTCTGAGTAAATAATGAAATGTATTAATTGCCTTTTTTAATAATTATTGTACACATTCTCTTGTGATTAAGTTTGCCTGGTATAATAATTAGGTTATTAATTAATTAATAACTAATACTTACTTAGTATTAGGTTATTAATAATTATGTTAGGGCCATAGGTTAGGTCATGTGTCATTTTACTGGTTTGCTTTCTTTTCAATTGACGTGATGTGAAACTCCTATAACTATTATTACATCAAGCAAAGTTAAGCACTAGATTTATGTAAAATAATTTAAACGTAGAAGGAAAGTCATACATTTAATGTTTACTCAATTCGTTAACCTAAATACGTACAAGATTTATTTTGGCCTACACGTATTTACTTATCATGTTAATACTTACAGGTTTTTCACTTTTGGAAAACAGAAGAAATTACGTTCCCTAACCCTTTGCGAAAAAAAACACTTCTTTAAGTAACAAAATTTCTTTTCATTTATTATAACTAGTCTCAACCCACTGTTTCATGACCCACCGTAGTCGCCAATAACCAAACTGTCGATGCAACTTAAAAAAAAAAAATTAGTTCCCAAAATTTCAATTATAAAACAAAAAGTAAAATGAAATAAAAAATAAATATTCTATAGGGTAATAGGCCAATTCAAAATCTCCCTCGTATGCGCTACTAGCGCATTCTACAGGCGTGGGGTAGAAAAGATAGTTGCAGACGAAAAACGATAAAACACTTTGTATTTTATATAAACACTATATTTTTGCTTCACCAGCGACTGCTCCTCTTGTAGGCAACGGTAAACAGTGACGCCGTGTCGGCGACCGCTCCTGGCTTCAGGGGCTTCAGGCAGCAGTAGAGAATATTGCCGCTTGCCAGCGGCCGCTCCTCTTTGAGATAACAGCGAAGGCTTACCTCCCAAACCATTTTCTTTTTTTCCCTTTTTGAAATCAACTACGCCGCCAGATGCCCTGCCGCTGCGGCCGGTCCTATCTCGACTGACTTTAGAGCTACGCCCACCGTGAAAACAACCTTTACGGACGCGGCCATTTTTTTTCTTTGATTAATCATAAAAGGAATTGCCAGCCACATTGGCGTAGTTTGTAACGTGCTCGCCTATCATGTGGTCTTGGGTTCTAATTCCATTCAGGTACGGCATATTTTCATACGTTACAAAGAATCATTTCATCCTTCACCGCCCGCATTAGCAATAATTGCAGAACAGTCGGACGTTAAACAAAAAAAAAACATAAAAGGAATTATATATGTTTATAATAACTCTGTGTTCTTTTAGGGTCCATTTTACGCCAGGTATCATTCAATTTCCGGCTGCAGATTAGGTGAAAACTCTGTAGAATTTCAAATAAGATTGCCAAGGTATAACCGAATATATAAGGAATGTATTGGTCATATAATTGTTCCATATGACTTAGGTGATGATGTATACGTAAGTAAATATTAATTTTCAAAATTATTTGGAGCAAGAGACCCTTTATTACATGGTGTTTTCAGGTTCCATTCAAAAAAGGGTTTCTTTCTCTATCATTTACGTACACATTACAACACAACTATAAGCTTCATATCTACATCTGTGAAGTTGGCTCCCCTCCTTACAAACATTTAAAAATCTAACTAGTGGAATCGATTGTTCTACGTTTGTTCCCGATTGTTCGACAAAAATGTTCGTTTGTTTCGCTCAAATAACCGAGAAAATCGAAGAAATCTTTCAAGTGTTGAGAATAAACCTGCGCATTCAGTATTTTAAACATTTTTTGGTATAAATTGATACCCCTTCATTAGTTTCGGATTATTCCATAAAAATTATCTTTGGTTCCAATCAAATAACCGCTAAAATTGTAAAAAATTTGCTAAAGCTTACTTCATGATAGCCCCATTTTTAAAGCCCCAATTTATTTATTTATTTATTTTTATTTCCTTTTTTAGTACTCATCCAAAAAAGCAAAGCTCGTGCTCGGAGGAGGATTACTCTAATTACAAAAAATACATAGCACAAAATAAAACTACAAAACAACAAAAATAGCACTGATAAAAAAAACAACAAAAAACAGTTAATACCAATATTACATTACTTATAATATAAAAAAATAAATCACACGAAAGAGAAAATAATCATAAATAACATTAAAAAACACGTTAGTATAAAATAAAAAATAAAAATAAAAAACAGACAAAATACAAAATGTAAATAAAAATTAAAACTTATGATAACAAAACTAAAATGTTAATAAATGATAATACAAACATCAGCAAAGTTATGAAAACATAAATAAAATATGACAAAAAACCTCTACCAATTTACTTTACATTATTTTAGAGAAAAAAATTAAGATATTAATATCTTAATTTTTAAGTAAATTGGTAGAGGTTCTTTGTCATATTTTATTTATGTTTTCATAACTTTGCTGATGTTTGTATTATCATTGCATGATGGATCATGGCATGTGTGGCCCGCATGCCACCGTAGTTGGTCACCATTATACTTATAATTGTCCACCTTACCGATAGGCAAACAGCAATCACAATTCCTCTGCATTGAAATTAAAGCACTAGTCAACTTTCAGTCTTCAGCGGATCGTTTGACTTGTTTTCTTTAATCCCATAATTGTAACGTCTAAGTTGAAATACGTTACTGTGGGTTTTGTTTCATATCTGGCGCTGCATTTCGGTTTGTGTTAATGCTTAACTTTGTTCACTGTAAGCTGTCGCTATCTGGCGTTTTTCTGTTTATCTATTCTGGCCTGATTTGAATTAATATTTTTTCTGTCGACTAATTGTACTATCTTCCTGGTTTAAACGTGCACTCTTGTTTGTGAAGCGAAATGGTACGGTAGTCGTCTATGACCTTTAAAATGTTGCCGATTTGCAAATTTCTTTCTTTTACTTAAAGAATGTTTTTTATACTTTAAAGCTGCATTATGATGGTTACTGAAGTTTAATTGCATTATCTACTGTTTTAAATTATGTTTATCTTTTGTTTTTCTTTAAACTTATTATGATACGTAATTATTTTAAGTCTTTTCCGGGTCGGCGTTTAATTATGGTTCAAGTTTTTGGCTTCGTAGCCCCAAATTTATTTTGGGTAAGTTCTCTTTTGTTTTGCTGTCGAGTATTTCTGGAGATTGCGCTAGTCAATTCTGTTTAACTGTAAATTTTAAATTTTGAATCGAGTTATTTTGGCTTTGGCCTTGTTCGATTCTTGCCTTGTTTTTTTGTCTGTTTGTTAGCCTACACCTTTTAACCTTGTGTGGGTTTCCGTTAAGGTGTTAGGCAATTTAATCTTTTGTACTTACCTTTTTTTTGCCTTTGACCTATGTTGACCGCAATCTGTAGAAGTATTCTTTGGTCTAATTCTTTCTTTTGATTTGGTTCATTTTGTTACTTTTGTTTTCGAAGTGTTACCTTTTTCGCTTTTGACGTTTGTCGGTTTTTGTCCAGGGTTCGACTCTGGGGTTCTATTCTGTGAGATTCTGCTTTGGGAACGTTTCCGTTATGGAAAATCCTACTGTATGAGAAGCCTACTCTAGTTTTGGATAACTGTTTCGGATAGTCTTGGATAGCAGTGCCATTCTGCTTGTTTGGAGCCACCTGGGTTTGATTCTCGACGTTTTCTGTTCTATAATTTTGTTTCTGCAATCTGGTATGTGTCATTAAATATTTTATAAAATGTGTTTTTCGGGCTATATCGACGATTTCTACTTGACTGCGTCTATGCAGGTCAGGTAGGGCTTCCTGTACTATGCATGTCGCGAAATGAAAATGGTCAACGAATGAACTTGTTTAAAATTTAAATTAAAATTTTTTTTTTTAATATTTAAAAACCGTTAACAAGTTTTCTTTCTCATAAGTAATTTCATTAATCTAGAATCTTGTTTTTTTTATATATAAAATTTTTTTTACAAAATATTGTTTTTCTTCTAAAATTTTTTTTAATAATTTAAAAGGCTACCATGGTATGCACATATAAATAAATATAATATTAAAATAAAAATTTGATGCTATGCTACTACGGGACAATGAACTAATTCTATTTTTTAAAAAAAAAATTTTTTTTACCTTTAAATTTTCTGTATCTATGAATTTTCAGTATAAATAGTATCAGTTTTAAGTGAACTTAAAGCGATAGCTATTAAAATTTAGTTATTCATTGAACATTGTATTTTATATTTTATTTTTTTTATTTTTTTTAAAATAATTTTTGCCGGAAGATAATCCATTTAGGTATTTTGTTTGTCTCAAATTTAATTATGTCTATATAATAATTTTACTGTATTTCCAAACTTCTTGGATTCATTGTGTAATTAATTTTTTTGAATTTTGTGTTTTTCTTAAGTTATAACAATCATATGCAACAACATCTTGTTTTTTTTTTTTTGGCTTCCTTGTGTTTTTGTCAACCCCTGAGCCAACCTATTATTGTGAATAGAGGGGGAGGTGACATAATATATTCTTCCTATTCTCAGATCTGGCCCTTCTCTGCTCGTCAGTTATGGCAAACCTTTTTGGGTGTTAGGGCAATTACATTTTTGTGTTTTTTAATATTAGTTCATCTTCTCGTCTTAGATTCACATCCCCAGGGTGTTAAGATCGACTTTTAAGTACTGTAGTCAGCCATTCTGTGATTTGTATTGCATGAACTAATTGAGAAATTGCTTGACAAGCCCCCGTTTTACTTAACATTTAAACCTATTTTTACATAAATCGATATCCCTTCATTTGTTCTGGACTGTTCCGCATAAGTTTTCGTTTGTTTCGGTCACATACACAAGAAAATCAAAGGAAAGAGTATGGAGGATAAGCCCGCGCATTTAACAATTTTGTTTCTTAAATTTAATTAAGAGCTCTTAGTCTTTTCTGTGAAACGTTTTGTTTGTTCTGCTGATATTTTTTTTTTATTTTTTATTTTTTAATTCCTAATATGTGTACGTTACAATCTGTTCAATTCTGAACAATAAGCAACCCCATGACCCAATGAGATGAGGATGATGTGTGTGGCGTGTAAATGAGGTGTAGTCTTGTACAGACCCAGGTCGACCACTCCTGAGAGAGTATGGTTAATTGAACCCCAACCATCAAAGTACACCAGCAACCACTGTCTAGTATTCAAATCCGTATAAAAGTAACTACCTTTACTAGGATTTGAACCAGGAACCTTCGTCTCCGAAAATCAGCTGTTAAACAGCTGATTTTGGCAACGACTTTACCTCTAGACTTTCTGCTGATATAAGCTATAAAATCGTGGAAAACTTAGGACTAGTGCTAATAAGTTAAGCACTTCAATATTTTAAACTCTCAATATTAAATTACTTTTTGCCTAAATCGGTGACCCTTTGTAGGATGAACTTGACCTACATTTTGTTTAATGGACAAGGTCGAACAGATAGGTTGACCACTACTTAATTTTTAAGTAGAAAAGATCAAATCTAGTAATACCTGGCATATAAATTTGTTAAAACTTTTAAATAATATTAATAGCTTTATAATGTATAGATACTGGTAAATAATAATAGCAGTTTTTTTTTTAATTAATAGAATATCAGTTAATTTTCAATCATTTTTATAATTTGTAACATACGAACAACGAGATTAGAAATGAGTACTACTTTATCAAAATGAACAACTAAATCATAAAAAGTAAACCAGTAAAAAGTAAAATCATAATATTTAAAGATACTAATCTATGTCAAATAATGTATCAACGAGTGGACAGAGTTGTGAGCTTCTATAGTAAAATGTTCAATGGAAGTTCGGAAAATAGATTGAATTACTTCAAGTTTGAAATAGCAAGATTCCAGTTTTGTAGACCGACGCTATCAACCAACGCTTCATTCATGTTCAAGAAATTGTAACGGGAACCGGTAAACGTCAACTAAATATTTATTTTCATTAATTGATATCAATATAAAATTCTATTTATCAATTTATAAAGAAGTCAAACTTAATTAATAATCAAAATTTCTAAATATAAAACCAGTATTACATTTACATTTAAATATGTACTGATATTCTTTTGTTTTATTTAAAATTTTCAATTGTTGTACTTTGTAAGTTATTAGAATAAAACAATAAACAATTATACGTTAATAAACTCTGAGATTATTTTGATATAGAGTCATCATTTTGTTATATTAATAATTATTTAATTTTTTTTTTTTATTTAATTAAACGTCTTAAATCTAAATTGTGTCTATTTATTTTATTTTTAAATTGTACAACCGTAGTGTTGCTACATTTTGGCGCCGCAACGTTTAGGCAATTTTATTTAAAATCGAGGTTTTCTTTAATAAAATAATTAATAAATAAAATTCAGAACCAAAAATAATTGTTTATTGTTTGTTTTTGTTTATTGAGAATCATGGCAAATATTGAGTTAAGGTCTGGTAGGCAATTAGGCCAGGACAATAGTAGTGATAGTGATAAAATTAGCGATAGCGAAATTAGGCAAATGACAGATGATGAGAAATTAGACAAAATAATGAGTATGATGGTACAGTTAGTACAGATTTAAAAATAGGAATGTCAGGTTTAAAAGAAAAAATGTCAGGTTTAAATGAAAAAATGTCAGGTTTAAATGAAAAAATGGATAAACAAACAGTAGAATTAAAAGAAGAAATGAATAAAATGTTTACAAATATAAGTAATGGAATATCAAAATTAAGCACCACATTTGATAAGCAAGATACAATAAAAACAAATAAGATATCAGATTTAAATGATGAAAGGAGCAAACAAAATGTAGAATTAAATGAAAAATTAGATAAAAGTAACAAAGCTTTAGAACAGAGTAGGACAGATCTTAGGTTAGTTTTATTAGAATTTAGGCTAGATTTAGGAGGAAAAATAGATGAAATAAAAGATACATTAAGAGACATAGATAAAAATGAAGTATGTGAAACTAAAGTAAACACTAATGAAAAACTCAAAGAGTTACAATGGAATAAAGAATTAAATAAATATATTAACAGAACAAATATAGAAATAATGAACCAGAGTTATGACAATAATCAATGGGAAAATAGTTATCCTAATAAACAGAATAATAATTATAGAAATAATCAACAAACAAGAAAATATAATAAGTATAGGTATAATCCTTACAATAAGAATAATAGCAAAATACATTATAACAATAATAAACAAAATAAAAACAGAAATCAAAACCTTAAGAATGGCAATGATTATAAAGTAACAAGTATTAGAAATAAATTAGCTACAAATAAACTTGATGAAAGAGTTGATGTAAGATAGGTATAAGGATAGGCCAGGTTAGATATTAAGATTTTTTAGTTTGGTGTTTAGAAAAGGTTAGATGTTATGTCATAGGTTATAAGGTAAATGTTTTTGTAGATAATTTTGCTTTAACACATTTAAATACGTGTAAATTTCTAAATTCAAGATTAACTAAGTGGATACTAAAATTACAGCTGTATGATTTAAATATACAGCATTGTAAAGGGACAGATAATAAGATAGCTGATATTTTAAGTAGAAATTTTAAAAATAAACAAGTAGAAAAAGTACAAACATTTAGGGTAGCTTCATTTAAATTCATTGTAGATAAAAAATTAATTAATATGTTTAAAAATATAGGGAAATTACAAATGGAAGATCAGAAATTAAAGGAAATTATTGATAAAATTACTAATAAACCAGAAAATGACAATATTATTCAAAATTTAAAATCTGTTTATTGTATTCATAACAATGTTTTATATAAATTAATTCACAATGATTACAAGATAATAATACCTAATTCAATGTATAAAATTTTAATTTGGCAAACACATCTTAGATATTCACATTTAGGGGGTAGAAAACTATTTAAAATGTTATCTGAGAGTTTTATTTTTAAAAATATGTTTAAAATTATTAAAAGTTTGATTAGAACATGTGAAGTGTGTCAGAAATGCAAGTATGATAATTTTATAAATACTGCACCATTAGGCCATATAATTACAGATAAATGCAATGAGTTAATTAGTATAGATTATATTGGTCCAATACCTAGATCAACAGGTAACTTTACTTATATTCTAGTTATTGTAGACTGTTTTAGTAAATTATTGACAGTGTATCCTTTAAGAAAAGCTAATACCCTGAGTACTATTAGGAAATTGGGTATATATTTAGAAAAACATGGTCATATCAATAGAATTTTAACTGATCATGGATCGCAGTTTACTAGTAAAAGTTGGAAAGAATTTTTAAATAATCATGGTATTAAACATGTATTATCTTCAATAATGCACCCGAGTAGTAATCCGGTGGAGAGATACAATAAAAGAATTATAGAATTACTTAGAACTTGTATCTTTGACAAACACACACAATGGATTAAGTATCTTGATTTTGTAGTAGAGGCAATTAATAATTCAGAAAATGATGTAACTAATTTCACACCATTTTTTTTACATTATGGGCAGGAGAGTAATAGATTTTGGAACAAATATATTTCAGAAATAACAGATAAGTCAATACATGAAAACAAAGATTTACAGTATAAAATAAATCTAAAGGTAGCTTCAGATAAAATAATTAAAAGAGCTAAACAGAATAAAAAATATTTTGACAAGAAACATAGTAGGTTTGTTTATTTGGAGATTAATGATTTAGTATACCTTAGATTGGATAATAAATCATCATTAATGGATAAAGTAATTAGTAAATTTTGTGTTCTAAAGGCAGGACCTTATCGAATTTTAAATAAATTTGGAAATACTACTTATGAGATAGGAGATTTGCAATCAAACAAAGTTATAGGACATTTCCATGTTAGTAAATTAACAAGGTATTTTGAACCTGAAAAGGAATTAAATGAAACTAATAATTGATTCTAAACAATAATTGTTATTGTTAAATCATATTCAAGTTGTGTATTTATTATTAATTTAATAGGTTAGTTAGTATGATCAACAAAGAAACTGAAATGAATGTGTATTTAGATTTATATAACCTAAGCTGATGGTATCTGATCTGAACTATATTTTTTTTGTAATTTATGAATTTAAAAGGTGTAATTTATTAAATATAGGTAATTATATTCATGTATGTATCTAACAAGTTTAATATTATTCATAGTAGAACTGTTAATTTATAAATATTTCATTAAAATAAGATATTTTACATGTTTATCATAAAGCGTCAAATTCTCTGATTTTGTATCATTATAATGCTTGTAAACCATTATAAGTTGATTTGTAATTGAATATAATAATAAAACACTCTTTAATTTAGCTAGTTAAAGCATATTTAACCAAAAGAAAGTATCAAATAGGTGTTTCATTAAATGTTCACCACGACAGGCAGATATTTTTTGTATTCTAGGCCAAAATATTTTTGAAAAATTCACTTTAAATAGGTTTAACATCAACAGAATTTGTTGAAACTTATACAGGTTAATTAAAATGATATAACTATGTTAACCTGTAAATAAAATCACATAAGAAGGATGATTATTTTAAATATAAGAAAAAATTGGTATGTCAAGGTGAACATAACCTAATTTTTTGTATAATACATTTACAAAATGATTTTCTTTTACTATTAAGTGTTATTAAGTGTGTTTATATTTTTTGTATATTTATTTAAGTGTTTATGTATAGTTTATTTTATATTCCAAGTAGAAATACAAATAAGAAGCATTTATTTTAATTTAACAAATAGATTGAGTAAATCTAAAATTTGTGTTTTCTACATATGTTTACAAGAATGTAAAAGCTTAATAATAATTATTTTAAATAAAAGGCACACACAACACAGGTTACATTATATTATAATTAAAACACAAACCTTAGTTAATAAGTTATGTATTTATTTTAATAAGTTAAAAATTAGTTTAGAAGAAATAAATGAAACTCAATAAACAAAAAATATAGTTGCTAAGTAGTGAATCATATTAAGTATGTATTATTTTATGTTATATAAAGCTAAAAAAAATAAAAATTAAGATTAATTTATATTTTTTTTTATATAACGAGAGGGAAATAATGTAGGATGAACTTGACCTACATTTTGTTTAGTGGACAAGGTCGAACAGACAGGTTGACCACTACTTAATTTTTAAGTAGAAAAGATCAAATCTAGTAATACCTGGTATATAAATTTGTTAAAACTTTTAAATAATATTAATAGCTTTATAATGTATAGATACTGGTAAATAATAATAGCAGTTTTTTTTTTAATTAATAGAATATCAGTTAATTTTCAATCATTTTTATAATTTGTAACATACGAACAACGAGATTAGAAATGAGTACTACTTTATCAAAATGAACAACTAAATCATATTTAGTAAAAAGTAAATTAAAAATCGAAATTAGGATAAAATATTTAATTAAAAACATTTATAACTATAGTAATATACAGTGTATATTTTTAAACAGTGATCCGATTTTTCTGAACAGTTTTAAAATATTCAATCAAAATTCAAAGAAGATATAGTCGCTTGAATCATGAAATCGTGGAGCGGTACGCCATCAACCATCCGTACCGAACGCATTGTACGTGAACGCTCCAGTAAAAAGTAAAATCATAATATTTAAAGATACTAATCTATGTCAAATAATGTATCAACGAGTGGACAGAGTTGTGAGCTATATTATATAGTAAAATTTTCAATGGAAGTTCGGAAAATAGATTGAATTACTACAAGTTTGAAATATCAAGATCCCAGTTTTGTAGACCGACGCTATCAACCAACGCTTCATTCATGTTCAAGAAATTGTAACGGGAACCGGTAAACGTCAACTAAATATTTATTTTCATTAACTGATATCAATATAAAATTCTATTTATCAATTTATAAAGAAGTCAAAATTAATTAATAATCAAAATTTCTAAATATAAAACCAGTATTATATTTACATTTAAATAAGTACCGATATTCTTTTGTTTTATTTAAAATTTTCAATTGTTGTATTTTGTAAGTTATTAGAAGAAACAATAAACAATTGTACGTTAATAAACCCTGAGATTATTATGATTTAAAGTCATTATTTTGTTATATTAATAATTATTTAATTTTTTTTATTTAATTAAACGTCTTAAATCTAAATTGTGTCTATTTATTTTATTTTTTAAATTGTACAATCGTAGTGTTGCTACAAATCGCATATGCTTTACCGATGAATCCACCTTTCATGTCAGTGGAATGGTAAATAGGCATAATGTCCGTATATGGGGATCAGAGAATCCACATGCTACTGTACAGTTACAGCGAGACAGCAAAAAATGTGAAAGTTTGGTGCGGCCTCATGCATAATAAGGTTTTCGGGCCGTTTTTCTTCACGGAAAACACCATTAACGCTAACATTTACTTAGATGTTTTGCAACAGTTCATTGCACCACAGTTAGAAGAATATCAACCATGGATAATTTTCCAGCAAGATGGGGCACCGCCCCACTGGGCTTTGATAGTGCGTAATTTCCTGGATGAAACATTTCCGGATCGGTGGATTGGAAGGGATGGTCCAACACCCTGGCCACCCCGCTCTCCAGACATTACTCCCCTTGACTTTTTTTCTGGGGCTATATCGAGGATAGAGTCTTCGCCACACCAGTTGCTGACGTTGACGAACTGAAGGCTAGGATACAAGCTGCTGTGGGTACTGTGACAGAACACATGTTACAAAACACCTGGCGGGAACTGGAATACCGCTTCGACATTCTCCGAGCTACCAAGGGGGCACACGTTGAAGTTTACTAATGTTAGTAATCTTAAAAAAACTATTAACACTAACCTATGTAACAGCATCAAATTTAAATTATTATGTCAAACAGTTATTCTGCAATAAATTTTTATAATCAGGGCACGACTTTATGCTCACCCGGTATAAACAAAACCAAACAGCAAAATAGTAAAAACAATAGGTACATAAAACAGTAGGCCTACTACCGAATGCACGAGTTGAAGACTTTTGAAGGGAATAGAACAACAAATATATAAAATTACAACATACAGTCAATGTTTTTAGGATTTATAGAACACTTAGGCTGTTAACGCTGCTAGCACTATGGAAAGACTGATCACTTCCCTTCTCTTCCAGGTGCTTCCCCCACCACTAAACGCAACAGCTCAGCGGCACAGTGCGTTGGTGGGAGAGCTTCTAGCTAGAACAAATGACCTGTACCTCCTTGTTTCATTTAGTAAAGCCCCTAGAGGTTCAAAACCATAATACACCCTATTAAGGGGGGACTGTATAGGTATCAGACGAACTAATGTCCCATAGCCGAGCGAGTGAGAGGGAGATATGTGGTATAACTACGCATGCGCTCGAAGGTCTTAATTGTACGGCACGCTCTGCGTCGTTCACTCAAGCGTGCGGAGCGGGGTGTGCTAGCTCATCTATTTTACTGTGCCATCCCATGACTAGTACCAATATTTTAGCGTGGCAGTCAACCTGCTAAATAACCGTGGATGTACCACGGTTCCCAATATTGATAGTTTTTAGGATCGTTTCCTAGATCGCAATGGTGGCCATTTTGAGTTGATCGACCGGTAGGTATATAAAAAAAAACAATCTTTTAAAAAAATATTTTTATTAATATCTAACACTGGATTTACTTCTTTAATACTTAATAAAGATTTATCTAGAAAGTTTAATCAACTTTTAAAGTTCTTAGAATATTGTAATATGAGTAAGCTGCGTTTATAAGCTGAAAAAAATATTGCACAGTTTGTAGCAAATATAAAGTAGAAATATTGCACAGTTTGTAGCAAATATAAAGTAGATATATTGCACAGTTTGTAGCAAATATTAAGTAGAAATAGTGCACAGTTTGTAGCAATCAGCTTTTGTGTTAGTTTACAATTATTTATTTCAGAAAAACTAATTTCTTCTATAGTCCAGCCTCTTTTAGTTTGCTCCTAATGTAAACAAATAATGATGTAATTGAGCATGCGCATTATATCAAAATGTGTACACGCTGATTAAAAAATAACAACAAAATACTTTCAGAAGTATTTTTATAAATGAAATTGTTAGGCCTACATCATCTCATGACTGATGTTTTTAGTACTTTAAGTACATAATAATTTAAAAAATCGTAAACGAAATAAGAATACGACATCCGTAAAGTCACAGACTCTAGCGTGCACCCTGTAGTAGGTGGCTTTTGTTTGTTGACAGTAGGAGCAAACTAAGAACGGCTAAACTGTAGGTAAAATTGTCGCCAATTAACAGCTGATTTTCGGAGATGAAGGTTCCTGGTTGAAATCCTAGTAAGGTAATTACTTTTATACAGATTTGAGTGCTAGACAGTGGTTACCGGTGTACTTTGATGAATGGGGTTCAATTAACCATACTTTCTCAGGAATGGTCGACCTGAGTCTGTACAAGATTACACCTGATTTACACGTCATACATATCATCCTCATCTGATTGGGTCATGGGGTTGCTTATTGTTCTGATTGAACAGATTGCAACGTACACAAATTAGGAATAAAAAAAAAATTCATGTATCATCATTCTTCAGCCACCGGGTTGGTCTAGAGGTAAAGTCAGCTGTTTAACCGCTGAGTCAACAAACAAAAGCCACCTACTACAGGGTGCACGTGGTAGTAGGAGCAAACTGAGAACGGTTGAACTGTACATTTTATTATAAATGTGCAGGCAAATATGTAATTTATATAACATATTTCCATTTTTTCCATATTTCAATTTTTTTTATCCCTAATTTGTGTACGTTGCAATCAGTTAAATTGAGAAAAAAAGGCAACCCCATGACCTAATGAAATGAGGATGATATGTATAACGTGTAAATGAGGTGTAGTCTTGTACAGACCGAGGCCGACCATTCCTGATGAAGTATGGTCAATTGAACCCCAACCATCAAAGTACACCCACAACCACTGTGTCCTTATAATGTCAGCATTATTGTAGGAATCGGAAACCGAATTTGCTGGTTTTCCCGCCGGTGAGATTCAGATGGCACGTGAGCTCGCAACAGCTGGATAACGGTCGACGCCAGAAGAAGAAACCAGTGTGTGTGTAAAAAGAAAGTGTCGAGTGACGAGAGACTGTTTTTCTTATGTTGTATTCTTTTTATTCTGATGTAATAATGTTCATTTTCATGTTTAAATAATAATTTGTTAAATTGACGTGTGACGAGTTTTATTTTCATCCATTCAAATCCCACAAATTGGGGGCCCGTCCGGGATGAACTGAGTAACGAGTTTCGACACGAAACACACGACGCAATTTAGGACCATACCGAGTGATGAAGGCCAAGCTGAATAACACCTACGATGTCTACAAGGAAGGCGAAGACCAAGATGGACCACGGCTGACAAGTACTTGTGCTGAGTACATGAAGCCCTGGCTGGACGGGTATTCCTCATCCGAGTCGGATGAACTTCAGGACGGCCGAGTGTAGGAATCGGAAACCGAATTTGCTGGTTTTCCCGCCGGTGAGATTCAGATGGCACGTGAGCTCGCAACAGCTGGATAACGGTCGACGCCAGAAGAAGAAACCAGTGTGTGTGTAAAAAGAAAGTGTCGAGTGACGAGAGACTGTTTTTCTTATGTTGTATTCTTTTTATTCTGATGTAATAATGTTCATTTTCATGTTTAAATAATAATTTGTTAAATTGACGTGTGACGAGTTTTATTTTCATCCATTCAAATCCCACATTATTATTAATGACAAAATAAAATAGTTGGAAAAATTGAAATGAAAGATAAAACACAATAGGAGTACTCCGCGATCGTTAACTAACGAGTGTTTTATTAAGGACGCAACCCTGATTATAAGAAGATAGAAGTAATACATCGGTAAATTTTCTCTCCCCCAATCGATATGTTGGCAACAGTGTACTCAAGGCCAATTTTTGTTTCAAACTTTTTTTGTATAACGCTTAGTTTAGCGGTAATTAGCGATTTCGATATCGTGTGAAAAATCGATTTTTTTAAGACATCGGCCTTAGTATGCATTTTATGACAAAAGTGTATGTAATCAAATTTATAGCAAATTAAAAGATCTACAACTTTTATTTAAAACATTTTTCTCTACAGAGTCTACTTTACCGTAAAAGAGTGATTTTTCGTATTTTAAGCTAAACCGAGGTAAATTTTAATTTTGCGTCTTTCACTCATGATTAAAATTAGGTTATGTTTATTGAGGTTAGTTTGTTTGTTTATTTCTCATGTTTTATTGCTAATGTTAGAATATATTGTTAATTAATTGCATTGGCAAGAGAAAGTTGTGTGTTTTACACCAGATTTTTCCTATTTTGTTAAGCTGCACAGAGATTTATTTTCGTTTTGCAACATTCACTCATGATTAAAATTAGGTTATATTGTTCATTATTTACATTGGCACGAGGAAGTCGGGTGAATGTATTTTACACCAAATTTTTTGTTCACTTACATTGGTGAAATTGCTGTAGTTAATGACGTAAAGACCATAAGGTTTGATTTCCATATTTCTGTTGGCCCTTGTCATCATCATGAGAAGTGATTTCTTGAACCATAAGGGTTTATCCACCCACGAACACTCGTACAATGCCTCTCTTAACAAATAATGCTGCAAACAAATACATAAATTTATAAAAAAAACTATTTTGTTTTTTATTAAAATCTATTTTTTGTACAATCTATTAAACAATTTAAATTTAGTAAAAAAAATATTATGGACATTTTATTTTAATATTTAATATTAAAATAAAATAATATAATATATAAAAATAATATTATATATAATTAATTTATATTATTATATAATTAATAAAATTAATTAATTGTATATAATTATTATTATAATAATATACAGGGTGATTCACGAAGATATGCAGAAACTTTAGGAGCTCATTGTACATGTAAAAATAATGAAAAAAGTTCATATAAACATGGGTCCGGAAATGCTTCGTTTCCGAGTTACGGCTAGCGAAAGTTTCACCGGGATTTCAGCTCACCAGGTGAAATGAGGTCTTCCTGGAATTCTGGTAAGGTAGATTAAGGAGCGAATTCAATCATTTCTTATGGTTTTTGACCTGATAAATTGAATAAAACAGGTCCCAGAACTGTAAGTTAAATAGTTTTTGAGAAAACCAGTGTCAAATGCAGAAAATGGAGTGAAAATCACATTTTTTCATCTTTGGGCAAGAATAACTTTGTTATTTCACCAAGAAACAGTTAAAATTTTTGAATAAAACATGTAGAAAATTTTATTCTGAACAAACCAGTGTAAATTAAGTACACAGAAAGCGAATAGATGTTTGATTAAATAAATTTTTATTCATAACAATACAGGGTAAAATTAACCGGAAAACAAAGATGAATAAATGTATTTTTTTCACTCCATTTTATGCATATGGTTTTCTCAAAAACTATTTAACTTACAGTTCTGGGACCTGTTTTATTTAATTTATCAGGTCAAAAACCATAAGAAACGATTGAATTCTCCCCTTAATCTACCTTACCCGAATTTCAGGACCTCATTCCACATGGTGAGCTGAAATCCGGGAGAAATTTTTCGCTAGCCGTAACTCGGTAATGAAGCATTTTTGGACCCACGTTTATATGAACTTTTTTCATTATTTTTACATGTATAATGAGCTCCTAAAGTTTCTACATATCTTCGTGAATCACCCTGTATTTAATATTAAAATAAAATGTCCCCTTTGCACTTCATCACGCATTAGCAAACATCAGCCCCCAACTATAAGTGGGGTTTGTAACGTCTAGTTTGTGGTACGTTACATTCTGTTCGTATCTTTGAATTTTTCGCGCTTGCCCTTCTACTGGATGTCTCCGTAAGTTGGTGCCCACCGGGTTGGTCTAGAGGTAAAGCAGTCGCCGAAATCAGCTGTTTAACAGCTGATTTTTGGAGATGAAGGTTCCGGGTTCAAATCCTAGTAAAGGTAGTTACTTTTATACGGATTTGAATACTAACTAGACAGTGGTTACCGGTGTACTTTGATGGTTGGGGTTCAATTAACCATACTCTGTGAGCGTGTCTGTATAAGACTACACAGTCTCATTTACACGTCATACACATCATCCTCATCTCATTGGGTCATGGGGTTGCTTATTGTTCTAAATTGATCAGATTGCGTTGTCGTCGTCGTCGTCTTCATGGATTAGGCTATTCAAGCCTGTTCCGCCGTCCATATTTTCCTCGGCCTACCAATATTTCTCTTTCCGATTGGTTTATAGAGCAGCGCAGATCGAGGGAGGCGGTCTCGTGACATTCTTACAACATGATCTGACCAATTTTTCCTGTAGGTTCTCAATATGCTCAAGAGTGGCTGGGCATCACACTCTCTCCTTATCTCCTCATTTCGGATTCTATCCTCTCTTGTACAACCTTTCGCCTGCCTCAGGAATCGCATTTCTGCTGCCTGAATTTTTGATTCTTGTTTCTTTGTAAGGACCCATGTCTCGCTTCCATAAGCCAATGCTGGGATCACCATTACTTTATAAAATTTGAACAGGGTGTTCTTTCTAGCTCTACTCCTGAGGGATCGGTTTATTGCCCCACATATCATGTTGAACCTCGATATTTTTTGTTGAGGATCCCGGTCATAATCATGCGTTATGTCACATCCCAAGTTTTTAAAATTTGACACTTTCTCCAAGATTTTGTTTTCGACTACTATTTTAGATCTTATAGGCCATTTTCCACGAAAAGCAATGACTTTTGTTTTTCCTGCTGCTATTTTCATATTAAAGTATTTGCTTATGAGGCCGAGCCTATGCATCGCAACTTGCAGCTTGTCCTCAGATTCCTGTATGATTACAGTGTCGTCAGCAAACATTAAATGGTTCAGGTAAGTATTTCGGGTGAGAGAAATACCCTTGTCAACTTGGTGCTGCCACACAAACATAAGCTCGTTCACATAAATGTTGAACAAGGCAGGTGAAATTGGACATCCCTGTTTCACTCCCTTATTTGTCATTATTCTGTCCGTTAATTTTCCATCCTTCAGAGTAATCCTTATTGATGTTTTATTGTATAAATTTCCAATGTTGCTAATCAGATGTTTAGGGTATCCATACTTTGTCATTATGTTCCAGAGCAGCTCTCTATCCATATTATCGAAGGCTTTCTCCCAGTCAACGAATGCCATGTGGGTTTCACAATTGTGTTCTCTGCGTTTCTCAATAATCATTTTCAGTGTAAACACTGCATCAATGCAGGATCTTCCTTTCCTGAAACCCATTTGATTTTCTTGTAGTAGAGATTCAGTAATAGCCTGCAATCTCCTTGCTAGGATCGAAGCATATAGTTTTACTTGTATATGCTTCGATCAGATTGCAACGTACACAAATTAGGAATAAAATATACATAAGTTGGTGCGCTCTGCAGTTTTTCTGTGCTGCTACTACTACTATTTTATTTTTGCATCGTCAGCTGTTGTCATTTCCTGCTGCTGCTACACATTGCTTTCTGATGTTACCGTGTACGGTCGTATTGTTTTCATTATGTAAAGTTTAGTACCGATTTTCGTTGTTTTGGAACTTTTAATGAAAAGTTCGTATGTCTTTTTTACCCATTTCTGGTACGTATCTTTTATGTTATTTTTAGTTGTAAATAAATAGCAGCCAAATACTGAATTTTCTTTACAAGTTACGCAAACAAGTATATTGTTATAATTACTTTAGTTTTTAAATAAGAACGTAAATTTTCTAGTAATTGGTTTATTTTTTTTTAAATTAATTTTTGTTAAATTTGGTCGATATATTTTTTTAGTATGTAATTTTGTAATTACTGTGTAATTGTGGATTAATCAGGGAAAATGAACAAACTAAATCTATTATTTATTTATTCTTTCATTTTTATAATTTAAAAAAAAAAGTTAAACTATTTATTTATTCTGAAAATTTTGTTTAACCTGAATGTTTACCAGTAAATACTGGAAAATTCTTATATATAAAAAATGGTTTAATATAAATTTGTATTTTCTATCCGTAAAATGCAACCATGGTTAGGTTGAGGATTAAATTTAAATAATTTTGGCCATAAATAATACTGTAGTTATCTAATTCTTGTATAAGATTTTTTTAAAAGTAATTTCACTAGCTTATTTATTTATATTAACATCAGGCAATTTGTCATTGTGTAATTTTGGATTTTGTACCCAAATTTAACCATTTTTTTAAAGTTTACCATTATTTCATTAAAATTGGTTTCGATATATTTTTACTGATTATTGTTTAATAATTAAATTGTTCTGTTTGATCCATTTAATGTTTGTGATTTATTTATACAACAGCAATGAAAATTTTGATTTTCAGCTTCCAAATTTTTTTTAAAATATTTGTATTTGTTTTCGCTCTACCAACCGATCGTATTGGCGAAGTTGGTAACGTGCTCGCCTCTCATCATGCGGTCTTGGGTTCGAATCCCATTTAGGCACGGCATTTTTTCATACGTTACAAAAATCATTTCATCATTCACCGTCTGCATAAGCAGTAATTGCAAAACAGTCGGACGTTAAACAAAAAAAAAAAAAACCAACCGATCGCTGTCGTGCTAGTTTGGTGCCCGCCAGCGAGGGGCGTTTACAGGTTTTAAATTACTTACACTCGATCTACTAGTTGCAAGTGTAGAAACATAAACTATGTTATACTAGCTGGCTACGGTCATGTTACAGGTTAGCCACTGCATCAGATTTTAAACAAAAAATATGAATCTGTTAAATTAAATTATTTTACTGGACACGGTCGAGTACAGGTGTACCACTATCTAGTTTTTAATACGAAAATATGAACTAGGTAGATTCCTAGTAGATATTTTATTATTACATGACATTTTATTATTTTTTTTAATTTATTTTTTATACTATTATCCTTTTTTTGTATATTTACTTTAGAAAATTTTGTTGTATGTTTTTTTTTGTAAATTTTTGTTTCTTTTCTGTTATGTAAATTTAGTGTGAATATAAAAAGCTATTATAATAGAATAAATAAAATAAACCAACTCATACCCGCGCACAGGCTAGACCTATGCGGGTATTAGGAAATAACATAGGGTGAGATTCATTGGAGTTGTTTTGAGCAATAATAAATAAATAAATATATTTTTGAAAAAAAAGTATGGTTAATTAACTGAACTCCAACCATTAAAGTACAACCACAACCACTGTCTAGCATTTAAATCCGAATAAAAGTAACTACCTTTACTAGGATTTGAATTAGGAACCTGTTCAGAACTCATTTTATTTTAAAGCAGATAGTCTGCAGACAATTACATAGTATTAGTTTATCAATAGATAAGGCCTCCCTCATTCCTTTACCTGAGTCCAGTTCGAATCAAACAACCGAGCAGTGAGGGTCGTCCTGTCGCGCCGTGCGCTATTACGTGAAACCTACGGACGTTCCGCCATCAGAGGATTTACGCTACTGTCACCCCAGATGCATCTGCGGGCTGCTGCAAGGGTTCAAGGTGACGATAAGAGGGAAAACGAGGTAAATGTGTCTTAATTCTAATATTCTGTATCCATATTTTCCCCTCCACCACCTTGGCCTATGTTTTTAGAGTTTTGTTTTAGTGCTATTTAAAGCTACCAGAGTTATCGAACAGAACCTTCGTCTCCGAAAATCAGCTGTTAAACAGCTGATTTTTGCAACGACTTTGCCTCTAGACTAACCCAGTGGTTAATTATATAATTTTTTTTTAATCCCTAATTTTGTGTACGTTGCAATCTGTTCAATTGAGAACAATAAGCAACCCCATGACCCAATGAGATGAGGATGAAGTGTATGACGTGTAAATGAGATGTAGTCTTGTACAGACCCAGGTCGACCATTCATGAGAGAGTATGGTTAATTGAACCCCAACCATCAAAGTACACCGGTAACCACTGTCTAGCATTCAAATCCGTATAAAAGTAACTACCTTTACTAGAATTTGAACCAGGAACCTTCGTCTCCGAAAATCAGCTGTTAAACAACTGATTTTAGCGACGACTTTATCTCTAGACCAACCCGGTGGGTAATTATATAATAGCATATATTTTAATAAAAATATGTTAGTAGTTAAATAAGGCCTTCGAGCCAGCCCAGTCAGTCAGCTGGTAGAAAGTCGCTATTATATGTTAAGTAACACCGATTTCGCAATCGAATTTGTATGGTGACTAGCTGACAGCCATCCGTGAACAAACTCTGCTGGGGTTCCCTGTTCAAACTCACGTCTAATCTACGTCAAAAATAATACAAAAAGCAGCAATAACACAAAAAAATTATACACAGAGCAGCGATCAAATTGGGTAGCTGTCAACAATGTACAGTTCCCGATAACAAGTAGAAGAAGTAGTTTAATTAGTATGTAAGTAACTAACATGTAGCTGTAATTACTAACACACTAATAGGTACCCTAATAGTTGCAGTAGTTAATAAACAAACAAGCACTGAATTCAACTACCCTTAAACAAGGGAAACCATAGTTGGGTAAATTAATAAAATTTTCCCAACACGAATTGAAATTGTCGCCGCCTGCCCTTCCAGTTTTAGCGTCTACACACAGTCGCACTACCTGCCTACAGTCTCTCCCCACCATCTTGTTGACTCGACGGAGAGGTATTTAAGAGAGGGCCCTCGTCCGCGAGTGTCACTCTTCACTAAACTCTCAACCGGACGAGAAGAAGAAAGATGAGCTCAAGCCAGAAGAAGACGAGTCCAGCCGAGATCGGACGCACTATCCCTGGTGTACGCTACCGGTGGCGGACGCTACATTCCCACACCGGTCAGCCTTCGCCGGCCCGGAGAGAGCCGCCTCAGCTGCGCTATCGGTAGACGGCCTACGCCGACCCGACACTGTGGGGACACTGTGGGGCACTGTGGGACCCGGTAGCCGAGCCGTCACTCTTCGGGTTCCGCTTCTACCACGCCGACCGCCAACAACGGCACTTTTCAGGGCCACCAATTTTATAAACAAGGTTTTGCCACGTGTCGTCGGCCCCGGTCGGCGAAAAAATAAACAGTTTTAGATTTTCAAACTATAATTAAGTAAATTAACATTTATTTTGTAATGATTTTTTTGTAAGTAATGGGAAACTAAATTAATAGGTGATGACATTTTTGTGCATTACTTTTGGTGAAATTGTCTAGAAATAAAAAAAATTGAAAAAGAGTTAAAAAAATATTCGTTACCTCGTTTATGATAACCTGGCCTATTGAAGAATATAAAAAAGTGAATAATGTAAAAGCACCAATCTGAATTCCATCTATCAAGCGTAAGAATAAAGTATCATCAACCTAAAACAAATATATATATAATATATACAAAACATTCGTTTTCAAACTTACCTTATTTAACATATTTGTTTGTATTTATTACATTTATTTATTTACATATTTTGATATGTAACGTGCTTGCAAGTTAAATATTATGAATCGGATGAAAATAATAACCCGGTACAGGTCATTTGTTCTAGCTAGAAGCTGTCCCACCAATGCTCTGTGCCGCTGAGCTGTTCTGTTTAGTGGTGGGGAAACACCTCGAAGGGAAGTGATCAATCAGTCTCTCCATAGTGCTATAAGCACTATTACTATAGCAGCGTTTATTACTATATTTATTACTATGTTATTATTTATTTTATTTTTATTTTATTTTTTTTATATTTTTATTTTTTTAAATTTATTTTATTATTATTTTATTACTATATTATATTACAGCGTTTATTACTATATTTATTACTATATTATTATTTATTTTATTTTATTTTTTTATATATTTTTTATTTTATTTTATTTTATTTATTTTATTATTATTTTATTACTATATTATATTACAGCGTTTATTACTATATTATTATTTATTTTATTTTTATTTTATTTTTTTTATATATTTTTTATTTTATTTTATTTTATTTATTTTATTACTATATTATATTACAGCGTTTATTACTACATTTATTACTATATTATTATTATTTATTATATTTTTTTTAATTTTATTTTATTTATTTTATTATTATTTTATTACTATATTATATTACAGCGTTTATTACTATATTTATTACTATATTATTATTTATTTTATTTTTATTTTTTATTTTTTTTATTTTATTTATTTTATTACTATATTATATTACAGCGTTTATTACTATATTTATTACTATATTATTCTAGCAGCGTTAACAGCCAAAGTGTACTATAAATCCTAAAAACATTGACTGTATATTGTAATTTTATATTTTTGTTGTTCTATCCCTTCACAAGTCTTCAACTCGTGCATTCAGTAGTAGGCTTACTGTTTTATGTAACTTTTGTTTTTACACTTTTGCTATTTGGTTTTGTTTATATTAATTTTTTGTATGTATTCTTTGTTTCGTTTCTATTTTTTATTTATTTAGTTATTAAAATGGACCTAGTTGTACTAGTGAAAATTCGAGCACGAGTTCTAGTGTAATACGGAAAAGGCAGGTAATATGCGGTCAGACTAGGGAGTATATAGTCAGTGTACACAATTTAATGAAAAAAAAAGCTGAACAAAACGGACCAATTTTACTGAGCGATGAGCAAAATTGTAAAGCCAGAGCTATGGGGATTTCGCCGTAGTACAGTTCAATATATTTTGAAAAAAAACCCCTGATGTGTTAATCAGAACACCAAATAAGAAAAGAAGAGAAAGAAAGTGAAGAGTGAAGTGGATGATTTTGGTAAGTGTGTTGTGAGAAGAACAATATATAAGTTTCATAAAACAAACACTGAATGGCCAACTTGAATTTGTTCCTCCCCGTTTTTCGGGAGAAAATTAATTTCAAAGGAATTAAATAGTCGCTGTGGAAAATTATTAAAGATATAGGATTCAGATGGAGAAAGGCAAAAGACAAAAGAAAGTTTTTAACTAGTTTTTAGTCTAGCGTAGTAGTTGTAACAGAGTAGTATACAGTTAGAAAGAGAGGGAATAATGAGTGAGAAGGAGACAACACTTGCCCCGTTTAAACTGTCCCTACTCTACCTACTCACCCATCCCTTACAAGCTTCTTCCAAAAACAAATGTATTATACGTATATAGTTTGTTCGCGCTAAGAGCTTGCCTGAAGTAAACAAACCGCTCTGATACCCTACAGGTTGCCCCGAAAAGTTTTCCATTCAATCATAATAACAAGTAGACTAATATGTTATGCAATTTACTTATTTTAATTATTTCATTATGACATATAGTCCTCTTTTCAAATACTCAAATCCGATTGATTTCAGTAAATGATAGAGCAACGTTCTTTTAAAATGTGGTATATCCAAATCCTTGTTTAAGACAGATAAAAGTTTATTAAGCGTAAAAGCTTCCTTATTTTGGAAAAAAGTGTGAACTTTTAGTCGAACTGCAGTTTTAATAACTTCGTCGCACTGTTCAAAAACTGGTTTGCTTCGTTTCCTTTTCTTGCTAGGTGTCTGCAACTTGCCACTTTCTTTCATCTCTTTTCTTATACCGTGTACACTAAATGTAGACACGCCCGTCAATTCTGATCCCATTTTTCTACGTCTTTTAAGGCCATAGTAGGATACTTTACGCATAAAGAATTAAAACATTGTAAATTATAATTTTTTGCCCACTTTTTAGAAGTTGTCCTCGTTTATGTTTAATAACTGAAGTTGAAGCGCCGTCATTCATCATTACTTACTAGTGTAACAAAACAAAAAGATATACTCACACACAATATCAACGAAGTTGAGGAAAAAGTCACCCGGATTTAAAAAATATTAATAAAAGAAGGAAGAAAATATTTTAAACTGATAAATTACAAATAGAACTAAGTACAAACTGCAAACACATGAAGTAGGATGTTTATGTAACAACAACCAAGTTGAGAGTTCAGACTGATGGGATGAGTAATACAATATACGATCATGGTGGAATTGTTTCATTATTTTAACTGATAACAATAATTTTTAAATAAACTGTTTTCAATTTTATTTAGGCTACGCGGAGTTATATTAATATCCATAAAATGTCATTATTATGTATTAGTCATCCTATACCAACTGTGTACTAACACACACGACCCCAACAGCAATACAAGGACACATGTACACTGTTACTCACTACTACAAAGGAAGAGGTTTGTTTACTTTAGGCAAGCTCTAAGAGCGAACGGACTATATAGGTATTTGTTAAATTAATGCGCCTGATGATAAGAATATTTTTTTTGTCTAGTTAGTAGAGACTACCACTACAAATTCATCATCAGCTGTGAAACACTACTAACACTCATTCATTCTCCTACTACTACGACAAGTGGCCTTAGGCCACTTGTCCACTTGAGAGAAAATACTGTCGAGAGTACTCTCGAGAGTAGACTCGCAAATGTATACGGGCCTGAGAGCTACTCTCCGAGAGAAGCAGGTGCAGCTGTCGACAGTTCATTTTTCGCAAGTGTAAATGCTCGTTTCTAGTCTCGAGAGTTACTCTCCACTCTTCCGTCAGTGTTGGAAAAGCTGAGAGCTTGTGTCGACAGTTCGTTACATTTATTTGTCTATTTTAAAATATTTCTATTACTTTTTATAGTCTTTTTTAATATTTTAATTTCTTTTTTAAATCTTTCTTTTAAATTTTAATCTTTTAAATAATTTAAATCTTTTTTTAAATTTCAATATTTCAAATCTTTTATAATCTCTTTATAATCTCTTCAAAATGAACTCACGAGAGTGGAAAGACAATGAAATTCTTCAACTTATTAATTTATATGAAGAAAATGAATTTTTGTGGAACATAAAACACAATTTGTACCGGAATTTGCATCCTCCAGCCGCAGCTCATTTACGAGTGCTGAACAAGCTCCCAAGGAATTTCGTTGATTTATCCAGTTTTTTATCCAACACTCCTTTCTTTTTACCTTTCGTTTTTGAATGATTAGAAAAGCTAGGGCCTGACGTGAATCCATTTTTATCAAATTAAAAACACGCACGTTTGATGACACTCAGCAGACTGCTTGTTGTGTTGACTCTCGGGTCTCAAGACTATCAAGTGGACACGGAATTCTCGTACTGTCGACAGTTCAGTCGCTGTCGACTATCGGAGAGCTCTCTCGACAGCGCAACTACTCTCAAATGGAAAGCACCCTGACAGCACTGTCCAGAGTTTCTCTCGACAGTTTCTCTCAAATGGACACTAGGCCTCAACGCACTGCATTCCACAACAACTACACGAAGCTGCGATTCAAGCTATATAATGAACTGCCCAACAAAACCAAATTATATAGGCCTATATAAAAAGAAAAATATAATTTTCTTATAGTGAATTGTACCGCGTTGGCATAAACAACATACACAAGAATGTAAACATATAAACATTTTTTTTTTTTTTTTTTTTTTTGTTTAACGTCCGACTGTTTTGCAAATTGCTGCTAATGCAGACGGTGAAGGATGAAATGAATTTTATGTAACGTATGAAAAATGCCAAGCCCGAGTGATGAGAGGCGAGCACGTTACCAACATCGCCAACTCGGCCGGCGTATTACATATAAACAGCTGAGGGATTTTTTTGAGAGTTACGATTGTATAAAAATAAAATATAAAACAAGTTTAAAAAGTGATTAGTGAAACAACTAAAGAAACAACTGCAATTATTAACATTAAATGACGTTTCTCTTAATAGGAGAAACTCAATTGTGTTTTTAATAGATCTAATACTTCCAATTTAAATAAGGTAATATCATTATAATAAAATTATTTTCAATTGTGTTTTTGGTTGCCATTGTCATTGCAATTAATTTGTAAATATCATTATATATATATATAATACTCATTAGACGAGAATCAAATCATCGTTTGCAAGCGTAATACGTACCTCGATAAGCCAATAAAAAAGTAGGCAAATCTGAATGCAGGTTGCTTGAAGTGCCAGTAAAGCGAAAACTGTCATCGAATTGTTAGTGATAATAGTATGCCTGAAAAACAGAAAAAGAGTCTAAATAGCACACAAGTACACGTCATACAATGTAGTCTATTTTATTAGTGTAAGAGATTACATAAAAAATGTGGTATGAAACACACACAAAACTATCTCTTGCAAGTGCAAATGACAAACAATATAACTAAAAAACAAAAAGCCTAAAAATGGTCTCTGCATAATAGAAAAGTACAAGAAGTTTTCACTTCAATACCATTTTGTTCCTGTACGTGGCTCGTGACAGTTCGGTTTCATTCCCGTTCAGAAAGAGTGCAAGGAGCAAATAAAACATTTTTTAATTCAATACCATTTCGTTCCTGTGTGTGGCACGTGACAGTTAGGTTTCAATCCCGTTCAGAAAGAGTGCAAGGTGCGAATAAAAAAGTTTTCAATTCAATACCATTTAGTTCCTGTGTGTGGCACTGGACAGTTTAGTTTCATTCCCGTTCAGAAAGAGTGCAAATTGTGAATAAAAAAGTTTACAATTTAATACTACTTTGTTCCTGTGAATGCAACGCAACAGTTCAGTTTTCTTTTGTGTTCAGAAAGAACACATGGTGCGGCTAAAGAAGTTTTCACTTCAGTGCCATTTCGTTTATGTATTTTCTGTTTAGAAAGAGGGCAAAGTGTGACTAAAGTAGTTTCCATTAAAAAATCTTTAGAGATACCTGTACAAGTTATCAAGATGATTTATTACTTGTCCCATGTAATATTTTAATTCATTTTCATTCCTAATATATCTATCGACTTCTTTAAGAGATACTGAAAAAAACTTTATCTCGGTTACAATTCTTTCAACCATTCCAGTGAACGCATAAAAGATAATCCTTCCAGTATCGAATATTGCAACTGCGGAAATGATCGATTGGATCACATGAATAATAAAAAATATATATAAACTTTTAATTCTGTTTAAATGTATATATTCGAATGTTACACTCAATTCAGAAATGTTAATTGTTTTTGATTTCATTTTAAATAACTTAATTAATGTTGATATTAATGGTGTAATTATATTATTCGATAATAATATTGTAAATATGAATTTCAAATATTTCATGTCTCTTTTTATTTTATTATTCGAGTCATCGATAATGTTATTCGTTTCCTTTGTATTCAACCAATAAGGTTTTGTTTTAGTTAACATGACTTCAATTGAGTCATGTGTTTTTTTAGGATTAAATGTTAATTGCGTCATAAATACTGTTAAAGCTATCCACACATTAACATCTTCAATTGCTAAAAATCTTCTGCTTAAATTATTCCATCTATAGATCATTGATGCAATCGCTTCGTACGTTACTATCACTGAACATATCACAGTAAATTTAGCAATAATTGTTGTCTTTCCAGTGTTAGTATAATATCCATATCTTTTCAGCAATGTCATCAATTCTTGTACTAAAGATTCCATTTCAATGTTAACTGTAAATTTTACAAAAAAATATTATTTACTAAACGGTTGTGATATGGGAAAATAGAGCTAATGATACATGTTGTTTAAGTCAACAGGTGAAAGGCTAGTTTGAACTTCTAGAGGCTTTACTAAGTAAAAACGAGGAGTAAGGTGGTTTACCATTGCCACAACTCACTGAGTTGAAAGAGTATGCTTATCAGCATGCCATGCAGCCACTTTCCACCCTGCAAATGACACCTTCACTTCATTCACCACTGGGTCTAACTGCATACTGAAATTCATTACTCTCAGAGGAGATAACTCTGACTAGTGTCACAGTACACCTCTACCTCTTCTGTTCTTAAATAATTCAGTCATATAAATGGCTGACTATGTGATAAGAAACAGAACTATTTTTTTAGCCCTGGACCAAACAGATAGAGTGCAATTAAAATAACACTCCACCTGCCCGTTTTGGGCATCTAATGATACTAAATACATAAATCATTAACCGTGAGAAGCTGTCGCCACCGGCTTGTTGCAGTCAAATCGGTGAAGTCATCATTTGATCAGCCGGAGCGGCAGGGCGCCCAGTGACGTTATTCAAAAAGAAAAAACCGGTTAGGGAAGCCTTCGCCACTGCCTGAAGATTAGCAGCCGCTGGCAACCGAAAACAGGGTCGTCTGTATCGCTGCCCAAACAAATAGGAGCGGTCACCGACGCAGCGAGCACCGTTTACCGCTGCCTGCAAGAGGAGCAGTTGCTGGTGAAGCAAAGGGGAAGTGTCAACTATACCGTTGCCTAAAAGAATAGGAGCAGTCGCCACCGCAGCAAGGACCGTTTACCGCTGGCTGCAAGAGGAGAAGTTGCTGTAGAAGCAAAGGGGAAGTGTCATCTATACCGCTGCCTAAAAGAATAGGAGCAGTCTCCAACGCAGCAAGGACCGTTTACCGCTGCCTGCAAGAGGAGAAGTCGCTGGTGAAGCAAAGGGGAAGTGTCATCTATACCGCTGCCTAAAAGAATAGGAGCAGTCGCCAACGCAGCAAGGATCGTTTACCGCTGCCTGCAAGAGGAGAAGTTGCTGGTGAAGCAAAGGGGAAGTGTCATCTATACCGCTGCCTAAAAGAATAGGAGCAGTCGCCAACGCAGCAAGGACCGTTTACCGCTGCCTGCAAGAGGAGAAGTCGCTGGTGAAGCAAAGGGGAAGTGTCGTCTATACTGCTGCCTAAAAGAATAGGAGCTGTCACAAACGCAGCAAGGACCGTTTACCGCTGCCTGCAAGAAAAGCAGTCGCTGGTGAAGCAAAATGGGAAGTGTCGTCTATACCGCTGCCTAAAAGAATAGGAGCTGTCACAAACGCAGCAAGGACCGTTTACCGCTGCCTGCAAGAGGAGCAGTCGCTGGTGAAGCAAAATGGGAAGTGTCATCTATACCGCTGCCTAAAAGAATAGGAGCTGTCACAAACGCAGCAAGGACCGTTTACCGCTGCCTGCAAGAGGAGCAGTCGCTGGTGAAGCAAAATGGGAAGTGTCATCTATACCGCTGCCTAAAAGAATAGGAGCTGTCACAAACGCAGCAAGGACCGTTTACCGCTGCCTGCAAGAGGAGAAGTCGCTGGTGAAGCAAAGGGGAAGTGTCATCTATACCGCTGCCTAAAAGAATAGGAGCAGTCGCCGACGCAGCGAGCAACGTTTACCGCTGCCTGCATGAGGAGCAGTCACTGGTGAAGCGATGGTTACGAAAAGAAAGGAAAGTGATCTTGCGGAGCAAGAAATACTAAATGTTGGGTGCTAATCGTTCGCCATATCGACCTTCTTGAATAAGCGGATCGATACTGACTGTTCACCTTCCCAACTATCGCTCCCACCGGTCCCTCGGGTATATCTTACCACTGGCACACGCACTGTTAGAGGTTTGACCGCTGCGCTATCTACCGGCGGCAGTAACCACATCACAGCGCCAACAGCGGGAAAAATACGAACGACGAAAAGCGTTATGCTTTTCATTTGTTATGCTGTTCCACACGTTTAGACCAATCAGAACATTTGCTAGCGTTGTCAGATTGTACGAATGTATCAGCCTGACAAAAATATGCGCGCATGCGTATAAAGGTAGGAACAGACTGCTATCACGTCACGCGAACTCACATCACGTCACGTCATGTCACTTTACCATATCTGAAACGTGATATCACGTTTACAAGCACACTACTGTCACGTGAAAAGCGCACTCGATCGTTTCTCTTCCGCATGAATTTTGTGAAATCAGTTTTATACACAGTATAACTTCTGTCTTTGATTTATTTCAAATGGAAAGTTCAAGTAGTTCTTCTGAATGGGAAGAAGAACTGGAAAATGCGGCTGTTTTATTAAATGCAGAAATATTAGCATGAAATCAAAGAGAATATGGGTACATGATAATAATAAAAGAAGGAAACAACTAGGTGAATTTCAACGACTAGTACCAGAATTACGTAGGATCCGAAACGTTTTCGAATGTATTTTAGAATGACAATGGAAGAATTTGATTTGGTTCATGACCTTATTAAAAATGATGTAAGGAAACAAAATACCCAATTCCGTGAAGCCATCACAACTGAAGAAAGATTAGGTGTTTGTTTAAAGTAAGAAAAAAAATTGAGCAAACACTAATAATTTTACTTAATTTATTTTTATTGAAATTATTAATAATTATATTTTATTTTATTGGTATTCTGCTGAAGGCAGAGATACCAGTTGCCGTAACGTAGGTGTTTCCACATTATTTTCGGAAAAATACGATACAGCGTCTTCTCCGTTAGCTGTTAGTGTAGTTATGATTTCAATACTGCCAGATTGCAGCGTTGAAATTGCAGAGTTATCAATTTCTGCCGATAGCACCATATTACTCAGTGCGTGTTTAATTTTGACCTGTGAGCTCACGTTTGTCAAAATATGTCAAACGAACAGAAAATGAAAACGTGATATCACAGATGAGGTGAGTGACGTGGCGTGATACGCGTGAGGTGACTTCAGTGTGAACCTGATACATAAGAGAACCATGCACAACAATGGATCACACTTTTCGCTTGTCACGTGACAGAACGTAACATCACGTGACCTCACATGACGTGATAGTAGTCTGTTTCTACCTTAAGAGCCGCAATATCTCACTGGTGTCTTGCATCTCGTACTGAACACATCGATTATAGAGCGCGTTAACTTGTAACCCTTAATAATATAATCAGCTGGTGTGTGTTTATAGGTTATAATTGTTAATTGAAAGACCAAATATATCGGGTATTTTTAAATGAACAGCGGGGTTTTAACGGTCTATAATATTTAATACATAATACTTTCAAGTATAAATGATACATCAAACGAAAGAGCAACTCAAACAGTTTTACATAAATGCCTACAAGTGTTCAATGTGCCCACCATTCGTCACACGACACACGTCAAGACGATATGCGAGTTCTTCCCAAACGTTGTTTAGTGTCTCTCGAGTAATTGTTGCAACAGCTGCTTCAATCCTGTTTCTTAATTCGGGAAGGTCAGCTGTTAGCGGAGGCACATACACACGATCCTATATGAACCCTTTAAGATAGAAATCACATGGCGTCAAATCAGGTGACCATGGAGGCCATGGAAAACGAGCCCTGTCATTGCACCCCTTACGGCCAATCCAGCGGTCGGGTAAAGTGACGTTCAACCAATCGCGTGCTTCGTTGTGCCGGTGAGGCGGCGCACCATCTTGTTAGAAAATGAAATTCTCTGGCTTTTCATCTTCCAACTGAGGGGAGAGCCATAGCTTTAGAGTATCAAGGTAAGAAGCACCAGTTACAGTTGCTTCAACAAATACGAAAGGTCCATACACTTTCCGCCGGGACATGACACAAAAAATATTCAATTTAGGGGAGTCTCGTTGCACTTGTACCATCGCGTGAGGATTTTCTGTGCCCCAGATAAGCACATTATGAATGTTCACTTGTCCACTAAGGTGAAAGGTCGACTCATCACTGAAGACGACATGATGTACGAAAATCTTCATGCAACAACATTTCGTTAGCGAAAATGGCACGTAAACCATAGTCTGCAGGATTTAGAGCCTTTACCAACTGCAAACGAAAAGGACGTAGTTGTAAGCGTCTTTGAAAAACTTTCCAAACAGTCTTTACAGGAATTGCTAATCCACGAATAGCCTTCCGAACAGATTTCTGTGGGCTACGCGTGAACGACTCAAAACACAAAACGCTTTCTATTCTTTAGTCGCCATCTTTGCTACGAGCGCTTTCTAACGGCTGGCGGTGGAAACATTGCGCAATGCTAACAACAGACAAAACTGCTTGAGTTGCACTTTGGTTTTATGTATCATTTATAACTGTAAGTATAATGTATTTAATATTGTAACAAGATCGAAGAAAAGACGGGATCGTTGGATCCCGTATGGATTCATTTAGGAAACGCCGAACATTGCGATGCCAATGGGGTGGATTTCCTCAAATGAATGAAGATTCAGGAGATTACATTTTCCAGCAGGACGGAGCTCCACCCCATTGGCATCGCAATGTTCGGCGTTTCCTAAATGAATCCATACGTCAACGATGGATAGGTCGCATGGCGAATGACGACTCTGCACTTCAGTTTTGGCCACCGAGATCTCCAGATCTCACACCCTGTGACTTTTTCTTGTGGGGGTTCGTGAAAAGTGCAGTTTACATACCATCTCTTCCCACCAATTTGAATGAACTAAGGAATCGTATCACAGCTGCAGTCAACTCAGTGACCCAAGACATGCGTCAGAGAGTTTGGGATGAGTTCAGTTACCGTCTAGATGTTGTACGTGCAGCCGGAGGAGGAAGGACACTTTGAACATCTATAAACTTTCATGTATGTAAATTAAAATTTAAAACTTTCTCTTTCAAATGTAATTTACAGAATTAAAATATAACATGTAGTTCAGGAAATACAGCTTATTGAATCACTCTACTTAGTATATTTTTCAGTTGTTATTTCATGATAACTAAAGTTTTGATAAATTAACAAAATGGGCAACATGTATAATGTCGCCGCCTGTCCTTACAATATTAGCGCAGAGGCGTCAGGCAAGTAGTAGACTGTAGATTATTTGTGACTGTAGATTATTTGGGAATTAGTAGAGCTTTTGCCCATAACAGACAGGTGGAGTGTCAAATTATTTACACTCAATCTGTTAGTTGCAGGGCTAAAATAAATAGTTCTGTTTCTTATCACATGGTCAGCCAATTAAATGACTGAATCATTAAAGAACAGAAGAGGTAGAGGTGTAAAAGACACTAATCAGAGTTATCTCATCTGAAAGTTATGTATTTCATTATACAGCCAGACCCTGTAGTGAATGAAGTGAAAGTGTCATTTGCAGAGTGGAAAATATATGTTTTTCAGAGCGCCTGGCATGCTGATAAGTGTACTTTTCCACTCAGTGAGTTGTGGCAATGGTAAACCACCTCACTACTCGATTTACTTAGTAAAACCTCTACAGGTTCAAACCAGCCTTTTGGCTGATGACCTAAACAACAACAATAGTAGAGCTTACAACCTCTCCCCACCCCCTTGTTGACTCGACGGAGAGGTATTTTGGAAAGGGCCCTCGTCCGCGAGAGTCACTCTTCACTCAACTCGCAAGCGAAGAAGAACAACAAAGAAGAGCTCCAGCCAGAAGACGAGCCCAGCCGAGACCGGACGCACCATCCCTGGTCTACGCTACCGGTGGCGGACGCTACATTCCCACACCGGTCAGCCTTCGCCGGCCCGGAGAGAGCCGCACTATCAGCAGACGGCCTACGCCGACCCGACACTGCGGGGCTCTGGGGGCCACCACTGCCACGCTGCAGTGGGGACCCAACTGCCGCTGAGGGAAGGCTAAGCCTGAACCCGGTAGCCGAGCCGTCACTCTTCGGGCTCCACTTCCATCACGCCGGCTCGCCGCTTCCGACCGCCAACAACGGCCCTTTTCAGGGCCACCAATTTTATAAACAAGGTTTCGCCACGTGTAGTCGGCCCGGTCGGCGACAATAACTAAAATAAAAATTAAGCCTAAAACTGATTGACGCAAGGTATCCTAAATTAGTAATAAAAAAATATTTTGTATAAAAAAGAGAAAGTAGGCCTAAAAGAAACAATTACAACTGAAAAAATTAACAATGCACAATATAAATAAAATAACCGTGCATTCGGTTGTGAATAAATAAATAAAATAGAACGCGGCGTGCAATAAAAATAACACTGTAATACCTATAATTACTGCCCATAACAGACAGGTGGAGTGTCAAATTATTTACACTCAATCTGTTTGTTGCAGGGCTAAAATAAATAGTTCTGTTTCTTATCACATGGTCAGCCAATTAAATGACTGAATCATTTAAGAACAGAAGAGGTAGAGGTGTAAAAGACACTAATCAGAGTTATCTTCTCTGAAAGTAATGAATTTCACTATACAGCCAGACCCTGTGGTGAATGAAGTGAAGGTGTCATTTGCAGAGTGGAAAATATGTGCTTTTCAGAGGGCCCGGCATGCTGTTAAGCGTACTTTTCCACTCAGTGAGGAAGGCAATGGTAAACCACCTCACTCCTCGTTTTACTTAGTAAAACCTCTACAGTTCAAACCAGCCTTTCGGCTGTTGACCTAAACAACAACACCTATAATTATGTTGGTGCGATCAGAAATGTAAACGAATACCCCTCGTTTTGTTTAGTCTAGTAGATTATAAACATGACAAGGGGAAGATCGTACAAACTTGAAACTTGGAACTTAAGTTACATACTACTACCAGACCCGACACGAACATTTTCAACAAAGTTGGTCAACCGGAAGTAGTAGTTTATTAATGTCATTTTTCACTTTTTAGCAATTTTCTCAAAAACGGGTCCTACGAATTTTCTTTAAAACCGTCATTTTACTAAATTTTTTATGCACTACAAGATAGGGTTGGCGCCATGTTTGCTGAAATTCTTGGTGAAGCTGTTTTCACGTAAAAAAATGGTTTCTTTAAGATTGCGGCGTTAATATGCATTTTAGTGCAAAAATTTATATAATATCGTGTGTCAAAACGATTGAAAAATCGATTTTTTTTTAAATTTCGGCCTTAGTATGCATTTTATGACAAAAGTATTATAATTAAATTTATAAGAAATTAAAAGATCTACAACTTTGGTTTAGAGAATTTTTCTCTACAGACCTTAGTTTAGCGTGAAAGAGTGATTTTCCGTATTTTTAAGCCAAACAAAGGTTGATTTTCATTTTGCATCTTTCACCCATGATTAAAATTAGGTTATGAGGTTGTTTTTTTTTGTTTATTTCTGATGTTTTAATACTAATGTTAGGTTATATTGTTCATTATTTTTGCATTGGCAAGAGAAATTCGTGTGTGTGTTGCGCACCAGATATTTAGTATTCCAATCCGTATAAAATAACTACCTTTACTAGGATTTCAATCAGGAACATTCGTCTCTGAAAATCAGCTGTTGAACAGCTAACTCGCGGCCACGACGTTACCTGTAGACCAACCAGGTGTAGGTTAAAAAAAAATAATACAGTAAAACCTCACTAATTCGGAATTCACGATATTTCGGACTACTCCTAGAAGAGCACCTTTTTTAATTTTTTTAGAAGTTTTTTAGTTAAAAATTAATAAAGTGCTAGGCCTACATCAAAAAATAATAGCTTTTAACTGTCTAATAAAAATTGTTCATCCTGTAATACATTATTGGTTACTCAGTGAAGAAAACGTTCCACAATTTAAGCTAGTGAAGTGAGAAACCACATAGACGAACTTATTGAATTTGCAGACTTCAATTTGGAATTCAATGACTATTATCTTGTCCTAAGACAGATGCGCTAACAAGTTATAAGAAAACAGTGTAGCAAAGAATCACAGAAAAAAATAACAAATTATTTTTCTAAGCGACCTCAAATGATCCCTGAGGATATTTGTCAACCCTCTACTTCAACAAGTGCCAAATAATCGGTACGTAAGTGCAGTGTTTTAATTAAATATCATTTTACACTGGACATTTATTATTTAACAATATTTTTATTGCCGTAAATATTTTTATATCTATACTCTTAACTTTGTTGTTCTTCAATATACTGTACTGTAAATTCATTGAACATCGATATTTCAGACAAGTAACGTTTATTTTTTAATTTTAATTGCCTAAATTATTCAATTTTTAGATGTAAACAAATATTCGCGATAATTCGAACTTTCAATAATTCGGACTTCACTCCCCCCCCCAATTTGTCCGAATTAGTGAGGTTTTACTGTATTAAAAAAATTAAATAAATAATATTAAATTTAATATTTGATACCAAAAATGTTTATATATTCTTTGTGACGTACGTTGTACACTTCAACTGTCTGTTATGGGTTTATGCCAATTTGCCAATTGCTGTTATGGGTTTATGCCAATTTGCCAATTGCTGTTATGGGTTTATGGCGTTTTATTGCCAACTGAAATGGAACTAAAGTTTTATTCCAAATTCAAAGCTCAAGTGTATTCTAACACCTAATATTGTTCAGTGGAAATTACTAGAGTACGAGATAAATATGTTAAATATTAAAAGACAGCAATACTAATTTTAGATAAACTTCTACATTCTTTAGATATGAAAATATTGTACTAATTCTGTAACGGCGTTAGTCAATAATTTATAATCATATTCGTGGAAAATACTTCGTATTTCAAAATAGATACATTTTTTTCTTTCTGTGTACATAACACGCCCTATTTTTTAATTTAATATTCAAAAGAATTTCTATATCTTGTGTTCTATTTTCCGTTTTAATCATATAAGATAAACTAACGTAACTTTATACATATTTTCAATAAGCTCTTGTTAAACCAATTCTTTCACTGAACGCTTTTCTCCTCTCTTCCGGCCAATCTGTATTTCGCTTTTGTTTTTTATGAAAGCCCTTAAAGTAAGTAATCAGTCGGTAGTTTAAATTTAGTATAAATTATTTTTCCTTTTTCTTGCCCTATATAAAAATATAGGGAAGTAAAGTTTTGTGTCGTGTCGATTTTTCTAAATTAAGTTTTCGGAAATACATGTTTTTAGACCCCTGAACCAGAAATCACGTTTTAGAGCCATTGGTCTGTGTGCGTGTGTGTGTGTGTGTGTGTTAACAAAATAATTCAAGTACGGAAAATTGTACGAAGTTGAAACTTAAAACTTAAGTTAGGTATTTTTAGAGGACCCGACATTTAAAATTTTCATCATAATCGATCATCCGGAAGTAGTATTTTATTGGTGTCATTTTTCACTTTTTTGCAATTTTTTCAAAAACAACTTCTTCGATTTTTTTTTAAAATCGCCTCATTTATTACATTTTTAGGGTGTACAAGTTTGGGTAAGCGCCATGTCTGCTGAAATTCTTAAGGAGGCTCTTTTTTCGTAATATTTTTTTTTAAATTGCGGCCTTAAATATGATTTTAGAGCAAAACTATACATAATTAAAATTGTAGAAAATTTAAAACCCTGAAACTTGTATTTTATCATTTCTTTCTATAATGCTTAATTTCGCAATAAATTAGTGATTTTCTGTTTTTTTTCCATAAGGAACTGTAAAAATGTTTTTTTTTTGTGCCGATATGCATTTTACGACAAAATTTTACTATATAATAAAATAAATAGAAAATTAAAAGATCTACAACTTTTATCTTAGCATTTTTCACTGCAGAGCAAACTTTAGCGTGAATGAATGATTTTCCGTATTATTAAGAAAATCTAACTTCGGTTTTCATTTTGCGTCTTTCATTCATGATACTAATATTAGGTTATGTTTATTGAGGTAAGTTTTTTATTTATTTCTAATGTTTTATTACTAATGTAGGTTATATTGTTCAGTATTTTCATTGGCAAGAGAAAGTTGCGTGAGTGTTTCACACCGGATTTTTTCTTTCTGTGTACATAACACGCCCTAATATCTAATTTAATATTCAAAAGAATTTCTATTTCTTGTGCTCTATTTTCCGTTTTGATCATTTAAGACAAACTAACGTAACTTTATACATATTTTCAATAAGCTCTTTTTTAACCCATTGTTTCACTGAACGCTTTTCTTCTCTCTTCCATCCAATCTGAATTTTTCTTTTGAATTTTATGAAAGCCCTTAAAGTAAGTAATCAGTCGGTAGTTTAAATTTAGTATAAATTAAATTTCTTTTTTCTTGTCCTATACAAAAATAGAGGGAAGGAAAGTATTGTTTCCATGTCGATTTTTCGAAATTGGGTTTTCGGATATACACGTTTTCAGACCCCTTGAAAACACATGTTTTTGGCGATTTGTGCGTGTGTGTGTGTGTATGTATGTATGTATTTGTGTGTGTGTTGGTGTGTGGGTGTATGTATGTATGTATTTGTGTGTGTGTGTGCGTGTACGTGTGTGTGTGCGCGCGCGCGCGGTGTGTGTGTGTGTGTGTGTGAAACAGAATATACCAAGAATGGAACATCGTACGAAGTCGAAGCTTCGAACTTCAAAGTTAGGTAGGCCTACTACCTCTGTCTGTCTGTAACTTGGTAACCTCCCGCAGAGGGAAGCAATATGCGGATTGTAAAACCATTTCACAAAAAAATACATCTAGTTTTGTTTTTAGGTAACTGAAACTTGTCGGAAATGACGTATTCCTATTAAAACAAAGTATTTCGCATGTTATTTTTTGTTCTATAAAATTATTTTGAAAAACACACGCTTAATGATGTCATCGGATTGTGACATTAAGTGGCAAACCTTTAATTGTTGGCGGCCCTGAAAAGGACCGTCTTGGAGAAGCGTCGGTTGTACACGAATAAACTAGTACTTCCGGTTGACCGATTTTGATTAAAATGTTCGTGTCGGGTCCGTTAATGGTATGTAACTTATGTTTCAAGTTTCAAGTTTGTACGATGTTCCGTTCCGTTCTTGAGATATTCTGTTCACACACACACAAACACACACACACACACACACACACACACACACACACACACAGACCAGTCGCTAAAAACATTTTTTGTTGGGTTCAGGGAGTCTGAAAACGTATAGATCCGGTGAAAACTCGATTTGGAAAAATCGACATGAAAACAATGTTTTCCTTCCTATATATTCATATAGGCAAGAGAAAGTAAATAATACATCTAATTTTGCTTTTAAGTAACTGAAACTTCTCGGAAGTGACGTATTCTTATAAAAGAAAGTATTTCACATGGTTTTTTTTTGTTCTATAAAATTATTTTGAAAAACACACGCTTAATGACGTCACCTTATGGCGACATTAAGGGGCAAACCTTATTAGTTTGGTGGCCCTGAAAAGGACCGTCTTGGAGAAGCGTCGGTCGTACACGAATAAACTACTACTTCCAGTTGACCGATTTTGATGAAAATGTTCGTGTCGGGTCCGGTAATGGTATGTAACTTATGTTTCAAGTTTCAAGTTTGTACGATGTTCCGTTCCGTTCTTGAGATATTCTGTTCACATACACACAAACACACACACACACACACACACACACACACACAGACCAATCGCTAAAAACATATTTTTGGGGTAAGGGGGTCTGAAAACGTGTAGATCCGGTGAAAACTCGATTTGGAAAAATCGACATGAAAACAATACTTTCCTTCCTATATATTCATATAGGCAATTTTTTTTTTGTTGGTTTAACGTTCGACTGTTCTGCAATTACTGCTAATGCAGACGGTGAAGGATGAAATGATTTTTGTAACGTATGAAAATATGCCGTGCCTGAATGGGATTCGAACCCAAGACCGCATGATGAGAGGCGAGCACGTTACCAACTGCGCCAATGCGGCCGGCAAGAGAAAGTATATCCATATAGGCAAAAGAAAGTAAAAAAAATACATCTAATTTTGTTTTTAAGTAACTGAAACTTGTCGGAAGTGACGTATTCTTATAAAAGAAAGTATTTCGCATGTTTTTTTTTGTTTCTATAAAATTATTTTGAAAAACACACGCTTAATGAAAAAACACACGTCGGTCGTAGTCGTCGTGGCGGTCGAGGAGCTGGGCGACACTGCGTGTCGTCATCCAACGGAGGCGTCATCTTCTTCCCTCGCAGTAACGCATCTATAGCTGCTTTGTCGGGTCCGGTAGGGACCCGACAAAGCCGTCTATGGCTGCTTTGTCGGGCGTAAGGCTCGGTCGAGGGACCGCTGTGGGTGATGACGGTCCGGTCGACGGCTTACGGTGACGGGTCGGCGAGCGGAAGCATCATCTCCTCTCTTGCGAGGTCGTCGATTAGTCTTCGCCGGAGTCCGGCAGCCGTGTGACGTGGTGGACGTCTTGTCGTTGTCTGGATCGGAATTGAATCCCCTCGGCTCAGTGTAGCACTCTTTATACAGGATGTCTCACGAGTAACCCGACAAACTTCTAAGGTGGTTTCCTCTCATCAAAATAATGGAAAAAGTTTTTATTAACATGGGTCCGGAAACGCTTCGTTAGCGAGATACGGCTAGCGAAAGCTTTCGCCCTGGGTTCAGAACATACGCCTAAATAAAGTCATCCTAGAGGTCTAGGAAACCAATTTTATGAGTAGATTTGATAATTTCTTCTGTATTTGATCCGAAAATTTGAATAAAATAAGTTTTAGAACCATATCTCCAGTAGTTTTTTGTAATATCTAATGAAAAACGGACAAATCTGTTCATAAAAATACGTTTTTTTTAGGTTTGAAGAACAATAACTGTGTTAAATAGCTAATAAATATGTAAATTTAGTTAGCAAAACTTGTAGAGATTTTAATTCTGAAGAGAATAATGTAAAATAGGCCAATAATAAATAAACAAAAAGTTTACAAAATTTATGTTTAATTAAATCAACCCATACGAAGAATAAGATATTGCATTTTCTGTCTTGTTTATCGTATCTGTTGATTTAATTAAACATAAATTTTTTAAACTTTGTGTTTATTTATTATTGGCCTATTTTACACCATTCTCTTCAGAATTAAAATCTCTACAAGTTTTACTAAATAAATTTACACATTTATTAGCTATTTAACACAGTTATTGTTCTTCAAACATAAAAAACGTATTTTTGTTCACAGATTTGTCCGTTTTTCATTGGATATTACAAAAACTACTGGAGATATGGTTCTGAAACTTATTTTATTCAATTTTTCGAGTCAAAATACATAAAAAACCATCAAATCTACTCATAAAATTGGGTTTCTAGACCTCTAGAATGACTTTATTTAGGCGTATGTTCTGAACCCAGGGCGAAATCTTTCGCTAGCCGTAACTCGCTAACGAAGCGTTTCCGGACCTATGTTTATGAAACCTTTTTCATTATTTTGATGAGAGGAAACCATTTTAGAAGTTTGTCGGGTTACTAGTGAGACAGCCTCTATTGATACGCAGCCTAAAGGTTTGTCGGTACGCCGCCAAAGGGCATACCGCGCCGACAAGGGCCGGTAGAAGTTTTGAAGGCCGGCAACACAGTAAATGATTAATTAGAAGGGGTGGCGGTGACAGGTTTTTGGTGCGAATTACCAAAATTAACGGTTGATTTTACTTGAACGCAAAAAATAAACAATACGGTAACTTTAAAAGTATATTTTTATTCAAATTTAAGATTGATTTTTCATCTGTAGTACATAAATAACAAAATTATTTTCCTCAATTAGACTTTTTCAAAGTTCTTAGTAAATTGTAATAAGAGTAGGCAGCATTTATGAGCTGAAAAAAAAAACAAATTTTTCATTATTTAAAATTAAATCAAAGTTTAGGGGATTCGAACAATCAAAAATGAAAAATAAAATGGTGTAAAACACTCACACGACTTTTTCTTGCCAATACAAAAGTTGTTGTTTAGGTCATCAGCCTGGTTGGCTGGTTTGAACCTGTAGAGGTTTTACTAAGTAAAACGAGGAGTGGGGTGGTTTACATTTGCCTTCCTCACTGAGTTGAAAGAGTATGCTTATCAGCATGCCAGGCCCTCCGAAAAGCACTCACTTTCCACCCTGCAAATGACACTTTCACTTCATTCACCACAGGGTCTGGCTGCATAGTGAAATTCATTACTCTCAGAGGAGATATCTCTGACTAGTGTCTTTTACACCTCTACCTCTTCTGTTCTTAAATAGTTCAGCCATGTAAGTGGCTGACTATGTGATAAGAAACAGAAATATTTTTTTTAGTCCTGGACCAAACAGATAGAGTGCAATTAAAATAACACTCCACCTGCCCGTTTTGGGCATTGGCTACGTTTATGAGCTGAAAAAAACAAATTTTTCATTATTTAAAATTAAATCAAAGTTTAGGGGATTTGAACAATCAAAAATGGAAAAAAAATATTGTGAAACACTCACACGACTTTTTCTTGCCAATGCAAATAATGAAAATATAATCTAAGTAACATAACATTAGAAATAAACAAAAAACTAACCTCAAATAAACCTAACCTTATTTTAATAATGATTGAAAAACGCAAAATGAAAATCAATCACAAAAAATACGGAAATTCACTCTTTCACACTAAACTAGGTTCTGTAGAGAAAAATGCTCTGAATAAAAGTTTTAGATCTTTTAATTTCCTTTAAATTTTATTATATAAACTTTTGTCGTAAAATGCATTGTAAGCCCGAAATCTTTAAAAAATCGATTTTTCACACGTTTTCGTGAGAAAAATAAAGAAAATTGCTAATTACCGCTAAACTAAGCGTTATACAAAAGAAGTTATAGGATTTTAAATTCTCTACAACTTTTATTATATAAATTTTGCGCTAAAATGCATATTAAAGCCGTAATCTTAAAAAAACAATTTTTTTAGGTGAAAGTAGCCTCTCCAAGGATTTCAGCAAACATGGCGCCTACCCTATCTTGTAGAGCATAAAAAATTTAGTAAAAGTGGAAATTTTACAAAAAATAACGTAGGACCAGTTTTTGAGAAAATCGCAAAAAGGTGAAAAATGACACGAATAGACTACTACTTCCGGTTGACCGATTTTGATGAAAATGTTTGTGTCGGGTTCGGTAGTCTTATGTAACTTAAGTTTCAAGTTTAAAGTTCGTACGATGTTCCATCCTTGAGATATTCTGTTTACACACACACACACACACACACACACACACACACACACACACCAATCGCTTAAAAAATGTATTTTGGGTTCAGGGGGTCTGAAAATGTGTAGATCCGGTGAAAACTCGATTTCGTAATATTGACATGAAAACAATACTTTTTCCAATATATTCATACAGGCAAGAGAAAGTAAAAACGTATCTATAAACACTAAAGTAAGGCACTTAACGGGGTAGCCAATGAAAAATGCTGATTTTTATTTAATTTTTATTTATTTTTTATTTGAAGTTTAAACTTTCTCGAATCACAGAATGTGTTTACTTTGAACGTTGACAAAAAGTTAAAAAACATCTTTTTTACAACGTATAGTACATGTTTTGTCATCATAGCAACGGTTTATTAGGTTTTTATTGTGAAATTTTTTGTTTTTTTTTTAAATCCCTAATTAGTGTACGTTGTAATCTGTTCAATTGAAAACAATAAGCAACCCCATGACCCAATAAGATGAGGATGATGTGTATGACGTGTAAATGAGACTGTGTAGTCATGTACAGACTCAGGTCGACCATTCCTGAGAGAGTATGGTTAATTGAACCCCAACCATCAGAGTACACCGGTAACCACTGTCTAGCATTCAAATCCGTATAAAAGTAGCTACCTTTACCAGGATTTGAACCAGGAACCTTCGTCTCCGAAAATCAGCTGTTAAACAGCTGATTTTAGTGACTACTTTACCTCTAACCAACCCGGAAATTTTTCTAAATCAGAAATTTTACTAGTTACATGACGACCAGATAAATAAATTAATTTGTAAAAATAATAAAGCCCCTAGCAATGCACTGTAAATTAAGTTTTCCAAAAATCTGTTTTTGCATAATTGAACATTCTTGGAAATTAAATATTTTGGTTTGAATTGGAAATATTTGAATGAATTTTTTTTTAATGTTCATTATATTTTGCTCTGCTATCTGTTGAATTAGCAGCAATTTGCAAAACAGTCGGACGTTAAACCAAAAAAAAAAAAAAATATATATCTGTTGAAAGACTATTACAAAAAACTTGGTAATGATTTAGTTAAAAAATAATTTGTGAATACATAAAATGAATTTTTTTGAAAATATAACTTTACTTCAATTAAATTATTGTAAGAAAAGCTACACAGAAAAGCATACAACAGATAATAGACAGCAATTTTCTGTATTTTTTGGCACAAGAATCATGTTAATATCTTTCTTGGTTCCTCAGGTATTTGATTCCCCGTTAAAGCCTACTTTTCTACTACCACCCTTATATTAGGGGCTATAATTAATTTTTTTGGCTTAGTTCAAGTGGTAGATCATTACTAACGGGTGTTTTTATTAAGGACTCAACCCTGATTATAAGAAGATAGAAGTAAAACATCGGTGAATTTTCTGTACCCCAATCGGTATGTTGGCAACAGTGTACTCAAGGCCAACTAACTAAGACAGTTAAAATGTTCCAGTCAAGCATTAGTGTGGTGACAGCAGTGGTTTCGTTATATTGTGTCAGCAATGGTTTTTTTTAAGGAAGAACGCGTGTTTATTGTAGAGACTTACATAGCGAGTAAATCTTATAAATGTGTGCAAGATAAGTTTTAGTTGAAATTTTCCCGTTATTACCGAAATGTCCCGTCAACGTTTAACTAAAAGTACATCAGTGGGCGTCGCTTCGATGGTTTTGACCACGCATTTACGTTTACATGACATTGTTAAATATCATTTCACGTCCACTACCGGTACGTAACACTAATTAGCCACAAAACGAAATGAAAACTACATTAAGGCCAAGACACTACCGTACCCATTCAACCACAATACAGTACTAATTGACTGTTTGCAGCAAAGGTGATGTAGCAAAAATAAACAGTAGGCTACCGCTCCAAGGAAAATACTCATGTTATCGGTAAAAATCCTGTCTGCAGTGCTGAATGTCATGTAGGCATACTTTACGTGCTATAATTTACAGTTCAGTTCGTTTAAACAGTATTTTGGTACAGAAATAGAATTTACAGTACTTATTATTTATTGTTATTGTTGTTTAGGTCATCAGACTGTAGGCTGGTTTGAACCTGTAGAGGTTTTACTAAGTAAAATGAGGAGTGAGGTGGTTTACAATTGCCTTCCTCACTGAATGGAAAAGTACGCTTATCAGCATGCCGGGCTCTCTGAAAAGCACTTATTTTCCACTCTGCAAATGACACCTTTACTTCATTCACCACAGGGTCTGGCTGTATAATGAAATTCATTACTTTCAGAGGTGGTAACTCTGATAAGTGTCACAGTACACCTCTACCTCTTCTGTTCTTAAATGATTTAGTCATTTAATTGGCTGACCATATGATAAGAAACACAACTAATTATTTTAGCCCTGCAATGAACAGATTTAGTGTAAATAATTTGACACTCCACCTGTATGTTATGGGAAGTTATTGTTTATATTACAGATATTTGTAGAAAAATTACATTTAACACTCAACTGGTATCATCATTTTTTGTGACATAACTGGTATCAGCGGTCTGACAGACCTCCAAATTTGTTTTTTTTTTTAAGTTCTTCATACTCATTTAATTAATTTGTTTTAATATTAAACTTATAAAACCATGTATAATCGAAGATGTAAATGTAAAATACTTAGCATAAATGCAAAATTACTATTTAAAAAAGTAAAAAACGAACACTAAGCATTTTTTTGACTTTTACTTCCATTTTGAACAGAACAATAAAATTTTTGGGCCCTAGAAACATTCTGTGGTCTAATAATTATAAATAAATAAGTAATTAATATGATAAAGACAAATTTATTTACAAAGTTATGATGTACAACTTACATTTTGGTTCCGAGTTTTGCTATTTATGTCTATTGTTGGGCAGTACACTCTGACAAACATTTATTAAAATTTATTCGTTTTTTTACTTTTTGATTATTTACAATAAAATTTAAAGATTTTTATGTTAATAAAAATTCACATCATTAACACGTACAACTTGTTTACGTGATGGATTTAGTTGTGTTGAAGCCACTTCAGAAATTTTAAATGTATCATCCATAATGAAAATTTTATAAAATTACATATGAAAATATTTTATAATAGTACTAAACAAAGAAATGATGTATGAAAAATTATTGTATATTCATTAAAACTTTAAACAATCCATGTACTACTTGGTTTTAAAGTCGTCAAAAAGTTACACAACTGGTATCATAGGTCCAGGAGACCGCCAGTAGAAAACAAAATACAAATAACTCGCAACTTGTTAGCTCGTACCGAAAACGATCTTGATCACGCATAGTTCAAACAACAGTTGAAAGGTATACAAAATATACGTGATGTCGGGCCATTGAGAGGGAAGTGTTGGAGGGGTAAAAAATGACAGCGGTCTCACAGACCGCATGATACCAGTTGAGGGTTAAAATACTGAGTATTTCTTGACGTTTCGGATAACCCAGGTTTCGGTTAACCAGGACGTGCAGTTGGATCGCACGTTCCACTGCACAAACGAAACTACTCGACCTATGCGACGATCGCACAAACGAAAACGCACCTTTATGTTTTTAAATGTTTCAGTCATATAATTTGGTGACCATGTGCTAAGAAACAGAACTACGAGGGTCATTCGTAAAAAATAAGGTTCCCTAAGCTGCTGAGACAGAATGCGATGTGCTGGGAGAAATCTGGCAACACTGTCTTACTCATCAGCTCTCCCTCTCTTTTTCCGCACCACTCCCGCCTCGCTACGTCGATCAGTGCCGGCCTAGCAGCCTTCGAAGATGGAGCTCCCTATCGCTGTTACCGCCAGATGCAAAATTCGCGCTGTGGTACGTTTTTGAAATGCAAAACGGATTTCACCTATTGAAATTCATCATGGAACAACAGTAAACTCTGACAGATATTGCGACACATTAAGAAAACTGAGACGCGCGATCCAGAACCGCTGGAGATTGTCCAGTGGTGTGAGGCTTCTCCATGACAACGTTCGACCTCATGTCTCACATCAAACTCAAGAACTGCTGACAGATTTTGGCTGGACTGTTGTGCCCCATCCCCCCTACAGCCCGGACCTAGCCCCAAGTGATGATCCCCAAAATTCCCAAAATTAAAGGAACACTTAGGTGGCCTACGCTTCAGTACCGATGATGAAGTCAACGAAGAGGTTACTCGATTTCTCAAAGGATTGGCGGCAGAATTCTACAACATAAGGATGGAAAAGTTGGAGCATCGTCTGCAAAAGTGTTTGGACAGAAACGGCGATTATGTAAAAAAATAGCGTAAGTTTTAAGCTTTAAATTGATGTATAACACTAAGATAAAAAATATAGCTGTCTATTTTTTAAAAATCATGGGAACCTTATTTTACGAATGACCCTCGTATATTTTGAATCCCTACAACAATCAGATCGAGTGTAAATATTTTAACACTCCATCTTCCTGTTATTGGCATAATATAAATAACTACAGTAAAACAATGAAATCATTTCTACTTACGTTTGTGTAATTTTTGTGATTAATGACGTAAAGCCCATAAGGTTTGATTTCCATATTTCTATTGGCTCTTGTCATCATCATGAGAAGTGATTTCTTGAACCATAAGGGTTTATCCACCCACGAACACTCGTACAATGTCTCTCGCAATAAATAGTACTAAAATGAAATTAGAAAGTTTTAATGAAATAAATTATTAAAAATCACTGTCATCAGACAACGCGTCTCATCGTGGTAATTTTAACAGATTAGCGGATGTGATATGCGCATGCTATCTTCAGGTGTTCCTCAACACAGGTCGTGAGGATAGGTGGTATACTGTTCGCCAATTACGGCGGCATGTAGGGAGGGTAACGGACAGAAAGAGAATGTGTTGCGTCCGCCGTTCCCCTCAACTCAACGGTGTTCAAGCACAATAGTGACAATACGCGGTACGGTAGGGCACTCTGCCGGCCAGTTTCGTTCATTACACTCTAACAAGCTCATTTTTCATCAAAAAATTCTGAAAAAATTACTTTCGCTTCCTAATGAATCTTATTTTATTACGCTATAAATGTTATTATTATACTCTGATATTTATATAAGATACGCTCGTACAAAGTTAGACGTTTAAATCTCATCGCATTTTTGCGTATCACGTAGGCTAATAAAATTTATTTTCCAGGATGACATAATATGCGTTTCATTATTTTGTTATAAAATATAAAATTTTATCTGTAATTTGATATATGTAAGGCAGAAAGAGAAGTAATAAACGAGCTTGAAAAAATCACTTTTTGAAGTAAAGTCAAAGATAGATCATCGTGTCTGGTGTCTCCTTCCTGTTAGTATTTCAAGAAGCTGAATCATTTTTTATAGTTGTGAACTTTATACCAAACATACGCATTTTTTTTAGAAATCAACTACACATGTACAATATCAGTTGTTTGACTTTTAACAAAAAAAACCGTAAGTAAATATAACAGAATGAGGGTATGACGTACCTCACTTTCGGGCCTGCCAAAACTTATGGTAGGTACATCATTTAGAAAAAACTTATTGCCTATTACCCCAAAAGGAATCGCCGAAATTTTTCCCCGTATTTTGTGCGCGCGCAACTAATTTCGACGGCGTGCGGCTTTCGACAGCGACACAAATGTCAAAACGATTACCGCATGAACAGAACACAATGAGTAGTGAGTACTTCTTTAGAGGCAGCCTGTATCAGGCTACGACGCTGTGGTGGGAAAGCTACTTACTGCGCATGTGCGGCGCGCATGCCACCGTAGTTGGTTACATTTTTAATTCTCACAGGTTTATCCGCACAGGCCGTGAGAATCCATGCTTGTTTCTCAGATGCCTAGTAAAGGTAGTTACCTTTACTAGGATTTGAACCAGGAACCTACGTCTCCAAAAATCAGCTGTTAAACAGCTGATTTTGATGACGACATTACCTCTAAACCAACCCGGTGGGTTAATATTTTATTTTTTCATTCCTAATTTGTGTACGTTGCAATCTGTTCAATTGAGAACAATAAGCAACCCCATGACCCAATGATATGAGGATGATGTGTATGAAGTGTAAATGAGGTGTAGTCTTCTACAGACCCAGGCCGACCATTCCTGAGAGAGTATGGTTAATTGAACCCCAAAGTACACCCACAACCACTGTCTAGCATTCAAACCCGTATAAAAGTAACTATTTTTACTAGGATTTGAACCAGGAACCTTCGTCTCCAAAAATCAGCTGTTAGACAGCTGATTTTGACGACGACTTTACCTCTAGACCAACCCGGTGGGGTAATATATTATAATGAACAGAAAATCATTTATGAAAACAAATTAGTTACAGTTCACCCGTTCTTAGTTTGCTCCTACTGTCAACAAACCAAAGCCAGCTACTACAGGGTGCACGCTAGAGTCCTCGACTTTATGGATGTCGTATTCCTATTAAGTTAACTATGTTTTAAATTATAAGTACTTAAAACATTAGTCAAGATATGATGTAGGCCTAACAAATTTCATTTATAAAAATACTTTTGAAAGTATTTTGTATTTAAATACTTTTAAAAGTATTTTGTTGTTACTTTTTAACCAGCGTGTACACATTTTGATATAATGCGCATGCTCAGTGACGTCATTATTTGTTTACATTAGGAGCAAACTAAGAGAGGCTGGACTATAGTTACTTTTATACGGATTTGAATGCTAGACAGTGGTTGTGGGTGTACTTTGATGGTTGGGGTTCAATTAACCATACTCTCTCAGGAATGGTCGGCCTGAGTCTGTACAAGACTACACAGTCTCATTTACACGCATACACATCATCCTCATCTCATTGGGTCATGGGGTTGCTTATTGTTCAAAATTGAACAGATTGCAACGTACACATCTTCTTCTTCTTAGCGTGCCTGTCCGGTTCGAACGCTGGCTGTCATCATGGCTATCTTGGTCTTGTCATCTGCAATGCGGAACAGTTGGGCCGAGCTTTTCCCATACCAGTCTCTCAGGTTATTAAGCCAGGATATTCTTCTTCGGCCTGGCTGTCTTCTACCATCCAATCTTCCCTGCAGGATGCGCTGCAACAGTTCGTATCTACCGTGGTTCCTCATAATATGACCGAGGTATTGCAACTTGCGACACTTAATGGTGTTTATTACCTCTGGTTCCTTGTCCATCCGACGCAGTACCTCAATGTTGGTCACCCTATCTGTCCATGGTATCCTCAGCATTCTTCTGTACACCCAAAGTTCGAAGGCTTCAAGTTTAGAAGGCTTCAATGTACACATATTAGGGATTAAAAAAAAAAAATTAGATCAGCTGGACCGTAAATTTTTATAAAATAAAATCGTAAACATTAAAAGTACGGCTGGACGTAACACAGTGTAATAGTGTAATACAGGTTGAAACCAGCTTTTCGGCTGATTACTTTCTCTTGCCTATATGAATATATAGGAAGGAAAGTTGTGTTTTCATGTCGATTTTTCGAAATCGAGTTTTCACCAGATCTACACGTTTTCAGACCCCCTGAACCCAAAAAACATGTTTTCAGCGATTGGTCTGTGTGTCTGTGTGTGAACAGAATATCTCAAGAACGGAACATCGTACGAACTTGAAACTTGAAACTTAAGTTGCATACCACGACACGAATATTTTAATCAAAATCTGTCAACCGAAAGTAATAGTTTATTCGTGTAATTTTTTATTTTTTTGCGATTTTCTCAAAAACTGGTCCTCCAAGCTGATCACCTAAACAACAACTTGACTCTATAGATCTAGAAAAAAAATAATTCTTTACCTCATTGATGATGATCTGACCGTTCGAAGAATACAAAAATGAGATCACCAAATAAGAAAAAATTTGGGCTCCATCAATGATTCGAAAAAACAAAGTATTGTCAATCTATAAGAAAGAAAATCAATTAATCATCAATGTTAAGTCCACCAAGAAGTTGAACTTGAAAATTGGTATAATTAATTAACAAGTTGCAGTAGTTAATTAACTGATAAGCACTGAATTTATAACCTATAGGCCCTAAACATACAAACAAATGATTATCAAGGGTGTTTAATTTAGAGGTATGGAACTTTGAAATGGAATAAAACACACAATAATTGAACAATTGACGTGGAATTGGGTTTATTTTAAAGATAATTATTTGCCATTTTTAGTTTAAAATAATTTTCGGCATGTGGCCGCCGTGGCTCGCTCGAACATGGTCCAACCGAGACGTCCAATTTGTTACCACTTTTTGCAGCATTTGGGGCCGCATATTGGTAATAACGCGGCGAATGTTGCCTTCCAAATCATCAATTGTCTGTGGCTTATTGGCATAGACTAGCGACTTCACATACCCCCACAGAAAATAGTCCAGCGGTGTTAGATCGTACGACCTTGGAGGCCAATTTACAGGTCCAGAACGTGAAATTATGCGTTCACCAAACGTTTCCTTTAGTAAATCGATTGTGGCACGCGCTGTGTGACATTTTGCACAATCTTGTTGAAACCACAGGTCTCCAACATTAAGGTGATTCAATTCAGGAACAAAAAGTCATTGATCATGGCTCTGTAGCGGTCACCTTTGACTGTAACATTCTGCCCGGCATCATTTTTGAAAAAGTAAGGACCAATGACTCCACTAGCCCATAAAGCACACCAAACAGTCACTTTTTCTGGATGTAAAGGTTCTCAGCAATATATCGAGGATTACCTTCACTCCAAATTCGGCAGTTTTGTTTATTCTAGTAGCCATTCAACCAAAAATGGGCTTCATCACTGAACAAAATTTTCATGTGAAAATCGGGATCAACAGCAATCATGTTCCGGGCCCATTCTCCAAATGCACGATAAGTTTCACGAACCGAACCATGATTTTCAAAATAAATCTGCACAATCTTCAAGCGCTTTTAGGCGTCAGTCTATTCATTATAAAATAGCAAACCAAACTGAACATAAATTACAAAACAGTTTTAAAATGGCCGCCATGGAAATCAGTACTGCCAACTTAAAGTTCTATACAAAAAACACATTTTATTAAAAAGTATTGCATGGTAACGCGCTCTATAATCGATTTATTCAGTACGAGACGCAAGACACGAGTGAACTACTGCGGCTCTTATACGCATGCGCGCGTAATGTTTGTAAAGGTGCGGTTTCGTTTGTGCGATCGTCGCATGCGATTACTGCATGCAGCCGCTGCATGTGACATTGCATGGCGTTCTCTAGTTACAGGCGGGAGTACTGGTGTGGGGGTAATGACGTCAGCAGTCTTAATTACTGACCTGGCGCTGTCTACACACTGTCTTATTCGCATATTTTAGTAGGGGAGACCGGGGGAATCGCGCCATCCTGGGTTATTCCGCCACCCCATGTATAACTCAAGCCTTGAGTCGGATATTCCCGGAATAGGTGCTGGAACTTAGCAGACAACGCCATAAGCACTGTCTGTTGCGTTCACAGTTGTGTGAGAACTAAGTTAGTGTGTAGAACAATTTTAGTTTTTATTGAAAATTTCATCTAATTTTTTGCTTTCAAACTATTGAGGTATGTAAAAATTGTGTTAATAATAGACTTGTAAGAGCATTATATATGTATAGTGTATTTATTTAGCCACATGTTAACGTCATTAGATCTGTTTGTTCTGTTTCCTATTCCGTGTGGGTTACCTATGTTTGCCATGTTGTCAAGTCGGGGTAATGACGCCACCCTAAGACGGGGTTATGCCGCCATCCTGAAAAGGTGGCGGCTTAAGGAAATAAATCATGTGCAAGAAAATTAACAACTTTAAAATGAATTAACAAATTTAAAATAGATAAGGTAAGAGAAGAAACATTTTATTCTATAAACTGTAATTATGTATTTAGATCTAAATAAATAAATTTATAGTAATCTTATTTTATAATCCGTATTCAAAACAAACACACACAAAACAGAGATAGTAAATGAGGATTCATAATAATATATTATGTACGTATTGCCTATTACAATGTAATGTAATGAATTATAAACTGGACCTCTGACGTCACCAGTCAGACCTCTCCCCACCACTGCTATCCCGCCAGTAACTAGAGAACGCCATGGTCATTGCCATTACTCATCAAATGGATTTTTTAAGAAGTGGTTCCGTTTATGGGTCCGACGCAAGAGGTCGCATGCGTCGGCTGCATCGACTGCTTTGGCAACCAGTCACCTGCAGCAGTCGCATGCGTCTAGAAGTTGTAAATGAGTTTTTCGAAAAACGATGACGCAAAACTCATTGAGTTAGCTGGAAAAAAACTACAACTATTTGATCCTTTAAACTTGCTTTCATCGTTTAATAGATACAGAAAACTCCAGCTTATCCGAAATAATTGGGGTGAGCCGATTTCGGATAAGCCGGGTGTTTTAAATAACAAGAAAATTTTGTTTTATTGTAAGAAAAATATTATTGTGTTCTTTCTAATCAAAACCAATCAAAAAATCAAAATCAGCTGCTTTTATACGCTTTGTTTTGTTTGCTTTTAGTTACTTTTATACGGATTTAAATACTAGACAGTGGTTACCGGTGTGTTTTGATGGTTGGGGATTAATAAACCATTCTTTCTCAGGAATAGTCGGCCTGGGTCTGTACAAGACTACATCTCATTTGCACGTCATACATATCATCCTCATCTCATTGCGTCATGGGGTTTCTTATTGTTCTGAATTAAACAGATTGTAACGTACACAAATTAGGAATTAAAATTAATATGTAATAAACCCACCGGGTTGGTCTAGAGGTAAAGTCGTCACCAAAATCAGCTGTTTAAGAGCTGATTTCGGAGACGAAGGTTCCTGGTTCAAATCCTAGAAAAAGTTGTTACTTTTATACGGATTTGAATACTAGACAGTGATTGTGGGTGTACTTTGTTGGTTGGGGTTCAATTAACCATACTCTCTCAGGAGTGGTTGACCTGGGTCTGTAGAATACATCTCATTTCATTTGATCAAAATCAGCTGCTTTTATACGCTTTGTTTTGTTTGCTTTTAGTTACTTTTATACGGATTTAAATACTAGACAGTGGTTACCGGTGTGTTTTGATGGTTGGGGATTAATAAACCATTCTTTCTCAGGAATAGTCGGCCTGGGTCTGTACAAGACTACATCTCATTTACACGTCATACACATCATCTTCATCTTTTTGGGTCATGGGGTTGCTTATTGTTCTCAATTGAACAGATTGCAGCGAACATAATTATATTAGGAATAATAAAAAAAAACATGTAATAGTAATTTTTAGTACTTATAACTTTAAATACGTTTTACCGAAAATTTATATTTTCTGAACAAAATGTTCATTTTTCTGAAAAACTATTTAAGATACAGTCCTGAAATTTTTACAGTAGTTATAACTGTATGAAATACACATATTGCGCCACATTCATGCGTAAAAATTGGTTACAAGAAAAATGTATGAAAAATCTGTTAAAAAAATTAATTTTTTCTGTCAGAAATTTTTTTTCCAACCCCTCTAAAAATGATATCACCATGAACGAGGTTCAGTAAACAAGTGAGGCCTCGAATCAAAACCCGCCATATCCAAAAATTAAAAAAATTTAGTTATGAATCTAATCCTATGTATTTTGTGCCGCTGAATTCAATGGTAAAGTCGTTTTAGTTCAAAAACCACTATTTCCCCTTCAAATTGCTGTTTAAAGATTGTGTTTATTTTCAAAACACGCCAAATCCAAGTGCACTTTCTCCATGTTATAAGTTCAAAACCCTCCAACTCCATTTCAACCAATGATATGTGAGATTGTAGTCACGTGACTTATAATCAGCTGACATTTTTACTCAGCTTTGATTGTTTGGTTATGTTCGCTTTTACTGTACATGTTTGATCTAAGTGTAAAGTTTGTTTTAAAACTATTTTTGCTTAAATGTTGAATCTAATTCAAAATTTAACACCATGTTCGCCAAAAAGTTCTCGTGCAAGAGTTAAGTTGCTAAGAATTGCAAGTCTCAAAAAAGAGTTGTTGCAAATCCCAAGCCGAGTTTCAAAACCCACTATTGTAATTTTCTAAGAAGAAAAAAATATATATAGCTATAAGTGACAGCTGTAAAATTTTGTGTATGTAACCAGATGATTATGAAAAAATTTTCCCAGTATTTAGTTTTGAAGTTTTGTGGAGTTTTCATATTGAAACAAAAATTGGTATTTTGCTGGAAATGTTTTTTTATGAAGTTGGAGAGTTTTGATTCTAGAGGCCTCAAGTAAAACCCATTGAATTGTTTCTGAGGAAAAGTAACATGAATTTGGTAAAATTAATATGGAAAATGACATGTAGCATAGGCACTAAAATTCCCCTTAAATAATTTAACCATGGTTAAAAAATGAAATACGTACCTCAGTAAACCAATAAAACACTAAACAAATTTGGCCGCAGATCGTTTGAAATGCAATTAAAGCGATAATAGTCATCGAACTGTTAGTGACTTTAGTCAGCCTGTAAACAAAAAATGTCATTGAAACACACACACACACACACATGACTTTTTCTTCTCAATGCATATAATGACTCATATAACCAAACATTAGTAATGAAACAATAGAAATAAACAACAAACCAACCTCAATAAACATAATCTTATTTTAATCATATAAGAAAGATGCATAATAAAAAAATCTGGTGTGAAACACTCACACGAATTTCTCTTGCCAGTGCAAATAATTAACAATAAACCTAATATTAGTAATAAAACATTAGAAATAAACAAAAAACTAACTTCAAAAACATAACCTTATTTCAATCATGATAGAAACACGCAAAATGAAAATCAACCTCAGTTTGGCCTAAAAATACGGAAAATCAATCTTTCACGTCCAACTAGGCTCTGTAGAGAAAAATGCTCAAAACAAAAGTTGTAGATCGTTATATTTCCTATAAAATTTATTATAGACACTTGTGTCGTTAAATGCATTCTAAGGCCGAAATCTTAAAAAAATCGATTTTTCACACGTTTTCGTGAGAAAAAATCAGAAAATCGCTAATTACTGCTAAAATAAGCGTTATACAAAACAATGTTGGAAATAAAAGTTGTAGGATTTTAAATTCTCTACAACTTTTATTATATACATTTTTGCGCTAAATTGCATAATAAAGCCGTAATCTTAAAAAACTATGTTTTTACGCAAAAACAGCCTTACCCAGAATTTCAGTAAACATGACGCCTAGCCTATCTTGTAGAGAATAAAAAATTAAGTAATCCAGGCGATTTTTAAAAAAATCGTAGGACCAGTTTTTGAGAAAATCGCAAAAAAGTGAAAAATTATACGAATAAACTACTACTTCCGGTTGACCGATTTTGATGAAAATGTTCGTGTCGGGTCCGGTAGTGGTATGTAACTTAAGTTTCAAGTTTCAAGTTCGTACGATGTTCCGTTCTTGAGATATTCTGTTCACACACACACGCGCGCGCGCGTGCGCGCGCACACGCGCACACACGCATGCACACGCGCACATACACACACACACACACACAGACACACACAGACCAGTCGCTAAAAACATGTTTTTTGGGTTCAGGGGGTCTGAAAACGTATAGATCCGGTGAAAACTCGATTTCGAAAAATCGACATGAAAACAATACTTTCCGTCCTATATATTCATATAGGCAAGAGAAAGTAAAAATGTCATTGAAACACACACACACACACATGACTTTTTCTTCTCAATGCATATTGTGACACTTATTGCTAAGGGTCCATTTCGGGATCTCGGTTATTAAATAATTAATACACTAAAGTTTACAATTACAAATATTTATTTCACTAAAAGATTACAAAATAAATGATTAAACTAATTATAATTAAGTAATACAATAAATGATTTAATAATTCACTTAAAATAGATAATTAGCAATAAATAACTTACAATCACTTTTATAGATTCCACAAGCATACAAAACACCGAAACTGAATTCACAAAATTTCACACATACATTAACTTTACAATACACTCACAAAAAGACTTTACACAATAGACACACAAAGACAGTGTTACAATCGTCGACTGACACAATGCTCGGTACGCGCCTACCTACGTCCGATAGACATTCGTCAAAGATAAACCGATAACTGACTGGACCGCGCTCGGGGGTCTCTTTTTATAATCATTCACAAAGATCGTTCCAGAACAAAGTAGAGAAATCATAAAGTACAAAAATAACTCTTTATTAATGAATGCTAGAAAAATCCGTTGTAAATAGGTCAACAAAAGGTCTTTTGTAAATAGAAAACGTAAACAACCTGCCTCCCTCATAATAGCTGTACACAATACCTAAACTTTATGATAGTTATTGCAACCCTTATGAATGAATAGACACACTTTTATGGTTACAACTGTCATTTACGAAACTGATCTTATTGTGTATTGTTATTTTTATTATTTCTTAACTATTTTTATGAATGGAATTCTAGAACATTCGCGAACGATCTCGTCTTTCCTTCGATCTTGTTACAATATAATGACTCATATAACATAACATTAGTAATGAAACAATAGAAATAAACAAAAAACCAACCTCAATAAACATAACCTTATTTTAATCATATAAGAAAGATGCATAATAAAAATCAACCTCAGTATAGGTTAAAAATACGGAAAATCACTCTTTCACGTTAAATTAGGCTCTGTACAGAAAAATACTCCAAATAAAAGTTGTAAATCTTTTAATTTTCTATAAATTTTATTATATACACTTTTGTTGTAAAATTCATACTAAGGCTGAAATCTTTTAAAAAAATTGGGTTTTACACGTTTTTGTGAGAAAAAAAAACAGAAAATCGCTAATTTCCGCTAAACTAAGCGTTATACAAAAATAATATACAGAGTGATTCAATAAGATGGAAACAATTTCAATAAGCTGTATTTCCTGAACTACATGTTATATTTTAATTCTGTAAATTACATTTTAAAAGAGAAATTTTTAAATTTTAATTTACATACATGAAAGTTTATAGATGTTCAATGTGTCCTTCCTCCTCCGGCTGCACGTACAACATCTAGACGGTAACTGAACTCATCCCAAACTCTCTGACGCATGTCTTGGGTCACTGAGTTGACTGCAGCTGTGATACGATTCCTTAGTTCATTCAAATTGGTGGGAAGAGGTGGTATGTAAACTGCACTTTTCACGAACCCCCACAAGAAAAAGTCACAGGGTGTGAGATCTGGAGACCTCGGTGGCCAAAACTGAAGTGCAGAGTCGTCATTCGCCATGCGACCTATCCATCGTTGACGTATGGATTCATTTACAAAACTGGCTCGTTCCTCAAATGAATGAAGATTCAGGAGATTACATTTTCCAGCAGGACGGAGCTCCACCCCACTGGCATCGCAATGTTCGGCGTTTCCTAAATGAATCCATACGTCAACGATGGATAGGTCGCATGGCGAATGACGACTCTGCACTTCAGTTTTGGCCACCGAGGTCTCCAGATCTCACACCCTGTGACTTCCCCTGTGCTTTCCCGATCCTGTACACTGCCAGTCTTACGAAATTTATTAATCAGACGCGATATTGTGGTGTTATTAGGTACTTCAGAATTGGGAAATTTTAACCGGAACTCGTCTTTCAATAGTTCGTAAGATTTATATGCGCAATAACTTTCAATAATAAAAATACATTCATCCTTTGAAAAAACCATGTTTGAACTTATACAGACACAAATGAATACTCGGATAGCACTAGTACATGTCAGTAATACCCAATGGGTCAACAATGAGTACGGTAGTGCCAACTGTTATTTGGGGGAAAAAACATTTCCTATGCAGAAAATATTAACCCTTAAACTTCGAATTGCGTACTTCTTGAAACACCCGTTACTTAAGTTTCAAGTTCGTACGATGTTCCGTTCTTGAAATATTCTGTTCACACGCACGAGCGCGCACACACACACACACACACACGCAAAGACCAATCGCTAAAAACATATTTTTAGGTTCGGGGCGCCTATAAATGTGTATATCCGGTGAAAACTCGATTTCTTAAAATCAACACGACAACAATACTTTCCTTCCTATATATTCATACAGGCAAGAGAAAGTAAAAATAAATAAAATAAGGATAACATACCTGTATAAGTGGTGATCTATTAATAATTAATAGATTCATAATTTTAAAAGAAAAATCGATTAAGATGTTACATGGGACAATTATTGTCCCATGTAACATCTTAATCGATTTTTATCATTCATATAAAATCTATCGATTTCTTTAAGAGCTAATCGAAACAATTTTATATCGATTATTATTTTTTTTCAATCGGCCCAGAAAACATACAATATAAAAATTTAGCTAACGTCATTAATACAAATGAAATCACCGATTGAATTATATGGATTATAAAAAACACGTATAGAGTTTTACTTTCTCTTGCCTATATGAATATACAGGAGGAAAGTATGGTTTTCATGAAAGTATGGTGCGTGCGCGCGCGCGCACGCGTGTGTGTGTGTGTGCGTGCGTGCGTGCGTGCGTGTGTGTGTGTGTGTGTGTGTGTGTGTGTGTGTGTGTGTGAAAATAATATCTCAAGAACGGAACATCGTACGAACTTAAAACTTAAAACTCAAGTTACATACCAATACCGAATCCGACACGAACATTTTCATCAAAATTGGTCAACCGGAAGTAATAGTTTATTCGTGTAAAAATCGATTTTTTTTTTTAAGATTTCGGCCTCAGTATGCTTTTTACGACAAAAGTGTATATAATCAAACTTATAGAAAATTAAAAGATCTACAACTTTTATTTAAAGCATTTTTCTCTATAGAGCCTAGTTTAGCGTGAAAGAGTGATTTTCCGTATTTTTAAGCCAAACAGGTCGATTTTCATTTTGCGTCTCTCACTCATGATTAAAGTAAGGTTATGTTTTTTGAGTTTAGTTTTTTGCTTATTACTAATGTTAGGTTATATTGGTCATTATTTGAATTGGCAAGAGAAAGTCGTGTGAGTGTTTCACACAAGATTTTTTTTTATGTTTTTATATATATATATATATATATTTCTGCCCATAACAGACTGGTGGAGAGTCAAATTATTTACTCTCAATCTGTTCATTGCTGGGCTAAAATAAATAGTTCTGTTTCTTATCACATGGTCAGCCAATTAAATGACTGAATCATTTAAGAACAGAAGAGGTAGAGGTGCAAAAGACACTAATCAGAGTTATCGCCTCTGAAAGTAATGGATTTCATTATACAGCCAGACCCTGTGGTGAATGAAGTGAAGGTGTCATTTGCAGAGTGGAAAATATGTGCTTTTCAGAGGGCCCGGCATGCTGATAAGCATACTTTTCTATTCAGTGAGGAAGGCAATGGTAAACCATCTCACTCCACATTTTACTTAGTAAAACCTCTAGAGGTTCAAACCAGCTTTTCGGCTGATGACCTAAACAACATATATATATATATATACATTACACCGTCCTATACATTCGTACAGGCAAGAGAAGGTAAAAATAAATAAAATAAGGATAACATACCTGTATAAGTAATCAAGGTGATCTATTAATTGTCCCATATAACATCTTAATCGATTTTTATCATTCATATAAAATCTATCGATTTCTTTCAGAGCTAATCGAAACAATTTTATATCGATTATTATTTTTTCAATCGGTCCAGAAAACATACAATATAACAATTTAGCTAACGTTATTAATACAAATGAAATCACAGATTGAATTAAATGGATTATAAAAAACACGTATAGATTTTTAATTTTGTATACGTGAACGTATTCAAATATTACATTCAAATTAGATATTTCAACGCTTTTTGAATTCGTTTTCAATAACTTAATCGTTGTTAAAATCAATGGAGTCAATATGAAGTTTGCAATCAGAATATTTAAAACAAATTTAATATATTTCATATTTGTTTTTATTTTTTTATTAGATTCATCAATAATTTTGTTTGGTTCTTTTGTGTTTATCCAATAAGGTTTCATTTTATTTAAAATTACACCAATTGTGTCGCCTGTTACTTTTGGGTTAAATGTTAATTGACTTGAAAGTAATGATACACCAATGAACATGTAAGCGTCTTCAATTGCTAAAAATCTTCGACTTAAATCATTCCACCTGTAGCATTACAAATAGACAAAGTGATATTAGATATTAACCAACCCACCGGGTTGGTCTAGAGGTAAATTCGTCGCCAAAATCAGCTGTGTAACAGCTGATTATCGGAGACGAAGGTTCCTAGTTCAAATCCTAGTAAAGGTATATCACCCTCACCCCCTCTAGTTAATCATTTACTGTGTTGCCGGCTTCAATAGTTCTCCCGGCCTTTGACGGCATAGCGACAAAGCTTTCGGCTGCGCACCGCAAAGACCTTTATCATCAAGGCCAAACCAGTAGCCGCTCTCCACCACAGCGCTCTCGGCGACTATTTAAAGAGCGCTGAACTGAGCAGGGATTCAATTCCAATCAAGACACTGAGGGATTCATTTCCACCAGACAGCAGACGAGACGTCCACCTCGACACACGGCTGCCGGACTCCAGCGAAGACTAATCGACGACCACGCAAGAGAGAAGATGATGCTTCCGCTGGCCGACCTGTCACCGTAAGCCGTCGACCGGACCGTCATCGCCCGCTGACGCGAGCGATGCCCACAGCGGTCCCTCGACCGAGCCTTACGCCCACCGAACCCAAAGAAGCAGCCATCGACGCACTACTGCGAGGGAAGAGGATGACGTCTCCGCTGGACGACGACACGCCGTGTCGCCCAGCTTCTCGTCGCAGCCTACTCTGGTCTCCTTCGAGACCAGCACAACGGTCCTTCTCAGGACCAATTCATTAAGGTTTACACCGGCCCTTTTCAGGGCCATCAAACACCTCTGCCCGCCCCGGCGGACACACACCTAAACGGCCCTTTTCAGGGCCATCAAACACCTCTGCCCCCCCCCCGGCGGACACACACCTAAACGGCCCTTTTCAGGGCCATCAAACACCTCTGCCCGCCCCGGCGGACACACACCTAAACGGCCCTTTTCAACGCCATCAAACACCTCTGCCCCCCCCCGGCGGACACACACCTAAACGGCCCTTTTCAGGGCCATCAAACACCTCTGCCCCCCGGTGGACACACACCTAAACGCCCCTTTTCAGGGCCATCAAACACCTCTGCCCGCCCCGGCGGACACACACCTAAACGCCCCTTTTCAGGGCCATCAAACACCTCTGCCCCCCCCCCGGCGGACACACACCTAAACGGCCCTTTTCAGGGCCATCAAACACCTCTGCCCCCCCGGTGGACACACACCTAAACGGCCCTTTTCAGGGCCACCAAAATGATAAGGTTAGCCACATAATGTCGCCATTCGGTGACAGGTAGTTACTTTTATACGGATTTGAATAGTAGACAATGGTTGTGGGTGTACTTTGATGGTTGGAGTTCAATTAACCATACTCTCTCAGGAATGGTCGGCCTGGGTCTGTACATGACTACACAGTCTCATTTACACGTCATACACATCATCCTCATCTCATTGGGTCATAGGGTTGCTTATTGTTCTCAATTGAACAGACTGCAACGTACACAAATTAGGAATATAAAAAAAACGATGTGTTTATAATCTGATTGCTATTGACAATTATGTAAACATTTCTAATTACGAGGGTAAGTGAATTATTATCCGCAAAATTTAGCTATATTTTTACTTTCCCTTGCCTATACGAATATATAGGAAGGAAAGTATTGTTTTCATGTCGATTTTAACAAATACACTCTTCACCCCCACTATACACCTAAACAGACCACCTCACACCCACACAACAACTGCTTTTTACCTATTGGTCTGTGTGTGTGTGTGTGTGTGTGTGTGTGTGCGTGTGTGTGCGTGTGGGTGTGTGTGTGTGTGTGTGTGTGCGCGCGCGCGCGCGCGCGCGTGTGTGTGTGTGTGTGTGTGTGTGTGTGTGTGTGTGTGTGTGTGTGTGTGTGAACAGAATATCTCAAGAACGAAACATCGTACGAACTTGAAACTTGAAACTTAAGTTACATACCACTACCGGACCCGACACGAACATTTTCATCAAAATCGGTTCACCGGAAGTAGTAGTTTATTCGTATAATTTTTTACTTTTTTGCGATTTTTTCAAAAACTGGTCCTACGATTTTTTTTTAAAATCGCCTATTTTACTCAATGTTTTATTCTCTACAAGATAGGGTAGACGCCATGTTTGCTGAAATTCTCGGTGAGGCTGTTTTTACGTAAAAACGTTGTTTTTTTAAGATTACGGCTTTAATATAAATTTTAGCGCAAAAACTTATATAATAAAAGTTGTAGAGAATTTAAAAACCTACAACTTCTGTTTCAAACATTTTTTTGTATAACGCTTAGTTTAGCGGTAATTAGCGATTTTCTGATTTTTTCTCACGAAAACGTGTGAAAAATTGATTTTTTTAAGATTTCGGCCTTAGTATGCATTTTACGACAAAAGTGTATATAACCAAATTTATAGGAAATTTACAGATCTACAACTTTTATTTAACGTATTTTTCTCTACAGAGCCTAGTTTAGCGTGAAATAGTGATTTTCCGTATTTTACAACATTACAAATTTAAAAGAAACGTAATAGAATTAACTATAGGGTGATTCAAAAAGAGCTCTGGTTTTGATATATCAAATTAAGAGATTTATTTTATTGAAAAACTGAAAATAAATACATCAACAAGTTCAACTTACCTTCCGATTTCATGTATGAAAAATGATGTCATGCATGTGTCCTCCTCTACTGCGCTGGCACGCATCAACTCTGTCCATGAAATTGGATATTACTGCACGACAAGTTTCGATTTCCATTTGCCCGATAACCCGTCGAATTTCCTCCTTCAAGTCATTGATGTTTCGGGGTTTATTGGCATACACCAATGACTTCAGATGACCCCAAAGATGAAAGTCACAAGGCGTCAAGTCACACGACCTTGGTGGCCATTGATGGTCGGAATTACGAGAAATGATGCGATCCTGGAACCGTTCACGGAGCAACAACATTGTTTCTCGTGCAGCAACTGAATTTTATACGGGTGATATTGGAGATCGTACCGAAGAATTCTCCGTACAGAAGAACATCGTAAACCCAATTGTTGAGAACGGCGACGTATTGATTTTGCTGGGCTAACAGCCACACTGTCACGAACCAACGCAACGTTCTGCTCAGTTCGGCCAGAACGACGACGTCCAGAACTTTTAAGGTCGACTGTTGAACCCGTCTCAAAAAACTTTTTCATGAGCCTGCGAACTGTCGATTCATTCGGTGCTTCATTACGTCCTAGAGTACCGCGAAGTCGCCTGACAGTAGCCGCATAACTCTCTCCACTCTGGTAAAATGTTTTGACGATTAACACTCGTTGTGCAATAGTAAACTTCTCCATGGTTAGACACAGACTGCGAGAGTACTACACTGCGAACAAGAGAAACTACAACTGAATCGTCAATCGGAATGTTCTCCGAAATAGAAATGAGGTCTAATAATGTTGCCAACCGATAAACAAAAATTTACCAGCCGTTTAAAAACCGGCGCTCTTTTTGAATCACCCGTTATAGGTATCAGACGAACTAATGTCCCATACCTGAGGAAGTGAGAGGGAGATATGTGGCATAACTACGCATGCGCTCAAAGGTCTTCACCGTTGTAATCCAAATCTGAAAACATACTTCAGTCGTTATCTTGCTTGTTAGTTTTACTGCATGCATAAACGCTTGCTTACAACAATGAGTAAAATTAGGGACAATGTTATTGGACCGGCGCGTATGCGTTGTGCGAGTGAGAGCGTTATGCATTCTCTCACTTCCACGGCTAGGGGACATTAGTTCATCTGAATACTGTACCTTTACAATTCAGCCGTTGTTAGTTTGCTCCTACTGTCAACAAACAAAAGCCACCTACTACAGGGTGCACGCTAGAGTCTGCAACTTTACGGATGTCGTATTCCTATTAAGTTAATTATTTTTTAAATTATAAGTACTTAAAGTACTAAAAACATCAGTCATGATATATGATGTAGGCCTAACAATTTCATTTAGAAAAATACTTTTAAATGTATTTTCTATTTAAATACTTTTGAAAGTATTTTATTGTTACTTTTTAATCAGCGTGTACACATTTTGATATAACGCCCATGCTCAGTGATGTCATTATTTGTTTACATTAGGAGCAAACCAAGAGAGGCTGGACTATAGGATTTGAACCAGGAACCTTCGTCTCCGAAAATCAGCTGTTAAACAGCTGATTTTGGCGACGACTTTTCTAGACCAGTGTTTCCCAACCGGTGGTCCGCGGACCAAAGGTGGTCCGTGAGAGCCTTCGGGGAGGTCCTTGAGAGTCCGGACTACTTATAAAAAAGTAATATTTTCCCGTAATTAAATCAAAGTTACGATTTTCATTGAACAAGATTAAGTAAATACATTCAAGATTCAGATTAAGTAAAGGTAGAAGAGTTGTAGTGTAAGAAAGCTCTGGGCTTCCCCAAGATTCGGCAAGTAGCTTTGCGGTATCTTATGATTTTTTTCAACCACTTATTTGTGTGAGCAGGGGTTCTCTAGTTTATTGTTAATTAAAAACAAACAACGAAATCGGCTAAGTGTAAGCAGTGATTTGAGAGTAGCTCTTAGCAAGAGCCTAAAACCTAAAATTCCTCAGCTAGTCAGAAAGATTCGTGCACAAAAGTCGCATTGAAATTTTCATTTAATTTTTAATTCATCTTTTAATTTTCATTGTTATTTTCGACAAAGTAAATTCTGTATTCCTTATTTTATTAAAAGACAATTTACAATTAAAATATTTTTACGTTTTGTGATGTTCAATGTACCCTACTTTCTGAAAATAACAATTATATGTTTGTAATAATAGTTTCTTAATTAATAATAATAGTTTGTTTGTGAAAATTTGTTTTATTTAATCACCTTTTAATTTGGTTACAACTGATAAGATATATGCAATAATGTAATGGGTGGTCCGTGGTAGTTCACTTTCAGGCTGAGTGGTCCGCAGACCACTGCCAGTTGGCAACCACTGATGTAGACTAACACGGTGGGTTACGTTTTAAATAAGTTAGAAATAAATAAATAATAAATGTTACACACCTATGTATCATTGATGCAATTCCTTCGTACGCCATTATCACAAAAGTAATCGTCAGGAATTTTGATAAGATTGTTATTTTTCCAGCGTTGTTATAATATCCACACATGTTTAATGATGTCCTTAATTCTTTTACTAATAAATCCATTTAAAAAATTACCTAGAATTTATACAAAATATATTTAAATAAAGTGCCCATAACGGGCAGGTAGAATGTTAAATTACGATGGTTATCCAAAAAATAACCTCAGTTTTGAAATAAAAAGTAAACGAGTGAAGATACAAAAACTTCATTGTATACATATTAAAACTGCAGTTTTCCTCTATTTTTCGACATAGTCGCCAAACAGATTCAAGCACTTGTCGTACCTTGGAACAGTCTTTGAAATACCCTCTGCATAAAAATCTGCTGCCTGTGAATGTAGCCAACCATTGACGGCGTTTTGAAGCTCTTTATCATTGGCGAACCGCTGAGATGCAAGCCACCGCTTCATGTTCGGGAACAGGTGAAAGTCACTAGGAGCCAAGTCCGGGTTGTATGGGGGATGATCGAAAACGTCCCATTTAAACTTGGCCAAAAGTGGCATGACAACTCTCGCCCTCATACAGCTCGAAAAATAAATGAACTTTTGGCCAAGTTTAAATGGGACGTTTTCGATCATCCCCCATACAGCCCGGACTTGGTTCCTAGTGACTTTCACCTGTTCTCGAACATGAAGCGGTGGCTTGCATCTCAGCGGTTCGCCAATGATAAAGAGCTTCAAAACGCCGTCAATGGTTGGCTACATTCACAGGCAGCAGATTTTTATGCAGAGGGTATTTCAAAGACTGTTCCAAGGTACGACAAGTGCTTGAATCTGTTTGGCGACTATGTCGAAAAATAGAGAAAAACTGTAGTTTTAATATGTATATAATAAAGTATTTGTATCTTCACTCGTTTACTTTTTATTTCAAAACGGAGGTTATTTTCTGGATAACCCTCATAATTACACTCGATCTGTTGGTTCCAGGTGAAAAGAACTAAATATCTCCTGATAAGGGATTGGCCAATTTGTAAGAAATAATTAAATTATATTGTATAGTTAAAACATTTACCATCATCATCCTTTCCCTGTTTTGTAATTTAAATCCTTGAACATTACTAAATGATCATCATGCGATCATGTATGTTATGTTTGCAGCATAATTATTGAATCTCGTTTTAATTATTAATTATCATAAGTAATAGTAATCAGTGTATAAATTGTTTATTATTCAATTTGTATGCCTATCACATTAATGTACCATCAATAAATTTGTTCATTTGAATAAACATATGATCAGTAAATTATTTTATTTTCACAGTAACCTAATTGTTATTTATACGAAAACAACAAGTCTTTGTCTATTATTAAGATCTTGTCTGTATTAAAATAAAATAGATCTATTACACTGAATGGATGAATGGACGGTAAACCTATTTCATCTTAACAGTTCGATGTTAAACCGCCCATTAAAAAATTTACAAAGATCTTTTCTTCTTCTTTAGTTGCCTAGTAACTAAATAAATAACTCTTTTAAATATTTCTAGTAATATAAATTAAATAATTTTTAAAGTATTAATTTTTCAATCAGCTGGAGATGTATATTTATTTTAATAGACTCAAAAATAAACAACTCCAGATGTGCAGTAAATTTGTCATATTACACAGGGCTACAAAAATAGTTCTGTTTCTTATCACATGGTCAACCAATTAGACGAGGTGTGGCTACTAAAAAACGAGACTGATGTTGTAAAAAGATTTTTTTCATTTTATACATAATCCCTTCTGCCCATAACAGACAGGTGGATGGTCAAATTTTTTACACTCAATCTGTCAGTTGCAGGGCTAAAATAAATTGTTCTGTTTCTTATTACATGGTCAGCCAATTAGCTGCCCATAACAGACAGGTGGAGTGTCAAATTATTTACACTCAATCTGTTTGTTGCAGGGCTAAAATAAATAGTTCTGTTTCTTATCACATGGTCAGCCAATTAAATGACTGAATCATTTAAGAACAGAAGAGGTAGAGGTGTAAAAGACACTAGTCAGAGTTATCTTCTCTGAAAGTAATGAATTTCACTATACAGCCAGACCCTGTGGTGAATGAAGTGAAGGTGTCATTTGCAGAGTGGAAAATATGTGCTTTTCAGAGGGCCCGGCATGCTGATAAGCGTACTTTTCCACTCAGTGAGGAAGGCAATGGTAAACCACCTCACTCCTCGTTTTACTTAGTAAAACCTCTACAGGTTCAAACCAGCCTTTCGGCTGTTGACCTAAACAACAACACAGCCAATTAAATGACTGAATTAAATGACAATTAAATGACTTTAAGAACAGAAGAGTGTAACATCTGTTTCCAGATTGTTACGTTTTTGTTTTGTTTGATTTTTAACGTTCGCTTGTTGTTTTTATTGATTACCGATAATTCGTATTTAATGTGGCGACGTTAATTAACTCACCGTCCGGTGGTGCGAACTACCGCTTTAACTTCTAACTAGCGTTCTACAATCTTATCACGAGCCACTCCTTTTTGCAAGTCATTACACTCTCTGTTGAATTTTCGTTGTGTAAAGTTCGTTCGCAATGTAGTTAATTCTATTACGTTTCTTTTAAATTTGTAACTTTTGGAAAAGTTAATTCTTCTTGCCCATAAAATATGGTAAGTTAATTTGATTTTATTTTAGCATCCCGAAAGCTGGAAATTTTTCGCGAGTTGCATAAATTTATATCTTATACTAACGAATCTATGTTGCAGTTGTTGTTGCAATTGTATAACTATAGGTCATTTGTTCTAACTTGAAGCTCTCCCTCCAACGCTGTGTGCCGCTGAGCTGTTCTGTTTAGTGGTGGGGGAAGCACCTCATAGTTGTAACAGTAGTATACAGTTAGAAAGAGAGGGAATGATCATTAAGTGAGAAGGAGACAACACTTGCCCCGTTGAAACTATCCCTACTCTACCTACTCGCCCTCCCCTTACAAGCTTCTTCCTAAAACAAATGTACTATACTAAATTCGATTTTGGTTTATGTAAAACTAAATTGTAACTTATGATAAATTTATTATAACCGATGTAACGTTTTGTAATTTGGTAAATTGTATTCTACTTCGAAATGTAATTGCTTATTTTAATTGTTTTAAATTTTTTTTAAATCTTCCTTATTGTTTATTAATTGCAACTCGTATTAAGTTTCTACTTTTAAACTCAGATCTTAGTAATATTTTACTGTTCATTTAAATTGCATAATTTATGCGTTTGTACTTTTGCTTGCGATCGACGATTATTTTACTAAATATTAACACTGGCTCGATCTTTTGTCTAGGGTCCAATCCGGGGACGGTAATAACCGTTCAGTGTATCATACCATTTCAATATTCACTACATGGGGTTCGACTACCGAGAAGGACGAATGTTCACTTCGTCAACATCCTTTAACTAACATTCAATGTTTCCTGAAATTTTCTGCTATGGAGTTACCTGAAGTCCAATCTGAATGAAAATTTTATCTGCAAATCTTCAATTAGTTGTCGCATACGTCAGTAATACTGCAAAATAAGTGTTAACTACTATCGGGTATGTCTTGTTATTTTATTATCATGAGAGGAGCTCACTTATCTAACTTAAGGTGTTTTAACGAGGTTTCCAATACTTTTTTTTTGGGGAGAAGATCATGCCACAACTAAGATCCATCTTGTTAAGTTCTTGTTCTGAACGGGAAATTTAGTGCATTTAAAGTGACCTACTTGGACTATTTTCCTACTAAAACTTTTGCAAAACATAATGCAATCAGGAACATTGATTAATAAAAATTTAACCAATTCATTCCACAATAATTTTTCTTAAAAATTATTATTCTTTTATTTACATTTGATTAAAAAGTTTGAATATAATTTTGAGTATTTCTAACATTTAAAATTCTAAAAAGTTTAAAATTTAACTTCTGTTTTATCAATTATTATATTTGTGAAACAAATTTATAGTACAACCTAGTATGTTTCTACATATTTGCACACACTCACATATATATATATATATATATACAAAATTATTTTTATAACCTATGGAATTTAAGATAATAATAATAATATATTTTGAATAGGAAGCTGCTAGCATGCTAAACTTGAAAATAAAAGTTTAATTCAAAATATTTTGGCCACTTCGTTTTTCAGTATCATTTAATATGTATATCTTTAAATATTTTTTATTGTTTTAACTTGATATTAATAATAATTTACCTCAGGAAGTACTATTTTTTTGGATCTGATATTATATTAGTTTTTTTGTTATTTAAGACTGGGTAACCTTGTAATAATTTTGATGTTTACACCATATATTTATTGTTATAAATTAAATTATTTTACTACTTACTTTCTAGATTCATTTCATTTGTGCAACGATTTACCTGAGTGTTTTTTTGGGGCTTCCTTGTTTTTATCTCTTGTTAACACCCTAGCCGACCTATCGCTTTGTTTGCCGTATGTGTTTCCGGCAGCGATAGGGGTGTTACAAGAGGTAGAGGTGTAAAAGAAACTAATCAGAGTTATCTCCTCTGAAAGTAATGAATTTCATTATACAGTTGAACCCTGTGGTGAATGCAGTGACGGTGTCATTTGCAGTGTGGAAAATATGTGTTTTTCAGAGGGCCCGGAATTCTGATAAGCGTACTTTTCTACTCAGTGAGGAAGGCAAATGTAAACCACCTGACTCCTCGTTTTACTTAGTAAAACCTCTACACGTTCAAACCAACTTTTTGGCTGATGACCTAAACAACACATATAATCACTTATTGTCACCTTCAACATACACTCCTTCTCTATCCCTACAACGCTCCATGCGAATTCTACATTGTTGAAAACACTGCTGGAAGTCATCTTCTGTCAGCTCCTTCAGGACAAGTGCCGCTCAAAAATGTTTAAAATGAAACTAGCTAAAATAATTATACTGACACTTTCTACGCGATTGAAAATAACCCAAAATTTTTGGAAACGATAATAACATGTGTTGAAACGTGGTTTTTTACTAATGATCCGGAATCGAAGCGCCAATCCATGCACTACAAGAGCCGAACTTCACCGAGAGCCAAAAAAGCTCGAATGAGCAAGTCAAAATTTAAAGCAATGATGATTGTTTTTTTTTATATCCATGGGATTGTGTACCTTTACTGTGTTCCTGAAGGTTAAACAATTAATCAATATTACTGCTATGAGGTACTTTCTAAACGACGTCAAAGAGTAAGGAAAAAACGTCCTGAAATGTGGAAGGACAAATCACGGGTTCTCTACCAAGACAATGCGCCGGCTTACTCCGCGTTATCTGTCAAGAGGTTCCTAGCCAAGTACAGCATTTCAGTGTTAGAACATTCACCTCATTCACCAGATCTTGCACCATGTGACTTCTATCTGTTCCCTAAGGTGAAAACTGCATTAAAACGGACAAGATTTGAGTCTGTGGAAGCTGAAAAAGAGAAAGCGGCACGTGTCCTGAAGGAGCTGACAGAAGATGACTTCCAGCACTGTTTCCAACAATGGAAAATTCGAATGGAGCGTTGTAGGGATAGAGAAGGAGTGTATATTGAAGGTGACAATAAGTGATTATGTATAAAATTAAAATAAATTTTTTTACATCGTCAGTTTTGTTATTTAATAGCCACACCTCGTATGACTGAACCATTTAATAACACAACAAGTAAAGGTGTAAAAGACACTTTTTTTTCCATCAGTCTCTCGACTGGTTTGATGCAGTTCTCCAAGCTGTTCTATCTTGCGCAAGTCGTTTCATAATATCTAGATACCTGTAACACCCTACATCTTTTGTAATTTGCTTTATATATTCTAATCTTTGCCTCCCTCTACAATTTACTCCCTCAATATTACCCTCCATTATTGATAGATGTCTTAAGATATGCCCTACTAGCCTATCCCTTCTTTTGGTAAGCTGCTTCCATATACTTCTTTTTTCATCCACTCGCCTAAGAACCTCTAAATTACTTATTTCGTCCACCCACCTAATCTTTAACATTTTCCTACAACACCACATTTCAAAAGCTTCTATCCTCTTCTTTTCTACAGCCCCTATCACCCACTTATAGACAATTCCACTAAAAGACACTGTTGTTGTTTAGGTCAACAGCCGAAAGACTGGTTTGAACCTCTAGAGGTTTTACTAACTAAAACGAGGAGTGAGGTGGTTTACCATTGCCTTCCTCACTGAGTGGAAAAGTACGCTTATCAGCATGCCGGGCCCTCTGAAAAGCACATATTTTCCACTCTGCAAATGACATCTTCACTTCATTCACCACAGGGTCTGGCTGTACAATGAAATTCATTACTTTCAGAGGAGATAACTCTGATAAGTGTCACAGTACACCTCTACCTCTTCTGTTCTTAAATGATTCAGTCATTTAATTGGCTGACCATGTGATAAGAAACAGAACTATTTATTTTAGCCCTGCAACGAACAAATTGAGTGTAAATAATTTGACACTCCACCTGTCTGTTATGGGCAGTAAAAGACACTATAGAACGTAAAATGAAAGATGAAGCCTGTATTTGGAACCGTGTATCTCATCATGTAAGAAAGACAAAAATTTCTGGTACGGCTCGTTTTAAAACTTCGTTTTTTGTAATTTAATTCGTATAAATTACGAAACACGGAAGTGTGTAGACACTGAAGTCACAAGATTTGCTTATGGATTGGTTGTGAAGAAGGGAAGTGTAAATATGACAGTGCTGCCAATCTCAACAGTGCGACACTATTTGTACATTTTACTACCGTGAAGTTTCTAGATACATTTTGTAACCTGTGGTTTAACCCGAGAAAACGTTCTTTATAAACCTTATAAGAAATAAATCTGACATGTAATACTGGCTATAGCTAAATTACACGACTAGAAATGTTAAACTGACAAATTGACTAGAAATGATACTAAGATATCTCTGAAAGTATTGCATTTACAGCTCTGGAACCAATTTTCCAAATTAAGAAACATAAGAAACAATCGTATTTTTATCTTTGTAACTACCTTTTTTCAAGCCCATAACAGACAGGTGGAGTGTCAAATTATTAACATTCAATCTGTTGGTTGCAGGGCTAAAATAAATAGTTCTGTTTCTTATTACATGGTCAGCCCATTAAATGACTGAATCATTTAAGAACAGAAGAGGTAGAGGTGTAAAAGATACTAATCAGAGATATCTCCTCTGAAAGTAATGAATTTCATTATACAGCCAGACCCTGTGGTGAATGAAGTGAAGATGTCATATACAGAGTGGAAAATATGTGCTTTTCAGAGGGCCCGGCATGCTGATAAGCATACTTTTCCATTCAGTGAGGAAGGCATGGGTAAACCACCTCACTCCTCGTTTTACTTAGTAAAACCTCTACAGGTTCAAACCAGCCTTTCGGCTGATGACCTAAACAACAACTACCTTTAACATTTTTATACAGCGTTACTTCAACGAGGGTACAGAGTTCTAGGTGAAATTTTTCGCTAGCCGTAACTCGCTAACTAAACGTGTTCAGACATATATTTATATGAACTTTTTTTCTTATTTTTAGCTATAGAATGAGATCCCAAAAGATTGCCGTATAGTTTTGAATCACCCTGTATATTTTAGTGAAAAATCGACATGAAAACATAATTTTTCTTACCGATATTTTATATAAGTCAAAATAAAGTAAAAAGATATGGAATTTGATACAACTAAAATTATGTTCTACGTTCAAAACTGAAATTTATTCTGATAGTTTAGTATTCTTAGAAAAAACTGAAATGGATAAAAAAAAGTCCTTACTAAATCAAAAATATATGAAAAATGATTTTTTAATAAACTTTATAATACCTAGTAGACGTAAATAGATAAAAAAAATCTAAATAATAATTTAATCAATAATGTAGAATAGAATAGATACGGAACAGGTTACATTTTTTCTAAAATAGATCAAATTCTACCAATTAAATTCTGTGACACGCAATCGTAAATTCTAAGGAATACAATATTTATTTAAAGTTACGCCTTTAGTGTCCTTGGAAGGATCTTACAGATAGTTAAGAATAAATTAAAAATACATTTTTATAATAAAATGAAATGTAGTGTTAAGGTATCTTATTAAAATTAAATTTGTGTAAGTGAGAACAATAAATTATATAGTTTTGCAGGGATTTTTTTCAAAATGATATGTTGGTATAATTTTTGTTGACGCAATAAGTTGTTTTATTGACAACACACAATGCAATCTACAAGTGGGGCGGATAAAAATTTTGTTCAAGAGGTTTTCACATAATGTAGGCCTACAATACCCGTGATTTACTTTCTCTTGCCTATATGAATATATAAGAAGAAAAGTATTGTTTCATGTCGATTTTAGGAAATCGAGTTTTCACCTGATCTATACGTAAACAGACCTCCTCAACCCACAAAACATGTTTTTAGCGATTGGTCTGTGTGTCCGTCCGTGTCTCTGTCTGTGTGTGTGTGTGTGTGCGCGCGCGTGTCTGTGTGTGCGTGCGTGTGTGCGCGCGCGCGTGCGTGTGTGTGTATGTGTGTGAACAAAATATCTCAAGAACGGAACATCGTACAAACTTGAAACTTGACACTTAAGTTACATACTACTACCGCACACGACGCGAACATTTTCATCAAAATCGGTCAACCGGAAGTAGTAGTAGTTTATTCGTGTCCTTTTTCATTTTTCTCGGTTTTCTCAAAAAAGGGTACTACGATTTTCTTAAAAATCGTCTGGTTTACTAAATTCTTTATGCTCTACAAGATAGGATAGGTACCATATTTGCTGAAATTAAAGGGGAGGCTGTTTTCACGTAAAATTTTTTTTTTCTTTCAGGTAGGGACTTTATAATATGCACTTTAGCACAAAAATGTTTATAACAAAAAATGTAGATAATTTTAAATCCCATAACGTTTATTAGTTACATTTGTTTGTATGACTCTTAGTTGATCGGTAATTAGCGATTTTCTGTTATTTCTGACGAATTCGTGTAAAAAAATCGATTTTTTAAGATTTCAGCCTTATTATGCAATTTACGACAAAAAAGTATAATCAAATTTATAGAAAATTAAAAGATCTACAACTACTATTTTTAGAGCATTTTTCTCTACAGAACCTAGTTTAGCGTGAAAGAGTGATTTTCCTTATTTTTAGCTACACTGCGTTTGATTTTCATTTTGCGTCTTTCACTCAAGATTAAAATATGGTTATGTTTTTTTTAGGATAGGTTTCTGTTTATTTCTAATTTTTTTATGACAATTGTTACGTTATATTGTTAATTGATTACATTGGCAAGAGAAAGTCGTGTGAGTGTTTCACACCGGTTTTTTTTTAAAGTAGATAAAATTCTTTCCATTTAATACAATATTTATTTAAAGTTACGCCTTTAGTGTCCTTGGAAGGATCTCGCAGGTAGTTAAGAATAAATAAAAAATACAGTTTTATAATAAAATGAAATATAGTCTTAAGGTATCTTATTAAAATTCAACTAGTGTATGTCAGAACAATAAATTATATAGTTTTGCAGGGATTTTTTTCAAATTGATATGTTGGTATAATTTTTGTTGACGCAATAAGTTGTTTTATTAACGACACAAAATGTAATCTACAAGTGGGGCGGATAAAAATTTTGTTCTGGAGGTGTCTGTTTTCACATAATGTACTACACCCGTATTTTTTCAAAGAAAATTTTAACTTATAATTTCCACCCAGTATTTTTACTTTCTCTTGCCTGTATGAATATATAGGAAGGAAAGTATTGTTTTCATGTCGATTTTTAGAAATCGAGTTTTCACCGGATCTATACGTTTTTCAGAGCCCCTGAACCCAAAAAACATGTTTTTAGCGATTGGTGTGTGTCTGTGTCTGTGTCTGTGTGTGTGTGTGTGTGTGTGTGTGTGTGTGTGTGTGTGTGTGTGTGTGTGTGTGTGTGTGTGTGTGCGCGCGCGCGTGTGTATGTGTGTGTGTGTGTGTGTGTATACAAAATATCTCAAGAACGGAACATCGTACCTACTTGAAACTTGAAACTTAAGTTACATACCACTACCGGACCCGACACGAACATTTTCATCAAAATCGGTCAACCGGAAGTAGTAGTTTATTCGTGTAATTTTTCACTTTTTTGCGATTTTCTAAAAAACTTGTCCTACGATTTTTTTAAAAATCCCCTGGTTTATTCAATTTTTTATTCGCTACAAGATAGGGTAGGCGCCATATTTGCTGAAATTCTTGGTGAGGGTGTTTTCACGTAAAAACATAGTTTTTTTAAGATTACGGCTTTAATATGCAATTTAGAGCAAACATTTATAAAATAAAAGTTGTAGAGAATTTAAAATTCTACAACTGTTATTTCCAACATTGTTTTGTATAACGCTTAGTTTAGCGGTAATTAGCAATTTTCTGTTTTTTTCTCACGAAAACGTGAGAAAAATCTTTTTTTTTAAGATTTCGGCCTTAGAATGCATTTTACGACAAAAGTGTATTAAATAAAGTTTATAGGAAATTAAGAGACCTACAACTTTTATCTAAAGCATTTTTGTACAGTGCCTAGTTTAGCGTGAATGAGCGATTTTCCGTATTTTTAAGCCAAACTGAGGTCGATTTTAATTTTGTTTATTTCACTAATGTTTTTTGAGGTTAGTTTTTTGTTTATTTCTAATGTTTTATTACTAATGTTAGGTTATATTGTTAAATATTTGTGGTTGATTGAATGAGTGGTTAAATAAATGCACAACATAAATGATTCAATGTATGAATTTTGAACAATGTTTTATTGAACGCACACGAACACAAGCGGACTGTATCACTGTTTAACACACACTCACTCTCACCTGCGCACTGGTCCACGCACTCGAACTAGCTCCGCGCATGGCAGTAGCCAGCGCCCATTCACATACACGCATTTTCGCAACTAAACACATTCACACACAAATATAACATTAATTAAATATTAACCATGCCCCCGGCCTTGAAGGGCATTCAAGAGTTACAATAATTAAATTATGAATACTAAAGTTTTTTAAAAAAGATGTTTTTTCCACATGGAGTCTTTACACTAAAACACACAAATAGCGCAATGTAACATTTAGCTGGAATGACACCCTTCTTCTTTGACATCTTCACATAGAAAGGTCCACAATAATCTACTCCGGTATAGTAGAATACTCGAGGTGGCACAAGAACTCTAGTTTTGGGCAATTCACCCATCATCTGTGTCCGAATCTTAGGTCTTGCTCTGAAGCAGGAAATACATTCGTGGAATACCTTCTTGACTAATGAACGACCGTTGATTGGCCAGTATTTCTGACGAACGATGTTTAATAACAGTTGGGGTCCTGCATGAAGATTTTTTATGTGCATATGTTTCGCAATTAAATATGTGATGATGTGACCCTTAGGCAATATGATTGGGTGTTTTTGGTCAAGACTTAAATCTGATTGTTGTAAACGTCCACCAACACGTATCACTTGATTTTGTCCATGAATGGATTCAATGCCTTAAGTTTACTGTTTCTTGACACACATTGTCCTGATTGTAAATTACAATATTCATGAAGAAATGATTCTTTTTGCACAAGTCTAATAACAGCATTTTCCGCTAATTGAAGTTCTGTGACAGAAAGATTGCTGTCAAGACGAAGATCACGTGTTGTCTGACAATTACGCGTAAATCGAAGACAGTACGCAATAACACGTACAAATTTAGTGAAACTAGAAAAATTATTAAAATCAATAACATTATTTGTTGAGACTACACATGAAATATTATTCTTCCGTCGTTCTGGAATATCATTATGATCTATATCTGGTTCTTCCGAAATTAAATCTACTGATGAGTAGAGAAACGATGGTCCCTTCCAATATAAGCTGGCGTTTAAAATTTCTGAAGGAAGTAACCCTCTTGATAAGAAATCAGCAGGATTGTCTTCGCTTCTGACATGTTTCCAAGAATTGGTCTCAGTATTGTCTTGTATTTTGGACACTCGATTTGCGACGAATGTTGACCAATGAGATGAAGGTGCTCTTATCCACGCTAATGTAATAGTTGAATCAGAGTAGTAGGTGATTGAATCTATCTGAATCTGTAAAGCAGTCACAATTTTCTTGCACAATTCCGACAATAGCAAAGCTCCACACAATTCGAGTCTTGGCAAAGATGTCTTCTTCAGCGGTGCAACGCGTGATTTGGAACTAACTAAATTTACTGAGATATTACTGTCAGTATCAACTGACTTGATGTAAATACAGGCACCATATGCAGATTCCGATGCATCTGAAAATCCATGCAGCTCGATTCTTGTAACGTGTGTTTCTTTGGGTAAGATATTTCGTTGAATATCTATTTGCGATATAGATTGTAAAGATTCTTGAAAGCTAATCCACTGTTTTAGCAATTCTTCAGGAACCTCTTCATCCCAACCAATCTTACAACTCCACAGTTGTTGCATGATTATCTTAGCTCTCACTATTACTGGTCCAATAAGTCCCAATGGATCAAATATTTTTCCTATAGCTGATAAAATTGTGCGTTTTGAATGTTTCACACTCGTCTTGTTGTAATCACCTAATAAAAATTGAAATGTCTTGCCTTTGGTTCCAAATAAGACCAAGAGTACTCACAGTTGCATCGTTATTGATCATGAAACAATCGTCACTTACATCTTGATGTAGTAAATTTGATAAAATATCAGGATGGTTTGCACTCCACTTTCGTAAATTAAAACCTCCTCTATGTGCTATGGTCGTCATATCCTTTTGAAGCTGTTTAGCGTCCTCTAAGGTTTTTGTGCCAGTCATAAGGTCATCAACGTAAAAATCTTCTATGAAAACCTTTGATGCTTCTGGGAAATCATGTTTTTCATCTACCGCAAGTTGTTTCAGTGCTCTCGTAGCTAAGTACGGAGCACTTGCTGTACCATATGTCACTGTTGTTAATTCAAATGTTTTGATTGGCTCATGTTGATGTTCTCTCCACAAAATTCGCTGTAATTTCCACTGTGATGGATGCACTTTAACTTGCCGATACATTTTCTCAATATCTGCAGTCATGACGTAGGAATGTGTTCTAAATCTTGTCACTATACTAAACAGGTCTGACTGGATTGTAGGTCCAACAATTGAAATGTCATTTAGCGAAAGACCTGAAGTGGTTTTTGAAGACGCATCAAATACTACTCGTAGCTTTGTTGTCTTAGATTGTTCCCTTACAACCGCGTGATGTGGAATGTAATAACACTGGGTGGATTGCGATTCATCCAATGGAACCTCTCGCATGTGACCAAAGTCTATATACTCCTTCATAAACTGCACATACTGTGATTTCAATGCTGGGTTGATTGAAAAACGTCTCTCAAGTGTAAATAATCTTCGCGAAGCGTTCTTCTTAGATTCGCCGAGATCACTTATATCACCTTTTAAGGGTATTTTCACACAATATCTTCCATTCACATCTCTGGTTGTAGTGTTCACGAATAAATCTTCACAAAATTTGTCGTTTCCGGTATGATGTTTTTCACCTTTGCACTCTTCTAATTCCCAAAATCTCTGTATATTTCTGTTAATTTCGTCTAGTGTAGATAAAAAACACGTAGTTGCTAGATTTGATGTAGTGTTTACATTCATTTTGCCAGAAATTATCCATCCAAACACCGTATTTTGTAATGTATAAGAAGAATTCGAAAACTTCAATTTACCTTCATGTAATAAATCAAAAAATAATTCTGCACCAATAAGCATGTCAATGTCATTGGGCTGATTAAATTGAGGGTCTGCTAATTGAATGGTTTGCGGAATGTTTAAGTGAGCTGTTTCTATTGTGACCGTAGGTAATTGTTGAGTGATATTTTTGAGAATAATGCAATCAATAGTAGTGGAATATGAAGTTAATCGAGATTTAATGATACACTGAACCATATTTGAAGTTTGAGTGGATGATTGGCCTATGCCATGGACTTCAAACACACTATTCTTGATAGAGAGCTTTAAAGTACGTGCTAACTTTTCAGTTATGAAATTTGATTGAGAAGCACTATCAAGCAACACACGGCAAAGATGAGGACAACCTCTATGATCTAGCACTGAAATTACTGCTGTTGAAAGCAAAACAATAGATTTTTGTTGATCAGATGTCACATTTGAAGTAGAAACAATGGTTTGTTCTACAATTGGTTTAGAAGGTTTGTCACCTTGAGTAGAAATTTGATTTTCTGAATCCCTTGAGTCAGATTTATTATGATGTAATAATGTATTGTGTCTCTTGCCACAAAGTTTGCACGAGCCTGACTTACACTTGGCAAATTTGTGAGAGCTCTGAAGACAATTGAAACATAAATCGCGTTTCTTTACTTCTTTTTCACGGTCTGAGCTTGGAAGTCCCTTGAAGACCTTACACATATAAAGTGGATGTTCTTGTTCACTGCACAAAGAACAACGTTTTGTAGACACATGACAGTTCGTGGAAAATGTATGATTTTTAAATGTTGGCTTGAATTTCTGAGATTGGCTGTGGTTCACAAAATGTGGATTAACGGGTGTATGTTTTTGAAATTTGTTGTATTCAATTGATTCTAATACCTGACACTTGTGTTGTAAAAATACTTCCAAATCGGACATAGTAGGTAACGCATCCTTTGTTAGTGTGTTTTCCCACTCACGTAATGTTATTGGATCTAATTTGGTAGTAATTAAATAAATTAAAAGCGTATCCCAGTGATTTGTGGGTTGCCCTAAACCAGAAAGGGCACGAATGTGTTTTAAGGCACTATCTAGAAGTTTGCGTAAAGAGATTGAATTTTCTTTATCATTTTTAGCAAGACTGAACAAAGCATTTACATGTTTGTTGATTAAATAACGCTTGTTGCCAAATCTGTCATTTAACAATTGCCAAGCAATGTGATAATTTTGTGCGGAACTTTCTAAAGCTTGAATGACTTCAAAGGCTGCACCCTTTAAAGAAGCCTTTAAGTAATGAAACTTATGAATATCCGGTATTTCCCTTAAGTGAATGAGTGATGTAAATGTGTCATGAAATGAGAGCCATTCACCATAGCTGCCATTGAATGTAGGAAGTTGGATATCTGGGAGTTTCACTGATATTGGTTGCGTAATTACTGGCTTGTTTTCAATATTGTTGGGATTGTTTCTAAGCTCATGATCAGAAATGAAATCTTGAGCCGCTGACATTAGTGCAAAATATTCTGCCTCAAAATTGTTTCTTTGATCTGACTGAACATCAGATTCGTCAAGTAATTCAATTTGTAATTGTACTTTATCGAATTCACACCAGCACTCCTCTAATTTTGATAATCGCAGTTTTAATTGACTAATATCTGCTGCACAAGAAATTCCACTAAAATATGTTTTAAATCTAGTTAATTTTGCTTTAACTAAGCCACGTTCCTTCACTAATAGTTTTAAATCACTCATGATTGTTGATCACCACAATTATGTATTTTGAATGACTGTTAATGAACTGATTCGATAAAAATTAATTAAATTTAGAGAATGTTTGTTAATATACTAGGTGTAAAATGTGTACATTAAATGAATGTTAATAACACATGAATTGGGTGAGTATAAGAAATGTAAATAGTAGCAACAATGTAAAATAAATCAATTAAATACTTATCTATTAAATCCAGTAAATTATGAGCTAGGCCCTGAATGTTTTATGATTTGGTAATGCTGAATTTGTGAATTTATGAATAATTACCTAGCTATATTGTTTTTAAAATGTTATTGTGCATCAGTATATTAATTATGAAATGTGTTGATGTTGTAAAAATCAGCTGATTAACAATGAACTAGAAGTTGTTGTTGTTTTGCACATAAATAACAAATTTATTACAAAAATATGTTATTTACCACAGTATGGATCCGGCCCGGAGGACCAAAAAATGGTTGATTGAATGAGTGGTTAAATAAATGCACAACATAAATGATTCAATGTATGAATTTTGAACAATGTTTTATTGAACGCACACGAACACAAGCGGACTGTATCACTGTTTAACACACACTCACTCTCACCTGCGCACTGGTCCACGCACTCGAACTAGCTCCGCGCATGGCAGTAGCCAGCGCCCATTCACATACACGCATTTTCGCAACTAAACACATTCACACACAAATATAACATTAATTAAATATTAACCAATTTGCATTGCCAAGAGAAAGTTGTGTGAGTGTTTCACACCAGATTTTTACTTACTCTTAAGGAAAGCACCATACCCTGAAAATCGAAAAAAAAAAATCGATTTTCATAATTTTGGGGCCACTGCCTTTACAATAGAAATTATGGAAACTATGCGGATTTTTGTTAAGTAATGTTTTGACTGGAATTTCTTTTAACTGAGTTAAACTGTGGAAACAATTAAGAGTTGCGATATTCAAAGAACAGAGAAAGCTGAGAAGGAAAGTGTGTCAAGTGAAGCAAAACAAAAGAAAAAAATCTGGTGTGAAACACTCACACAACTTTCTCTTGCCAATGCAAATAATTAACAATAAACCTAACATTAGTAATAAAACATTAGAAATAAACAAAAAAAACTAACCTCAAAAACATAACCTTATTTTAATCATGAGTGAAAGACGGAAAATGAAAATCGACCTGTTTGGCTTCAAAATACGGAAAATCACTCTTTCACGCTAAACTAGGCTCTGTAGTGAAAAATGCTCTAAATAAAAGTTGTAGATCTTTTTATTTCCTATAAAACTTATTATATACACTCTTGTCGTAAAATGCATTCTAAGGCCGAAATCTAAAAAAAATCGATTATTCACACTTTCTCGTGAGAAAAAAACAGAAAATCGCAAATTACCGCTAAACTAAGCGTTATACAAAACATTGTTTGAAATAAAAGTTGTAGAATTTTAAATTCTCTACAATTTTTATTATATAAGTTTTGCACTAAAATGCATATTAAAGCCGTAATCTTAAAAAAACAACGTTTTTACGAGAAAACACCCTCACCAAGAATTTCAGCAAACATGACGCCTACCCTATCTTGTAGAAAATAAAAAATTGAGTAAACCAGGCGATTTTTAAAAAAATCGTAGGACCAGTTTTTGAGAAAATTGCAAAAAAGTGAAAAATTACACGAATAAACAACTACTTCCGGTTGACCGATTTTGATGAAAATGTTCGTGTCGGGTCCGGTAGTGGTATGTAACTTAAGTTTCAAGTTTCAAGTTCGTACGATGTTTCGTTCTTGAGATATTCTGTTCACACACACACACACACACACACACGCACACACACACACACACACACACACACACACACACACACACACACACACACACACACACACACACACACACACACACACACACAGACCAATCGCTAAAAACATGTTTTTTGGGTTCAGGGGGTCTGAAAACGTATAGATCCGGTGAAAACTCGATTTTGAAAAATCGACATGAAAACAATACTTTCCTTCCTATATATTCATATAGGCAAGAGAAAGTAAAAAGAGGAAATTATTTGAGAAAATTGAACAGTCTGGTGAGGATCAACATAATGGTGCAGCCCGATTTTAGGTTAAGTAAAACTTTACAGCTCATTTCCCGCAAATTCACTTTTTTCCATAAAGATACAGTTTTCTCAAAAACTATTTAACTTTGAAGATTAAAATGTTTTGAACATATTTCTTATTATAATTTTGGCATATAGTACTAGAATCATTGCAGTATTATTACTAAGTTCGAAATAAAGTATAAAATTCTACAAAAAGAATTAAATTGTTTTGAGCATTTTTCCAAAAAAAATTCTCGAAATGGTATCGCTAGCTCTATATTTATAATTCTGGTACCAGAACTTAAAAAGATGTCATAGAAAAGGCACAAAAAATTAAAGCCCTAACTCTTAACGGTTTCTTAGAAACGTGTACCTAACGGGTGATTCAAAAAGAGCGCCGGTTTTTAAACGGCTGGTAAATTTTTGTTTATCGGTTGGCAACATTATTAGACCTCATTTCTATTTCGGAGAACATTCCGATTGACGATTCAGTTGTAGTTTCTCTTGTTGGCAGTGTAGTACTCTCGCAGTCTGTGTCTAACCATGGAGAAGTTTACTATTGCACAACGAGTGTTAATCGTAAAAACATTTTACCAGAGTGGAGAGAGTTATGCGGCTACTGTCAGGCGACTTCGCGGTACTCTAGGACGTAATGAAGCACCGAATGAATCAACAGTTCGCAGGCTCATGAAAAAGTTTTTTGAGACGGGTTCAACAGTCGACCTTAAAAGTTCTGGACGTCGTCGTTCTGGCCGAACTGAGCAGAACGTTGCGTTGGTTCGTGACAGTGTGGCTGTTAGCCCAGCAAAATCAATACGTCGCCGTTCTCAACAATTGGGTTTACGATGTTCTTCTGTACGGAGAATTCTTCGGTACGATCTCCAATATCACCCGTATAAAATTCAGTTGACGCAACATTTGAAAGTGGCAGACCACCAGAAGAGACGACAGTTTGTTGACTGGGTATTGAGAAAACGGCAGGATGATGACACCTTCGCAAACAAAATCATTTTCAGTGATGAGGCGCACTTCCACTTAAACGGTTTTGTTAATAAACAGAACTGCCGTATGTGGGGTTTAGAAAACCCTCGCGTGGTTAATGAAAGGGAAATGTATGCACAGCGAGTGACAGGTTGGTGCGGCTTTTGGTCGGGCGGTGTCATCGGCCCTTACTTTTTTGAAAATCAAGAAGGACAAGCCGTGACAGTAAATGGAGACCGATACCGTACGATGATTAGGGAGTTTTTGTGGCGTCATTTGGATGGAATGACATTGACGAGTTGTGGTTTCAGCAGGATGGTGCCACCTGTCACGCTGCACGAGAAACAATGTTGTTGCTCCGTGAACGGTTCCAGGTTCGCATCATTTCTCGTAATTCCGACCATCAATGGCCACCAAGGTCGTGTGACTTGACGCCTTGTGACTTTCCTCTTTGGGGTCATCTGGAGTCATTGGTCTATGCCAATAAACCCCGAAACATCAATGACTTGAAGGAGGAAATTCGACGGGTTATCGGGCAAATGGAAGTTGAAACTTGTCGTGCAGTAATATCCAATTTCATGGACAGAGTTGATGCGTGCCAGCGCAGTAGAGGAGGACACATGCATGACATCATTTTTCATACACAAAATCGGAAGGAAAGATGAACTTGTTGATGTATTTATTTTCAGTTTTTCAATAAAATAAATCTCTTAATTTGATATATCAAAACCGGCGCTCTTTTTGAATCACCCTATATAATGAGGCCAATTAAACATGGGTTAGATAAGAGGGTACTGCCCATAACAGACAGGTAGAGTGTCAAATTATTTACACTCAATCTGTTCGTTGCAGGGCTAAAATAAATAGTTCTGTTTCTTATCACATGGTCAGCCAATTAAATGACTGAATCATTTAAGAACAGAAGAGGTAGAGGTGTAAAAGACACTAATCAGCGTTATCTCCTCTGAAAGTAATGAATTTTATTATACAGCCAGACCCTGTGGTGAATGAAGTGAAGGTGTCATTTGCAGAGTGGAAAATACGTGCTTTTCAGAGGGCCCGGCATGCTGATAAGCGTACTTTTCCACTCAGTGAGGAAGGCAATTGTAAACCACCTCACTCCTCGTTTTACTTAGTAAAACCTCTAGAAGTTCAAACCAGCCTTTTGGCTGATGACCTAAACAACAACAGATAGGAGGTATAGTGTTCCCCTTAACTGTATGGATATACCGGGTGAGCTTAAAGTCTTGCCCTGACTATAAAAATTTATTGCAGAATAACTGTTTAACATAATAATTTAAATTTGATGCTGTTACATAGGTTAGTGTTAATAGTTTTTTTTAAGATTACTTACATTAGTAAACGTCAACGTGTGCCCCCTTGGTAGCTCGGACAATGTCGAAGCGGTATTCCAGTTCCCGCCAGGTGTTTTGTAACGTGTTCTGTCACAGTACCCACAGCACCTTGTATCCTAGCCTTCAGTTCGTCAACGTCAGCAACTGGTGTGGCGAAGACTCTATCCTTGATATAGCCCCAGAAAAAAAAGTCAAAGGGAGTAATGTCTGGAGAGCGGGGTGGCCAGGGTGTTGGACCATCCCTTCCAATCCACCGATCCGGAAATGTTTCATCCAGGAAATTACGCACTATCAAAGCCCAGTGGGGCGGTGCCCCATCTTGCTGGAAAATTATCCATGGTTGATATTCTTCTAACTGTGGTGCAATGAACTGTTGCAAAACATCTAAGTAAATGTTAGCGTTAATGGTGTTTTCCGTGAAGAAAAACGGCCCGAAAACCTTATTATGCATGAGGCCGCACCAAACATTCACATTTTTGCTGTCTCGCTGTAACTGTACAGTAGCATGTGGATTCTCTGATCCCCATATACGGACATTATGCCTATTTACCATTCCTCTGACATGAAAGGTGGATTCATCGGTAAAGCATATGTGATTTAAGTAATCATTAGCGCCGTCAATCCTGTTGAGAATCTCAGTTGCGAATTCTGCACGTCTCAGCAAATCATTCGGTTGCAAGGCCTGCACGATTTGCACTTTATAAGCATGCAACCTAAGCCTTTTATGAAGAATTTTCACCACACTTGCTTGCGGTATTTGAAGTTCACGTGATGCTTGACGAGTTGATTTAGACGGACTCCGTTGAAACGATTCCCGAACAAGATCAACAGTTGCTTCACTCACACTACGCCTGCCACTTCTAGGAAGATCTTCAACGCTGCCTGTTTCTTTAAACCTTCCATACCATCGCTTTATTGATTTAACATAAGGAGGGCTGCGTCCGTAAAAAGCCCGAAAATTACGCTGAACACTGATGGGCGATTTCGTTTCGTGAAACCAAAGCACACATTGTGCTTTCTCCTGCTTCAACGCCATTTTGCCAGCAACTAACATGAACTATAAAAAATCTATTTGAAATCAACGTGCGGGTGAAGGTCATGCCACTTCCTCACCTCGCCTACCCCACCAGTCGTCTGAATGATGCAGCGCGGAGTATGTGTGTGCACTTGTGCCTACGCCTTCATCAGGTTTACATTATTTCACTTCGTGAAGTACCGTACGCTTAAAACATCTGACGAGACCAACACATAAATGTGTTATTTAAATCAACTTAAACTTAAACTCATTCGAGAAGTTTAATTACAAACAAAAGGAAAACTGCAATGGAAAAAATCTAAATCCAGTTTTTCTTTTGTTTGTAATTAAAAAAACTTCTCAAATGAGTTTAATTTTCATAGACGTTATTTATATCATTTTTTAGAATAAAATTCTCTACAATTTTCATTAAAATGTTTCGTGTTTTTATTCGCAATTTAACAGAGTTATTTTACGCTAAACTTAAAAAGTATATTTTCTAAGCCTTTTCTTTAATGTATTTACGTAGTTTTCTTAAAAACTAAAAGCGATACAGTTCTGGGACTCATTTTTTTTAAGTTTCCCAGGTTAAATACCATAAGAAATCCAGGTTACCAGGGTTACTAGGTAACCAGGTTAACCATAAGAAACCACTAAACATTTTCCTAAATTTACCTTTTCAAAATTTCAGTATTGCTTTATTTCACTCTTTGCCCAGGAATCAAGGCAAAATCTTTCGCCAGGCATAACTCGCCAACGAAGCATTTCCGGACGTATATTTAGACAAACATTTTGTTACATGTAATAACAATAGTATATACGTGGTGTAATTTGTATTATATTATTGTTATAATTGTTATTAATATTGTTAAATTGTTGTTGTTAATTGTTGTTTTGTTAAATTGTTATTAATATTGTTGTTTTATGGTTATTATAGATATTATATGTACGCACTATTACAACGTAATATGGAATAATAGAAAAGTCACTAAAATAGAAACACGGTCATTATACTATGCGTCAGCAATGACTCTGATATATTTTATGACTTTATGAAACTTACATGTATTGTTTTAAGTAAACAAACATGTTACAGCACCTTTGTCACCACACACAGGCCTATTTATTTGATTTTTTATACTCTTTCGACCAGTTCAGATTAAAGTTTTGTATTATACAGATGTGCAGTTTCTTTGGCGGGCTTGTGTAAGTTTAGTTAATTCAATTGTTTAAGCGTGAAAGTTGAGATGGCTGCAAACAGGCCTAATCTTCGCAGACAATCGAAACAAATAATTTATAGGGTATATAATTATTTAAAAGAACTTGTGTGAAATTAATTCTTTGCGAACGGCGCTCAAGATTACATAGAAGGTAATTGACAGTTTATTTCTCAGTCGTATACAAATTTGTAACAATCCAGTTTCTGTATGCATGCTTTAAAACATAAAAGATAAATAATCATCTTTTTCGTTTAGGTAAAAAGGTTGGCGATGTTTTTATTAAGGTGAAGTTTGTATAAAGAAATATTAGGATAGAACTGTTCCAACGATCCGAAAGTTAAGCACAAAAATTAGGAAAATATATTGTGTAGAATAAAAAGGTTTCACATATCATAGTAGGCCTAATGTCTTATGTGTATCAGAGTAACCATTAAATTTCTTGTCGTTAATAGACAAAACTTCAGTCTGTAAAGAGAAAAGAAGTAGTTCAATTCAGTAATGTAGAAGTAGTGTAGTGTAAAGGGTATGAGGAGAAATCTTGCGGAAGGGAAGGGGAAGAAGCACGTGACCTTCACCCGCACGAAGAAATCAAATGGACTCTAACAGACCATGTCATTGTTGAGGAGCACTAGCGCCATCTATTGGTCACAAAATCTACTAACAATAACCTATGTAACAGCGCCAGATTTAAATTATTACGTCAAACGATTATTCTGTAATAAAATTTTATAATCAGGGTAAGACTTTATGCTCACCCGGTATAACTCAGCAAGTTCTTAATTTATAATGTTGACTGTTAAAGTAATAAATTGATACGATTTAATTATTAAACGGAGTAAGCATTATTCCTTATTTACTTGAGAGCAGCTAATTAAACTATGCTTTTACTTCAGTTGTACAGTGTTAGCAACCGTGCCATATTGGTTTTGTAGTCGGTGCAGTTTTATTACTTTCTCTTGCCTATATGAATATATAGGAAGGAAAGTATTGTTTTCATGTCGATTTTTCGAAATCGAGTTTTCACCGGATCTATACGTTTTCAGACCCCCTGAACCCAAAAAACATGTTTTTAGCGATTGGTCTGTGTGTGTGTCTGTGTGTGTGTGTCTGTGTGTGTGTGTGTGTGTGTGTGTGTGTGTGTGTGTGTGTGTGTGTGTGTGTGTGTGTGTGTGTGTGTGTGTCTGTGTGTGAACAGAATATCTCAAGAACGGAACATCGTACGAACTTGAAACTTGAAACTTAAGTTACATACCACTACCGGACGCGACACGAACATTTTCATCAAAATCGGTCAACCGGAAGTAGTAGTTTATTCGTATAATTTTTCAGTTTTTTGCGATTTTCTCAAAAACTGGTCCTACGATTTTTTTTAAAATCGCCTATTTTACTCAATTTTTTATTCTCTACAAGATAGGGTAGGCGCCATGTTTGCTGAAATTCTCGGTGAGGCTGTTTTCACGTAAAAACGTTGTTTTTTTAAGATTACGGCTTTAATATAAATTTTAGCGCAAAAACTTATATAATAAAAGTTGTAGAGAATTTGAAAACCTACAACTTTTGTTTCAAACATTTTTTTGTATAACGCTTAGTTTAGCGGTAATTTGCGATTTTCTGTTTTTTTCTCACGAAAACGTGAGAAAAATCGATTTTTTTAACATTTCGGTCTTAGTATGCATTTTACGACAAAAGTGTATATAATTAAATTTATAGAAAATTAAAAGATCTACAACTTTTGTTTAGAGCATTTTTCTCTACAGAGCCTAGTTTAGCGTGAAAGCGTGATTTTCCGTATTTTTAAGCCAAACTGAGTTCGATTGTCATTTTGCGTCATTCACTCATGATTAAAATAAGGTTATGTTTTTGAGGTTAGTTTTTGTTCATTTCTAATGTTTTAATACTAATGTTAGGTTTATTGTTAATTATTTGCATTGGCAAGAGAAAGTTGTGTGAGTGTTTCACACCAGTTTTTTATGTTTTGGGTTTTATCGGTTGTTCAATTTTCAGGTAAATTCGTTTCGATTAAACAAATACAATGTAAGTCAATATTTGTGATTTAAACAGGTATAGGTTAAATAAGTGCAAATAATAATAAATAATAAAGTAATAGTAAGTACGAGGTATATCCAGAAAGTATGTTCCGTTTGGTAATAAAAAAATCTGGTGTGAAACACTCACACAACTTTCTCTTGCCAATGCAAATAATTAACAATAAACCTAACATTAGTAATAAAACATAAGAAATAAACAAAAAACTAACCTCAATAAACATAACTTAATTTTAATCATGAGTGAAAGACGCAAAATGAAAATCAACCTCAGTTTGGCTTAGAAATACGGAAAATCACTCTTTCTCTCTAAACTAGGCTCTGTAGAGAAAAAAGCTTGAAATAAAAGTTGTATATCTTTTAATTTTCTATAAATTTAATTATAGGCTATACACTTTTGTCGTAAAATGCATACTAAGGCCGAAATGTTAAAAAAATCGATTTTTCTCACGTTTTCGTGAGAAAAAAACAGAAAATCGCAAATTATCGCTAAACTAAGCATTATACAAAAAATTGGTTGAAATAAAAAATGTAGGTTTTTAAATTCTCTACAACTTTTATTATATAAACATTTTCGCTAAATTGCATAATAAAACCGTAATCTTAAAAAAAGCAATGTTTTTACGTGAAAACAGCCTCACCAAGAATTTCAGCAAACATAACGCTTACCCTATCTTGTAGAGAATACAAAATTGAGTAAATGAGGCGATTTTTAAAAATATCGTAGGACTAGTTTTTGAGAAAATCGCAAAAAAGTGAAAAATTACACAAATAAACTACTACTTCCGTTTGACGATTTTGATGAAAATGTTCGTGTCGGGTCCGGTAGTGGTATGTAACTTAAGTTTCAAGTTTCAAGTTTGTACGATGTTCCGTTCTTGAGATATTTTGTATACACACACACAGACCAATCGCTAAAAACATGTTTTTTGGGTTAAGGGGGTCTGAAAACGTATAGATCCGGTGAAAACTCGATTTCTTAAAATCGACATGAAAACAATAATTTCCTTTCTATATATTCATATAGGCAAAAGAAAGTAAAAATCTGGTGTGAAACACTCACACAACTTTCTCTTGCCAATGTAAATAATAACCAATATATCCTATCATTAGTAATAAAACATTAGAAATAAACAAAAACTAACCTCAAAAAAACATAACCTTTTTTTAATCATGAGTGAAAGACGCAAAATGAAAATCAACCTGCTGGCCTTAAAAATACGGAAAATCACTTTGTCACGCTAAACTAGGCTCTGTAGAGAAAAATGCTTTAAATAAAAGTTGTAGATCTTTTATTTTTCTATAAATTTTATTATATACTTTTGTCATAAAATGCATACTAAGGCCATCTTAAAAAAATAGATTTTTCACACGTTTTCGTGAGAAAAAACAGAAAATCGCTAATTACCGCTAAACTAAGCGTTATACAAAAAAAATGTTATAAATAAAAGTTGTAGGATTTTAAATTTTCAACATTTTTTAGTATATAAATTTTTGCGCTATAATACATATTAAAGCCGTAATCTTAAAAAAACACTTTGTACGTGAAAACAGCCTCACCAAGAATTTCAGCAAACATGGCGCCTACCCTATCTTGTAGAGAATAAAAAATTGAGTAAACCAGGCAATTTTTAAAAAATATTGTAGGACCAGTTTTTTTGAGAAAATCGCAAAAAAGTGAAAAATTACACGAATAATCTACTACTTCCGGTTGAACGATTTTAATGAAAATGTTCGTATCGGGTCCGGTAGTGGTATGTAACTTAAGTTTCAAGTTCGTACAATGTTCCGTTCTTGAGATATTTTTGTATACACACAGACCAATCGCTAAAAACATGTTTTTGGGTTCTGGGGGCCGGCAAACGTGTAGATCCGGTGAAAATTCGATTTCTTAAAATCGACATGAAAACAATACTTTCCTTCCTATATATTCATATAGGCAAGAGAAAGTAAAAATAGATGTTCAAACCAGCCTTTCTACTGATCACCAAAACAACAAAACAAATTATATATAAAAGGAACCATCTTTTGAGTGAATTAATATAATATTCAGTTCCGAAATAAACGAAATGTCCAGTTTTCACTGTTAAGAAGTTAAAATTTAAGTAGTAATAACAAATTCACAATGCAATGCGTAAATGCCGCGCCGTATTGAATCAGTGTTGCCACACTAAATTTTACAACCTCTCGTTCATTAAAAAATCTACTACATTTGTTTAACACGAGAAGTAGTATTCAATATCATGTAGCCCTCAGTTGATTTTTAAAATCAGATAAAAAATAGAGTGCAACAAATTTACTAGTTCTATTTTGAAATAAATTGTAGACCAGAGATAAACAATTTTATAGTTGAAAATTTAATAAAACCATAACAGATTAGTGTGTTAAATAAATAATAAAATTAAACTTGTTTAGATTTCTAAACTGAAATTTATAAGTCAATTATATTGCTAAAGATGGATATATTTTATTGTACAAGTTTAATATAATATAACCAGGTGTTACTTTTCTATCAACGCTGCGTTCTTTTCTTTTACATTATATCTCTCTGGTTGCAGTATTTTTTAGGATCATATGGTTTTCTAAACATGGTAACATAACCTTGTTAATAAATATTCATTTCGTATGTAACTTTTGTAAGGAATATTACATTATATATTGTTCGTTTAAGTGCCTAATTTATTAATTCAGATATATAGGTTTATTATTTTAATGCCCAATTAGTTTTTGTTATTTTGTAAACCGTGTACTGATTGTATTCGAAATGATAGTGAAAGATTTTTTTACCGGTAAGTATTTTTTCGCTGGATTGATAAAATTAACGATATAGTTGTTAAGAAATTAAGTTTATTGGATTTTGTAGTATATTTAATAGATTAAAATTATATTTTACATATGATAGAATTTAATACTACCACGTTTAATCACAGCAGACCCTTGTTAAAGACTTACATGGTTCTTAAAACAGCTATCGTTAAAAATAAATCTGTTGTGAAACACACACACAACTTTCGCTTGCCAATTCAAATACTTAAACATTAAACCTAACATTATTAATAAAATATTAGAAATAAACAAAAAAATAACCTCACAAAACATAATCAGTAACTGTTTACTGATGGATGCTCTTGAAGTAAATACACATGTTAACATAGAGTCCGTAGTAAAGTACTTGAATCAAATGTTATTAACAGGTTATTAAATGTTATTAACAGTTATTAATGGGAAAAAGTGTCAGTACTTGCTGTTTAAAAATCAACATAACGTTAAAGAAAGTAGAGAAATGGATGTATTTATTCATAATAATAGTTTAGAGCATGTAAAAACAGTGAAGTTCCTGGGTGTATCTCTAGATAGATCTTTGTCTTGGGATTTCTATACCAATCAAGTTTGTAGTAAAATATCATCTGGAGTATTTGCACTAAAACAAATTGCCAGATTAAATGATAAAAAATTACTAATGGCAGCTTATCATGGCCTCATTCTGTCTCATATCCGTTATGGTATTTTAGTATGGGGTAATTCTAGCATGGGTAATATGAATAGGGTTTTTGAAATTCAAAAGAAAGCTATTAGGTGTATGGTGGGAGCTAACCAGCTAACCTCATGCAGGCCATTATTTAAGCAGCTTAAATTACTTACAGTTCCCTATCTCTACATTTTTGAGGTGATTATGTATGTTAGGCAAAATAATTTTATGCAGAATTTCAATGTTCACAATCATAACACGAGAAACAGGAATGATTATTATGTGGCTAATCACTCCACAAAATTGTTTGAACAAAAAACTACTTATGCAGGGAGAAAATTCATGAATAAATTACCCCAATTTTTTAAGTGTTGTGGGGATTGAATTCCTTAAAAAAAAATCTGAAAATTACTTGATCGGTGAAACTTTTTATAGCGTACAACAATTTCTTTCTTGATAGTAGTGATAAATTGTGTGATTCTTATATATATTTCAGGTGTTATAGCTGACATGTCCTATACTCCTCCTGGAGTCCCCAGGGCACAAAAAAAATAATAAATATTTTGCATGAGTTTGTATACAATAGGATTTAATAGCAACATGTTTAATCACAGCAGACCCCTTGTTAAAGACTTGCATAGTTCTTAAAACAGCTATCGTAAAAAAAATCTGTTGTGAAACACACACACAACTTTCGCTTGCCAATGCAAATACTTAACAATAAACCTAACATTATTAATAAAATATTAGAAATAAACAAAAAAATAACCTCACAAAACATAACCTTATTTTAATCATAAGTGAAAGACGCAAATTTTTTTTTTTTTTTTTTTTTTTTTTGCGCCCTGGAGACTCCAGGAGGAGTATACGACATGTTGTCAGATATAACACCTGAAATACATATAAGAATCACACAATGTATCACTACTATCAAGAAATAAATTGTACGCTATAAAAAGTTTCACCGATCAAGTAATTTTCAGATTTTTTTTTAAGGAATTCAATCCTCACAACACTTAAAAAATTGGGGTAATTTATTCATGAATTTTCTCCCTGCATAAGTAGGTTTTTGTTCAAACAATTTTGTGGAGTGATTAGCCACATAATAATCATTCCTGTTTCTCGTGTTATGATTGTGAACATTGAAATTCTGCATAAAATTATTTTGCCTAACATACATAATCACCTCAAAAATGTAGAGATAGGGAACTGTAAGTAATTTAAGCTGCTTAAATAATGGCCTACATGAGGTTAGCTGGTTAGCTCCCACCATACACCTAATAGCTTTCTTTTGAATTTCAAAAACCCTATTCATATTACCCATGCTAGAATTGCCCCATACTAAAATACCATAACGGATATGAGACAGAATGAGGCCATGATAAGCTGCCATTAGTATTTTTTTATAATTTAATCTGGCAATTTGTTTTAGTGCAAATACCCCAGATGATATTTTACTACACACTTGATTGATATAGAAGTCCCAAGACAAAGATCTATCTAGAGATACTCCCAGGAACTTCACTGTTTCTACATGCTCTAAACTATTATTATGAATAAATACATCTACTTCTCTACTTTCTTTAACGTTATGTTTATTTTTAAACTGTAAGTACTGACACTTTTTCCCATTAATTCATTTGAAAAATGCTCATAATAAAAGTTGTAGATCTTTTAATTTCCTATAAATTTGATTGTATACACTTTTGTCGTAAAATGCATACTAAGACCGAAATCTTAAAGAAATAGATTTTTTTACACGTTTACGTGAGAAAAAAAACAGAAAATTGCTAATTACTGCAAAACTAAGTGTTATACAAAAAATGTTTAAAATTAAAGTTGTAGGATTTAAAATTCTCTATTACTTCTATTATATAAATTTTTGCGCTGAAATGGATATTAAAGCCGAAATCTTAAAAAAACAATTTTTCTATGTGAAAACAGCCTTGACAAGAATTTATGCAAATATGGTGTCTACCCTATCTTGTAGAGCAGCAGTTCCCAACCTTTTTTTCTCTCGTACCTGTTGGTGAATCTTTAACTAAAACTTTACCCCCAAAAATATAACATCACTGTAACTACAATACTTCACTAAGTAGGGGCTATTTAATCACTAGCTAATCTCTAATCAATTTGCATATTTTCATATGTTTTTTATTTATTTCCAAATATTTTGCATAATGTAAATTTATTTTTTTATAATCATATCATTTTGTGTTAGTAAACGTTGGTTAGTTTTTAAACACTGCAAAATATAAATTACACTTGTACATTTTATTCCTGCCCATAACGGACAGGTGGAGTGTCAAATTATTTACACTCAGTCTGTTCGTTGCAGGGCTAAAATAAATAGTTCTGTTTCTTATCACATGGTCAGTCAATTAAATGACTGAATTATTTAAGAACAGAAGAGGTAGAGGTGTAAAAGACACTAATCAGAGTTATCTCCTCTGAAAGTAATGGATTTCATTATACAGCCAGACCCTGTGGTGAATAAAGTGAAGGTGTCATTTGCAGAGTGGAAAATATGTGCTTTTCAGAGGGCCCGGCATGCTGATAAGCTTACTTTTCCACTCAGTGAGGAAGGCAATGGTAAACCACCTCACTCCTTGTTTTACTTAGTAAAACCTCTACAGGTTCAAACCAGCCTGTTGGCTGATGACCTAAACAACAACAACAACACATTTTATTATGTGTTCAAATTAAGATATAAATTTAAACCAAGGAAAATGAAAGTTAACACAAGCATTTAAAATAGATATTTTATTGAAAACTGAACATTTCTTGTATGGTCTTAATTTTACTTCAAAATACTAATGACAGAGTTATTTACAATATTTCTAATCTAAGACAAGACAGATTAGTTTTAAGCTTTGAAAAAAACTCACATCGAATACAAAGTGCTTTTAAAATTTGTAAATACAAAATCTAACATGAAAATTGTGATGTATTGAAACTAAATTCCTTTTGAAACTAAATGCCTTCCTCACTGAGTGGAAAAGTATGCTTATCAGCATGCCGGGCCCTCTGAAAAGCACATATCTTCCACTCTGCAAATAACACCTTCACTTCATTCACCACAGGGTATGGCTGTATAATGAAATTCATTACTTTCAGAGGAAATAACTCTGATTAGTGTCTTTTACACCTCTACCTCTTCTGTTCTTAAATGATTCAGTCATTTAATTGGCTGACCATGTGACAAGAAACAGAACTATTTATTTTAGCCCTGCAACTAACAGATTGAGTGTAAATCTAATGTACACTCAGTCTGTTAGTTGCAGGGCTAAAATAAATAGTTCTGTTTCTTGTCACATGGTCAGCCAATTAAATGACTGAATCATTTAAGAACAGAAGAGGTAGAGGTGTAAAAGACACTAATCAGAGTTATTTCCTCTGAAAGTAATGAATTTCATTATACAGCCAGACCCTGTGGTGAATGAAGTGAAGGTGTTATTTGCAGAGTGGAAGATATGTGCTTTTCAGAGGGCCCGGCATGCTGATAAGCATACTTTTCCACTCAGTGAGGAAGGCAATGGTAAACCACCTCACTCCTCGTTTTACTTAGTAAAACCTCTACAGGTTCAAACCAGCTTTTTGGCTGATGACCTAAACAACAACGAAACTAAATTATTAGTCCAGGAAATGTCTTTAGAATTCTTTTTAGTTTTTAGTGTGACCCTTGAGGCTGTTTTGTTGCACTTAATTGTTTGAAATCAGGTTCAAATGTATACAAATAAAGCCTTAGATCTGGGCTTGCTTAAGCTTGTCAGTACAATAACCCCACCACGTTACTCAGAACTAATACATTTAACAAAACAATTTTTTCTACTTTTTAATGTTAATCGCTTTTATGTTTCAAAAACTCAACACATTCACTATCACGCGTGTTAACAAAACGCAGCTTACAAAACTTTTTAACTTCAGTCTATGAAGAAAATCGAAATGAACCGATACAATACCAAAAGATAACTGATGAAACTAAAAATGAGTTAAACATGGGCAAGTGCAAACAGTTGTATTAAACTAGTACCTAACAGACATTAATTTTAATGATATGAAATAAACTATCTGAAATGATAAACAATGAATCACTGGAATTTTTTACTCTCCTGTTATAATTCAAGAGCATTAGTCTTATATTACTTGTGACTAAAAATAAAACTGAGTCTATAATAAAAACCTACCAATCATAAATAATAATGTAATAATAGTAAATAATGTAAAGAAAACTAATGTTCGATTTATAAAATATTTTCTAACAAATGAACACGTTTTCTAACTAATGAACTTAGAAATAGGAAATTAACATTTTCTAACAAATGAACACGTGTTTTTATTATATTGAGGTTAGAGCGAATTAATTAGTGTTGTATGGAATTTTGTTTTTGATCATTCTGTGGGTATTTTTACTTTCTCTTGCCTATATGAATATATAGGAAGGAAAGAATTGTTTTCATGTCGATTTTTAGAAATCGAGTTTTCACCGGATCTATACGTTTTCAGACCCCCTGAACCCAAAAAACATGTTTTTAGCGATTGGTCTGTGTGTGTGTGTGTGTATACAAAATATCTTAAGAACGGAACGTCGTACGAACTTGAAACTTAAAACTTAAGTTACATACCACTACCGGACCCGACACGAACATTTTCATCAAAATCGGTCAACCGGAAGTGGTAGTTTAATCGTGTAATTTTTCACTTTTTTGCGATTTTCTTAAAAACTGGTCCTACGATTTTTTTAAAAATCGCCTGGTTTACTAAATTTTTTATTCTCTACAAGATAGGGTAGGCGTCATGTTTGCTGAAATTCTTGGTCAGGCTGTTTTCACGTAAAAAAATTGTTTTTTTAAGATTACAGCTTTAATATGTATTTTAGCGCAAAAATGTATATAATTAAAGTTGTAGAGAATTTAAAATTCTACAACATTTATTTCAAACATTTTTTGTATAACGCTTAGTTTAGCAGTAATTAGCAATTTTCTGTTTTTTTCTCATGAAAACGTTTGAAAAGTCAATTTTTTTAAGATTTCAGCCTTAGTATGCATTGTACGACAAAAGTGTACATAATCAATTTTATAGAAAATTAAAAATCTACGACTTTTATTTTCAGCATTTTTCTCTACAGAGCCTAGCTTAGCGTGAACGAGTGATTTTCCGTATTTTTAAGCTAATCTGAGGTTGATTTTCATTTTGCGTCTTTAACTTATGATTAAAACCAGGTTATGTTTATTGAGGTTAGTTTTTTGTTTGTTTCTAATGTTTTATTACTAATGTTAGGTTATATTGGTCATTATTTGCATTGGCGAGAGAAAGTTGTGTGAGTGTTTCACACCAGATTTTTCTAATGTACAGTAAAACCTCTCTAATTCATCACCTTCTATAATTCGTCAGCCCTCCCCAGTTCAACCATTGTGTGTGTGTGTGTCTGCGATACGTGTTTGCGCCGTAGTCACGTATCAACGCTGCTGATGACTAATAGCCTCCTGTTTACACTGTTAATCTTTAGTAATATACAAGGAAAACATCCTGTGCAAGTTGTATTGTACTAACGAACTTGGGTATGAGATTTTAAGTGACAAAGAAATTGTGGCCTACGTTCAAAACAATGATTCACCTGTTGAGGAAGATAGCAACGAAGAATATGTTTCAAGCCCTGAAAATATTGGTACGTATCGAGAAATAGAAGGAATGCTGACGAAGTGCATCGAATGGTATGAAAGACAGAAAGAAGCAGAGTTATCAAAATTAATTGTAATACGACAAATTCGCCAGTTGGCTGTGGAAAAAGAAAAGAACTCGTTGGTACAAAAGAAGATAACCCACTTTTTCAAGAAATAAATTTGGCATTTTACATACATATTAGTATAATTAAGTAACGTTTTCTAAATTTTAATGTGATTTTTTTGTAGTGTTAAGTGATACATAGTTAAAGATTCGTTTCATCGATTTTGCAAATTTATACTTTTTCGATTGTAATTTTATATTCGGTAACATGTACTGTGTTATGCGTTCTACAAATTAGAAAATGTAAGTACAACCATATACAGAATTTCTGAAGTAGTATAAAACTAGATACGTAGACTAATACAAATTTACTGTAGTTATAGGACTTAGAATTACTTATTGTGTTTATCGTTAATATAAGTTTCATTTATGTGATTCGACTTTTATGGAACTAATATACGTACGAGTATGTTAATTATTAACCGTTCATAGCAAATTCCATAATTCGTCACTTTCTGTATTTCGTCACTCCTTCGGTCCCGAACGAGACGAATTAGAGAGGTTCTACTGTAATTTAAATCTTTTACCAAAATCTGTCCTGGGTGAGGTTCCATACTTTCATGCTTTTAGGCGTAATATTTTAAGGGCCGGATTACTGGAAGTGCCGAACTACAGAGATTCTACTGTATTTGAAGTTAACCTTTTTCTTTTATTTTCAAGGACGAATGACTCTGAGAAAACTTAGAGGAATGTACCAAGATTTCTTCCGAGGAACAAACGATAAATTTTCACCGCCTTATAATCATATCGTTCAAGTTGGAGATCCAGTTTTAAGGTACAAGGCGAAAGCAGTCGATCCAGATGAACTATTTACTGATGATTTCAGAAAGGTAATTATAAAATTTATTATTTTCTCTTAAATATATGAATAAGGAAAGTATTGTTTCATGTAAAATATCATCTGGGGTATTTGCATTAAAACAAATTGCCAGATTAAATGATAAAAAATTGCTTATAGCAGCTTATCATGGCTTAATTTTATCTCATATCAGGTATGCCATATTAGTATGGGGTAATTCATCACAGGGTAACATGGAAAGAGTTTTTAAAATACAGAAAAAACCTGTCAGGTGTATGATGGGAGTCAACCACCTTACCTCATGCAGATCATTATTTAAAGAGCTGCAATTGCTCACAGTTCCTTCTTTGTACATTTTTGAAGTGATAATGTACGTAAATAAAAATACATTTTTACAGAATTTAGATGTTCACAACCACTACACAAGAAACAGAATCGATTATTATGTTGCTAATCACAACACTAAACTGTTTGAACAAAAACCAACTTATGCAGGTAGAAAATACATCAATAAATTGCCTCAAGGTTTAAAAAGTTGTGACAATTTAAGTCATTTTTAAAAAAAGCTAAACAATATTTGATTGATGAAACATTTTACAGTGTGCACGAATTCCTTTCTAAATAGTTTTGGTATTTAACTTTAATTAAACAAATATTGTGTAAAATTTGATACAAAGGGGTTCATGTCAAGCCTGCTGAGTTAAGCAGTGGTAGGGGGAAATTATTGGTAAGTGATGAATTTATCATTATCTTTGATTTATTTTTATTATTTATTGTGTGTGATATTTAATTCAATAGGGTTCATGACAAGCCTACTGAAGTAAGCAGTAGCAAAAACAAATTTTGGTGGTAAGTGATAAATTTATCTCATTGGTGATAAACTTTCAGTTCATCAATTTTATCTTGACATGTCCTATACTCCCTTTGGAGTCTCCAGGATGCAAGTAACAAAAAAAAAAAATGTTGATTTTTCAAAATTGAGTTTTCACTGGATCTAAACGTTTTCAGACCCCCTGAATCCAAAAAACATGTTTTTAGTGATTGGTGTGTGTGTGTGTGAAAACAGAATATCTCAAGAACGGAACTTCGTACAAACTTGAAACTTAAGTTAGATATCAGTACCAGACCTGACACGAACATTTTCATCAAAATTGTTCAACCGGAAGTAGTAGTTTATTCGTGTCATTTTTCACTTTTTTGCGTTTTTTCAAAAACTGGTCCTATGATTTTTTAAAACTGCCTCATTTACAAAATTTTTTATGGTCTACAAGATAAGAGTAGGCGCCATGTTTGCTGAAATTCTTGATGAGGCTGTTTTCTCGTAAAAAAATTGTTTTTTTAAGATTACAGCTTCAATATGTATTTTAGCGCAAAAATGTATATAATAAAAGTTGTAGAGAATTTAAAATCCTACAACTTTTATTTCAACAATTTTTTTCTTTAACGCTTAGTTTAGTGGTAATTAGCGATTTTCTATTTTTAAAAAATATGTGAAAAAAATTTTGGCCTTAGTATGCATTTTACGACAAAAGTATATATAATAAAATTTATAGGAAATTAAAAGATAAACAACTTTTATTTAAAGCATTTTTCTCTACTGAGCCTAGTTTAGCGTGAAAGAGTGATTTTCTATATTTTTAAGCCAAACCGAGGTTGATTTTCATTTTGCGTCTTTCATAATTATGATTAAAATAAGGTTATGTTTATTGAGGTTAGTTTTCTTGTTTATTTCTAATGTTTTATTACTAATGTTTGGATTATTGTTATTTATTTGCATTGGCAAGAGAAAGCTGTGTGAGTGTTTCACACCAGATTTTTTTTCATCACAAAAACGTGTGAAAAATCAATTTTTTTAAGATTTCGGCCTTAGTATGCATTTTAAGACAAAAGTGTATATAATAAAATTTATAGGAAATTAAAAGATATACAACTTTTATTTATAGCATTTTTCTCTACTGAGCCTAGTTTAGCATGAAAGAGTGATTTTCCTTAATTTTAAGCAAAACAGGTCGATTTTCATTTTGCGTTTTTCACTCATGATTAAAATAAAGTTATGTGTATTGAGGTTAGTTTTCTTGTTTATTTCTAATGTTTTATTACTTATGTTTGGATTATTGTTATTTAATTGAATTGGCAAGAGAAAGTCGTGTGAGTGTTTTAAACCAGATATTTTTACAGTTAATCAGCTGATTTTATTTATTATTTGTTTCAGGTATTAATAAGGATGAAAAATGTTATATTTAAGTATCAGTGCGAAGGTATTTCAGCTCCACAGATTGGTGTTGACAAACGTGTCGTAATGTTTAGAGTGACTAACGAAATGGTAAAGGCGTATAGAGATCACAAAGCAATGAAAATCGAACCAGTACCCCTTCAGGTAATGCTATCTTTAAATGTGTAATGTAAAGCGTGATTCATTTAAAAGTAGCCCGCTGCATTTTAACAGCGGCCTTCGGCACTCAATTGGATTCAAATAGTAAATGAATAAATAATATTACCAGGACGAATCAAATATAAACGGTAATTTTGCTGTTGACTGTACCAAACACGTTAGGACCAGATGTGGCGGTGAGCAGTTGTTGTTGTTGTTGTTGTTGTTGTTTAGGTCAACAGCCGATAGGCTGGTTTGAACCTCTAGAGGTTTTACTAAGTAAAACGAGGAGTGAGGTGGTTTACCATTGCCTTCCTCACTGAGTGGAAAAGTACGCTTATCAGCATGCCGGGCCCTCTGAAAAGCACATATTTTCCACTCTGTAAATGACAACTTCACTTCATTCACCAAAGGGTCTGGTTGTATAGTGAAATTCATTACTCTCAGAGAAGATAACTCTGACTAGTATCTTTTATACATCTACCATCTTTTATCTTTTATCTTTTCTCTACATCTTTTATCTGTTCTTAAACGATTCAGTCATTTAATTGGCTGACCATGTGATAAGAAACAGAACCATTTATTTTAGCCCTGCAACGAACAGATTGAGTGTAAAAAATTTGACACTCCACCTGTCTGTTATGGGCAGACAGGTTGTATGGTGAGCAGTTGTTGTATTGTTTAATAGGAGGGGGGGGAACAGCTTACTTCGCAGCATTGTTGCATTCTGCCGTCAGTACAGCCATGATCGAGCGAGAGGTACATCCATCTGTTGCACATCGAATCGTCATAAATTTTTTAGCAAATGAACGTGTTAAGCCTTCGGAAATTTTTACTCGTTTGGGGGCACAGTTTGGGGACACTACTCTGTCTAAGAATCGAGTGTATACGTGGGCCAGAGAATTTAGGGGTGGGCGAGAACGTGTAGAAAACGAAAGTCACCGTCGACACCCAAGGTCAAGTCTCACAGTTGACAACATTAGTGCCGTTCGAGAGCTTATTGAAGGTGATCGCCGGTTAACTGTTCAAGAAATCTCGTCAGAAATTGGTATCAGCTACGGGAGTGTTCAGTCTGCAATCACAGACCACCGTGGCTTCAGAAAGATTAGTGCTCGATGGGTTCCGAGGTTGCTGTCTGGAAATCAAAAACAGGTCAGGTCGGAGATCGCCGGGAGACTTCTGCATCGATTTCAAGAAGAAGGTGAAGATTTTTTGAGGCACATCGTCACATGTGATGAGACGTGGGTCCACCATTACACTCCCGAATCGAAAATGGCAAGTAAGGAGTGGCGAAGGAAGGATGAAGGCTGCCCAGTGAAAGCCAAAACTCGTCTCTCAACCGGAAAAGTTCTTGCAACAATTGTTTTTGACTCAAGGGGAGTTCTACTCATTGATTTTCTTCACGATCAACGAACAGTGAATGCGGCTTACTACTGCCAGGTGCTACAGTCGGCAAAAAGAAATGGGCTGGGAAACTCTGGAACACCCTCCTTACAGTCCAGACTTGTCCCCTTGTGACTACTTTTTGTTTGCGCCTCTGAAAGAATCACTTGGAGGAAAACGATTTGAAAGCAATGAAGATGTCAAGAAGCACGTGCGCGATTGGTTGACAACTCTCCCTCAATCTTTTTATGAACAGGCAATATTCAAGTTTCCAAATCGGTGGCAGAAGTGTGTAGATAATGCAGGAGACTATATTGAAAAATGTTGAAGGCATAGTTTTTGTATAATATTATTCAATAAATATAATTTTAAAAATTACCGCTTACATTTGATTCGCCGTCATACTTAATACATAATTTTACATATTTATTTAAAATTTATATACAAATTTCAACTTCGCCTTTACAGTAGATGCTGAAAGTGCCGTCCTTGAATGCTTACACATTTTTGCGCTCGTTCAATGTTATTAATGCACACACGATGCAATACAAAAACGTCTATAGCTTGAATGGCTCCCACGATGTTATTCTTTAGCTCATGTATACTGCAGGGGTTTGTTTGGTAAACAGTTCCTTTTAAATAACCCCATAGAAAAAAATCGCACGTACTCAAATTGGGTGAACGAGGAGGCCACAATTCTTTACTAACAACTCGCATGGAAAAAGCCTGATTGATATGAGATAGGGACTGGCGAGATGTGTGACATGTTGCACCATCTTGCTGGAAAAAATTGTACTCGCGTTCATCGTCGGTTAACTGTTCATGAAATTCATTATAAATTCTGACGTACACATCGCTATTTAGTTTCATGAAAAAATATGGGCCCTACAATACGATGTCCAGAAATCGCACACCATACACCAATTTTTTCGTCATGTAGTGAAGATTTATGTAACACATGAGGATTTTCAACTGACCAATATCTAGTGTTCTGTGAATTTACATGGCCAGACAAATGAAACCAAGCTTCATCACTCATGAAATATTGCGTAGGATCTAATTCACCGTCCGTAATTTTGTTAAAAAACCAGAACTAGTAGTTCAAACGCTTCTCTTTGTCTGGCTCCCTGATATCTTGTACACATGTTACACAATAAGGTTTAATTTTAAAGACTTAAAAACACGCAAGCATGAAGAATATTTCATACCGCTTTGTTGAGATAACTTTCGTACCGACTTCTTTGGGCTTAAAGTGATTCTTTGTGCAATATTCGCGATCGCCTCTGGCGTCCTGATTGTTGGTGTACGTTCCCGTTTACAATTCGCTACTGATCCAGTTTTTCGCCATTTTGTGACAAATTGTTGTATACTTCTCTTTGCTGGTACTGTAGCATTAGGAAACCTTTCAGAGAAATATGCCTGTGTTCGTTTAATGGAATTTGTGCGCACGTAACCCTCAACTAACGCAGTTCTTTCTTGTAGTGTTGTTGTTTAGGTCATCAGCCGAAAGACTGGTTTGAACCTGTAGAGGTTTTACTAAGTAAAACAAGGAGTAAGGAGGTTTACCATTTCCTTCCTCACTGAGTGGAAAAGTACGCTTATCAGCATGCCGGGCTCTCTGAAAAGCTCATATTTTCCACTCTGTAAATGACACCTTCACTTCATTCACCACAGGGTCTGGCTATACAATGAAATTCATTACTTTCAGAGGAGATAACTCTGATTAGTGTCTTTTACACCTCTAACTCTTCTGTCCTTAAATGATTCAGTCATTTAATTGGCTGACCATGTGATAAGAAACAGAACAATTTATTTTAGCCCTGCAACTAACAGATTGAGTGTAAATAATTTGACACTCCACCTGTCTGTTATGGGCAGATCTTATAGTAAAAATGGTATTTTAATAATACAATAAGTAAACTATGCGTTGTACACTACTAATCTCACTAAAACTTTACAACAGACTAACATACCTGTCTGTTCAAGGCCAGTCGATCACATCGTGATCAGTGCTGCCAATACAGCATATGAAAATTACTCGAGCGGCGGGCTACTTTTAAATGAATCACCCTGTATAAATGAATAGTTGAAATGGTCCGCCATACAGAGCGATTCACGAAGATATGCAGAAACTTTGGGAGCTCATTGTACATGTAAAAATAATGAAAAAAGTTTATATAAACATGGGTCCGGAAATGCTTCGTTACCAAGTTACGGCTAGCGAAAGATTTCGCCTGGATTTCAGCTCACCAGGTGAAATGAGGTCTTCCTGAAATTCTGGTAAGGTAGATTAAGGGGCGAATTCAATCATTTCTTACGGTTTTTGACCTGATAAATTCAATAAAACAGGTCCCAGAACTGTTAAGTTAAGTAGTTTTTGAGAAAACCAGTGTCAACTGGAAAAAATGGAGTGAAAAATCATTTTTTTAAATAACATTAATATTTAGATGTATTAATGAAGCTTTTACATGGTTAAAGGAAAGCCCTGTTGAACTACGGAAAGGAACAAGAGCTATCCTTAAAAGAGCAGGGAAATACATTGAAGTCGGCGGAGAAACTTTTGAAAATTTACAGTAATTTGGTTGAATAGACCATTATCAAATAGATTTTTAAAAAATCTGCTGTGAAACACTCACACAATGTTCTCTTGCCAATGCAAATAATTTATACAATATAACCTAACATTAAAAATGTTAGAATAATGTAATAAAACATTAGAAATAAACAAAAACCTAACATCAAAAAACATAACCTTATTTTAATCATGAGTGAATGACGCAAAATGAAAATCGAACTCAATTTGGCTTAAAAATACGGAAAATCGCTCTTTCACGCTAAACTAGGCACTCTACAAAAAAATGCTTTAAATAAAAGTTGTAAATAATTTAATTTCCTATAGATTTTATTATATACACTTTTGTCGTAAAATGCATACTAAGACCGAAATCTTAAAGAAATAGATTTTTCACACGTTTTCGTGAGAAAAAAACAGAAAATTGCTAATTACTGCTAAACTAAACGTTATACAAAAAAATGTTTGAAATAAAAGTTGTAGGCTTTTAAATTCTCTACAACTTTTATTATATAAATTTTTTCGCTAAATTGCATATTAAAGCCGTAATCTTAAAAAAACTTTGTTTTTACGTGAAAACAGCCTCACCAAGAATTTCAGTGAACATGACGCCTACCCTATCTTGTAGAGAATAAAAAATTGAGTTTTAAAAAAATCGTAGGACCAGTTTTTGAAAAAATTGCAAAAAAGTGAAAAATTACACGAATAAACCACTACTTCCGGTTGACTGATTTTGATGAAAATGTTCGTGTCGGGTCCGGTAATGGTATGTAACTTAAGTTTCAAGTTCGTACAATGTTTTGTTCTTGAGAACGCTGTTCACACACACACTCATGCACGCGACACACACACACAGAGACCAATTGCTAAAGACATGTTTTTTGGGTTCAGGGGGTCTGAAAACGTATAGATCCGGTGGAAACTCGATTTCTTAAAATCGACATGAAAACAATACTTTCCTTCCTATATATTCATATAGGGAAGAGAAAGTAAAATGTTTATTTTGTTTTGTACTTTTACTTAGGTATGGATTAATCCGGAAATGAAGATACTTGATTTTAACAAGGAAGTTTTTCCAGAAGGATGTGGAAGTATTCATGGATTTGTTGCGGACGTTCCAAGATATCGTCGGGTTTTACTTAAAGGTTTGTGTCTGCTTTAGAGTACGATTGGATCTTATTGAACCAGGAAAATCATGTTGGTTTTCACAATCTGTTATAACGGTCATTCAATAAGTCCTTGGAAAAAAAATCTGGTGTGAACACACATGACTTTTTCTTGCCAATACAAATAATGAACAATATACTGGTAACGCAGTATAAGTTGACAATCATTAGCAAGAGTAAGACTGGACTATGCAGGGGGTGGAAGTGCTTTTCTAAATACGAGGTGAGTTCAGAAAGTAAGTACCGTTTTTAAAAAAAAAAACAAGTAAAACAAATTTTTTTCAACACAATTTTATTTTTACATGAAAGCCCAAACCTTAAACTATTTTTCGACATAGTTTCCACTGATGTTCAAACACTTGTCGTAGCGGGTGATCAATTTTTCTATACCCTCTTCGTAGAAGGTTCCCACCAATAAATGTAGCCATGACTCCACGGCTGTTTTCACTTCATCGTCGGTTTCAAAGTGCTGGCCACCTAGCTCACGCTTCATGTGCAGGAGCAAGTGGTAGTCAGACGGTGCCAAGTCCGGGCTGTAGGGCGCGTGATTGAACTGCTCCCAACGAAATTGTCGAACCAATGTTTGAGTGTCACCAGCGGTATGGGGCCGAGCATTGTCATGGAGCAACACATTGATTTTCACATTCACATTGATTTTCTTCCAAGAGGTGAAACCATTAATGCGGCAAGGTATTGCAAAACCTTAAGAAAACTAAGGTGGGCAATTCAAAACAAACGGAGAGGAATGTTCAGTAACGGAATTGTGTTGCTGCATGACAATGCTTGGCCCCATACAGCTGGTACTCAAACATTGGTTCGACAATTTCGTTGGGAGCAGTTCGATCACCCGCCCTGCAGCCCGGACTTGGCACTGTCTGACTACCACTTGTTCCTGCACATGAAGCGCGAGCTAGGTGGCCAACGCTTTAAAACCAATGATGAAGTGAAAACTGTCATGGAGTCGTGGCTACATTCGTTGGCGGGAACCTTCTACGAAGAGGGTATAGACAAATTGATCACCCGCTACGACAAGTGTTTGAACATTGATGGAAAGTATGTTGAAAAATAGTTTAAGGTTTGGGCTTTCATGTAGAAATAAAATTGTCTTGAAAACAAATTGTTTTACTTGTTTTTTTTTAAAAACGGTACTTACTTTCTGAACACGCCTTGTTCGATGCGGTAATCAAATTGTAGTATGATTCCTACATCTGCTAAATTCGTTAAGGTGGTTGGATCTGGTACAACCGGGAAACAAAAGACGCGATGTGGCTTCGACGCGCACATTAGGCGTAACGCTTTGCTCGTTAAGGAATAGGGAAGTTTGGATGATAGATAGGAACATATACAGGGGATAAAACTGCAATTAATGATGATTTTAGCAGTACTTACTCGATTTTGAGTGCGTAGATTTCCCAGGATGCTTCGATTCGTTGACGCCGTTGTAGGAAAACACTAAATGTTCGATTAGATCTGTACAGATTTCACACAATAAACAAAAGCACGTTAAGAGTAAACATGAAGCACTGCTAACACTTGAGTAATTGCAGTTAGGATAACGGTTTACAAGTTCGAGACGCGAGGTAACACAAATTGCACAAAGTCCGGTAATCAATTGAATGAAAAACATGAATAGTTCGTTAAATAATTGTAAGCACGTTCACAATGAATAGCTCGTTGCTTGGGGCCGTAACCAATGCATTAACGGCAACATGAAGTTGGAATATCCAACGCGTTAAATGAGGTGACGCCAGCACTCGAGGCTGCGAGCGTCCGTTGAACCGCTGTGCTTTACGCGGTTCAAAAAAAAAAGCTAACTGTTCGGTCGCGTAAAGCACAGCGGTTCAACGGACAGTTAGCTGATTTGACTTAAAGTGAAGGAGAATCGGGAAGAAAGGGAACAATGGCGGAGTGAGCACGGGAAATTGATCGAATTTTGCTATTGGCGGAGAGCGAGCCACGTGATCAAGGATCACACATGCGTAGAACTAATTAGTGATGTAATCGATGCAGAATCAATATTACTGATTTAATCGAGCGGGAAAGATTTATTCTGGAAGATTCGACGGCGCGCGGTATTTGAATCTATTGTTATACTGAACACGCCTCATTCATCATAGCGTCGGCTCTAACCACGACATCATGTTGTAGTTCTACTCTTACATTGATTTATTATGTTTACAACTATGTCATTTTATAAACATCCCATTCTATTATTTAATTGATTCTTAATAATAATCCTAAATAATAATCATTCATTCTAAATAAGCCATAATACTAGCCCTAAGCTATATTTAGTATCCTTTTTGGTCATCACCAGTAAACTGAATTACTGCACTCTGACATTTGTAGTGGTAGACTAGTTAGTCCATGAGTTCCGTCGATGCGAGCTTATCATCGTAAGTAATATTAGTTTTACGGTAATTTCAAAATGTTATTGTATTTTTAGGGTTTTCATATTTCATTATTTTCAGTAAAGTTATGTTAAATTGCAATTGAATTTTAAATGATTCACTTTCTTTAAATAATTACATTACTTCTTATTTATTTAGCGTGACGTGTCATGAACTGAATTTTATTACTTAAGTTTTTTTTTGCGCCCTGGAGACTCCAGGAGGAGTATAGGACATGCCAGATATAACACCTGAAATACATATAAGAATCACACAATGTATCACTACTATCAAGAAAGAAATTCTTGTACGCTATAAAAAGTTTCACCGATCAAGTAATTTTTCAGATTTTTTAAAGCAATTCAAATTCTTACAACATAATAATCATTCCTGTTTCTCTTGTTATGATTGTGAACATTGAAATTGTGCATAAAATTATTTTACCTAACATACATAATCACCTGAAAAATGTAGAGAGAGGGAACTGTAAGCAATTTAAGCTGCTTAAATAGTGGGTGTGGATGAGGTTAGCTGGTTAGCTCCCACCATACACCTAATAGCTTTCTTTTGAATTTTAAAAACCCTATTCATATTTCCCATGCTAGAATTACCCCATACTAAGATACCATGACGGATATGAGACAGAATGAGGCTATGATAAGCTGCCATTAGTAATTTTTTATCATTTAATCTGGCAATTTGTTTTAGTGCAAATACCCCAGATGATATTTTACTACAAACTTGATTGGTATAGAAGTGCCAAGACAAAGATTTATCTAGAGATACTCCTAGGAACTTCACTGTTTCTACATGCTCTGAACTATTGTTATGAAAAAATACAACCGCTTCTCTACTTTCTTTAACGTTATGTTTATTTTTGAACTGCAAATACTGACACTTTTCCCATTAACTGTTAATAACATTTGATTCAAGAACTGCACTACGGACTCTATGTTAACATGTGTATGATGTTTAAGAAGCTGTCGAAAGTGTCAATTTCATTTATAATCACCCTGTATTTACAAGTTATACTAAATTCATTTTAAAAACCTACTGCTAAGTAAACAAACAGTGAATGATATCACAGCACCAGAACCGTACGCACCAAAAGTATTATGTGATTTTCATAGTAGGCGTATGCGAAACGACTCGTGCTTAATACTCATATGAGTAGTTAATTATTTAGCTTAATAAAATTAAATACTTTAATGTTTTTTACTTTCTCTTGCCTATATGAATATATAGGAAGGAAAGTATTATTTTCATGTCGATTTTTCAAAATCGAGCTTTCACCGGATCTATACTTTTTCAGACCCCCTGAACCCAAAAAACATGTTTTTAGCGATTGGTCTGTGTGTGTGTGTGTGTCTGTGTGTGAACAGAATATCTCAAGAACAGAACATCGTACGAACTTGAAACTTAAGTTACATACCACTACCGGACCCGACACGAACATTTTCTTCAAAATCGGTCAACCGGAAGTAGTAGTTATTCGTATAATTTTTCACTTTTTTGCGATTTTCTCAAAAACTGGTCCTACGATTTTTTTGTAAAATCGCCTGGTTTAATCAATTTTTTATGCTCTACTAGATAAGGTATGCGCTATGTTTACTGAAATTCTCGGTGAGGCTGTTTTTACGTAAAACATTTTATTTTTAAGATTGCGGCTTTAATATGCATTTTAGCGCGAAACGTTATATAATAAAAGTTGAAGGGAATGTAAAATTCTACAACTTTTATTTCTAACATTTTTTTGTATAACTCTTAGTTTAGCGGTAATTAGCAATTTTCTGTTTTTTTCTCACGAAAACGTGTGAAAAATTATTTTTTTAAGATTTCGGCCTTAGAATGCATTTTACGACAAAAGTGTATAAAATAAAATTTATAGGAAATTAAGAGATCTACAACTTTTATTCAAAGCATTTTTTTTACAGTGCCTAGTTTAGCGTGAATGAGCGATTTTCCGTATTTTTAAGCTAAACTGAGGTTGATTTTAATTTTGCGTATTTCACTAATATTTTTTGAGGTTAGTTTTTTGTTTATTCCTAATGTTTTAATACTAATGTTAGGTTTATTGTTAATTATTTGCATTGGCAAGAGAAAGTTGTGCGAGTGTTTAACACCAGATTTTTATAATTTTAAATGCTTACTTTATAAATAAAATTATTATTGTTTACTAATTTTAAAACTCACTATATTCTGGGCGGTTGTCTGATAGATATTCGATTCCGTCCATCGTATTGTCTAAGTATCCGTCTTTAAAATCAGAATTTGTGCACGAAGATGAGGATGGCGGTTCATTGTGTATATTTATTATTAAATTGTCAATATGAATATCAACAAAATTTTCCATTTCACGAAATTCCTTTTCTTCTTTTATAACGTGGTTAACACATTCTCGCCACTTGATTGGGGACACCACGTTCAGGGCACTACTAAGCAATTCCTTGATTTCTTTCATTTTGTACGTTTTATTATTCTGTGCTACGTATCCTTTCACCTGACTCATACAATCGAATAAAGTAATAACTACAATAAAATTAAGCTGTACATGAAACTAAAAGCACCATTCGAACTTGACGCACAATTAAACCGAACCGAACAGTTTAAAATAACAAAGCCAACTAAATTGGAAACTCATTTAGGATCATAAAATTAAAAATCTGGTGTGAAACACTCACACAACTTTCTCTTGCCAATGCAAATAATTAATAATAAACCTAACATTAGTAATAAAACATAAGAAATAAACAAAAAACTAACCTCCATAAACATAACCTTATTTTAATCATGAGTGAATGACGCAAAATGAAAATGAACTCAATTTGGCTTAAAAAAAACGGAAAATCACACTTTCACGCTAAACTAGGCTCTGTAGATAAAAATTCTCTAAATAAAAGTTGTAGATCTCTTAATTTTCTATAAATTTTATTATCAACACTTTTGTCGTAAAGTGCATACTAAGGCCGAAATCTTAAAAAAATCGATTTTTCACACGTTTTCGTGAGAAAAAAACAGAAAATCGCTAATTACCGCTAAATTAAGCATTATGCAAAAAATGTTTAAAGTAAAAGTTGTAGAATTTCAAATTCTCTACAACTTTTATTATATACATTTTTGTGCTGAAATGCATAATAAAGCTGCAATCTTAAAAAAAACTATTTTTTTACGTAAAAACAGCCTCATCAAGAATTTCAACAAACATGGCGCCTACCTTATCTTGTAGAGCATATAAAATTTAGTAAATGAGGCAATTTTAAAAAAAATCGTAAGACCAGTTTTTGAGAAAATCGCATAAAAGTGAAAAATGACACGAATAAACTACTACTTCTGGTTGACCGATTTTGATGAAAATGTTCGTGTCGGGTCCGGTAGTGGTATGTAACTTAAGTTTCAAGTTTTAAGTTCGTACGATGTTCCGTTCTTGAGATATTCTGTTCGCACACACACAGACCAATCGCTAAAAACATGTTTTTTGGGTTCAGGGGGTCTGAAAACGTATAGATCCGGTGAAAACTCGATTTCGAAAAATCGACATGAAAACAATACTTTCCCTTCTATATATTCATATAGGCAAGAGAAAGTATAAATGACACATACATGAAGAATTTGT